>CM033644.1:212675935-213286687 GCA_019512145.1 Engystomops pustulosus
CCAGGCACCAGTACACCAGTCAGAAGACAACATGACACCAGTACACCAGCTGACTAGTCACTGTACACCAGGCACTATATAGTAGTCACCTGTAAACCAGGCACCAGTACAGCAGTCACCTGTACACCAGTCAGAGGCAACATGGCCACCAGGCACTAGTACACATCAACCAGTCGAGGAAAAATGAACCAGGCACCAGTACTGCAGGCACAGTACACAGTTCAGAGACAACAGACACCAGGCACCAGTATTGCAGGCACCAGTACACCAGTCATCAGTCAGAAGAAATGCACCAACATGACACCAAGGCACCAAGTCACCCCACAGTCAGAAGACCCTACAATTGACCCATGAACACCAGTACACCAGCTGACTAGTCACTGTACACACAGGCACTGTATAGTAGTCACCTGTAAACCAGGCACCAGTACAGCAGTCACCTGTACACCAGGCACCATCACACTAATCACTGTACACCAGGCACCAGTACAGCAGTCAGAAGACAACATGACACCAGGACCAGTACACCAGGCACCAGTATAGCAGTCACCTGTACACCAGGCACCAGTATAGCAGTCACCAGTACACTAGGCACCAGTATAGCAGTCACCAGTACACCAGGCAGCACCACAATAGTCACTGTACACCAGTTACATGTACACCAGTCTCAAGTGTACAGTAGTCTCGATGCACCTATACACAAGTCAAAAGGCAACACTACCTCAGTTAGTAGGCACCAGCCCAACCTGTACACCAGGCACCGATACCCCAGGAAGTAGGCACCTGGCCAACCTGTACATAAGGCACTAGTACCCAGTCACCTGTACCCCTATATGCAGACACCTGTACACTATATGAACATCTAATGAAAAGAGAAAGAATAGTGTATTTTTCCTTCAGAAAGAGCGCCCCCTGTGTTTATAGGTTGTGCCTGGTATTAGTGCAGCATAATTCTAACGTAACCTGCAATATTAGACAGCCTTTGGACATAAGATTCGCTGTTACATGGGAAAAACTAGACACATGCCTTATGCTTAGTGTTCGGCCAATGGTGGCTTTAATATTGGTTCCCCCAGTGACCATATGTACTGAGGTCCGCATGCTCCACATATGAATGGACTCATGGTAGGTCTGGTGGGTTGGCTCTCTCAGTCATAGCATCGGCACCAGTACCCATACGGTACCTACTGTAAATTTGCCCTTCATGTTTAAGATTGGAATACCCCTTTAAGGAAATATTTTGTCCACATGTGTGTAACCCATTTATCCTCACTGAATTAACCGTCTCCCACGCAGTTCAGAGAAATGTATCAACTGAAATAAGAGCTTCTGCAAAATGTAAATTTGACAATGGGGTTGCCATTCCATGTTCGCATTCAGGGCTCAATCAGTAGCTCATTTCTAGAAATTATGGTCATGATATAGTCTAACATCTCCAGCAGTGTTCTCCGCCTCCACATTCTCAGCTGTCTCAGATCGGTGGGTGGCGAACCAGTCACTAGATGTCTCCCATACACGCACAAAAGAAAGTAGAGGAGAATATGCATCAGATACGAATCAACAGGGATACATACAGGGACAATTATGAGAGAACTGACAATTCTAGAAAGAGATAAAGAACACTGGGGGGGGGAGATTACATAGAAAACTTATTTTTAGCGTCCAATAGCCTCTCTATAGTGCCCAGTTGTGTCTGTTGCCTCCGCCAGAGAGATGCTCCCGTCTCCATAGATTTTGTATTGCACCTCGATAGGACTTTGAGTCTACTCTTTTATGCTGTAAAGGGCATGTGTCACCAGCTGTTACAACACTAAACTACCAAGCAACCTCAGGTGGTTATGAATGCCCTTTCTAGAATTCCCTTTACAGGCCGTAGGAGGTCCCTACTAAAGAACACGTCCGACTTACAGACGGACCCACCCTAGTCTGGAATGTTAACGGAATGTACTATCTCCTTAGGCGACATAAGCAGCTATAATAGTTATCAAAGGTGTTGCAATGACGCTTTATATAATCTTGTCTTATGACAATCCCAAATTTTAAAATCCAATTGTCACAGAGGACCAAAAAAATTGTACAATGATAAAATATACAGTTCCGACTTACATACAAATTCAATTAAGAACAATCTACAGAACCTATCCAGTACTGTCTACCTATCCTATAAACAAAAATCGGCTTTCATTCTTCATTTACGACAAATTAAGCTGAAAAGAGAGCAACAATTTTTTTGGTGAGATGAGTCAGCCTTTAGGGGAAACGCCATCACTTCAGAAACCCCTCTATATTGGACCCGAGTAGCCGCTCTAGAACTGTGTCTGTTGTTCGTATGAAGATGAGATCTCCAGGAATTTCTGATTATGTAGAATTTCCTGAATAGTCTTTGACCACCTGTATTTCGGTCCGTAGCAACACAACACCCACTTGTGATGACATTCTCCCCTTTATAATGGCACTGAAATCCATGGTCAGAGAAACAAATAGGAAGTTTGGCCGCCCTAGATTGTAAATTTTGAGGCCCCGCACAGCAGTGAAATATGGCTCTCGGGCACAGTGAGTTTCCTGTCACCTATGCACGGGTTTCTATGATTGGGGCCCCTTCTTTCCTTTTTTGGGCCCCCTTGAACTAGTCACACTTAACCCGACTGATGGCGCCCTGACCATGGTTCTAGCTAGGAAAGAGCCCAAGAGAGAGAATCTGAGTGATACTTCCTCTTAGCCCTAAAAAAGTGATGATTAATTGCAAAAAAAACGACCCTTTTCAGCTTCCATTTGATATATGATGTTGAATGGATTTGAAGGCCGCAGTGGATTTAGAAAGGTATGATTACTATCGCTAAGCTGCGGGGGGCATCATTTCGTGGTGGCCACCAAATGGTTCTCTTTAAATCAGATCGATTTCAGCAAAAACTCCGTAAGCTCGTGACCCCTAAGTGGAACAGTTTTCGTCCTCTGAGGAGCAATTCAAGCCCATGAGGACAAGCAGTTAGAAACTATGGGCGATGATAACATAAATGGGAGAAGCAGCATGAACACCCAGCCAAAAACCCAGATAGAATCAACCTAACCTTTACATATCCTCTGCATCCATTATATATATAACGTTACTAAAGCACGGCATCGGCAATATCTTTCTATGTGAAATTACACTGACAGCAGTGCATTTGCTGAAATACTAGGTTAAATATTCCGACGTCAATTGCCATGAGGTTAAATTCATACAAGGATTTACGTCTACGGTTTAATCATCTTCTGTTCATTGACCCCGGCCTTCCACCAAGAGCAAATATTTCAGTATTGACTCTAGATAATTTACCGTCAACATTACCAGAGTCACCAATAGATTTACATAAGAATGTATATGACGATAACTCTTGAGCTCCAGCAAGTATCAGAGGTTTTTTCACCTCAGGAATGCAGAATTCCAGAGAAAAAAATGGCCGCCGCAGCATCATTAGGAACCGTGACATATAAAGGTGCGCTGGAATTTTCTGGACTAGTAGCTTATTTATGAAACACCTAAAGCTTCCAGAAAAAAAGTCCACCCAATTGCGTGTCTGTCTACCACAGGATTCGCCTTGAGGCTTAATACGCCGTACAAATACAGGCACCGTCCTCATTGACCTCATGTGATATGAAGGTGAAACATACTTTGTCACAGCTCCCAAATTATAGAAAAGTCAGGTAAACCTTCGGCTTTTTGGGGGGCTATTGACATTTAGTGACTAGAGGGGTGTCTGTACACACTCAAATTATTGGGTTGGGTTTGTAATAGAGGGCCTCACAAAATCTGTTAGTTTTCGTAACATAAGCACACGGGCCTTGTATGGCCTATAAAAAATATTCACCGGACCTGACAGTAAAATACCACATAGTCAGCAACTTGCCTATCATATGACAATGGAACATGTTGAATTTTATGCTCACCTTTGTTTTCAGGTGATGATAACTGGAAAGGTGTCTGGTAGCACTTAAACCCTTTTTCAATTACCTATGGTCCCATATTTGGCTACTCACCCAGGCTGTTCGGGGGTGTCCGAAAGAGTGGGAAGATCTTTGGCCCAGCGAGGACTTCCTATACGATATGTGGTCCCCTAGTTAAGGAAACAATTGACCATTAATAGCGACCCCTAGTTTACCAAACGGACCTATGGATATTGGTAATTTATTGACTTTCGTCCTAGGCTAATCAAAATCAGCGGTAACAGTTATCACAGGTATGTCTGTAATGAAGATATTTTTTATGTTAATCCTGAATCCTATGACAATCCAACATTTTTAAAGTGCAATTGTCACGAGAGACAAAAAGTTCGCGGGATTCCAATGATTAAAAAATACAGTATGAATTAAATACAAATTCCACTTAAGAACAAAACTACAGACCCTATCTTGTATGTAAACCGGGGACTGCTGTATAGGGGCTTAATATGCATCACACTGAATAAAAGAATGGTGCCGCCACCTAACTTCAAGATTTTTTGTGAATCCATGATTTCACTTGGTTATAAAAACTTGTTTTGATATCATTAGCCCATAAGATTTCTGGATGAAAGTCATGGGGCGCATTACTTATTTCCCCCTTCCCTTTTTGCGCTTTTGTGAGTCTATTTTTGATTACCTCAATTTTTATCTAGATACATGTTGCCTTATGTATGGATTATGAATAGTTGGATCTAAATTACAGGCGGGACACCATAATAAGAACACACGGATTACAGACAACCCCTATTACCAACGGGACTTTGGGGATGTTGGTAACCTAATACTCGAGAAGAAGCCTAGTTGTTCAGCAACAAAAAATAAAATAAAAAAATTAGGGGACTGCTTTACTTGGGTCGGTTTTGACCGCTAATCTAGCCCCATGCTATATTAGCAGCTGTAAAAGTTATCCAAGGATATCAGAATGAGGCGTTATTGTAATCCGGTTCTTATGACAACACCACCATTTTAAAACCCAATTGTACAGAGACAAAAAAAATTTGGCAGGGAGTACATTATAAAGTATATACAAGTTCCGACACATACAAATTCAAACTTTAAGAACAAAACCTAAAGAACCTATCTGTCACATAAACCTGTGATTGCCAGTATGTAGTTTATATGTATTAACCTATGATAAGTAAGCTATTGCATGATGAAGTTTATCGGCGTAATAATACATTCAAGTTATTAAAATTATATGCCTCTGGACAGTCACTGTAACATTGGAATACAGGGCTACATCTATGTTCATTTAATTATTATTTATTATTTTTTTTATTATTTTATTTATCCCAATCTTATTTTTTTACACATAAAAGGGGGGAATGGGAATTTGACCCTGAAAACGTAGTGTGCTTTTAAGACTCCCAAAATAAACCGCATCGAATATCCATTAATTTCTCCACCATCCATGTCCAGCAGATTAGATGAGGCCACCAACCGATAGACCACCTTTTGAATTTATACCCCAATGATCGTTCCGGGTGGCTACGATTAACGATGTTTCCCGGTCCGGAGGCACCAAGCCCAGATAATATTGACGAAAAAGTTCTCAGTAGAGTGTACGACTAATATTCAGCGCACAACCACAAAAGTGAGCATCTCTCCAAGTCCTGTATTAATATTGGACCCATACGTTATCACACCATTAGCGTTTTCACTGTCTCTCCCTTCGCCATCTGTACCCTATGTAAGCAGAGATAGCCAGAGTAGCTATAGGTTGCCACAGTGCCAAAGCATCCTCAATCAGTGTTTGTAAGGAAAGGTTGAAACTTGGGCAATCAAACGCTCAAATGGTCGTACCAACATCATTGGCCATGGTTCAAAATCATTGATGTGGTGAAAGGCATTGTAATGGAGTAGGCCTAGGTTCCCCTTGGAGCTCCTCGTGGGTGTGGCCACATTGCACAGTGAGAACCTTATAGCAAAAGATGCTTAACAATTTTAAATAAATGTGGTAACACCGGTATCAGGAGCAGATGGAGGTATTGGCACTAAAAAGAAGAGCAGTTAAGGTAAGGGAGGCATACAAGTAAGAAGGTAAGTGCATCCTCCAGACAAAAACTTTGTAGATATATGGGGGAAATGTATCATAGCCACAGCAGATGATAATATCTTCTCGCGCTGGCACCAGGGGGCAGCTTACCCACATCGACCTGGCACAGAATTGAACCCATAGCCTGCAATTTAAAAGGATTGGCAGTGCGCACATGTCGGGCAGCAGGGGACAATGCCCCGCGCCAGCCCAACGAGGCTCCCGGCGTGCACTCCTTTACACCCCTCACTCCCATTTGGAATGGATGTGGAATAAGGGGGGAAGTAGGCACAATGCCTGGAGCGTATGGCAGGAGAGCCTATATCAGGGCTTGTACACCAGAAAACTGGCTCCTAGCCATGTAAAATGTGATCCCTAAAGTCCTAGTTTTAATGGATCTCGGCCTATCATATGGTCGTTGTTGAATAGAGTCAACCTCTGTCCCAAATGTATCTATTATCCACACCCCCCCATCTACTATAACCTATTATCCATGTATCTATCTCTACTTCACATACTATCACAATCACCTAGAAACCAAACTTACAGCACAGGGAGGAATAGATCGAGGATGGATACAAATAAAAAACAAACCAAATGTTTATAAATATTTCATAAAAATAACAAAAGTATTGGGAGTATTTTGGTGGAGGCAATTGGAGAGTAGAGTACGTATTTGCACAATTTTTCTGCGTTGTGGAGATGCCGTTGTAGCAGTTCCTGGTTTGCCCTAATTTATCTTCGTATTTCGTCCTGCTTCCAGATGTTTCGCCTTATTAACATTGATTTGCGGCCTATATGGGCACAAATAATCGCACAATAACACACCAGTCCTGGACCGTGATTAGGAAAAAGCAATGAGTATGATTTGCACACAAAATTGCCTTTTTTAAATTTGCGCCTAATAAGTGCCAAAAAAAATCTGCATTTTGACAAAGGCCCCAAAACGACAAAGACAAATTGAGGGTGGCAAGAAATTAGACTCACACACAGGCGCAAAAGAGCGCAGAAAAGGGGGGAAATAAGTAAATGACCATCTTATATCTACCTGCGTTGGCGTCTGATTTTCCCTTGTACATATCTATCTCAATCTTCCGCATGGCTCGGATCTATTTATTTATTAACTACCTTCTATCTTTGATTTCATACATATCGCTGAATCTACTGGACCGGATTATATGCTAATTAAAGGGAACCTACCCCCCCGATTCTACCTATAAAGGTAGATCGGGTGTAGGTGGATGGATGGACGTGAGGATAGAACTTGTTTTGGGCTAATCCTCACATCCCGGCTATCTTTAGAAACTTTAAGAAGGCAAAGTAAAAATTTTTAAGCAGCTAATGGGGCTTGGAGGTAGATGGACATGAGGCTACCATGAGATCTCGGCGCACAGCCGCGCAGCTGCGCGCCCTCGTCGAGTACCCTGACATCTGAGCGTTCTGCGTATGCGCAGTAGTAGCTCCGGCCCTGGAGAGTGCATGAAGCAGAACGCCGGAGATGACGAGGATTAAATGGTATGCGGAGAAAAGAGGCTACTTGGGCGTGGAGTAGCCGCGACTGTAGCCTCATGTCCAGCTACTCAAGTCCCCAGTCGCCATCTTTAAAAAAATTACATATGCCCGCATAAAGTTTTCTAAAAGATAGCCGCAGAGTGAGGATTAGCCCAAAAAGGGACTATCCTCACGTCCCATCATCCACCTACCACCGATCTACATTTATAGGTAGAATGGCGGTGGTAGGTGCCATTTATTTTTATTTCTTATATCATTGACATTTACATAGTATTCTATCGAATAATACTTTTCTATCATATTTGATTCAGTATACACTGTATATATCTACTAATCTACTTATCATCCACATAGATTTCAATTTGAGTATTTATTTTCGGTCATCAAGTAGTAGCTAACTGGTGCATGTGTGCTGCTGGTTTTATATTTGGCATTATCCTATCTAATATATATATCCATTCCATATAGATCACACTATCTATCTCCTATTTAATCCACTGATCAAGATCGATAGATCATAGTCTAGAGATCCTTTGGATGGATAAATCCAACTTTCTTATCATCTTCCTATATATTATCTCATATCTATCTATCTATTCTATCTATACGTAGTGAAGAGGCAGCACTCCGAAGTTGTGGAAAGATGGTGAAACTGTTATTCAATAACACGGGCGACGTTTCGTCTAAGCTGCCCAGCTTTAGCACCGCAAACGTCGCCGTTGTGATTGTTTGGTGTGATGGAATAAACGTTTCAACACTTCCACAACTTACGGGGTGCTGCCTCTTGAATACGTAGTTTAGGACCCGTTGCCAAGGGTACCCAGTCCAACGGCTCTATGACCGAGTACGTTATGGTGGTGGGCGGCTTTGGACTATGCAATGTTTGCATATCTATAGAGCTATCTCTATCGATTCTAGCTATCTCAGAGCGAGGAGTCGAAGAGCGAGCGAGCGAGCGCATAGGAGCTAGAGATCGAGAAGCGAGCACAGGAGCGAGGGCAGAGAACGAGCGCAAGAGCGAGCGCAAGCGAAGCGCGAGAGCGGGGAGCAGAGCAGAAGCGAGCGAAGAGAGCGAGGGAGTAGCGCAAGCGAGCGCATAGGCGAGCCGAGCTAGCTAGCGCGCAGCTAGCGAAATTAGCGAGGCGAGCGAACGAGCGCCAGAGCCGAGGCAGAGAGAGCGCAGCGAGCGCGAGCTTGAGCGGAGCGCATAGTACAGGCATCAGAGCGAGCATGCAGTGACTATCAGAGGACGACGATCGTCAGATGCGATCGAGGTCATATCTGATGCGGAGAAAGCTACGAGCACGAGACGCAGAGCGAGCAGCTCACATTCAGCACTGCTCACTACTACTCGATTATCGATAGTAGCTGATCTATCGTATCTCTTTATCAGCATATCTATTACGATCCATCCAATCCATCTTTCCTCTTATCTAATTACTGTATGGTTATGTATGTATTATCTGTATTATATATGCCACCATAATCTATTTGTATCCATATTTAAATCTGTCTATGAAATTAAAAAACTTAGACAAACTAAAACACAGTAAAAACCTGTAACCCATGAACATACTCCAGACCTGGCGTTCCCCCAGCAGTTAACCACTAAACACTGAGGTGGATGGGCCTATCCTGTGTCATGTGGAGCTGACCCTAGGCAGAGAGATGATATTAAATCCTGGATCCCTGTCTGTCTGCAGTTGTCACTACTCCCTAGCAGCATATCAGGAGGTTTCCTCTGACTAGTTGGCCTCTAGTGGCCCATTCTAAGAACCTGGCATATTTGACGTGATGTCACTCAGAGAAAGGCAGCTGCTAAAATTTGTCTCAAGACGTGCAGTGCAGTAGAGGAGCAGCATGTCATCCCACCACAGCTCAGCCTTCCTGACCATTCAACAAGGATCCCCACCAGTGGTTCCAGAACGAAATCACCATCCACAGCGTCAAAAACCCTGCAAAGACATAGAAGTCTCCTCACGAAGAAGAGAAGTTGGGCATGTCTTTCCTCCCGACTGTTTGGGTGACTTCACAATGCTCTTAGCTTACTTTATCACTTTAGAGTGACATTGCCTGCTTCTGAGTGCCAGCCATACAACCATTGAAGAACATTGGAGATGCATGGGAGAACTCCTACTTCGTGAGACTTTGGCATGGAATAACAGAAAGTTCCTCACCTTATAACAACATTTCCCCATGGTACTTACCTAAGGACCACCAGGGCTGTGATCTGGATCACTCTGGAGCCTTCATTTGTTTGTGGCCATAGGGGGGCAACATTATGGTCATTATCTCTGTGTCACCAACCGGCAGATGAGGATCCCGACAACTATTTGATTGTCAACTTGGCCATTGCAGATTGTTCTGCATAGCAACACAGTGCTAACCTTCTCTGCACCCTTGAGCATTATCTCTTACCTGGTTTTTGGCAGAGGGGGGGGGGGATTTTGTGACATCTGGGCTGCATGATGTTATGCGTACGGCCTCCACTTCAGTCTTTGCGCAATTCTATTGACAGGTACATTGGCGTGCGTTAATCTCCTTTCAATACCCCACCATAGAGACCAGGAAGAGGGTCTGTAGTCTTATTTGGTGTCTGGGTCCTGTCCAAGTGATCTCCATTGGACCATTACTAGGGTGGAAGCAAGCAGAATGTTACTGATGCTCTTGAGTGTGAGAATCACACAGAACCTTTCTATGCCATATTCTCCTCCTTGACTTCCTTCTTATCCCTGATTGTCATCTTAGGATGTATTGTGAGAGTCTACGTAGTGCCAAGGAGGATCACCAAGAACTTGGAAGCAGGTGTATGGAAAGAAAGAACGGACTCCAAGGAGTTGATTTGAATCACTGTAGGAACACGAATGATGGATCCCCAAACAGCAGAACAAGAACAACAACGCTCGTAGTTCCTATCTCTCAAATTACTCAAGTTCTCCAGGGAGAAAGAAGGCTGCCAAGACTTGGGGATTGTGGGGCTGTTCATCTTATGCTGGCTACCATTCTTACACATCTTTGCCATTAGTAAGTGTTTGTTCCATTTTTTAATAAAAATAGGTTATCTTGTAGGAGGTTTCTGTGACCTCTTCAAATAATTTTTTGAAGATCTTAGTGTGTCAAAGACCTCTGTGGGGTGACGTAACTCTGCAACCAATAAAAACAGATATTCCACTATCACATTTTCTAGTTCCAAGAAACGAATATTTTTTCCAAAAAATTGCTTGGACGCTTTGGAACTTCTCACCAGATATGGTGACAATCCCTTCAAGATATTCAAAGTCTCTTTCCAAGATAGTAAACAAGTTGTTAGATGAGAGAGTTGTCTTCAATCGTGTTTGATCAAAAAGCGTTTGCCAGTTGTTATGTGAGATCTTCACATAAAACTTAAGTGGTCACCCATACTCCACTGGGAAGTCCCACCGATCAGAAGAACAAGGGTCTGTGTCTCCTCTGAACGGAGAAAGTAGTGGATGTTTCATTCATAGTCCAAGAGACCATTGAAGGTGTAGAATTTTATAGAATGGGATCTTTAGGACAATCCCTTGTATCACTTTATGAATGAAATCTTCTTCAACAATTTTAAGTTCATCATTTTAAAGACAATTGCTGTTGTCAAGAATGAGAATATTCCCCACACGGCATCTAGTCGTGGATACATTGGGGCACATTTACTTACCCGGTCAGTCGCGATCCAGCGGCGGGTTCTCCGACGCTATTCGGGTTCTGCCGGGATTCACAAGGTCGTGCGCCGATATAACAGGTGTCGATGCTGCAACGAGGTCCGCCGAAGTTCACCTGCTTTTTTTGGTGTATGTGAGTGCTGATTTGCGACACAAATGGCTTTTAAATTCTGCGGTTTTCCGAATCCTTCGGGTTATCCGGTGGCACGCCCCGATCTGGCGCGAAAGTCAGCGCGATTGCGCCAAAAATCGATCGCATGCGCACAATCCAGTGAATACAACGCAAAGCGCAAATATTGTGAAAAACCCGACGGATTCGCGGCTGCGGACCCTTAGTAAATGTGCCCCATTGTATCCTATTTAGAAGACGCTTAATTTCCCTGAACCTACTGTTGTTGTGCATTGTATCAGTTGAAGTCTGAAGATGTTGTAGCGATCTAGTCCGGCTTCATCTGATACATGCATGCGAATCTTACTGCTGAGGACCGGATCAGATATCAGGTACAGGATTTCTGATTTAGGAGTGTGGTTATCGTGACAGCAAGCAGAGATCTCTAAACTAGGGAGTCAAAATATTATTTAGGAAATTTTAGATCTTTCAAGTCTACGGAGATTTACATATACAGTGAAACCACCTCAATACAAAAAAGCATTTTTTTCAGTGTCCGCCCCCCCCCCCCCCATAATATCTATGGAAGCTGCCCCCCTTCATCAGCAGACCACCCCTTTACAAGACAAGAGTTGAGAAATGCTTAGAATTTATGAAAATCTGACACTTTGGTAAACTTTGCTTCTCTCGGACCATAGGCTAATGATTGACCGCCTCTTGCAGAGATTTTTGGAGATACAGCAAATTCCCTCGCTGGTAATAAACCCCGGCGTTCCATCTCATATTTACCAAATAAAAGGTAAAAGCTCAGATTGTTATGATTACGTAGCACAGGATTTCGGAGGAAAATATTTGAGCTGGGACGCAGCAGCATGTGACAACACAGTGTACGCAGGACATAGCGATCTGTATATAGGGTGACTAATAGGCTTATCACGTTTAAAGGACGTATTCCCAGGGGTCAGTTATTGCACAAATCTCAATAAGAAAAGGTGTGGGATAGGGAAAGTTTCTTAATACTTTATAAGTGTGGATGTCTAGGGTTACCAAACTACACATCCAGCATTGGGAAGTGGTACCTGGCCCCCGGTGGGAGAACACTGACCATTGTGGGATGGCCATATAAAAGTTTATGACAATTCACAGCCAACATGTCATAGATGCGGTTCAGAACAAGCCAGAGTCCAGACCGCGTAACCCAGAGTTACCCATACCCTAGAGTACCCAGACTAACACAGACCCCATCCCATACTCTGCATCATTCTATGGGAGAAAACAGCCGGACACACAATCCCCAGCTATAGCTCCCATAGAGAGGAGGGAAGAGAGTTAACACATCCACAGTATCTCTCCATTAATTCTCGGCTGCACGAGACAGTCAGTGACAACCGACCACAGGACCGTGGATGATGGAACAATGGGGCAGATTTACTTACCCGGCATTCGCGATCCAGTGGCACGTTCTCAGCGCTTGGATTCGGGTCCGGCCGGGATTTTATTAAGGTAGTTCCTCCGCCGTCCACAGGTGGATGGTGGATTCACCAACCGGGCTCCGCAACAATTTTTTTTTTAAATGCGCGGTTTTTCCAAATCCGTCGGGTTTTCGTTCGGCCAGCCCCCCCGATTTCGTGGGTGATGCCAGCGCTGATGCGCCACAATCCACATCGCGCTGCGCCAAAATCCCGCGGGCAATTAGGGGAAATCGGCGGCAAACAACGGAAATATTTCGGGTAACACGTCGGGAAATGTGAATCGGGCCTTAGTAATGCCCCAATGTTGAGGTGTCTAATACCAGAGCGTGATGCATTTAGGCACGGCAAGTGTACTGACTTTTGATACTAGTCCTATTAGAAACAAGATAGTATTACACACAGCGCACTAATGGGTAGATTTCCCAGTAAATTATTATGGCTGCAGTGTCTTACAGTATGGGGCACATTAACAGGGTACCGAACAACAGCATTTTCGTCGGGTTCCTGATTTTTTCTGTTTTGCAATGAATTACCCAGGTTATTGTCGACGGATTGTGTCCGCATCGGCGCCGGTGCATGTGCGACACACAATTGGGGGGGGGGACGTGGTCGACAACCTGATGATTGGGACAAACCGCGAAATTAAAAAGCAAATTGTGGTCGCAAGATCAGCACTCACATGCACCAGGAAGAAGAAGGTGAACTCGGCGGACCTCAGCGGGGGAAGCGACACATGCAGGGAAATTGGACGCACTGACTTAGGGAATACGGGAACGACCCGAATTCTCGTCGGACATTCTGGATCGGCGGTGTCAGCGGGACGGGTAGGTAAATGTGCCCCTATATGTCCATATATTAGATCATGTAATTTGTTTTTTAATATGTTTAATTATACATTTTTTTTTTTATTTTTGAAGGCATCACATCACTTTTGCCTTTTTCTTGCTCTTACAGTCCTGTTGGTTGCAGTGTATGCTGACTCAACAGGCAACCAGTACACCATCACCAGTCAGAAGACAAACATGACACCAGGCACCAGTACAACAGTCAGAAGACAACATGACACCAGCTGATAGTCACTGTACACCAGGCACTATATAGTAGTCACCTGTAAACCAGGCACCAGTACAGCAGTCACCAGTCAGAGGACAACATGACACCAGCCCTACTCGCAGGCACCAGTACAAAGTCCCGTCAAGACAACAGACACAGCACCGTACGGCAGTCACAGTACACCAGTCACCAGTCAGAAGACAACATGACACCAGGACCATACACCACAACCATCAGAAGACAACATGACACATACACCAGCTGACTAGTCACTGTACACGCAGTACACTAGTAGCACCAGTACACTCTACAGTCCTGTTGGCATGTCAGTGTTGATTCTGCACTCAAACGCCCAGTACACCAGTCACCAGTCAGAAGACAACATGACACCAGGCACCAGTACAACAGTCAGAAGACAACATGACACCAGCTGACTAGTCACTGTACACCAGGCACTATATAGTAGTCACCTGTAAACCAGGCACCAGTACAGCAGTCACCAGTCAGAAGACAACATGACACCAGGCACCAGTACAGCAGTCACCAGTCAGAAGACAAAGTGACACCAGGCACTAGTACACCAGTCACCAGTCAGAGGACAACATGACACCAGGCACCAGTACTGCAGGC
This sequence comes from Engystomops pustulosus, assembly GCA_019512145.1. Lineage (NCBI taxonomy): Eukaryota > Metazoa > Chordata > Amphibia > Anura > Leptodactylidae > Engystomops > Engystomops pustulosus. The sequence continues at coordinate 212,690,408 of CM033644.1, forward strand.
ACCAGTACACCAGTCAGAAGACAACATGACACCAGGCACCAGTACTGCAGGCACCAGTACACCAGTCACCAGTCAGAAGACAACATGACACCAGGCACCAGTACACCAGTCAGAAGACAACATGACACCAGTACACCAGCTGACTAGTCACTGTACACACAGGCACTGTATAGTAGTCACCTGTAAACCAGGCACCAGTACAGCAGTCACCTGTACACCAGCACCATCACACTAATCACTGTACACCAGGCACCAGTACAGCAGTCAGAAGACAACATGACACCAGGACCAGTACACCAGGCACCAGTATAGCAGTCACCTGTACACCAGGCACCAGTATAATAGCAGTCAACCAGTACACTAGCACCAGTATAGCAGTCACCAGTACACCAGGCGCACCACAATAGTCCTGTACACCAGTTACATGGTTACACCAGTATCAAGTGTACAGTAGTCTCGATGCACCTATACACAGTCAAAAGGCCACATACCTCAGTTAGTAGGCCACAGCCCAACCTGACACCAGGCACGATACCCAGGAAGTAGGCACCTGGCCACCTGTACATAAGGCACTAGTACCAGTCCACCTGTACCTCTATATGCAGACACCTGTACACTTTATGACATCAATGAAAAAGAAAAATAGTGTATTTTTCCTTCAGAAAGAGCGCCCCCTGTGTTTAAGGTTGTGCCTGGTATTAGTGCAGCAAATTCTAACGTAACCTGCATATAGACAGCCTTGGAACATAAAGAATCGCTGTTACATGGGAAAAACTAGACACATATCCTTATGCTTAGTGTTCGGCCAATGGGGGCTTGAATATTGGTTCCCCCAGTGACCATATGTACTGAGGTCCGCATGCTCCACATTGAATGGACTCATGGTAGGTCTGTGGTTGGCTTCTCAGTCATAGCATCGGCACCAGTACCCATACGGTACCTACTGTAATTTGCCTTTCATGTTAAGATTGGAATACCCCTTTAAGGAAATAGTTGTCCTGTGTGTAAATGGTGAACCATTATCCTCACTGAATTAACGCCCGTCTCCCACGCAGTTCTGTCATTTTACTCAATTAATAACAGCCAGGAAACACATCGAGCGATGATCAATTTGTGAAATAATTGTCTGGTGCGGGGAATGGAGAATCTCAATTCCAGTCTCTTATTAAGGGATGGGATCCCAGATTATGGTAAGGGGGGAGGGGGGACCCCTATCAATGCTGAAACAGTGCTCCTGCCTGGTGCTATTTACACCATCTGGTGGTAGGAGGACTTGGTGTGTGCTGCCCCAAATACATCCCTAATGTTATAGGCGTCCAATCCAGTGGTCCCATATTTGTGGCCTATGAGTAAATGACCTCCCACGCAGGAGCCTCGTAGCAGCGAATTATAGTGGGCCAGCATGGCCACCGCTCCAGAGTGTTTGCTTACTTTGGGTGTTTACTCCCTAGAGTCAAGCAGTGTAGTGGCAAACAAATCCAATCCGTCTTCTGCTTAATTATAATAGGACATTGTTCTGGTCCATTCAGGGGTGGATTCAGAACAGTTATAGAGGTAACCCCCAGAGACAGACCTTAGGTATCTTTGGACCTATGAGTGGGAATATCTAGGGGCCCCTGAAGTATTAGATGGACCTGAGTCTATACTATAAAAGTACTGGCATGATGATAACACCTTACTAAAGGGGTTTACCCATGAAAGAAGTTCTCAGATTTAATCACCTAGTGATGTTTACACTAAGATAATTTTTAATTAGAGGATATTTTTGTTTAGCTTCTATCACACAGTGATGGTCAGTTGTAATATTCCAGAGTGTGGTCGGGGACTCTCTGAGCACGGCACTTCACGATTCCTCTGTGCTATGAGATTCTGTGTGCTGACAATGTGCTTAGATTATCATGGTACAGGGTTTAGCTACAATTTCTTTTAGCTTCTTGAACTTCCTACTAGTATTTGTCACATAGAAAAAAGAGAGAGACACATTAGAGTCATGAGATATATATATGACACAATCTACAGTCAGATGCTACCTCACCTATAAAACCACGTCAGCACTGCTATGCCCACTCCCTCGGATCCAAGCTTTCTTGTCGTGAGCTCTGCTGGATAGGGGTGCATGTCCTAGTTAGCAGTTTCTGGTTGTTCCAGGGACATCCAATATGTAAACACCAGGATAGGATAGATACAGTTGAAAAACGTTGTACAGGCATCCCTGGCTTACGTAAGGATAGGTTCCGTAGGTTTGTTCTTAAGATGAATTTGTATGTAAGTCGGGACCGTATATTTTATAATTGTAACCACCGCCAGAATTTTTTTGGGTCTATATGACTATTGGGTTTTAAAAATGTTGGCTTGTCGTAAGAACCAACATCACAATAAAGCTTCATTAGAGACACCTTGATAACTGTTATAGCTGATTATTGTTGCCTGGGCTGAAGTACAGTACATTACCAACATCCAGAGGTCCATTTGTAACTAGGGCGTCTGTAAGTCAGGGTGTTCTTAAGTAGGGGACCGCCTGTATTTTTTTGATACAGTGAATTAGAGGTTGTTGATTTTATTATCCTAGTATATTTAAGAATCTTGTCTGCATGGAATATCCCTTTAGGGGAATTGGTTTCATGTTTACACTACTAAGTGGAGCTCTACAGTCCTGTTGGATGTCAGTGTTATGCTGCACTCAACAGGCACCAGTACACCAGTCACCAGTCAGAAGACAACATGACACCAGTACTCTGATATCCGATAAAATAATAATAAGATTTTTAGACGATGCTGCCAAGTTCCAGCATGCTGTTATAGTGTTCGTGCAGGATTTGCTAGTGTTTTTTCTAGACTTCCCATAGCCTCTGACCATTTTCTTTTATCTCTGATTCTGTATGCATTGTCGCAATTGAGGGAAAAACGACTAGGTTGTCATCTTACCTTCTAGGGTCAGGGGTTTAGGGTAGATAGGCAACAAAGAGTAGTAGGGAACATCTGGTGGGGTGGGTCCAGCTTTTTACGGCTCAAAATCCATTTTTGCACTTATTGTCCATTCCCAAACAGCAGGACTACCATTCTATATTTCATGGGTTGGCCGACCTAAAGTTATGACAGCTTTGGTTCTCCTTCGATTGAGAGCATCATACCAAAAAAAAAAAAGGAAGTATATTATGTTAACCCGCAAAAGCCTGGATAAAAAATACTTCAAACAATTTCCAAAGATGAAGCAGGGCCACACATATTGTGACCACTACTAACACAGTAGAAAGAAAAAACAATGTACCCAACACTTTCCAGCAGGATGTTGAGTTTCTAGAACGGGTCAAATGCAGGGCTTAGTGACTATGTCCTCAGGACACTATGTTCCTTACTGTTTCTAATTATCCCAAGAAATCCGAGTTCAGGTTTGTGTCTCCCAGATGGCGGTGGGAAAGAGAGAATCGTCACAATGTTCTACTGTCAACTAACCTCACTGACCCATCAATTCATCATGAAATAGCGTCCACGTTTCCTCCAACAATCTTAGAAGTATTGTTGAAAATGCCCAAATCTATGACGAGTCGTTTGTGACGCCAGGACGCCTTATATAGACGGTATATACAAAAAAGGGAGTTTTCGGACACAGGATCGGATTATCATTTCATAAAGAAGGAATTCTGTAGAGGTTCTTTGACCCGAAAAGTGCCTGTGAAGAACATCTCCAGATATCTTCTGCTGACTAGACAACTAAGCTTGACACCGTCCAACCGGGACAGGAGGGTAAGATAACGGACGGTTAGCGGCTCTCGGAAAATGGGGTAAGTGGAATAGCATAGTTAGAAAGGTAGGTCCATTTGTAAGGACCTATGGGCTCAGGATTGGCATCATAATATAAATCGATCTAAAAAAAAAGTAATTCTCTACCATCTGATTCAGAACTTCTGCCACTGGGGTCGGAGTCCTATACAATAAGCTGTAAAATTTTGTACTGTCTACCCCGTTCGATACCATTAGGATTAATGACAGGTCGGAGTCTTAGGCAACCAAGACTTTCAGGAGCGATCAAGGGAAATCAGTGCCATATGGGCAATCTACCAGGGGTGGCTACAGAGACTAGGGGGGGGGGGCCACGCAAAGTGGTGGAATGCAGATTATACCAGACTGGCCAGTTGGGGGGAACAGAGTAGGAATGAGATGCAAGCTGTTACCCCCTAAATATACCTTGGTTTGTGACGTAGCTCTCCACCTCCTCTACTTGGTCTTGTTCTTTCCAAATTTCAAGTGCCGTAGGCGGGAGAAACTAGACGCGGGAGGAGGAGAAGGGCAGCACGTCAGAACTTAATGAGAAACCTACTAAGCATAACTTGCTTGGGGCCCTCAAAATGACAAATCTATCGACATGGCTTCAACTGGCTGCAGCATGAATGTGAGAATCTTGCCCGATACACCATGCTTAACTCCCCTCTAGGCGCTGCAAGAACATTTTAATTAACTACATCTGGTAGTCAAAATCTGGAATCACTTACTACATCTGATTACTGAATCGGCCACCTCTGGGGAATGGAGGATGCTCCCTTCTGCCTGATTTCAAAGTGAAGTTTGGAGGACCTTCTGGATATGGATCAGGTTGATTTTAAGAAGCAGAAATAGATATACAAGACTTTTGTAGGTGCAATTGAAGGTCCTGAATTATTTAGTGGGTGGTGCGTGTTTGGTGGTATGGCCCACCTGAAGGCTGTGGGCCTCAGGCTAAACATTCAAAACTACCTAGAATTCACTACTGTTTCTTTTAACCAGTGGGTGACTCAGTTTCTTTCGGGAAGCCCTTTTGTAAGAAACATCCTATAAGAATAAGTGGAAGTCCGATTAAACTCTCCTCCTTTACTTACGATATTTATAACCAGTAAAGATGTGGAATACATTTGCATAAAATCAGACCCTTAGCATAATATCAATGATTTTCCTGTATCAGCTGTTCATGGGCGAAATTTTATTGGACCTAAAGCAACGGGAATTCTCACCACAGTCGGTCCTTGTTATTTTGGTTCAAGAACCAGGCTGGAGGGTTCACAAACTAATCCCGCGTCCAGAAGAATTTGGTTGTTTTTTAACGTCTGTTCCATAAAAACCGCGAACGGTTGTCATTCTTGGCGCTGACACATCACATTAGAGATGAATGAACAGTTATTACAGCCGGGAGAGACAGGGAAACAGGGACAGCATCCACACAGCCCACAACTCCGATGGACCATTCATTTACTAAAAGCAAATAGGACCCTAAGAGGCGAACACAAAGTGCAGACGTTGGGACGATGATGAATTACAACTGGGGCAATGATAATGAGACAGGAACGGAGCTGCAGATTGAAACAGCGCACAGTGAAGCCAAGTGAGCCTTCAAATTAGTTGAACGGTGCATGAGAGAACCTAAATAGGCATGGAGACATACGTTCATACCATAAAGGAATAGTGAAATTTCACGTTTTTAAAAACTTTCCAGCAGTCTGGGTCGGATTTCAGTTTAGTCTGTTCATTTTCTGCCAACTAGAAGCCTTGATTATGCACTGGGGGAGGCTCATGATCCAGCCAGTTATCTACAGGCAAGAAGGACTAATATGATGAATGGTGGCTCAGGGTTAGCATTACAGCCTCATGCGCAGCGAATGAGTCCTGGTTTTAAGTCCCAGGGTTCAACATCGGCAATGCGTTTGTAGTTCTCTGCGTGTTTGCATGGGTTTCCTCCGGGTTCCACCGGTTTCCTCCACACCCAAACTACTGGTAGTCGATTAGCTTGTGAGCTCCATGGGACGGGACGATTTGGCAAGCTCCGTTACAGCGCTGCGTAATCTGTGTGCTCTAATGAATATAAAGGAATTATTATAGGTTTGGGACTCGAGAATAAACCAGCCCTAACTCCCAAGGGATGATGATAAAATCCCTTTTGAACACAAAAAACAAAATTATGCCCGTGCTGCCTGACAATTGGCAGGTCAAAAAATGTTAAAATCTGGGCTCCACTTGTAATAATCTAGTGCGGTATATCTCACGTGGAATAGGACCCAGGTGGTCTGAATAGCCTTAAATGGCTTCATCATGGATGGGTTGGTTTTTGAACATATCCATAAGGGTTGTCTGGTATCAATAGATTTTTAACTAAACTCCTCGGGACTTAAAAGAATTTACTTACTCTGTCCTCACCTCTGGGGATCAACAGAAACCTCCCATCACCAAAGGCACCGTTGCTATCTAGGTCAAATGAGATTAATGGGGCCCATCCAATTCTAAAATTATTCTGGAGAAGAAGCACCCAATTTGGAGGCCTACTAGGGTCTCTACTGTTACCGGTCCTGTCTTGTAGTGAGGCTAAGCTGACCAGCACCACTCCAAAGCTGTGGGACGTCAACATCTACATTTTTGGGCTCGTCAAGGAGGACACGGCAACCTCTTCTGTCCATTGGGTATCCAAACTACAATGTTCCATCGTGTTTACACCACAGCAGTGCCTTAGGTCAATGGAGGCTCGGAGCACCTGGACTCTCAACGGTTAGTAAAACACAAAACTGTCCCATAAGTAACAACAAACAGAAGGGACATGTTATTAATAAGAAAATCAAATCATGTAAATCTAAGTCTGCATGTATGTTGTTGTGGGGTCACATCATTGTAATTACCTTTCCGTGTCCTAGTCATAACATCATACAAACAATGTATCAGCCTCGTGGCTAAACCAATAGATGAGTCATCACCTGTGTCAGTGAATTCCGGTGTTTTATGATGGGATCAGCTTTTGAACCCTTTAATTAGTTTTTTTTTTTTTTAGTTCTCCTTATTTAAATGTATGAGGGCTGTTTTTGGCAGGTATGCGTGCTAATTTTAATAGAAGCATTTTTTTTTGGCATTCTAAAATAAGTACCATTTTTCGTCTTTAAAAACATCTGATTGAATAAAATGAGTTTTTTGCGGGATTTTTTTGTGACACTTGACACTTTTGACCACAGATGTTGGGGGTCCACCAGCACAGTAGATAGAAATCGCATGTTGCCAGTAGAGGACGAGTATAAGGATCCGTGCACTACAAAGTGGTCAGGCAGTGTTTACTGAGCTCAGTGAAGATTTATAGCGTGCCATAGCTGTAATTCTCAGCACAGCCACTATCACTTGATTGCGCTTGTCTTCTGTCAATCTTGTGCTTTGTATCTTCTGCTATTTTTGGGGATCCCCATTTTTTTTTCCATACTGATCACTTAAGCTATTTTTACATGACGTGGGCGTAGCGAACGTTTCGCAGTGACAGATGGAGCGCGCTCAAACCTCCCACTCTCATAGCGAGGCATGGTTGTCTGGATATAGTAAGGAAAATAGAGCCTGCTATTATTTTGCCCGGTAGCCGGGTGCCCTAGACTTCACCAGAAAATCTGCGTGAAAGGGATAGACAAATCGTCAGTAATAAAAAATGGCCCCGCCCAGAAAACCCTTTTTTTGGTTCCTTTTAGATTCCAAATATGGATATAATCGTGTTGTTGGTTTTATGTAAAGGAGCTTCCACAACTAGTCCACTAAGGAAGATCCAGGTGAGCCATTGTAGCTTTTTCACTTCACTAAAAAAGCACATTGTCATACATGTAGCTACAGGGGATAGGAATTGGCATGAGTCCAGATGCACTTCCTTGAATGATATCAGTGGCCTGTTAAAGGTGATCTACCACCAGGATCAGGATGTAAACCAAGCACACTGACCTCATGGTTTGTGCTTCCTTAAGCTTCACTATGGCCCTTGTTGTAAGAAAAAATGCTTAAAGAAGGCAAATGAGATGAGGGGCTCTAGCTCCATTAACAAATATGGAGCCTGGAGAGCCTCAGGCTAATTTGCATTAATTGTAAAAGCCTTTGGTAAAAACCATGGCATAAGAAACTAAAGAAGAACAGATCATACACCAGTAGGTGTGTGCATGGTTTACAATTCTTAACCGGTGGTAGATGCCCGTGAAGCTGAAGAGAGATACGCTTATGGTAGACCCCAGGGTTTTGGACACCCACCCAAATTTTTTAAAATTTGGAACAACCTTTTAAATACGCCACCGACAGGGATACAAGGCTATTGATAAGCCTTGACTGTAGCGTCATGCGCAACCTTAATGAATTGTGCTGAATGTAGAGAAACGTTAAACATTATGTCGGGACAGCGAGGGCCGCAACGCCCATGGCACTTGGTCTCTACACCCGCCAAATGTCTCCTGTTTTTTTAAAACAATGACTAGATTTTCTAACAAGGTAAAGCCCCCGGGGGTATTCTTATAACATGTAAGGTGTTATAAGCCCCCCCCCCCCCCCCCCAGACGCAGTGCCTCACATAATCGGGATACTCCTTAACATGAAGAGGTATTTGTAAAAAGTCTTTACGGGTACTTGTAAGTAATCTGTAAAGGTAACTTTATGGTTACTAAAAGGGGGGAAGGGGGAATATCACAATTTCCGAACCTGTGAGGTGACAAGAAAAACATGTTCGCACAGGTTTCTGCATGCGCCGGGACCTTTCATCGATTAAAAGAGGACCAGAGTGCTCACTATTGTATAATTGTATTCTGTGTAATAAGAGCTTATGGAATGTACAAATTTGACAAACTGGGCGTTTGGGCATTCCATGTTTCAGCATTCGTGCCTAAATAAGTAGCCCTCATTTATATTACATTATGGCTTATATTCTTACATTTCAGCAGTTCCCGAACCTCTGCAGGAATATCCATTCTAGCGTCTCCGATTGTGGTGGAGGCCCGTCACTATGAGTCTCCCCAGACATGCCACAAAGAAAAGAGGGCGATCTGCACTCAGTGATACATCAACAGGTCACTACAGGACATTTAGAGAGAACTGAAAGAGTAAGGAACTGGGGGTTTACATAGAACTTACTTTTAGCTCCCGTAGCCTCTCTCTGTGCCCGTGTTATCCTCCTCAGCAGTTGCTTTCCCGTTCTCAATAGAGTTCTATGCAACCTGGAGATGACTTTGAGTCCATCTTTTATGCTTAAAGGGAATGTGTCCACCAGCTTTAAACCACTAACTACCAACCCCCTCAGGTCAGGTTATGAAATCCCTTCTAGAAGTCCTTTACAGGAGGTCCCTACTAAGACCCACCAAACTTACAGCCGACCCTAGGTATTGTAAGTCTGGATATTGTTAATTAAGTACTTTATCCTTAGGCTACAAGAATCAGAGATATAGTTATCAAAGGTGTCTGCATGAAGCTGTATATTAATCTTTGTTCTTGTTCTAGACAAAATCCAAAATGTGTAAATCCAATGTAAAATTGTACAATGATAAATAACAGTTCCCGACTACAATACATAATTCAACTTAAGAACAGCTCTAAGAACAATCCAGTACTGTCTAGCTATTAACAAAAACGCTTTCATTCATACACAAACAAGCTGAAAAGCAAATTCTTTTTGCTGAGATGAGGGGGGGGGTCAGTTTTTAAGGGGAAGCATCACTTCGAACCCCTTATATTGGAACTATCGAAGCTAGAAACTATGGTCTGTGTTATTAGGAAGATGAGAATGTCCAGAATTCGGATGTGTCAGATTTCCATGAATATGTCTTTTAACACACCTGTATCTTCGAGCGTAGTAGCACACAAAACCTACTTGTGATGTGAAATTTCTTCACCTTTATAAGGCACCGGAAACCATGCGTCCGAATATACCACTAGGAAGTTTGGCGCCCCAGACTTGTAAATTTGTGGGCCCCGCACAGAGTGATATCCGCTTTTGTACATAGCGAGTTTCCTGCACTTTGAAGGCTCGAGATTGGGCCCCTCGTCTGTTGGGGCCCCCTGAACACAGTCACACTTACCTGTCTTGATGGCGGGCACAACCATGTCTGTTCTAGCTAGTAAAGAGCCAAGATAGAGACATTGAAGTGATTACTCCTCTTAGTCCTAAAAAAGTGATTAATGCAACAAAAATGACCCTTTTCAGCTCATTTGTATATGATTTTGAATCGTGATTTTGAAGGGCAGGGGAATCTAGAACGGATATTTCATGACCGTAGCTGAGGGGCATTAGTTTAGGTGGGAAAAAACTGGTTTAAATAATGATTGATTCAGCAAAAATTTCAGAGTGAAATAAGTTGAAAAAAGGAGACTTTTTGTATGAGGTAGATTCAAAATGTTACTATAGGGATAACAAAATGGCCAGAAGCTGTACATGACCACCCAAAAAACCCGATAGATTCAAATAACCTTACATATCCTCCTGCATCCATTAAATATAGAAAAATAAACGAATCGGCAATATCTTCTATGTGAAATACAAATGAACACAAAGGAATTGCTGAAATCCAGTGTTAAATATTCATACGTCCATTGCCATGAGGTAAAAATCAGTACAGGATTTCTGTACGACATACGTTTAAGCCATCCTTCCGGTTCATGGACCAAGGACTTTCCACAATGCAATATTTCAGTATTGATTTTTTTTTTCTTTTCTGTTAGCCTCTTTCTTTCCTTTTTTTTCTCTTTTTTCTTTTTGCTTTGCCTCTGATAATTTACCGTCCAAAACAGAGTCAATCAATGACCGATTTTACATAAGAATGTATATTTACGAGAACTCGTGATTCTCCAAGAAGTCCAGAGGTTTTTTCACCTCAGAGCAGGACATTTCCAGAGACACAAAATGGCCGCGCACGACAGCATTCTAGGAACCGGTTACATATGAAGGTTAGCCTGGAATTTTCTGAAAGTAGCTGGATTTTAACCCTAACGATTCCAGCAAAAAAAGTCCCCGCCAATAGCGTGTCTGTCGTACCCCAGGAATTCGCCCTGAGGATTAATACGCCGTAAAAATCACAGGCCCCCGTCCTCATTGACACTTATTGGAGAGAAGGTTGAACACTACTTTTGTTTACAGATCCCAAATATAGCAAAGTCAGATAAACTGCTTCTGTCTTTTGAGTTGGGGCTGATCTGACCCTTAGTGAGCTAGGAGGGGGTCTGTCCTCTCACCTTGGTTGGGCCCTGTACCAATAAAAATTCTAGGCATAATCAGGTAGTGTTGTAAACCATAAGAAAAAACTGGCCTGTGATATGGCCTACTAAAAATACTGACCTGACAGTAAAAAATACCACCTAGTCAGAAAACCTTGCTTATCATCTGACAGATGGATGTTGAAGTTTTTTTATGCCTCATCCTTTGTTTTCAGGGGTGCTAAATGGCCAAGGAGTCTTGGTAGCACTTAAACGCCTTTTCCATCATTCTAATGGTCCAATATTTGATACTGACCCAGGCTCCAAAAGAGTGGGCAAGATTCCTGAGCCCAGCCCAGTGTACCCCTATTACCTGTATAGGCTAATATGCATTCACACGCATATAGAATGTGCCACTACCAATGCTTCAAAATTTGTGAGAATCCTTATCACTCGGGATCAAAACTTTGTTTTGATATCATATGCCCAATCAGCTTTCTAGCCTGAAAGTCTATGGGGGGTCTTTATCTTATCCCCCTTCCCTTTTTGCGCCTTCTTTTGTGAGTCTATTTTTTGACCTCAATTTTTTATATATAAGATACATATGCCTCTGTATGGATTTATTTAATTAGTTTTTATCTAATTACAGGGCAGTCCCCTAAAATTAGAACACCCGACTTACAGACGACCCCTTAGTACAAACGGACCTCGGATGTTGGCATGACTTTAGCATATAGGATACAATAAACATGTGTAACAGGTATCACAGCGTCTGTAATGAGATTTAGGTTGTTAAATCTGTTTCGTTTAGGACCACCCAACATTTTTTAAACCCAATTGTCACCGGACAAAAAATAATTCGGCAGGAGTTAAAATTATAAAATATACAGTTCAGGACTTACATACAAAGTCAACTTAAGAACAAACCTACAGAAACCTTCTTGTACATAACATGGGGACGCTGGATGTATTTGATAATTTATGAACAAACTCTGATAAGTAGCTATTGCAATGGTGCAAGGTTTATCGGAGTATATACATTCACACACATGTAATGGGGACGTACTATACGGCCGAATATAAGATCCCCCCATACATCTATGGGTCACGGACACTTGTACGGGAGCGGTACAGTGCAGACATGTTTCGATCTTTCCTCTGTATACTGCGGCGTGCGCCATAAATTTCCTATGGAGAGGGGCGGGAGTGACGGCTCTCACCTCCACCTCCTTTCTCCCCGCGCTGACGTGTGCCCGCGTGCTACGTGTGTGGGGGCTCACGGCAGTGTGATGTATCCAAACTATGACAAGTAACTGTAACATCCATACAGGTGTGTACTTAGTCTTGTGTTCATAGTGTCTTTATAATTTTTCTGTATTTAATTTTTCCCATAAAGAACTAGGGGTGGAGAGCTCGGAATCTGTGAGATTGTCCCTAAAAAATCACTTGGAAATATGCCAAAAGAGTACACTAGTGATTGGTAGGAGTATATGTATTAGTTTATTTACAAAGAGTTACAGAAAGAATGAATCAATCTTGCTGTAGAGATGTGGAGTCCTCGGCATAGATGACCAATCTAAAAGTGAAAAAGATAAATAGGGGTGTGAGGAGTCAGCCTGAGGTGTCCTCAATGTTGCGGATGGGAATTATTTAAGCAAACTTTGAGGGCTCACCTCAGGAGTTATGTAACAGTCAAAAAATCCCAGATGGAGAATCTCTGTACTAGGAAATGGTGGTTGTCAAAGATGCGGATCGGTCTTCCAAGGTGTGAGGAAGTCAATTGTGGGACTCCGTGGGGTACATAGGGGAATCCGGGGAGACCAAAAAAATGGATATGGAGAAAAATAGAGTGGTAGATGTTTAATGTCCGTGTGTGTTAGGGTCTACATGACTCAATGGTCATGAGATATTTCCCTATAAAACCCTGATTTGGAACATATGTCTAACACACCCTGAAAGCCTAGCCTCGTAACTGAGGTCCTTTTCATCCGCAGTCCCGACTAGAACGGACCCTGCAATTAACGGCCCTGTACTGACATATTTAGAGGGTAGTATAGTCCTTGTGGCCGACGTCTCAGATAAAGTGGGTCAACACAAGTGTGGTATGTGTTAGGACTCCTGCATCATAAGATGCATGTCATATCCCGACAAGGCTTGTTTTGCACTTTGGGCTCATCAAGGGATTGCTACACAAAAACGCCCTTGTCCCAGGTAGGGGCAGAGGAGAGGTAGTGCGTGGTAGCCAGGCAAATAAATGCATTTTTTGTACTCCCTACGGATCCCCTACGTACCCCACAAATTGACTTCCTACACACATTGGAGTACCAGCATCTTGGACACCATTTCCTAGTTACAGAGATGCTCCATCTGGGAGTTTTGAGCTGTACATAACTCCTGAGGTGAGCCCTCTATTGCTTAAATAATCATCCAAACATATGAGGCACCCAGGTGACTCTCACACCCATATTATCTTTTTCACTTATAGATGGTCATCATGCCGAGGGACGCCACATATCGACAGCAAAGATTCAATGTAATGTCTTTCTGTAAATCTTTGTAAATAAACGAATACATATACTCCTACAAATTCACTAGTGTGTTATCTTTTATTTTTCCCAGTCTATTTTGCACATTGAAAAAAGGGGGAATTATAAACCTGAAACGTGTTGTGCTTTAGACTCACAATAAACCAGCATCGAAACTCCAATTATTTATCCAACCATCCGTGTTCCGTCATGTATACATGAGTTGCCACCAAACATCCGACTCCTTGAATCTATACCCCAATGATCCTTGGCTACTGATTAACAGATGATCTTCCCGGTCCGGAGGCAGCACCAGTAATATTTGACAAAACAGTTCTCAGTAGAGGTGTAACTCTATCAGAGGACCAACCACAAGCGGTGAGCACCTCGCATCCTGACACTTATATTGGACCCATAGTTATACACCATTATCGGCTTTTTTCCGTCCTCTCCGGCCCGATCGTACCTAGTTACATGAAGATAGCAGAGTAGCTATAGCTAACACAGAGTGCCCAAAGATCCTATCAGGTTTGTAAAGGACACGTTGGGCATCAAGTCATAATGGTCTTACCACCATCTTGGCAGTCAAAATCATTGAGTGTGGCTGAACTGAAAGGCTGTAATGTGTATGCTAGGTATTTCCCCTTGGAGCTCATCGTGTTGCTGTGGCCACCATTGCAGTAGAACCTCATAGTCAAAGATGTTAAACAATTTTAAATAAATGTTGGTCACGGTATCAGGAGAGATGGAGGTGCAACTAAAAAGCAGAGCAGTTAAGGGTACGGGACAGCATACCAAAGTAAGAAGGTTAAAAAGCATAATCCAGACAAAAACTTTTGAGATAATGGGGGAAATGTATCATGTTGCACAGCAGATGTGATGACATCCTCTCGCCTGGCCCACCAGGGGCCCGATTTACACCACATATGACCGGCCACAGAATTTCACCATAAGCCGACTTTACAGTATATGGCAAGTCGCACCTGTGGGGCAGGAATGCCCCGTGTCAGCCCAACTAGTTGACAACGTGGCCTCCTTTACACCCCTCCATCCCATCTGTGCATGGATGTGGCCATAAGAGGGGTGTATGGCTGGAACTGCGCCTATATCAGCGCTTGTACCAGAAATGGCTTCCTAACCTTGATAGCAAGAATGGACCGCGGTCCCAAATGTATGATTTCTCAACCATCTATCTATAACCTATTATCCATTTATCTTATCTCTATTCACAAACTATCAACCATCCCTTACAGAAACCCCAACTACAGCACAGAGGGGGAAATAGCATCGAGCGATCCAAAATAAAAAAAAACAATGATTTATACATATTTCAATAAAATAACAAAATTATCCTAATTTTATGCCCCGGGTCCTCACCCTTCTAAAAACGCAAAACATTTGTAGGTAATGGACACTAAAAGATAAAGTGCAGCCTGAGAAGATGGAGAAACAATGCTAGTAATTACAGCAGTGACAGGTGCAGGCACCACTTACAGAGGGATTAAAATAAAGGTTCCAGCATCCACACTATCTATCTTCCCATGAGTTGATCGCTCTTGATGTAGGAGCATCAGGGGAGTGAAGTCGGGCAGTAATCTGTCCCCCATACCAGCGTGTGAAATTGTAGCTAGCTTTAGTTCTGAGGCACCTTTTTGGAGGTCTGTTGGTGGAGGGCCTTGGAGTACTGTATTTGCACAATTTTTCGGCGTTGCGGAGATCGCAGTTTTTGTAGCAGTTTCGGTGTGCACCCTATTTATCTTCGTTTCTCCTGCTTCCAGATGTTTCGCCTTATTAACATTGATTTGGCCATATGGGAGCAAAAGTGCACAATAACACGCCGGACGACCGTTGCTTAGGAAGACAATGGTCGATTTGCACAACAAATATGCCTTTTTAAATTGCGCCTAATAAGGTGCAAAAAAATCGCATTTGAACAAGAGCCAAAGACATACAAGACAATGAGGTCAACGAATAGACCACAACAGGCCAAAAAGAGCGAGAAAAGGGGAAATAGAAAATGACCCTTATATCTACCGTGCGTTGGAGTTCTGATTTTCACCTTGTACCTATCTAATCTTCATATCTTTCCGCCTGGCTCAGATCTATTATTATTACTATCTTCGTTCTTGTGATTTCATACATATGATAATCTACTGACAGGCATATATCTATAAGGGACGCTACCACCCGATTCTACCTATAAGAGTCGTGGTGGGTAGGTGGATGATGGGACGTGAGGTAGAACTTTTTTGGGCTAATCCTCACATCCGGCTATCTTTTAGAAAACTTAATGAGCATATGTAAATTTTTTTAAGCAGCTACTGGGCGTTGAGTAGCTGGACAGAGGCTACCAGATCTTCGGCCCACAGCTCTGGCCTCGCATCGAGTACCCGACATCTGCGGCGTTCTGCGATGCGCATTAGCCGGCCCTGGAGCCTCGCGATGCGCAGAACGCCGGAGACGTCGACGAGATAAATGGTAGGCGGAGAAAAAGGACTGGGCGGAGTAGCCGCCGACCGGTAGCCTCATGTCAGCACTCACGCCCAGTCGCTCTTCTTGATTAAAAAATTTACATATGCCAGCCTTAAAGTTTCTAAAGATAGCCGAGACGTGAGGATTAGCCCAAAAAAGGCTTATCCTCAGTCCCATCACCACTACACCCGATCTACCTTATAGGTAGAATCGGGGTGGTAGGTGCCCTTAATTTCTATATATTCTTAAATGCATTTACATTACATAGTATTCTATCTAAATAACTACTTATTCTATCACTTTTATTTCATGTATACACTGTATGATCTGATCATCTCGTTATCATCACATCAGTACTTCTCAATTTTAGCTATTTATCTTTCTCATTGTACTGTACACTCAGAGTATTCTATCAATTATATTTTTGCTGTGCTGGCTGTTTTTACTATGTGTCAATTATCTATCGTCAATATATATAATCCATATAAATCCACACACTAGAGGGAATCTCCATTACACTATCATTTATCATCATACTATTAGCTTCTAGTGAACAATACTATCCTATAGAATCCTAGTTTTTTTACGTTAGAGCACTCAAAGTTGTAAGAGGGATTTTCTGCACGTCGGGCAACCGCGCTTGCGAAGTCCGTGTAGGAAAAAGTTACCTTCCAACTATCGCCGTCCACTTAGGAAGGACCTTGAGGCGAATCGCTATTGCACGATATCTTACGGCTGCTTGATTTTATCATTTATTCGACTATCTATCTATCGTATCTCCAGTAGCGAGCGAGCGCTCAGCGAGCTAGCGCCTAATCGATCTATCGCAGTACAGATAATATCGAGCGATCTACGATATCTATCGTATCTATCTCAAGCTATCTATCATCTCATATCTACTAGCTATATCTATCAGATCTATCATCTATCTCATATCTCTTAGCTATAATCTATCTATCTTATCTCCATCTTATTCTAATACGTTGGTTATGTATGTATTATCTGTATCTTATATATAATATATATATATATATATATAATATATTATATATATATATATAAATGCCACCATAATCTACTTGTATCCATATTAAATCTGTCTATGAATTAAAAAAACTTAACAAACTAAAACACATAAAAACCTGTAACCCATGAACAATACTCCAGACCTGGGGCTGTCCCCCAGCACTTAACACTAAATCACTGAGGTGGCCTGAGCCTATCTGTGTCATGTGGAGCTGACCCCAGGCAAAGAAGAGATAATAAAATCTGGATCCCTGTCTGGTGCAGTGTCACCTACTCCCTAGCAGTCATATCAGGGGTTTCCTCTGACTAGTTGGGCCTCTAGTGGCCATCTTAAGAACCTGGCATATTTGAGTGATGTCACTTCGAGAGAGGCAGGCACGCGCTAAAAGCTTATGTCTCAAGACGTGCAGTTAGAGGAGCAGCATGTCATCCCACCTACAGCTCAGCCTTCCAGACCATCTCCAACAAGGCTCCCACCCAGTGGCTTCCAGAAATCACTCATCCCCAGGTACAACCCTGCAAAGAAATAGAAGTCTCCTCAGAGAAGAAGAAGTTGGGCATGTTTCCTCCTGACTGTTTGGGTGACTTCACACATGATCTTAGCTACCTTCTATCACTTAGAGTACTATGCCTGCTTCTGAGTGCCAGCCATACAACCATGGAAGACCATTTGGAGATGCCTGGTGAGAACTCCTCACTTCTTGGAATTTGGCATGGAATAATAAAGAAGTTCCTCACCTTATAACCATACTTTCCCCAATGGTACTTTACCTATAGACCTCACCGGCTGTGACCTTGGATTCACTCTTGGAGCCTTCATTGTTGTGGCCATAGTGGGCAACCATTATGGTCATCATCTCTGTGGTCACCAACCGGCAGCGAGATCCCGACCAACTATTTGATTGTACAACTTGGCCTTGAGATTTGTTGCTAAGCACCACAGTGCTACCCTTCTCTGCTACCCTTGAGATTATCAGCTACTGGTTTTGGGCAGGATATTTGTGACATCTGGGGGTGCATGGATGTGTCCAGCTGATGACAGGCCTCCATCTTCAGTCTTGGCAATTCTATTGACAGGTACATTGGCGTGCGTTACTCTTTCAATAACCCACCATAGTGACCAGGAAGAGGGCCTGCTAGTCTATTTGGTGTCTGGGTCCTGTCATAGTGATCTCATTGGACCATTAAAGGGTGGAACAAGCAGAAGCATGTACTGAGGCTCTTGAGTGTGAGAATACCACAGAACTTTCTATGCCATTCTCCCTTGACTTCCTTCTTTCCCCTTGATTGTCATCTTGTGATGTATTGTAGAGTCTACGTAGTGCCAAGAGGATCACAAGAAACTTGGAAGAGGTGATGAAAGAAAGAACGGACTCCAAGGAGTTGACTTTGAGAATTCACTGTAGGAACAAGAATGATGGATCCCCAAAAAGCAAGAACAAGAACCAAACAGCCTCGTAGTTCCTTATCTCTCAAATTACTCAAGTTCTCCAGGGAGAGAAGGCTGCCAAGACTTTGGGATTTGGGTGGCTTGTTCATCTTATGCTGGCTACCCATTCTACATCTTTGCCATTAGGTAAGTGTTTGTTCCATTTTTTTAAATATAAATAGGTCTATCTTTGTAGGAAGGTTTCTGGACCTCTTCAAATAATTTTTTTGAGATCTTAGTGTGTCAAAGACTCTCTGTGGGGTGAAGTAAATCGGCAACCAAATAAACAGATATTCCACTTAACATTTTCTAGTTCCAGAAAACGAATTATTTTTTCCAAAAAATTGCTGGGACGCTTTGAACTTCTCACAGATATGGGACAATCCCTTCAAGATATTCAAGTCTTTCCAAGATAGAAACAAGTGTGTAGATGAGAAGTTGTCTTCAATCGTGTCGTAGGATCAAAAGGTGTTGCCATGTTGTTATGTGAGATCTTCACATAAAACCTTAAGTGGTCACCCATACTCCACTGGAGTAGTCCCCACGGATTCAGTGAAGAAACAAGGTGTCCATGTGTCACTCCTCCTTGAACTGGACAGCAGATATGGAGGGTTCAGGTTTCAGTTTACGTCCAAGAGACCATTGACAGGTGTAGTAATTATAGAGAAATGTTTGGTTTTAGTGCGAATCACCTTGTATCATTTATGACATGGAAATTTCTGTCACAATTTTAAGTTCAGCTATTTTAATGAACGTGCTTGTTGTCAATGAACTGAGAATATTCCACACGCAGCGCGACCTATAGTAAACTGTGCCTCCTGTACCTATTTAGAAGACGCATAACTTTCCCCGAACTTATAGTTGGTGCATTGTATCGTTGAAGTCAAATGAAATGTTGTTGTAGCGATCTAGTCCGGCTTTCATCTGATCATTGCGAATTTACTGTGAGGACCGGATAGATATCAGGTCACAGGCTTTCTGATTAGGAGCTTGGTTATCGATTGACAGCAAGCAGAGATCTCTAAACTAGGGATTCAAATTATATTAGGAAATTTGTAGATCTTTCAAGTCTACGGAGATTTTACATATACAGTGTAAACCACCTCAATACAAAAAAAAGCTTGTTTTTCAGTGTCCGACCTCCCCCCCCCCCCCCATAATACTATATGGAACTGCACCCCCCTTCATCAGCAGACCACCCTTTACAAGACCAAGGAGTTGAGAAAATGCTTAGAATTTATGTAAAATCTGACACTTTTGGTAAACTTTTGCTTCTCTCGGACCATAGGCTAATGATTGACCGACCTTTGCAGAGTTTTTTTGAGAAATACAGCAAATGTCCCTGTGGTTATAACCCCCGGCGTTCATCTCATATTACCAAATAAAGGTAAAAGCTCAGAGTTGTAATGATTAAGTAGCCACAGGATTTCGGAGGACATATTTGATGCTGGGACGCAGCCGCAAGTGACAACCACAGTGTACGCAGGACATAGCGATCGTATATAGGGGACTAATAGGTTATCACGTTTAAGGAGTATTCCCAGGGGTCAGTATTGCACAAATCTCAATAATGAAAGTGTTGGGATTAGGAAATTTCTTTTAATACTTATATAAGCTTGTGGCTGTCTAGTAGTAGTTACCAAACTACACATCCCAGCATTGGGAGTGGTACCTGTGCCCCCGGTGGGAGAACACTGACCATGGGGATGCACATTATAAAAGTTATGACTTCACAGCCATACATTTGTCATAGATGCAGGTTCAGAACAAGCCAGGAGTTCCCAGACCCGAGTAACCCAGAGTTACCCATACCCTAGAGAGTACCGAACCTATGCTACGGGTGCCCCTCGAGTCGCCATCTCGTGCATTACTTCTGTCTCAATGGGCAAACACGGGTCATCAACCCCAGCAGCCCAAGGAAGATAGGAATCTCTAGAGTAAAACACTAAAATACATCCAGCTCATATCTTTATCCATACTTCCTCTTGACTGGCAGAGGACCGATGCAGTGATACCGCTCCATAGGATTTCGATATTAGACAATTGGGCGACTTTACTCATGCGTCCCACAATTTCAGGGTTATCAGAGGGACACTGGAAGATTTAGTTCTGAATTTTCCTCTCAGCTGGTTGCTATTAGTGTTCTCGAGCGTCCACCATAGTGAAATGGTGTAGTCGAACACGTTCGCAATAATACTTGCTTAAATTTGCGTTGGCTTTGATTCAACATACCGGGGTTTTGGTTCGTTGGCTCACGCCTAGTAGCCATTCACTTTGGCCCGCTAGCAAGCACGCGCTAGCACCCAGACCCCATCGCCTAGCTCCATTCCCGTCACATCAGGGACACGCAAATACGCGAATACTTCCGGGTAGACAGGAAGGAGAAAAATACAGTCGTCATAATCAGTGCGGCTATGAGTAAAGAGTGAACCCACGCCGATGTGACAATGTTCTGATGTGGTGCTAATCCAAGGTGATGCAGTTTAGGCAACGGCAAGACTGGACTTTTGTATAGTCCTATTAGAAAAAGATTATATTACAACACAGCGCACAAGGGGTGTATTTCACAGTAAATTATTATGGCTGCATGGGTCTTTAACAGATGGGGCAACATTGACTATAGGGTCGTTCCGAACACCGGCATTTTCGTGGGTTCCGTTGATATTTTTTCTGTTTTGCATGCATTCCCCAGGTTTTTGTCGCCGGATGTGTCCATCGGCGCGGCCTTGCATGCGACACCAAATCGGGGGGCCTGTGGGACGGCGGACCCTACTGATTGGGACAAACCGCGAAATTTAAAAAGCAAGTTGTTGTCGCAGCCAATCCGCACTCCATAGCACAGGAAGAAGAAGGGAACCGTCGACCTCAGCGGGGGAGCGAAAAATGCGGAAATTGGACGCACTATCTTAGTGAATCCCGGAAGCCCGAATCTTCGTCGGACATTCTCTGAGACTCCTCGTGTTTTTGGTCAGCGGACCTACGGGTAAGTCAATGTGCCCTTATATGTCCATCTATTAGTAATCATGTTAATTTTGTTTTAATTATTGTTTTTAATTATAATTTTTTTTTTATTATTTGGAATTGGGCATCACAGCCATACAAGTTTTGGCCACTTTTTCTTTGCTCTTACCGTCCCACGGTTGGATGTCCAGTGTTATGCGCACTCAATCAGGCACCAGTCACCAGTACATGAAGACAAAATGACGCCCCAGGCACCAGTACACAGTTCAGAAGCACATACACCAGTCACACGTTACCAGGCACTATATAGCAGTACCTGTAACCAGGGCACCAGTACACAGTCACCAGTCAGAGGACAACATATCCGCACCCATACTGCAGGCACCGTACAAACCAGTCACCGTATAGACAAACAGACACAGCACCCTCCGTGCAGGGCACACGTACACCAGTCACAGTCAGAAGACAAACATGAACCCACGGACACAAACACTACCTCAGCACAGCTGACACCAGTACAAAACCCAGCGACTTCCAGAGCACCAACATAGTAGCACCAGCACTCCTACAGTCCGTGAGTCCAGGTATCTGCACTCAACCATGAACACCCAGTGACACATGCACAGGACCGTCACGTCACACACTGTACACCACTTGACGTCTTCACCGCTATATATTACCTGTGTAACCAGGCCCATGTAACACTCGCATCACCTAGTCAGAGAACAACATGACAACAGGCACTCGACTGACAGACATGTCACCATTCAGGAGGACAACCTGACACCTAGGCACGTAACGTCACGACCCATCAAATCACGAGATACAGGCCCATCTGAGCAAGTAACAGAACCATAGAGCACCCAGCGCACCAGTACTGCCAGGCACCAGTACAATACCAGTCAGAAGACAACATGACACCAGGTACACAGTATGCAGGACCCAGTACCCAAACCAGTCATAGTCAACCATGACAAGCCAACACCCCCACATCGAAGACAACGACACCAGTACACAACCAGCTGACTAGCAACTGTTACACAGGCCACTTATCGTAGTCACTGTAACAGACGTACACTACCAGTACAGCAGTCACCTGGCGAAGACACAGTGAACCACAGGCTAATCACGTACACCATGCAACCAGTACAGCAGGCATACAACATGACACCAGGCCAGAAACAGGCACAGTACTAGCAGCACCTGTACACCAGTAACCAGTCAGACGACAACATGACAACCAGGCACCAGTAACCCGTTCTCCTCCAGAAGACAACATGACACCAGTACACCTGCTGACTAGTCACGGTACACACCAGGCAATATAATATGTAGTCACTGTAAATCCCACACCCCGGCACCAGTACAGACAGTAACCCCTGTACACCAGTTCACCAGTCGAAGACAACATGACACCAGGCACACAGAAACAGTACACCCCAGTCAGAAGATCAACTGACACAGTACACCAGCATCGGATAGTCCATGTAAACAGGCACTGTTATTTAGTTTATCCGGCACTGCAAAACCAGGCACCAGTACTCGCAGTTCACCCTGTACACAGCACATGCAGACCCAGGGAAAACATGCCGATCAAAGTTATACACCAGCTGCACTCGTCCACTGTACACCAGGAAATGTTATAGACAAAAACTTAGTCATCCTGTGGAATAACCAGGCACCAGTTCAGCAGTCATTTCATCGCTACCCAGTCACCATCACACTAATTCACCCTGCTACACCAGGCCACCCAGTTAAGCAGCTCAAAGACAAATGACACCCCCCAGGACCAGTACACAGGACCAGGTATAAATTGCCCTCATGTTTCCCCCTTTTACCGATCGAATACACCTTAAGTGATAAATTATTTGGTCATACACCGTGTGTAACCCTATTTATCCTCACTGAATTATGAACCGTCTTTCCAACCCAGAGTTCTGTCATTTTACTCAATTAATAACAGCCAGGGCGCAACACACGAGCCCGATGATCAATTTGTAAATAAAGGGTCTGGTGCGGGGATGGAGAATTCAAAGTTTCACAGTCTCTATTAAGGAGCTGGGATACCCAGAATTTAGTGGGACAGAGTGAGGCACCGCCCGGCGATCCATATCAATGCTGAAAACGGTGCTCTCGCCTGGTTGCTGTTTATCACCATATGTGGTATGAGGACTTGGTGTGTGTATTGCACAAAATACATCCCACTAACTTGTTATAGGATCACCAAAATCCATTGGGTTTCCCCCGGTCCATATTTGGGGCTCCTATGCCACGCCTCAATTTACTGACCTCCCACGCAGAGCCCCGTCTAGCAGCGATTATAGGGGCCAGCACTCGCCAATGCTCCAGAAGTGTGTCCGATTACTTCTGGTGTTACTCCCCTAAGCCGGAACCGCAGTGTACGTGGCAAAACACAAATCCATATCCGTCTTCTCTAAATTAATAATAGGACATTGTTCTCGGTCCATTCAGGGGGGATTCAGAACAGTGATAGAGAGTATACTACCAGAGGACCGACTTTATGGGCGATCTTGGACCCTATGAGTGAATCCATCTCGGGGCCTCCCCTTGAAGTTATTAGATGGCAAACCTGAGTCTATCTACTAACCCATGGTACCCCTGGCATCGATGATAACAACCTTATTTAAAAGTGGTTTTTACAGTGAAAAAAGTTCTCAAGATTTACCATCACCTAGCTATGTTTACACCATTACAGATAATTTTTTAATTAGAGGATAATCTTTTTCTGTTTTGTTACATTTCACACAGGTGAATGGTCTAGGTACTTTGTCATATTCCCAGGTGTGGTCGGGGACTCTACCTGAGCAGGATTTCACGACTTTCCTCTGTGACTATGAGATGCTGTTGTGATGACATATGTAGCTTAGATTATCACATAGCAAAAGGGAGATGACGCACACATTAGATTCCCATGGACCGCATGGAATTATATGACCTACACAATGATACAGTTAATGGAATGCTATAATAAACCTATAAAAAACACAGTCAGCACTGCCCCTATGCACCCTCCCTTCGGATCCAGGCTTTATCGCTGTCTGTCCAGAGCTGTGCTGGCGAGGTGTGTGCATGTCCATAGCTACGCACGTTTTTCGGGTGTATCCCAGGGCAAACTCAATATGTAAACCCCTCAGGACTGATAGGAGATGATTTTTAACAGTTCGGAACACATGTTGTACCAGTGCAGCTGCACCGGCGTTACGTTACAGGCATAGGTTCCGTGGTATGTAAGTCGGAACCGTATATTTATAATGGTAAACCCTGCCAGAATGTTTTGGCGTCTATGTCACTTGGGTTTTTACACTACTGTTTGGTGTCGTAGACCCAACTATAATAAATAAAAGCGTCAATTACAGACCCATGTGATAAATGTTACAGCTGATTATGTTTGTTACGCCCTCACGGCCTTTTCTTAAAGATCACCGATAAATTAACAACCCTCACGATTTTCGGGTCCATTGTAACTTAGGAGTTGTACGGTAAGTTCAGGTGATCTTACGATGCAGTGTTTACCCCCTTCTTTTTCCCGATCTGTATTTTTTAGTTGAAACAGTGAATTAGAGAAGTGTGTTTTATTACTCATGAGTAGAATTAGAAATCTTGTGTCTTGTCTGATGGAATATCCCTTTAGGGGAATGCGGTTTCATGGCTTACCACTTGAAAGGTTGGACCGCTCTTCACTATTTTTTGCAGTTGGACCCTTTCCTTCTTCTTGTCCACAGTCCTTGACGGCACCAAACGCCTTAGATGCCACAAGACAGGTCAGCAGCCATCAGAGTTATAAGATGTTGGGCACTATCCCGGTGCCAGATTGGGGGTACACTCTTTCATTGTACCTATTTTTAGCACGGAAAGGATTGAGGAGTACATTTCTATTGAGGATTCGCATGGATTCTCTTTAGGGCACACCCGATGTAAACCTACGAAATCTACGAATATAACCTTCAAGAAAACTACGTTCCCTTTTTCCCCCCCCCCTTTTTTTCTTTTCTCTTTCCCCTTTCCTCCCCCCCCCCCGAGTGCCAATTGCCGGACAGTGTACAAAAACCCCACAGGTCGATATGACTAGTAGTAATTGTTCTCCCCTTCCGTTTGGGGTCTATTTATCTAAGCTTGGCTTTCCCTTTCCCCCTGATCTCCGCGTCCCTTTACGATAGTCCTCCTTTGTTACTGAATATTTATCTTTCGTTATAGTTCTGCCCGTCTTGGATTTTTTAACTGTATTGCCTACTCCCCACGTGATTTGCGGCCCACGACGTATTCGGATTGGGCGCATACCCTCCGCGCCGTGGACCATGCCACGCTGACGGGACATTATCGGGCGTGGCCGATACTTGACCTTTTCAACCGAACTGTACTTTGATTCCTGAATTATAACCGTTCCTGCCACTTTAAAAAAAACACAAAAGTGCCCCCCCCAGCGGCAGCTTGCCACTTACCTTACATTTCTAGGAACTAGGCCAGTTTGAAATTCGTGCCCCGTTTACTTCAGTGCGTTCCGATGCTCTTCAGCGCAGCAGCGCCACCTGATGGACGTTGGAGGAACTGCCTTAATGAATCTCGGCCGGACCCGAATCCAGCGCACAGAACGCGCCACTGGATCGCGAATGGACCGGGTAAGTAAATCTGCCCCACTGTCTTAAACTGATCTAATTCACTTCTGTCTGGCTTCACGCTGCCGTTGATGTGCAGCTACAGTTGCGCATTCGTTGCGTTGTTTTGCATTGCTTTGAAAACATCACAACTGGTTTTTTATCCTCAACATTGAAAAAAAAAACGGATGTTTTCTCCGTTTTTTTTTTTTCTGCGGACCCATAGACTTCTTTTGCATTCTGTGAAAAACATAGAACATGTTTCATAATTTTTTCCACGGACAACGGATCAGTGAAAATAGAGGCCAATGTGAAAACACCCATAGAAATCAATGGCTTTGTGACCACAGATGTGAAAAACAGCGCCAATGTGAGAGAGTCCTAAGACATAATGATCACATATACTCATCACTGTTCTTAGTGAAGCCAAAGTAGTACTACCTGTTTTTGTTACGCATGTGCCGCAGCCAGTGTCCTTCTCCACTAAAGTAATGGGAGCACCAGAGATGGTTCCCATATTGCTGGAGATTGTCTATTTGTATACAGAGGTTGGTGGTGATGCAGGGTCAATGACAACGTGCCTTCTAGAGCAGCAGTAGCAAGCCGTAGCAGGTGCACAGCTGGCACCAGAAAAGGTGTGCATGAGCTGCTTATTACTTCAAACCCCCTCAGAACCATATATATATATATATATATATATACACTCACCGGCCACTTTATTAGGTACACCATGCTAGTAACGGGTTGGACCCCCTTTTGCCTTCAGAACTGCCTCAATTCTTCGTGGCATAGATTCAACAAGGTGCTGGAAGCATTCCTCAAGCAGCCATGTTTGTAACCATTTTAAGGAGAATTTACCAACAATATCCACCAAAGATAAATCAGGGACACCTACTCATAGATCCAGGCACCATAACTGTGGTAATCTTATTATATTTGTTATCCATGGCCTCTTACTTCTAAAAAAAAAAAACTAATAAGGGGCCATGGCCCCTAACTGATAACTGGATCCAGAGCCCCTAAGTGCTGTAACTTCACAGGCTGTTACACTGTCTCCCTCCCGCTCAGCACTTCCTCCTTCCATCTGCCTGCTGTAATCTCACACAGTGGGAGGGTGAAGTGCTCCTGCACAGTGTAGCAGCCTTTGAGGACAGTATATTTTGCATCAAAAGACACAAAAGATGCAAAAGTTTTCAATACAAACTACTTGTGGGACTTGTGTACACTTTATCAACAGATACAGTCAGAAATACCAAGGCGTACGGCTCTTGGTAAATCTCTGCACCCCACAAGACATCCAAACAAAAATATACATTCTGAATTACCAAAATCACCTTATATATACTCCAGTATAGCCTAGTTTTTAAGCACAAAAAAATGTACTGAAAACCAAACTCGGCTTATACCCGAGTAAGTAAAAAAATATGTTTTCCCAGGTTTTTGTGGTTTAAAATTGGGGCCTAGGCTTATCCTTGGGTCGGTTTATACATCAAGTTATATATACGCGTCTCTGATAACTTACCCCATGGGCTATTGGGACTGAGGCGTCAACTCAAAGCCCATTTTGTAGGGCCTCCTAGTCATCACTTGGGGGATACTTCTTCCCCTGGTTAGGTTGCACGGAACCACGCTGCCACCAAGTGGCTGAAATAGGTTATTAAAGAGTATTTTATTATGTAGTTTATACTTGTGACTAGAGACGAGTGGACCTGAACGTTCCCATTCAGGTTCAGGCTTCGGGATCGGCCTCATGACCCGGACTCATCGCCACGTTCACTGCATTTGGAATTTTATTTCCTGCTTTACAGTACACTGCAAGAAACTTAAATTCCACCACTAGGAAGTACAATTTCCGTGCATGCGAAAAATAAAAAAGTTTTGAAAGGGAGCAAAAAAACAGAAACGTAAAATCGAAAAAGGGCACAAAACCAGGCATGCTCAGAAAAAACGACGAAAATAGTAAGCCCCCCCCCCCCCCCATAGATCTTAGACATATGGAGGAGAAGAATATTTAGATACATAACTGTTAGTAAAAATTATTGATCTGCAGCGAACGGAATAGATAAAAAAGATCCATGAAACAGTAGGTGTTGTACTGATGGCATTCCCCATAGGTGGCGATTGTTGCCGACCTCTCTCCTACTGCTGTGATGAGTAGAGAAAATCCGTCTCATCTAATTAAGACAATTGATTCGGTTATAAAAAAAAACAAACAAAAATCTGATGATGTATTAAGGTCCAGTTCTGTCACGGCTATCTACCAAGGAACATGAGATAAGGACATCCTGGAGCTTGTTTAACATTTCACCCTATTTGGACATGCATTTTGTTTTTCCTAAATAGATTTATGATAACGGTTAATTAAAGCTGGGGTGTGGTATAGTTGTGCCATGGTCGTACTGCTACTACCTCTGACAATTGCAAATGAGTTAGTTACTTCAGTAAAAAATGTCTTACCGTATTGTGTAGCAGACTACTAGAGCAGTCCTAGGGCTCCGTGGTTTACAGACTACAAAAACCCTTTGTGTATCTGCCTCTTGGCTCAGTGCAGAGCTGACAAACTATGGCCACCTATAAAGAGCACAGAACCATCTCCATGCACAGCTCAGTGGGACATCAATCACAATAACTGGACACCCCATTTAATCTAACTCACTGATTTCAGGGACGGTTTGATATGTTATGGTATGGGAAAGATC
Source organism: Engystomops pustulosus (assembly GCA_019512145.1). NCBI lineage: Eukaryota > Metazoa > Chordata > Amphibia > Anura > Leptodactylidae > Engystomops > Engystomops pustulosus. The sequence continues at coordinate 212,719,056 of CM033644.1, forward strand.
CCAAACAGATGGAAGGATCATCATTCAGTATTCAATGTTGAACAAGTAAGCCATTGTATAATGAAATCTGATAGGATACTGAACCAGCGACAAACAGCGCACCCATGATGGTGCTAGCGGGCTGGTTTGTTTGTAGATGACAATGTCAAGTCAAGCATGATAAACTATGGACATTACTCCAAGCACTGTGACTTTTGTTATATACAATTGCTAATGAGCCGAAGGTCTCGTGAGGTGTTACCAGGAGGCCCATCTCTGTTGCAGGTTCAGTATGCTGACTAAACGTGCAGGCGTAATTAACCCTCCCACATGGTGAGATGGACACTTACTCCTTACTCCATGACACTTACTAGATCCAGGAACGTGAACATTGGTTATTATAAAATCATTGTATGACTGAAGGGCCTCTTGGGACATGTTACAAAGCCCATCTGTGTTGCAGGTTCAAAGGCTGCCTACACTGTGCGCAGGAGCACTTCACCCGTCCCACTGTGTCAGATACAGCCGGAGATGGAGGAGGGGAATGTTTGAGGGGGAGCGAGAGGGAGCGAAGACAGTGTAAAGCTGTGAAGTTACAGCACTTAGGGGCTCTGGATCAGTTGATCGTTAGGGGCTCTGGCTATTAGTTTTTTTTTTAGAAGTAAGAGAGCCTAGGAAACAACATAATAAGATTACCACAGTATGGTTGCCTGGATTATCGATAAGTGACTGATTTATCTTTGGTGGATATTGTTGGTAAATTCTCCTTAAAATGGTTCAAACATGGCTGCTTTTATCCAAAAACATTCTAACCATGGGTAGTGGGCAGTATTGCAACTAAGCTCCATTCCTTTCTATATAGCTGAGCTGGGGACCCCCGACCATGATCATGTGTGGCGTTGTTTTGGAAGTGCATAAAGCCACCTATAGATATAGATATAGATTTTCTTGGACGGGTTAGACAAGTAAAGGAGTGGAACAGAAAAGAACAGTCAAAGGTTGAAGCAAATTACAAGAAAGACTAGTGAGCAGACAGTCCAAGGTCAAAGTGAAGCAGAAGCAAGAGAGAAGGCAAACAATAATCGGCTAAACATGCAGGGATAGAAACACTAAAATGCAAAAAATAACATGGACACAGAACAAAGTATCAAACACACAAGCCAGAAGATCAGCAAAGTCCTTAGGGGTGAGGTCTGCACAGCTCCGACCTTACCTCTCCTCCTGACGTTACATCACATGTATAGCAATGTGTAAGGGCAGTATAAGAGGAAGAGCCATGATATTGGATACTTTTTAACTTTTGAATATTAGAATTGAACATTAGCGTTAACACTTACCTCCTCCTCAGTAAGTTGGCACACCGGTATTGGTACGCCCAGGAGGCAAACATTCCCATCTATTTTTGCCCAAAGTAATGAATCACAAGTAAAGTTTTGTGTCACCTCCCGACATCTTAAAATAAATCATTGGCCGGGATTTATGTGTGTGTATCTGTCTCCAGGGGTCGGTTTAGTTACGAGGCAGAGTTTGGACAGTTTTGTTTAAATTGAAGTAAGCAGTTTCGATTTGATACATCTAAGACGCGTGGGATATTGAGTATATAAAACTTCCTGTCACCATTAATCGCGAGTCGGGCCTGGCAGCCCGGAAGGGCTAACAGCCTTCTAGAGGCTATCGGGGGCAGTGAGGTGGTGCGTGCGAAAGCCGACGAGGTCATGCTGTGTAAAGGGGTTGTCCTGGTTCACGAAAATGTAACATATTATATATGATTCATATACACTCACCGGCCACTTTATAGGACACCTGTCCAACTGCTCGTTAACAACTTAATCTAATCAAGCCAATAAATGGCAGCAACTCTAGTGCATTTAGGCATGGAGACATGTCAAGACAATCTCAGCGGTCAAACCGAGCGCATCAGTATGGGAAGAAGAGAAAGGTGATTTGAGTGCATGCTTGAATGTGGGATGTGTTGTTAGTGCCAGAAGGGCTGGTATGGTTATTCAGAAACTGCTTGATCTCCTGGGCTATTTAACGCACAACATCTATAGGGTTTACGAGAATGGTCCAAAAAAGAAAAAAAAAAACATCAGTGAGCGGCAGTTCTGTAGGCGGAAATGCTTGTTGATGCCAGAGGTCAGAGGAGAATGGGCAGGACTGGTTCGAGCTGATAGAAGGCAACAGTGATCAAATCGCCACCCCGTTACAAAACCAAGGTAGGCCAGAAAAGAGCATCTCTGAACGCACACAGTACGTCGACGAATTTGAGGCAGATGGGCTACAGTCAGCAGAAGACCACACGGTGGGGTGGTGCCACCTTTTCAGCTAAAAGAAAAGGAAACTGAGTACAACTTGCACAAGCTCATCGAAATGGACAGTAGAAGATTGGAAACAACGTTGCCTGGTCTGATGAAGTCGTCGATTTCTGCTGCGACATTCGGGGGTAGGTAGGGTCAGAATTGTTTGTGGAGTCAACAAAGTCATGGAAAGCATGGATCCATCCGCATTGTTCAGCCGGTCAGGCTGGTTGTGGTGGGTCATGGTGTGGGAGGAAATTATGTTCTGGGCACTATTTGCGGCCCTTGGTACCAATTGAGCATAGTGTAACGCCACAGCCTACCTGAGATTGTGTGCAACCATGTGCCAAATCCCTTTATGACAAAATGTACCCTGTAACATCTGATGGCTACTTTAGCAGGATAATGCGCCATGTCATAAAGCTGGAATCATCCAGACTGGTGTTGAACATGACAATTGAGGTCACTGGACAAAAATGCCTCCACAGTCACAGAGATCTCATCCCAATAGAGCATCTTTGGGATTGGTGGTGGAAGGGAGATTCGCATCATGGATGTGCCTAGCCAGACAAATCTGCGGCAAACTGGTGATCCTCCATGGTCAAATATGGACCAAAATCTCATGAGGAGCTTCCCAGCACCTTGTTGAAATTATGCCACGAAGAATTGAGGGCCGTTCTGAAGGCAAAAAGGGGGCGGCCAAACCGTTACTAGCATGGTTGTACATAATAAAGTGGCCGGTTGAGTGTTATATATAATATATATAATGGTTCTGAGGGGGTTTGAAGTAATAAGCAGCTCCATGCACACCTTTTGGTGCCAGTTGTGCACCTGCTACGCGTTGCCGTACTGCTGCTCTAGAAGGCACGTGTCATTGACCCGCGATCACCACCCAACTCTCTGTATACAAAAGACAATCTCCGCAATATGGGACCCATATTGGTGCTCCATTACTTTAGTGGCAAAGGACACTGGCCGCGGCAATGGTAACAAAACAGGTAGTACTACTTGGCTTCACTAAAGAACAGTGATGAGTATATTGTGATCATTTGTTTAGGACTCTCTCACATTTGCGTTGTTTTCACATCTTGTGGTCACAAACCATTTGATTTCTAAGGGTGTTTTCAAATGGCCTCGTATTTCTCACTGGATCCGTTTCCAGTGGAAAAAATTAGTGAAACATGTTCTATGTTTTTCACAGAATGCATAAAGAAGTCATATGGGTCCCGACAGAAAAAAAAAAAAACGGAGAGAAAACATACGTTTTTTTGTTTCAATGGTGATGGATAAAAAAACCAGTGTGATGTTTCAGGCACATGCAAAACAACGCAACGAAGAGCAACTGTAGCGCAACATCAACGCAGGCAGCGGGTGAAGCCAGAACAGAGAGTGAATTACTATCAGTTCAAGACAGTGGGGGCAGAATTACTTCCCGCGTCCATTCGCGATCCTCAGAGGGACGCGTTCTGTGCGCTGGATGCGGGTCCCGGCCGAGATTCATTAAGGCAGTTCTCCAACGTCCATCAGGTGGCGCTCTCTGCGCATTGAGGCGCATCGGAACGCACTGAATTTACTGGCCTCTCCTAGTGAAGGTAAGTGCAAGCTCGCGGCACTTTTTTTGGTTTTTTAAATGCGGCGGTTTTTTTTTTTCAGAGATCAGTCTGGGTTTTCGTTACGGCCCGCACCCCGAGTTTCCGTCATGGGCATGCAGCGCCGATGGCACACCAATCCGGAGTGCGATGGCGCCAAATCCCTGGGGCACCAATAGCAGGGAAAATACACCGGCAAATCGGAAATATTAAGGTAACACGTCGGTGAAGGAAACGCGAATAGGGGCCCTAACGTAAATTGACCCCACCCAGCTGAGCTCCTAGGTCATAGCGACTGTGGGTTGATTGGTCATGTCCCAATTCACTCCGATAGGTTTCCTTGAAGGTTATAATTGTAGAATTTGTAGGTTTAACTCGGGTGTGCCCTTAAAAGAACCATTGCAGAATCATCAAATATGAAAGTACATCCTCAAATCTTTACGTTCTGAAAATAGGTACCAATGAAAGAGTGTTGTACCACCAGCTGGAACCCAGGGGTACGTCGCCCAACAGGCTTATAAAAGCTGATGGTGCGGGGACCTTATTGTGCATCTAGGCGTTTGGTGCCTTCAGGAGCTTGAACAAAGAAAGAAGGACAGGTCAACTGCCCAAAAATATGTAATGAGCCCACACCTTTAGTTGTATCCATGAAACACAATTTCCCCTAAAGGGATAGTTTTCCCATGCAAGACAAGATTCTTAATATACTCGTATAAATAATACCACATTCTAATTCATGTTATCAACAACAATACGGCGGTCCTCACTTAAGGAACACCTGACTTAGAGACAACCCTAGTTACAAATTGGACCTCGGATGGTTGGGTAATTTCTGTACTTTAGCCGCTAGCTACAATAATCCAGCGTTTTTGGTGTAACAGTTTTATCACAGGTGTCTGTAATGAGAGGCTTTATTGATTAATTTTGGGTTCCTTACGACAAACCCCAAGATTTTTAAAAACCAATTAGTCAAATAGACCCCAACAAATTCTGGAGGGGTAATTACAATTATTAAATATACGGTGCCGACTTCTTACCTCGGAAACTATACCTGTAGGAACCCGGGGGGCACTGACTGTACAACATTTTCAACTGGTATCTACTCAGTACCTGATGTTACATATTGGTTGTCCCTGGACAACACCAGAAACTGCTAACGATGGAATGCACACCCATCCGCGCAGCTTACAGACAGATAAGCTCTGGATCCGAAGGAGGGGGTTCATTAGCAGTGCGACTGTGTTTTATAGGTGAGGTGGTAGCAGTCTGATGGTAATCATGTTGTCATATATCCATCTCTGACTTTAAGCTGTCTCATCTCCCTTTTTCTATGTAGATAATTCGAAGCACTGATGTAAGCACACAGATCTCATAGCACAGAGGAATCGTGAAATGCCTTGCTCAGAGGAGTCCCCGACCACACTCGGAATATTACACTGACCATCACGTGTGATGCAGCTAAACAGAAAATTATACCTTAATTAAAAATTATCTTATGTGTAAACATCACTAGGTGATGTAAAATCTGAGACTTCTTTCATGGGTAAAACCACTTAAGGAAGGTTGTTATCATCATGCCTAGTTACCTTAGTATATAGACTCAGGAAGTCCATCTAATTAACCTAAAGGGGGCGCTAGATATTCCAATCATACGTCCAAAGATACCCATACGGTCTGTCTCCTGGGGTTTACTCTCTATAACTGTCTTTGAATCACCCCTGAATGGACCAGAAACATGTCCATATTATTTAATTAAGCAAGCAAGACGTGATTGGATTTGTTTGCCAAAACTGCTTGCCTCTAGGGAGGGGTAAACACCCAAAGTAAAGCAACACTTCTGGAGTACGGTGGGTTGGCGATGCTGGCCCACATATATCGCTGTGCTACGGGGCACTGCGTGGAGGTATTTACTCATAGGCCACAATATGCGGACCCACTGATTTGGAGCTATAAACATTGGGATGGAGTTGAGGGAAGCACACCCAGAGTCCTTCCTACCACAGATGGTGATAAACAGCACCAAGGCGGAGCACCGTTTCAGCTGATAGGGATCCCCATCCTCCTCTGTACCAATAATCTGGGATCCAGCCTTAATAAGAGACTGGAATTGAATCTGCCATCCCGCACCAGCAGACAATTTATTTTACAAATTGCATATCGGTCGATGTGTCCTCGGCTCGTATTAATGAGTAAAATGACAGAAACTGCGTGGGAGACGGTTTATTCAGTGAGGATAGAAGGGTTACACACATGTGGACAAAAATTTCCTAAAGGGGTATTCCATCTTAACACATGAAAGGGCCAAATTTATAATGTCGCCTGGTGTACGATGGTCCTGGTGTCATGGGTGTTTCTGACTGCTGTACTGGTTTGCCATGGTGTACAGTGATAGTTGATGGATGTGGGTTGTGTACAGGTGACTGCGAAACTGGTGCCTGGTTACAGGTGATACTATACAGTGCCTGGTGTACAGTGACTAGTCAGCTGGTGGTACTGGTGTCTATGTTGTCTTCTGACTGGTAAGGACTGGTGTACAGGTGGACTGAGTATGTGCTGGTTTACAGTGGCCTACTAGACAGTGCCTGTTTACAGTGACTAGTCAGCTGGTGTTGTACTGGAGTGATGTGTCTTACTGACTGGTTACTGGTGACTGGTTGCTGGTGTCATGTTGTCTTCTGACTGGTGACTGGGTGTACAGGTGCTGCTTCATGGTGCTGGGTTACAGCGTGAATACTATATATGCACGCTGGTTCGCTGTACAGAGTTTGACTGCAGTCAGTGTTCTGCTGTTGGTAGTGCAGTGTATTGTTGCTTCTACTGACTGGTGTGTACTGGTGCTTGCGATGGTCATGTGTTGTCCTCTGACTGTGACGGTGGTGTGTGTAGTGGTCAGTAATGGGCCTGGTGTTCAGTTGTCTTCGACGTGGACTGGTTTGACTGTGCCTGTGTCATTCGAGTGGACTGCTGATGTGCCGTACTGAGTGCCTGGTTTTAAACATGGCTTGGACTAACTATATAGTGCTGGTGCTGGACAGTGACAGTCAGCGGTGTACGGTCATGTTGTTCTTCTGACTGATGACTGGTTGTGTACTCCGCGATGGCCTGTCGTGCTCAAGGTGTACGGGCCTGCGAGTCATGGTTGCCGTTCGACTGGTGCTGTATTCTGATGACTGGTGCACTGGTTGTCTGGGCATCTGATGGTGGTGCGGTACTATCTGGTTACATGGTGTCCAGTGTGGTCCTCTGACTTATGAATGGTTTTGTATGGTGAATGCAGTACTGGTGACCTGGTGTCAGTTTGTCTTCTGACTGGGACTGGGTGTTATGGTTGCCGCTGCAGTACTGGTGCCGTTTGGTGTTATGTGTCACTCTGATGGTGACTGGATGTACTGGTGCCTGGTGTTACAGGAAACTACTAATTAGTGTCTGGTGTACAGTGAGTAGTCAGACTGGTCGTGTACTTGGTGTCATGTTGTCTCGACTGGTTGTACTGGTGCCGTGGTGTCATGTGGTGTCGTCGATAGTGGACTGGTGTTTTTGTACTGTGCCCTGACAGTAGTGGTTGCCTTGGTGTCATGTTGTCTAGTTGACTGAGTGTACTGTCTTCGTAGATGGTGCTTGTGGCCATGTTAGTTGTGACGTGTGTTTGTACTGGCCTGGTGTCATGTTCTTTGATGTGAATGGTGCCTGGTTGTCGTGGTCTCTGACTGGTGACTGTGTATGTGCCTGCAGTACTGCGTGCCTGGGTCATGTTGTCTTCTGATGGTATATGTACTGGGCCTGGGTCATGTTTGTCTTCTGACTCGGTGAATGGTGCTGTTGGTGCAGCATAAAGCCTGACATCCAACAGGATGTAGAGAGCAAAAGAAAGCGGACAAAGTGGGTATAGTGATCGTGATGCCTCAATACTAAGAAAAACAAAGTTAATAAACAATAATTTAAACAAATAATTACATGATCTAAATGATGGAGCATATAAGGGCACATTACTCTTACCGTTCCGCTGACACCGCGATCCGGAATGTTCCGGCGCAGATTTGGGGTTGCTACCGGCAGATTCACTAAGATTGATGCTGCCAATTTACCTGCATTTGTGCTTCCCAGCTGAGGGTCACCTTCGTCTTCCTGGTGCATGAAGTGTTGGACGTTGCGCACACACTTTGCTTTTTAATTTCAGCGGTTTTGTGTCCAAATCAGTCAGGTTGCTCACGACCCCGCCCCCCGAATTGGTTGTCGCATGCAAGCCGGCGCCGATTGAGACACAATACGTGCCACCAAAAACCTGGGGGTAATTCAGTGCCAAAACAGAAAAAAGATCAAGGAACCCGACGAAAATGCGGGTGTCGGACCCTTAGTAATGTGCCCCATACTGTAAGACACTGCAGCCATAATAATTTACGTGAAATCTTACCCATTAGTGCGCTGTGTGTAATACTATCTTTGTTTCTAGGAATAATATCAAAAGTCATATCCTTGCCGTTGCCTAAATGACTCTCACCTCTGGTATTAAACACAACCTTCAGAACAATCTGTTCCATATCCGGTCTGTGTCGGGTTTGGTTCAGCCGATCTCTCATGCAGTGAGAATAAATGGAGAGATGACTGTGGATGTGTGTTAAACTCTTCTCACTTCTCTATATGGGAGTATAGCTGGGGGGAAGTGTGTGTCTGGTGAAGTGAATGGAGAGTGAGTGGGATGGGGGTCTGGGTTAGTCTGGGTTACTTCTTAGGGCAGTGATGGCGAAACCTTTTAGGGCCTGAGTGCGAGCAAAAACGAACCCCAAACCCCCGATTATCACAATGTGCCAACCAAAAATTGACGAGCAGTAACTTATGCTCCACTGTTCAACAAACTTTCATCATAATGCCTCTTGAGAACAGCAACACAGAGAAAGATGGAAATTTACATACACTTCTTTCCAGTGTCCTCTGTACACAGGAGAATGGTGGGACAGGGAGGCTCGAGAAGGATATTCAGCTATATTCCCTATACTCAGTATACTCTCCCTACAGATCCCAGTAGCGAAGGAGGGTATAAAATATAACTGGAAAGCAGCATTTTTAAGTTGTTTGGAACTGTAGGAAGATTTTTGAGTTTCTGTTTGGGGCGCTGGGGCGATGACGTCCGTTGTGCCCACAAAAAGGTCTGAGTGCGCCTCATGGCACCCGTTTTGCATCGGTTCGCCATCACTGCTCTAGGGTATGGGTAAACTCGGGTTAACTCAAGGGGGTCTGTCTGGGTAACTCGGGGTTGTTCTAACCTGCTCATCATGACAAAAGTGTATATAGCGTGAATATGTCATACATGTTTAGTAATGTTGCAATCCACACAATGGTCAGGTTTCTCCCACCGGTGGCAAAGGTACAACTCCAAGCTGGGGTAGTTTTTGGTAAACTAACTGACAGACCACAAGCTAATAAATATTTCAAAGAAAATTTTCTTATCCCCAACACTTTTCATATTGAGAATATTGTGCAAAGCTGACACCCCGGGGATATACGTCCTTAACGTGTGATAAGCTATTAGTCCACCTATATACAGATGTAGCTGCGCGTCTTACACTGTGTGAACATGCTGACTGAGTACCAGCATCAAATATTTCTCCGAAAATCCTGTGCTACGTAATCATTAACAATCTGAGCCTGTACCTTTATTTGGTAATATTGAGATGGAACGCCGAGGGGTTATATGCAAAATATACTGCAAAGCACAAAAAAGGGAGGGATCATCATATTTTGCTCCTGAACCAGCAAAGCTCCTGTTAAACTAGGGTTCCCCCTTGAGAGGGGGTCTTCCAGTTCCCCTTCTGGGCAGCCTAGAAAGACGAAAGCAGGTGCAGCAGCAGGAATGGCCACGCCCTATGTGCACTGAGAAGCTCATTTGCATAAAGATCAAATAAAAATTTCTGTAGAATTATAGATTGCTAGGATAAGAGAACGGTATTTCTGGAAACCTTATGGAGTAACCTACACTGTTGTTTTACTTAGGAGGTAACTTGGTTGCCGGTACATTGCCTTTAAGAAAAAGATGAGGTGTCATGTTGTTGGGATCCTGAGTAGAGATGAGTGAACCCTACATTCGAGTTTGTGTTCGGCTTCCTGGCTGGAATGGTCGCTGAACAGCCAATCCAACAAATGGTAACTAGCCATGGCTATGATTGGCCAGGTTGACATCATGGCTAGTTGTTAGGGGCGTCCGTTTGCCGGCCAATCCAACAATATGTCTGAGTCAGACAGGCGAACCCGAATGCTGAACCCGAACTTGAACGTTGGGGTCGCTCATCTCTGATACTGAGAGATCAGGAAACGAGCATCTTCCTCTACAGCACCACCACAGGAAAGACTGGGTATTACACAATTCCAAGAGAACCCGTCATACAAAATAACCCCTCTAATCTAAATATATTTTCATAAACTGCCATTAGAGAGCATTGCCTCTATCCCGGGTTGGGGGCTGTGCCTCCCATCCTGGAATAGATGTGGACAGCTTGAATATGCTAATGCTTCTTGGACATTTCACAGGTTCATTGGATTACAGCTTTAGGCCTCTTGCTAGGTTACAGGGCATGTAGAGGGACAATGAAGGGATAGAGGCAATGCCTCTCTAAGGGCCCACGCATTATGAAAAGATATTAGATTAGTAGGGTAGTTGTATGACGGGTTCTCTTGGAATTGTGTAAGTAACCCGCTTTCAGTGGTGGGCTGTAGAGGAAGATTGCTCGTTCCTGATCCATCTCTAGTATAGGATGAGCGACCCCAACGTTCAAGTTCGGGGGTTTCAGCATTCGGGTGCGCCTGTCTGCTCACATATTGTGGTGGATGGCCGGCAAACGGACGCCCCTAAACAACTAGCCTGATGTCCCTGGCCAATCTAGCCATGGCTAGTTACCATTGTTGGATTGGCGTCAGCGACCATTCACCAGCAGAGGAAAGCCGAACACAAACTCGAATTTGAGGGTTCACTCTCTTGACTATCGCATACCCAACAACAGACCACATCATCTTTTCTTAAAAGGCAAGTGCACACCAGGCAACCAAGTGTTATCATCCAAGTTAAAACAACGTGTTAGGTTAGCTCCATAAGGTTTCCCGTGAAATACCGTCTCGTATCCTGAGCAATCAGCTAATTCTACAGAAATTTTTATTTGATCTTTTTATGCCATGAGCTATCTCAGGAACATAGGGCGTGGCCATTCCCTGCTGCTGCACCTGCCTTTTCGTATCTAGGCTGCCCGAAGGGAACTGGAAGACCCCCTCTCAAAGAATTGGGTGGTGGGAAACCCTAGTTTAACAGGAAAGCTTTGCTGGTTCGGAGCAAAATATGGATGAATCGCCTACCCTTTTTGTGCTTTTGCAGTATATTTTGCATCAGAAAATGAACACAAAAAGATGCAAAAAGTTTCAATACAAAAACTACTTGTGGGACTTGTGTACAAATCACACGTATAAGCTCCAGAAATGAAAGGGCGGCTCCTTGTTAAATCATATACGCACACCACCAGGACATCCACAAAAAATTAATCTGACATTACAAAACACCTTATAATTATCCAGTATAAGCCTAGGTTTTTAAGACACAAAAAAATGACTGAAAACCCAAACTGACGGCTTATACCCGAGTAAAAAAATAAAATAACATGTTTTTCCGAGGTTTTTGTGGTTTAAAATTAGGGGGCCCGGCGTAATCCTTGCGGTCGGCTTATATCAAGTATATATACGGAACTCTTGAATAATCTTACCCCATGGGCTAGGGGACTGATGGCTGGCTTCAACTCAAAGCCAATTTTTTAGGGCCTAGTCACATTTGGGGGAACTTCTTGCCCCTGGTTAGGTTTGCACGGGAACCCCGCTGCCACCAAGTGCTCGAAAATAGGTTATTAAAAAGAGTATTTATTATGTGTTTATTACTTTTGACTAGAGACGAGTGGGACTGAACGTTCCCATTCAGGTTGAAGGCTTCGGGATCGCCTATGACCCGGACGCATCGCCACGGTTCACTGCCATTTGGGAAATTTTATTTCCGACTTTACAGTACATCGGCACAGATACTAATTCCACACCACTAGGAAGAGAACAATATTACCGTGCATTTGTTGTGAAAAATAAAAAAGTTTTGAAAGGGTGACTAGCATAAAAAAAACCGAACGTAATTAAAATCGAAATAAGGGCAAACACCAGGCTATGCTCCAGAAAAAACGCACAAAAAGATAGAACCACCCCCCCCCACCATAGATCTTAGGAACATATCGGAGAGAGAGACTATTAGATACAGATAATGTAGTAAATAAGTATGTGATCTGCAGATACGGAATAGATAAAAAGATACAGTGAAAGCAGTAGGTTGATTTTGTAATTGATGGCATACCACTAGGTGGGGAGTTGCCGACCTCTCTCCTATGCCTGTGATGAGTAGAGTAGTAAAATCCGTCTGCATCTTAAATTAAGACCTTGATTGCGGTTAATAAAAAAAAACAAAACAAACAGCTGATGTGATTGTTATTATGATCCCGTCTGTCATGATTCTACCAAGAACATGAGATAATAGACACCATCCTGGAGCTTTGTTTGAAACAGTTCCCCTATTTGACTGTCATTTTGATTTTTCCTAAATAGATTATGATAACGAGTTAATAAAGCGGGGGTTAGTTCTGAAGCCTATGGTGAACTGGTTCTACCTCACTAATTGCAAAATGTAATTTGTGATTAAAACAAAAATGGCTGGGGACCCGACTAATACTTTTCCACGAGGCCTTTAGAGGCCCGGAAAGTTCTTACCTCAAAACATTATCCTTGCACGGCACTCGCGCCTCTGTCGACGACCGTTTTGTCTTTTTTCTCACGTAGTCGCCACACCCGCTATCCCCGCCACTCTCCCCTTGTGTTCTTGTCCTCACAGTCCCTCATTCCTGAGGATTGTTGATAATCATCTTTCTCGTGCCCTTACAGTACTATTAGCTTGCTGGGCCATGAGCTTTTGTTTTTTTTCCGAGCTCTTTTTGCTCGCATCTGGTGCTCTCGAGAGTCTGTTCGGTTTTTGGATATGATAATAATGTATAAATATATATGGATGTTGTTAATATAAATATATTAAATGTATAAAAAATTGAATAAAATATAATGATGTTAATAATATATGTTATTGAAATATAAAATAATAAAATATATAAATCATATTATATGAAGATAATAAGTGAATTAAAAAAAATTGGGTAATTTTAAAATTAGATTGTATATGTATTAAAATGTATTAATAGAGGAGTTAAATCAATGAGGGAGGCCGGCAACTTTTCTCCTTGCCTTTTGCGTTCGGCTTTTGTTGTTCCCTCGCGGTTAATTGCCGGTATCGTGCCAGGTGTCCTTTGCGCTTCTACGCTGTGCTGGGGGGAGGTTGTTTTATATTGTGAAAGAGTAAAGGGTTAGGTGTGTGGGTGGGTTGGGGGGGAGGAAAGCGGAAAAGAGAATAAAGAGATAAGAACGGCATGGGCGGTAAAAAGGGTAAAAAATAGAGTGTTGAGAGGGGAAGGGGAGAGAGAATAGAGAAAAAGACGCAGGCGAAAAGAGAGTAGAGAGATAAGAAGGAGAGGGGAGCACATTTGACATAGCAAATTAGAGATTGTCAGAGGATAAAAATGTAGTGATCTCTTGTGGGTTCCGCTGAGGTTTTTTGCGTTGGTTTTTCGTGGAAATAATTGTAAATATTATGGTTTGAAAAAATAAAATATAAATATAATAAATAATGTTAATAAATTAATATGTATGATTGAAATTATATTATAAATTAAAATGGTAATTTTAAAAAAAAAGATGAAAAAAAAAATTGAATATATAAAAGAGGAAAAATTTTTGGTAAAAAAATATGGATAGTATTATGTATTAATGGAGTTGTATAATTGTAAATGAATAATGGTATATTATAAGATTGATGTATGGAGTTTGTTGAATAATAAATTAATAATTAGTTATACATATTATATGTTTTAAAATGTGATATAATAATGTAGTTTAAGCATGAGCTAGAACTAAACATTTTGCAGGTTTGGCTTGGGTCCGAAGTTTTAAGCTCCTGACACCCTTCCATGGCATGCAACCTCATAAGTTTGTCCAATATATGATCACCTTGTCGACTTATTTCCCCTCAGTTCCCAGCGGAAGTTATGTAATCACCGGACTTGTTCCGGGCCGGTCACTCTTCTCTGGAGTTTCCCACGCCTTTGCCCCATGGTGGATCATTCTTTTTGGCTAACTTCCTTCCTTTCTCCCTTCTATATTCCTGGTGCCTTTCTCGGACTCCCGTGCTATATATCCCGTGAGTATATCCCCCGGCCTTATAGTCTTGGTGTTTTATGTGCGCGTGTGCATTTTGGTTTGCTGCTCTTTGTTTTATTCTATCTACTTCAGTAAAAATGTACTTACCGTATGTGTATGCAGCTACCCTAGACAGTCCTATGGCTCCGTGGTTACAGACTACAAAAACACCTTTGTGTGTCTGCTCTTCTGGCTCGTAGAGTGACAACTTATGGCCCACTATAAAGAGCACAGAACATCTCCATCACAGCTCAGTGGGACATCAATCACAATACTGGACAACCCCTTTATCTAACTCAACTGAGTTTCAGGGACGGGTTTGAATGTTTATGGTATGGGAAAGATCCAAACAGATGCGAAGATCATCATTCAAGTATTACAATGTTTGAACAATAAGCCATTGTATAATGAATCTGATAGGATACTGGAACCAGCGACAAACCGCGCACCCAATGATGTGTAGCGGGCTGGACTTTGTTTGTAGAGACTAATGTCAAGTCAAGCATGAGTAAACTAGGGACACTTACTCCAAGCACTGTGACTTTTGGTATTACAATATGCTAATGAGCCTGAAGGCGGTCTGTGAGGTGTTACCAGGAGCCCATCTTGTTGCAGGTTCAGTATGCTGCTACAACTGGTGCAGGCGTATTAACCCTCCACTGGTGAGATGGACACTTACTCATTACTACATGACACTTACTATAGATCAGGAACCTGTGAAATATGTTATTATAAAATCATGATATGACTGAAGGGCTCTGGGACATGTTACAAAGCCCATCTGGTTGCAGGTTCAAAGGCTGCTACACTGTGGCAGAGGAGCACTTCACCCTGCCCACTGTGTCAGATACAGCCCGGAGATGGAAGAGGGGAAGTCTGAGGGGGCGAGAGGGAGCGAGGACCAGTTGTAAAGCTGTGAAGTTACAGCACTGGGGCTCTGGATCAGTTATCGTAGGGCTCTGGCCCATATTAGTTTTTTTTTTAGAAGTAAGAGGCCATGGATAACAATATAATAAGATTTACCACAGTTATGGTTGCCTGGATTATGCGGTAAGTGCATGATTATCTTTGGTGGAATGTGGTAATTCCTTAAAATGGTTACAAACATGGCTGCTTTTATCCAAAAACATTCTAACCATGGGTAGTGTGCAGTAGTATGCACAACTAGCCCATTCCTTTACTAATAGCTGAGCTGGGGACCCAGGACCAGATCAGTGTGGCGTTGTTTTTGGAAGTGAATAAAGCCACTATAGACCTGAATGATAGAATCTCGGATGGTTAACAAGTACAAGGGAGTGGAACAGAAAAGAACAGTCAAAGGTTGAAGCAAATTACAAGAAAGACTAGTGAGCAGACAGTCCAAGGTCAAAGTGAAGCAGAAGCAAGAGAGAAGGCAAACAATAATCGGCTAAACATGCAGGGAGAGAAACACTAAAATGCAAAAAATAAAATGGACACAGAACAAAGTATCAAACACACAAGCCAGAAGATCAGGCAAGTCTTAGGGTTGAGGTCTGCACCAGGGCCCGACCTTACCTCCTCCTCGACGGCTACAACCACATGTATAGCAAGTGTAGGGCAAGTATTAAGAGGAAAGAGCCATGATATTGGATACTTTTTAACTTTGAATTAGAATTGAACCATGTAGCTTAAACACTTTACATCCTCCTCAGTAAGTGGCCCACACCGGTATTAGTACGCCAGGAGGCAAAACATTCCACTCTATTTTAGCCCAAAGTAGTAATGAATCACAAGTAAAGTTTGTTCACCTCCCGACATCTTAAAATAAATCAGTGGCGGGATTATGTGTGGTATCTGTCTCCAGGGGGTCGGTTTAGTTACGAGGCAGAGTTTGGACAGTTTTGTTTAAATGAGAAGAAGCAGTTTCGATGAACATTCTAAGACGCGTGGGAATTCGTTAGAGTATAAACACTTCCGTCACGCATTAATCGAGTCGGACCCTGGAGCCACGGAAGGGCTAACAGCTTCTAGAGGGCTATCGCAGTGAGGTGGATGCTGCAGAAAGCCGAACGAGGTCACTGCTGTAAAGGGGTTGTCCTGGTTCAGAAAATGTAACATATTATATAATATATACTAAACTCACCGGCCACTTTATAGGACCACCTGTCAACTGCTCGTTAACAATTAATCTAATCAAGCCAATACAGATGGCAGCAACTCTAGTGCATTAGGCATGGTAGACATGGTCAAGACAATATCCTGCAGTCGTCAAACCGGCACTCAGTATGGGGGAAGAGAAAGGGATTGAGTGCAGCTTTGAATGTGGGATGTTGTTAGTTGCCAGAAGGGCTGGTTGAGTATTCAGAAACTGCTGATCTCTGGGGATTTTACACGCACAACATCTATAGGGTTTACAGAGAATGGTTCCAAAAAAGAAAAAAAAAAATCAAGGACGGCAGTTCTGTAGGCGGAAACTGCCTGTTGATGCCAGAGGTCAGAGGAGAATGGGCAGGGACTGGTTAGAGCTGATAGAAGGAAACAGTGACTCAAATCCCACCCCGTTACAACCAAGGTAGGCACAGAAAGAGCATCTCTGAACGCCAACCCAGTACGTCGAAACTTTGAGGCAGTGGCTACAGTCAGCAGAAGACCACACGGGGGGGGTGGTGGCCATCCTTCTCAGCTAAAAGAAACAGGAAACTGAGCAATACAACTTGCACAAGCTCATCGAAATTGGACAGTAGAAGATTGGAAAAACGTTGCTGGTCTGATGAAGTCGCGATTTCTGCTGCGACATTCGATGGTAGGTCAGGGTCAGAATTGTTCTTGGAGTCAACAACAGACATGAAAGCATGGATCCATCCTGCCTTGTATCACCGCGGTCAAGGCTGGGTGTTGTGGGGGTCATGGGTGGGGAATCTTATGTTCTGGCCACTCTTTGCGGCCCATTGGTACAATTGAGCATAGTTGAACGCCACAGCCTACCGGAGTATTGTGCTACCATTGTCCAATCCCTTTATGACAAATGTACCCTTGTAACATCTGATGGTACTTTCAGCAGGATAATGCGCCATGTCATAAGCTGGATCATCCAGACTGGTTTGAACAGACAATGAGGTCACTGGACCAAAATGCCTCCACAGTCACAGATCTCATCCAAAGAGCATCTTTGGAGGTGGGTGGAAGGGAGATTCGCATCATACGGATGTGCCAGCCGACAAATCTGCGGCAAACTGGTGATCGCCATCATGGTAATATGGACAAAAATCTTGAGGAGCTTCCCAGCACCTTGTTGAAATTATGCCACGAAGAATTGAGGGCCGTTCTGAAGGCAAAAGAGGGGGCCCAAACAGTTACTAGCATGGTTTGTACATAATAAAGGGCCGGTTGAGAGTGTTAATATATATAATATATATATGGTTCTGAGGGGGTTTGAAGTAATAAGCAGCTCATGCCACCTTTTTGGTGCAGCTTGTGCACCTGCTACGTTCGTACTGTGCTCTAGAAGGCACGTTTGTCATGACCCTGCATCACCACCCAACTCTGTCTACAAAAGACAATCTCCAGCAATATGGGACACCATATTGGTGCTCCCATTACTTTAGTGGAGGAAGGACACTGGCTCGCGGCAATGCGTAACAAACAAGGTAGTACTACTTTGGCTGCACTAAAGAACAGTGATGAGTAGATATGTGATCATTATGTCTTAGGACTCTCTCACATTTGCGCTTGTTTTCACATCTTGTGGTCACAAAGCCATTGATTTCTATGGGTAGTTTTCACAAGTGGCCTCTATTTTCCACGGAATCCGTTTCGTGGAAAAAATTAGAAACCATGTTCTATGTTTTCACAGAATGCAATAAAGAAGTACTATGGGTCGCCGACAGAAAAAAAAAAAAACGGAGAGGAAAACATCGTTTTTTTGTTCATGGTGAGGATGAAACAAAACCAGTGTGATGTTTTCAGAGGCAATGTCAAAACAACGCCAACGAATGAGCAACTGTAGCGGCACATCAAAGCGGTCAGCGGTGAAGCCAGAACAGAGAGTGAATTTATCAGTTTAAGACAGTGGGGCAGATTACTTCCCGGTCCATTCCTCGCGATCGCAGGGACGGTTCTGTGCCGCTGGATGTCGGGTCCGGCCGAGATTCTTAAGGCAGTTCCTCCAAACGTCCATCAGGCTGGCGCTTGGCTCTGCGTTGAGGGGCACGGAACGCACTGAATTTCACTGCCTTCCTAGTTGAAAGGTAAGTGCAAGCTCCGCGCACTTTTGTTTTTTCTTTAAATGCGGCGGTTTTTTTTTTTTAGAATCAGTCTGGGTTTTCGTTCGGCCACGCCCCCGATTTCCGTCACGGAGATGCAGCGCCGATGCCACACAATCCGAGGCATGGCGCCAAATCCTGGGGCCAATAAGGGAAAAATCACGGCAAATCGGAAATATTAGGATAACACGTCGGTGAAGAAACGCGAATAGGGGCCCTTACGTAAATGACCCCCACAGCGACTAATAGTCATAGCGACCTGTGGGTTGAGTCATGTCCCAATTTCACGTCCATAGGTTTCGCTTGAGGTTAATAATTGTAGAATTCGTAGGTTTAACTCGGGTGTGCCCTAAAAGAATCCATTGCAAATCATCAAATATAAAGTACATCCTCAAATCTTTACGTTCTGAAAATAGGTACAATGAAAGAGGTGTACCACCAGCGGAACCCAGGGGTACGTCGCACCACAGGCTTATAAAGCTGATGGCGCTGGGAAAACCTGTATTGTGATCTAGGCGTTTGGTGCCTTCAGGGAGCTTGACAAAGAAAGAAGGACAGTGTCCAATGCCAAAGAATATGTAATGAGCTCACACCTTTAGTTGTTATCCATGAAACACAATTTCCCCTAAAGGGATATTTTCCCATGCAGACAAGATTCTTAATTGATACTCGATATAAATAAACCACATTCTCTAATTCACTGTTATCAACAACAAATACAGGCGGTTCCTCTACTTAAGGAACACCTGATTACAGGACAAACCCTAGTTACAAATTGGACCTCGGATGTTGGGTAATTTCTGTACTTTAGCCGCTAGCTCAAATAATCAGCTGTGTTGTAACAGTTTATCACCAGGTGTCTGTAATGAAGGCTTTATTGTTTTAATTTTGGTTACTTACGACAACCCCAAGATTTTTAAAACACAATTAGTCAACATCGACCCCAAAAACATTCTGGAAGGGGTAATTACAATTATTAAAATATACGGTGCCGACTTACTTACCTACGGAACTATCTGTACGGAACCCGGGGGGCACTGCACTGTACAACATTTTTCAACTGGTATCTATCAGTACCTGATGTTACATATGGTTGTCCCTGGAAACACCAGAAACTGCTAACGATGGAATGCCACACCCTATCCGCGAGCTTACAAGACAGATAAGCTCTGGATCCGGAAGGAGGGGGACATAGCAGTGCGACTTGTTTTATAGGTGAGGGGGGTAGCAGTCTGACTGTGATCATTGTGTCATATATCCATCTCATGACTTATAATGCTGTCTCATCTCCCTTTTTATATGTGTAAATTCAAGCACTGATGTAAGCACACAGCATCTCATAGCACAGAGGAATCGTGAAATGCCTTGCTCAGAGAGCCCCGACCACACTCAGGAATATACACTGACCAATCACGTGATGATAGAGCTAAAAGAAAATTATCCTATAATTAAAAAGTATCTTATGTGTAAACATCACTAGGTGAGTTAAATCTGAGAACTTCTTTCATGGGTAAACCACTTAAGAAGGTTGTTATCATCATGCCTAGTACCTAGTATATAGACTCAGGCCATCTAATACCTTAAAGGGGGGCCTAGATATTCTCAATCATAGTCCAAAGATACCCATACGGTCGTCTCCTGGGGTTACTCTCTATAACTGTCTTTGAATCACCCCTGAATGGACCAGAACACATGTCTATTATTTAATTAAGCAGAAGCGGGCGTATTGGATTTGTTTGCCTACACACTGCTGCCTCCTAGGGAGGGTAAACACCCAAAGTAAGCAACACTTCTGGAGAGAGTGGGTGGCGGGCATGTGGCCCACTATATCGCTGCTGCTACGGGGTCACTGCGGGAGGTCATTTACCTCATAGGCCACAAATATGGGACCGACTATTGGAGCTATAAACATGGGATGTAGTTGGGGAAGCACACACCAGTCCCCTACCACAGAGGTGATAAACAGCAACAGGACGGAGCACCGTTCAGCATGATAGGGGGATTCCATCCTCCTCTGTAACAATCAATCTGGGATCCCAGCCTTAATAAGAGACTGGAATTGAATTCTCCATCCCACCGCAGCAATTTATTCAAATTACTTCACGAGGCGGTGATATAGAAAATGAAGTGTGGGACGTTTTAATTCATGAAGGATAGGGGTTCAAATGTGGAAAAACTCTAAGGTATCCATCTTCCAGAAGGGAATTTAACGTGTCCCCGGTGCTACGGGTTCTAGTGTCATGATGTAAAATTCTGACAGAACTGTTCGTGGGCCATGAGTTACAGTGAAGTGAATGGGTCGATGTGGAATTCTGTAAGGGTATCTGCGAATCTGGTAAGCCTGGTTAAGGGAATTACATACATGGTGCCTGGAGTAATGTCCTGGCTGTCACTGGTGTGTATCTGACTGTGTACATGTTTTGCCGTTCAGGACTAGTGTGATGAAGGGACTGGTGTACAGGTGATTGACTGATACTGGTGCTGGTTTACAGGTGGACTACTATGACCAGTGCGGTGTACAGTGACTCAGCTGTGTGTCTGGAGCTGTGTCTGACTGTGTATGTCCTGGTGTCGTATGTTGTCTTCTGACTGGTGACTGTTGTACAGGTGGCTGCAGTTACATGGTGCCTGGTTACAGGTGATCACTATAGATAGTGCACCTGTTTCAGTGACTAGTCACTGGGGTAGGTGAGTGTCTATGCTGGTTCTGCTGGTTGCTGGTGTATGTTGTCTTCTGACTGGTGACTGGTGACCGGGTACGAGGTGGGTTAAGTGATCATGAGCTGTTAGGACTGTGCACGTTGCTGGTGTCAGTTGCTCTGCTGTGTGTTCGTACGTGGTGCACGGTGTTCATTGTTGCTTTCTAACTGATGGTGTGACTGGTGTTTGTACTGGTGCATGGTGTCAGGCTTGTCTTACTGACTGGTGTTTGTTGAGCTGTCACTTGTCTTCGACATGGGTGACTGCTTGGTACGGTGGAGTGCCGTATGGTCCTTTTACAGGCTTGGACTAACTATATAGTGCCTGGTGCTGACAGTGACTAAGTCAGCTGGTTACGTGGTCATGTTGTTCTTCTGACTGATGGACTGGTTGTAGTACTGTGCCGCAAGTACGGGGCCTGCGTGTCATGTTGTCTCTGACGGTGACTGGTGTACGGTGCCTGCAGTACTGGTTGCCTGGTGTCCTGTGTACTTATGACTGGTGATGGTTGTTGCATTGGTGACCTGAGTCTGGTCACTGGTGTCCAGTTCGTCCTCTGACTTATGAATGGTTGTACTTGTGCAATGCGAGTACTGGTGACCTGGTTGTCAGGTTTGTCTTTCTGACTGGTGACTGGTGTATGGTTTGCACTGCAGTACTGGTGCCTGTTGGGGTGTTATGTGTCCACTCTGACTGGTTGACTGGGTGTACTGGGCACTGGTGTACAGGTAAGACTACTATAGATAGGTCTGGTGTACAGTGAGTAGTCAGCATGGCGTGTACTTGGTGTCATGTTGTCTCGACTGGTTGTCTGAGTGCCTGGTGTCAGTGGTGTCTGGACTAGTGACTGGTTGTTGTATGTGCCTGACAGTAGTGGTTGCCTGGTGTCATGTTGTCGGGATGTCGGTGACTGGTGACTGGTGCTTGTAAGTGGTGCATTGCCGCATATGTTGTTGCTGTGGTTTGCTACTGGGCCTGGTGTCATGTCGGTTTCTGATGGTTGGTGCCTGGTGTAGGGACTCTGACTGGTGACTGGTGTATGGTGCATGCAGTACTGGTGCCTGGGTCATGTTGTCTTCTGACTGGTATATGTACTGGGCCTGGCGTCTGTTTGTCTTCTGACTGGGGAAGGTGACTGTTGAGTGCAGCATAAACCATGACATCCAACAGGATGTAGAGAGCAAAGAAAGGGGACAAAACGTGGGTATAGTGAGTGTGATGCCTCAACTACTAATGAAAAAAAAGTTAATAAACAATAATTTAAACAAATTTACATGATCTAAATGATGGAGCATATAAGGCACATTACTCTACCGTCCGCTGACACCGCGATCCGGAATGTCCCGGCGAGATTTGGGGCGTTGTTTCCGGCAGATTCACTAAGATTGTGCTGCAATTCTACTGCATTTGTGCTTCCACGCTGAGGGTCACCTTCGTCTTCCTGGTGCATGAAGTGTTGGCGACTTGCGACACACTTTGCTTTTTAATTTCGCGGTTTTGTCCAAAAATCAGTCAGGTTGTGCCGACGCAACGCCCCCCGATTCCGAATTGGTTGTCGCATGCAAGCCGGCGCCGATTGGACACAATCCGTGCCACCAAAACCTGGGGGTAATTCAGTGCCAAAACAGAAAAAGATCAAGGAACCCGACGAAAATGCGCGTGTGTTCGGACCCTTAGTAAATGTGCCCCCTACTGTAAGACACTGCAGCCAGTAATAATTTACTGTGAAATCTACCCATTAGTGCGCTGTGTGTAATACTAATTTTGTTTAAGGACTAATATCAAAAGTCATCCTTGCCGTTGCCTAAATGACTCACCTCTGGTAATTAAACACCACCTTCAGAACAATTGGTCCATATCACGGATCTTGTGGTCTGGTTCAGCGATCGGTCTCATGCAGCTGAGGAATAAATGGAGAGATGGACTGTGGATGTGTGTAACTCTACTTTCCTCATCTTATGGGAGTATAGCTGGGGGATGTGTGTCTGTGGAATGAAGTGAATGGAGAGTGATGGGGATGGGGGTCTGGGGTTAGTCTGGGTTACTTCTAGGGCAGTGATGGCGAAACCTTTTAGGGCTAGTGCGTAGCAAAACTGAACCCAAAACCCCCGTTTATCACAAGTGCCAACCAAAAATTGAGAAGCAGTAACTTATTGCCCTGTCAACAACTTTCATACATACTGCCCTATGAGAACGAGCAAACACAGAGAAAGATGGAAAATTTACATCAACATTCTTTCCAGTTGTCCCTCTGAACAGGAGAATTGGTGGGACAGAGCGAGAGGTCCCCAAAGGATAATTCAGCCCTCATCTATCATATACCTCTCCCCTACAGTCCCAGTAGCGAAAGGAGGTATAAAATATAACTGGAAAGCAGCATTTTTAAGTTGTTGGAAACTGTAGGAAGATTCATGTTGAGTTTCTGTCTTGGGCGCTGGGGCGATGACCGCCGTGTGCCCAACAAAAAGGACTCTGAGTGCGCCTATGGCCCCGTTTGCATCAGGTTCGCCATCACTGCTCTAGGGTATGGGTAAACTCGGGTTACTCAAGGGGTCTCTGGGTTAATCTGGGTTGTTCTGACACTGCATCTGATGACAAATGTATATAGCTGTGATATGTCAACATGTTTAGTAATGTGCAATCCACAATGGTCAGTGTTTCCCACACCCGGTGGCACAGGTAACTCCCAAGATGTGGTGTGTAGTTTTGGTAATACTATGACAGCCACAAGTTAATAAAGTAGTTTCAAAGAACAATTTGTCTTATCCCCAACACTTTTCATATTGAGTTTGGCAAAGCTGACACCCCCAGGGATATACGTCCCTTAACTGTGATAAGCTATTAGTCCCACTATATACAGAGTAGCTGCGGTCTGAGCTACACTGAGCCACACCCCCAGTGCATGACTGACAGCCTGTATAATGATGTGAGGTATAATGGTGTGCTTCCTGGTGCTGGCGCCCCCTGCAGCCTGTGTGTATATAGGACAGATACAACAGCTCCAGGATGCAGCCATGTTATAGCAGAACATGTCAGGTACTTGTGTAGCTGATGTCTGTGTCTCTGTGTATTAGGAGGATGCAGCATGTCAGCAGATGCAGCACAGACACTAGCAATGCTTTACACACAGACATGAGCAGGGGGAGGAGAGGGGAGGGGTAACAGGGGTGACATCACTGCCTCTGACCATGTGACCAGCCTCATTTACATAATAAAGAATAGATGATTTTATAATGAATAATGTATGAACTGACTAGATAAAGGCTGGGATGGGATCCTTGTGAGCTGCTCCAACAGGTAGAGGTGACAGGACAAGTGACAGAGACCTGATGACAGGTGTCCTTTAAGATCACTGGATCATCCATAGACATTTAGGGTCCTCCAGAGTGAGAAACACTTTGTAGCTCTGATAAATACTTAAGGGCCACCTATTGTCAAACATACGGACCGCTCTCTTTATCCATCCACCTTAAAGGGGTTGCCTGGAGATCCAAAAACAGCTCCACACCTGACCTTGAGTAACGCAACTCAGCTCGATTCATCTCTATGAAGCTGGGTTGCGATACCGGCACACAAACCATAGTCAGGTGTGGTGCTAGTTTTGGTAGAAAGCAGCCAAGTTTTTCAAGCCCTATAAAGGAAACCTACCATTTGATTTGATGCATCATGAAGCAGACATACCTTGAGAATGCTGAAGCTACACTGATGCAGGCACATATCTTGGTTAATCCCTGAGTTCAGTGGTTTTGCTGATAAAACAATACAATAATTATAACATTCAGGACCTTGGGAAAGCTGGATCAGCATGGCTGTCTCGATCAACACTGATCTTGTAATTACAAATGGAGGTTAGTGAAGTATAACTAATCAACCTGAGCTGGATCACTCATACACAGTAGCTGGGGGAATGGTGCAGCAATTGATTATTCTGTCTGGCAGGGAGAACAGTGATTGCATCATCTTGTCCTGCAGAAAAAAACTCATGTGCTAGGAGAAGTGCTGAACCAAACGCTGAAGGAGCCATAGAAGGGACAGAGCTTCATCACCACAATGTTATATCTGCTTTATCAGCAAAACCACTCAGCACAGGGATTAACCAAAATATGATCCTGCATCAGTGTAGCTACAGCATTCTCAAGGTGTGTTTGCTTCATAATGCATCAAATCAAATGGTAGGTTTCCTTTAAGCACCAAAAATCTCACAAATTATTTTGTAAAAATGAATAATAATTGTACATTTTTTTTAAACTTTGTAGGATCAATCTTCAAAACATTGGAGCCACCGTTAACAGTGCAAAAAGTCATCTTCTGGCTTGGATACTTCAACAGCTGCCTCAAACACAGTGGGAGGGTGAAGTGCTCCTGCACAGTGTAGCAGCCTTTGAACCTGCAACACAGATGGGCTTTGGTAACATGTCCCAGAGCCCTTCAGGTCAATAGCATGATTTTATATAACCATATTCACAGTTCCTGGATCTAGGAGTAAGTGTCCATGGAGTAAGGAGTAAGTGTCCATCTCACACAGTGGGAGGGTGAAGTACTCCTGCACAGTGTAGCAGCATATGAACCTGCAACACAGATGGGCTCTGGTAACACCTCACAGAGCCCTTCAGGCTCATTAGCATAATTGTATATAACAAAAGTCACAGTGCTTGGAGTAAGTGTCCATAGTTTATCATGCTTGACTTGACATTGTCATCTACAACAAATCCAGCCCGCTAGCACCAGCAGTGGGTGCGCTGTTTGTCGGGCTGGTTCCAGTATCCTATCAGATTCATTATACAATGGCTTATTGTTCAAACATTGAAATACTGGAATGATGATCCTTCCATCTGTTGGGATCTTCCCATACACATAACATATCAAACCCGTCCCTGAAATCAGTGAGTTAGATTAAAGGGGTTGTCCAGGAATTGTGATTGATGGTCCCACTGAGCTGGATGGAGATGGTTCTGTGCTCTTTATAGTGGCCATAAGTTGTCACTGCCAAGAAGAGGGCAGACTACACAAAGGGTGTTTGTAGTCTGTAACCACGGAGACACATAGGACTGCCTAGGAGCTGCATACACAATACGGTAAGACATTTTTACTGAAGTAACTACATTTGCAATTGTAGAGGTAGTACAGTACGACCATGGCTACAGAACTACCCCAGCTTTAATTATACTCGTTATCATAATCTATTTAGGAAAAATCAAAATGACATGTCCAAATATGGGAAATTGTTAAACAAAGCTCCAGGATGTCATTATCTCATGTTCTTGGTAGAATCAGTGACAGACTGGACATAATAAATCATCTGATTTTTGTTTGTTTTTTTTATTAACCGCAATCAAGTGTCTTAATGAGACGGATTTACTCTACTCATCACAGGCAGTAGGCGAGAGGTCGGCAACAGCGCCACCTTGTGGGGAACGCCATCAAGTACAACAGCTACCTGCAAAACATCTCTTCATGGATCTTTTTATCTATTCCCTGTCTGCATATCAATACTTATTAACTACATATGTATCTAATATTCTTCTCCTCCATATGTCTAAAATCTATCTTTCTAATCTTTTTTTTCACAGGTTTCTTTGGTGGGAATTAGCTTTTTTTTCTGGTTTTGTGCGCTTTTTCGATTTTACCTTTCCGTTTTTAGCTCCCCTTCTTCGCAAAAATCTATAAATTTTTTATTTTTCCATGCACTCAGCTTGGAATGGCTTGTTTTCTGCATAACAAATTGTACTTCCTAGTGGCGGTATTTAAGTTTCTGTGCCGTGTACTGTAAAGCGGGAAATAAAATTCCAAATGCAGTGAACGTGGCGATGAGTCCGGGTTGTGCGGCCGATCCCGAACACTGAACCTGAACGTTGTGTTCACTCATCTCAAGTCACAAATATAAATTATATATTAATAACATTGCACTGTAATAGCCTATTTCAGCCACTTGGTGGCAGTGTGGTTCCGTGCAACCTAACCAGGGGAAGAAGTATGCAATCCCTAAGTGTGAATAGGGCCCTAATAATAATAATAATAATAATAATAATAATAATAATAAGTCTTTATGTATATAGCGCACACAGATTCCGCAGCGCTGCACAGAGCTTGCCAAATCAGTCCCTGTCCCCATGGGGCTGACAATCTAATCCACATACCAGTATGTTTTGGAGTGTGGGAGGAAACCGGAGGACCCGGAGGAAACCCACCTAATAATTGGCTTTGAGTTGGGGCCTCAGTCCCACTAGCCCCATGGGGTAAGATTATCAAGTGTTAATTTCGTAAAGGCCCAAGACCAGGACATTACATAAATGAGTCTCGCATTAATATAGATTCAGATGTAGATTTTTGGATGTCCTGGTGGGGTGCAGCAGATTTACCAAGGAGCCTTACCCTTGTATTTCTGAGCTGTATACGTGTTGAAAAGTGTACACAAGTCCCACAAGTAGTTTTTGTATTGAAAACTTTTGCATCTTTTGTGTCATTTTGATGCAAAATATACTGCAAAGCACAAAAAAGGGAGGGATCATCATATTTTACTCCTGAACCAGCAAAGCTCCTGTTAAACTAGGGTTCCCCCTTTGGAGGGGGTCTTCCAGTTCCTCTTCTGGGCAGCCTAGAAAGACGAAAGCAGGTGCAGCAACAGGAATGGCCACGCCCTATGTGCACTGAGAAGCTCATTTGCATAAAGATCAAATTAAAATTTCTGTAGAATTATAGATTGCTAGGAAAAGTGAAATGTATTTCTGGAAACCTAATGGAGTACACAGTGTTGTTTTACTTGGGAGGTAACTTGGTTGCAGGTACATTGCCTTTAAGAAAAAGTTGATGAGGTGTCATGTCGTTGGGATCCTGAGTAGAGATGAGTGAACCCGACATTCAAGTTCGGGTTTGGCTTCCTGGCCGGATTGGTCGCTGAACAGCGAATCCGACAAATGGTAACTAGGGGATTCGAGTCAGACATGCGAACCCGAATGCCGAACCCGAACTTGAACGTCGGGGTCTCTCATCTCTGATCCTGAGAGATCAGGAAACGAGCATCTTCCTCTACAGCACCACCACAGGAAAGACTGGGTATTACACAATTCCAATAAAGATCCCTGGATCATCCATAGACATTTTGGGTCCTCCAGAGTGAGAAACACTTTGTAGCTCTGATAAATACTTATGGGACACCTATTGTCAAACATACGGACCGCTCTCTTTATCCATCCACATTAAAGGGGTTGTCTGGAGATCCAAAAACAGCTCCACACCTGACCATGAGTATCACAACTCAGCTCGATTCATCTCTATGATACCGGCACACAAACCATAGTCAGGTGTGGTTCTAGTTTTGGAAGAAAGCATCCATGTTTTTCAAGCCCTATAAAGGAAAATTTGATTTGATGCATTATGAAGCAAACATACCTTGAGAATGCTGTAGCAACACTGATGCAGAAACATATCTTGTTAATCCCTGAGCTCAGTGGTTTTGCTGATAAAACAGTACAATAATTATAACATTCAGGACCTTGGGAAAGCTGGATCAGCATGGCTGTCTTGATCAACACTGATCTTGTAATTACAAATGGAGGTTAGTGAAGTATAACTAATCAACCTGAGCTGGATCACTCATACACAGCAGCTGGATGGTGCAGCAATTGATTATTCTGTCTGGCAGGGAGAACCGTGATTGCATCATCTTCTCCTGCAGAGAAAAACTCATGTACTAGGAGAAGTGCTGAACCAAACGCTGAAGGAGCCATGGAAGGGACAGAGCTTCATCATCACAATGTTATATCTGCTTTATCAGCAAAAACACTCAGCAAAGGGATTAACCAAAATATGATCCTGCATCAGTGTAGCTACAGCATTCTCAAGGTATGTTTGCTTCATAATGCATCAAATCAAATGGTAGGTTTCCTTTAAGAACCGAAAATCGCACAAATTATTTTGTAAAAATGAATAATAATTGTACATTTTTTTAATCTTTCTAGGATCAATCTTCAAAACATTGGAGCCACCGTTAACGGTGCAAAAAGTCATCTTCTGGCTTGGATACTTCAACAGCTGCCTCAACCCCATCATATACCCCTGTTCTAGTAAGGAGTTTAAGAGAGCCTTCATACGTATCCTAAAGTGCCAATGGGGAAACCAGAGACGATCGGGTCTCCGGAGAAACCAGTTTCACCCTCGGTCTAGCAGCACCTACACTCATTCACGGAAAAGCTCCATGGATGAGAGGAACTTTATGAACGGCAGCCAGAAGACGGTGGTATCTGTGGCTTCCAGCCCGGGTTGTATGCGCAAAGTTCCTCGGAAGGAGAACAGTAGCCACGGCTGGAAACCTTCCTACATCCCCGTCGATTCAGATCCAAGACACGTCGGAGAGCACAAGTCCTTCGGGCTATAATACACAAGGTTCATGAGATCTTCTTGAGGGTCTACAAGATCAAAAAAAAATGAGTCTCAAGCATTAGACTTGTACTCGTGTCTATGAATTGTCTTGGCGTGGTGGATCCCGTCTTCAATAGAGGACATCTGAAGGACGGTAGAACTGTGGTGAACGGGGGCGATCCAAAACCTGAGACTAAATTTAGTAGGAAACATCAGAATAGATGTATGAGAACTTCTACAAGAATAGAACTTCTCAGACTACTACTAAACCAATGGCCATGGAGAAATGTTTCTATGTGCAGTGTAACTTACGACCAGTAGTTGGCGCCTTTGCTAATGAGCTCTTTATGACGGACTCTACATGGCGCAGTGTATATGAGGGCAGCTGCTTTGTCTGTGATCTGTGTTACTTCTATATGATTGACAAACGTGTGTGCTAACATTATTGAAGTGGATCATTCACCTCCAGGTAAAATCACAACGGGATAGTAAAATATTGCTGCTTAGCTATGCCATGAGGGTACACAAGTATTTTTTTTTTCCAAAATAGCGCCACCACTGCTCAATGGTTGGTTCCGGTATTGCAGCTTAGTTTAATTGAAGTGCGTGGGAATGAGCTGCAGTAACGTGTACCACCTGCGGAGCTGCTGTGTTTGGAAGAAGGCAGTCAAACTGCATATCGTCTTGACTGCCTTCTTAAGATTTTATAAAGACGGGTGTAAGGAATTTTTTGTCAAACATTTATAACTGAGAGATATTGAGAAAATGAAGCTCTAGAGTCAGGTACATACCCAGTCCAATGACACAATTGGGGGCGTGGTCTACTATGAATAATCCCACCAATGGTTGATCATCTCTGCAGACCATTGGCTGCAGTGTTCAGTTTATCGGCAGCGCCCCCGCAGGAATATTGAAGCATTCATGCGCTAGGTCCTCCAATGAGCAGAAACGTTGGGCCTCATTTACCAAACAATCTAAGAATAAGAACATTTTAAGAAATGAATATTAGATAATTGGTTGGAGCAAAGCAAAACTTAATATGCGGAACCTAATTACCATAACGATAATGTGGGATCAGTTTTCAAGTGTTATTAGGTTTCCTTGCTAAGCAGAGTGCCCCCTGTAGGTCTAAGGTATGTATATGGATACACCTGCTGGGACCCCTACTAGCTAAGAGTAGCAAGGTGTTTTCTTAAAGGGAACCTGCGGCCAGATTTTACCCCGTTACACTACTACCCCCCTCAGGTGGGGCATGAAATGTCCTTTCTAGAATTCCCTCTTTTATGTGAAATCTCAACAGATAGCTATAAATAATCTCCTCCAAAGCCATATGCAAATGAGGTGAGAAGAGTCATATTCTACTTCAGATGAGTCACTTTTAAAGGTTGTAGTGTAACGTCATTTCAGACACCCCTATTTTTCGGCGGGGCATTAATTACCCATAATACTTCCTGAAAGACGCACAATTAGTATATCAAGTGGAAGGTATTTGCAGGGGTTCACCAGTGCTGTCACTTTTAATGTCTATTTCCATAAACTTTTGCAAAAATACGATCCGTTTTCTGTGATGTCATCATCATTAGGTAAGTTTAGGGTCTGTCACCCACATCCACCAATCCGCTGAATTGGCTCTTGCGCCCCCTTGCTTCTCTGCATGGGTAATAAATGGTTAAATAGAATATTTGGAGTACTATATAGCCTATAACTATTGTATTCATGGGTATCCTGACATTTTTGTATGCGAGTGGGGGTGGGGAGGGTTAAATACACAATATCCTGGTTGTATAGTTGTTGTGTGTATTTGAATTATATTTATTGTGTGACTTTGGTACACATCACAGCAGTCTGTTTTTTCTGGTGTATTCATTATTTAATATTACAGAAAAAAAATCAATTTATAGAAATAAACGCCTTGTCAGAAAAGACTAAAGTTTGTCCCTAAAAATAGATGGCTCTAAGTGTTAGGGCAGAAATCAACATTTAAAGAGGCACTCTAGCAGAAAAAAAAGCTCAAACACCATCTTGACAGCTAGTTTTCTGTCTGTTATCAATTCCATGATGCCTCAGCACAGCATCACATGGCTCAATAGGGACTATACTATCTCTCCTGCTAGGATAACAGTGTGATAAGCCTCCTCCGACTGTATATCATTCCTAATATCTTTGAGAAAAGCAATGTGTAGGTTTCCATGCTGTCTCTCTTAATCCGTTGATGCCTCAGCATCCAGCATCACATGGGTTACTAGGGACTATACAATCTCTCCTTCTGGGAGGACATTGTGATAATCCTTTTCATAAAATCATTCGAAATATCCTCGTGACCTAGTGATAGGTAGTTCACGAACGAGCTGGCTCTTTTGCCTGAATGACGTGAGTCGGCTCCCTCCAGTGTGCCGATAGCTCACTTAACTCCGCCCCTAATCAACTCACCATGCCCCCTTTAACCCGATAAAATCAGGTTGAAAGTTGAGTGGATTGGGGTGACTGGCTGGTCTAAGGCTGGAGGGAGCTGTTCAGGAGCCAGAAGAGCCGACTCTTTTCAATGAGCGGAGCCTAATGAACCAGCTCACTAAGAAGAGCGGTACTTCCTATCACTATTGTGACCATAAGTATACTGTCTGGGAGGCTGCACAGTCAACATCTATAACAGGGGTGGGCGTGTAATTTTCCCATGGGGCAACATGAGAAATTTGAATGGCTTTAGAGGGCCAGACTAATATACTTAACATACCTATATACTGTATTCAGAATATAACCCATCCCTACATAAATAAAAACATTTCATAAAACATTACAATGAAAATATGAAGGACCTAATTTCATCATCAAACGATTTTAACAATATCACGTGGGCCGTGCAGAGAGGTCTGATCATCAGCACTGACTGTGATAGGAGATAAACACCCCTGTGTGGAGAGCCTGTGTGGTACAGTCCAGACAGTTGACATCATGCTATTAAACCCATGATGCCTCAGCACAGCATCACATGGCCTCGCTAGGGACTATATTATCTCTCATGCTTGGAGAACCCTAATATAGCAGAAAAGGAGGAGGGTTCAGATAGAAAGCAGCTACTGACCTAGAAAATACTCTCTGAATTGTATGTATAGAATAGTTTTTTATTGCAGGAAAGCTTCTTGAACATTCAAACCAATAGCCAAATGTCCAATTTATTTATATATCATTTCCAGTGATATTACCGGATGACCACGTCGTAAAAATAACAGATGTAACAATAAAGTTATTCTAATTTTGTGTAAATTCTGTCACAACTATTTGGTGTTTATGTGCGTCTGTCCATTTTGCTCATGCAGTATCCAGAGAGCAGCTTGACGAGCAAGAGGAAATCCAGCAAAGTCTCTGGGGGAGATTTATCTGGGCTCGTCCGCTGTGGTGTACAGGTCCTGAAATAACTGCGATTCCTTGCGAACCATCAGACATTGCTACTATTTCTAGTTTCCACGCCAGGTGGACACGACTAGCAGCAGAGTTGGGCCAGCGTGGGGAGTTACAGGCCTGCGTGTTCGCTATAGCCTGCGCCTGTTCAAGCTTTAATGGGTAACAGCATGATTCTGGGGGTGGGTTCACACGTTCAGTTTTCAGAAGCCAAAAACAGGTGAGGATCATAATAGGAAAGAACAGGGTTGGCGTGAGGACTGGGCATAACTGGGCATGTTCCGGGGCCCAGAGCTGCTGGGAAGGGGGAAGCACATAAAGGGTGAGGTGGGCTTTACAGAGAACCCGTCAGGCAAAATAACCCCCTAAACTAAATATATTTTCATAAACTGCCATTAGAGAGCATTGCCTCTATCCCTTATTGTCCTATACATGCCTGTAAACCTAAGCAATGAGGTCTCTAAAGCTGTATGCAAATGACCTGTGAAATGTCCAATGAAGCATTAGCATATTCAAGCTGTCCAGCATTCATGAGTGGGAGGACAGCCACAACCCCCAGTGCTTGACTGACAGACTGTATAATGATGTGAGCTGTATAATGATGTGCTTCCTGGTGCTTGCGCCCCCTGCAGCCTGTGTGTGTGTGTGTGTTACAGGAGAGATACAACAGCTCCAGGATGTTATAGCAGAACATGTCAGGCACATGTGTAGCTGATGTCTGTGTCTCTCCTGTTATAGGAGGATGCAGCATGTCAGCAGATGCAGCACAGCACACATAGCAATGTTTACTATAATTACACACAGAATGAGCCGGGGGAGGAGGAGGGGAGGGGTAAAGGGGGTGACATCACTGCCTCTGACCATGTGACCAGCCTCATTTACATAATAAGAATAGATGATTTTATAATGATAATGTATGAATTGACTAGATAAAGGCTGGGATGGGATCCTTGTGAGGGCTCCAACAGGTAGTAGTGACAGGACTAGTGACACAGACCTGATGACAGGTGTCCTTTAAATAAAATAACCATGAGGACGCTGTTTGGGATAATAAACTAGGGAATATTTTAGGGAACAGGAGACTGTTTTAGTTTCTGAATTTTTAATGCTGCCAAGGGGCCCCCTGAGGCTCTGTCGCCCAGGGGCCTACTGAAATCTGGAGCCGACCCTGGGTGAGAACTTATCACTGAGTGAAGCTGCTCCTCTCTTTCCTCCATTCCTGGTTTGGATATCAAAAACTGTATCTGAAAAACTGAACGTGTACACCAACGCAGCTGATTCCCGGATACAACAGGAGGCTTGGGCATGTATACGTGCAGGGGAGTGGACTCTGTACAGTAAAGTAAAAAGCTTCATCACCACCATCACCTCCCTCCAGGTCTCCATCCAGAAACCAAACCCACCAGCCTGTTACCCAAGTCTTGTGCCTCCTTTTGTATAGAAAATTTTCTTCAGTAATGCTCTGGTTTACCTCCTCACTGCCTCCTCCATCCATATCTCCTCCACTACACCAAAGCAGTACATTAAGGGCCCCCTCAAACACCATCAGGCCAGGGACACTACAACAGAGAGAGCCCCGGGGGGAACAACCACCACCATCATCATCGGTGAGGCCTCTTCATCACCCAGGGTGTTATAGTAGAGGGACCCAACTAGACACTGGGACCTAAAGACAACAGTAGAGCTGTGCACAGAGGAGGATTCAAATCCACCTTGTTACTACAACCCCCATCATCATCTTATACTTTATCACACTAACACCTCTAACACCTCTGGGTTGCTGGGAAATCTACAAGCAAAATGGAGCATGATAACGAGTGTGATGCGTCCAACTCCTATGCAACTCGAAGTGTGCGCTGGCTGGAACACTGAGCAAACCAAACGGAACTCAGAATGTCAGTTCTGTACCAGTTGTCAGCTTTGGCTCCGGATGTTCCAGCTAGCACACACTGTGAGTATGATGCCTAACTCATAGATCCAGGCACAGTGACTGTGGTAATCTTCTTATACAGTATTTGTTATTTATGGCCTCCTTCATTCTAAATTCTATTTGGAAAATTATGCTAATGCGCACAAGGGGCTTCCCTCTCCCCTCTGTGATCTGCTTTGAAGACTGTTACACTGTCTCACTAGGGTGAGACATTGTATCGATCTACATAACTCCCAACCTTACCGGCAGGACTCCTGGATTTAGGCTCTGTCCCGCCTGCATGTGCCCCGTCAGCTTCAGAGCTACATACAGCAAGGAGCAGAGGAGGCGAAAGGGAAAAGGTAAGTATATGTGTTTTTAGTTTACAGTGGGGGCACAATAAGAACAAGAGCTGCTTGGAGGCACAAAGAGGGAAACTGCTGTGGGTACAAAATAGAGGGAGAGCTGTGGGGGTGCAACTGTAAAAAAAAGGTACAATAAGAGGGGGAGCTGAGGGGCCACAATAAGAAGGAGGTACAATATGAGGGGGAGCTGCGGGGGGTACAATATGAGGGCAAGCTGCTGGGTGCTACAGTAAGGAGGCACAATAAGAGGGGGAACTTCTGGGGGGCACAATATAAGCGGTAGCTGCTGGCGAGCACAATATGAGGGAGGCTGCTGGGGGGTACAAAATGAGGGGGAGTTGCTTAGGGGCACATTATGATGGTGAGCCGATACAGGGGCACAATAAGAGGAAGCTATAGTATGAGGGGGAGCTGGGGGGCACAATATCAGAGGGGCTACAATGTGACATGGAGCTGGGGGAACACAATGTGAGGGGGAGAAGGGGATATAATTTTGGTGGCAAAGATGCAACTGCAATTCTGAAGTGACTTTCTACATCATAGTAGCCTATGTTAATGGAGTCCTCAGCCAGAAATTAAAATTTACCTATTCAGGGGCGTGTGCTCATGTACTCATGGGCGGGGCTTACAAAGTAAATCCCCAAAAAATGTCAAACTCATCTCAAGTAATACAACACATTGTATATTAAAAACTAATAGTGATTGTCCAGGCCGCTCCGCACCTCCTCGTCCATAGTACTCTGCTGTATGCGGATCAGATCTCGTCTGTCATAACACAGCCTTTGCTCACTGTTCACTAGCAATAAGTTGATTGGAAATACGCTGCCGCAGCATTTGATGGGAGTGGCGTGGTGTCACGTGGCCGGAAGTGCCTGTAGCAGCAACTGGACCCGGAAGTAAGTGATTTTGTAAGTTTTCCAGTAGCTGGGAACGATGGAGGCTCCGGATATTGAACGCTCCGTTGGAGGAGCAGGAGGATGAGGAGGACTTCCATGACTGCTCGAGGAAGAAATGGACAGGAAATAGGGCGGGAGGGGAGGAGGGAGAGAATGAAGAGGAGACCGAAGAAGGTTCTGGAACCGAGTCTGAGACAGAAAGGGAAGCAGTAGTGCCGACAAGGAGGAGGCTGAAATGGCCCGAGGGAATAAAATGAGGAGTGTGGATTGAAAAGGAACTGATGGAAAGGGAAGTAGAAGAGAGCAAGAGGAGGAAGGAGAGAGAGGTGAATGAAGGAGGGGGAAGACGGCATGCGGAGAGGGGGTCGGTAAGAGGTGAGAAGGGAGACTGAAGGGCGGGAGGAGGAGATCTAGGGGTGGCATGCAGGGGGGAGGAGGAGAAGGGGAACTGCAGGGGGGGGAGGAGGAGGAGGGGCACTGAAGGGGGAGCGAGGAGAAGGCGGCATGCAGGGGGAGGAAGGAGAAGGGGGCACTTGCAAAAGGGGGAGGAGGAGAAGGGGCAATGCAAGGGGGGAGAGGAGAAGGGTGGCAATCAAGGGGGGAGGAGGAGAAGGGAGGACTGCAGGGGGGAGGAGGAGAAGGGAGACTGCAGGGGGGAGGAGGAGAAGGGAGAGACTGCAGGGGGGGAGGAGGAGAAGGGAGAATGCCGGGGGGAGGAGGAGAAGGGAGAGAGTGAATGAGGGGGGAGGAGGAGAGGAGAAGGCGCGACTGCAGGGGGGAGGACGGAGAAGGGGCACTGCAGGGGGGCGGAGGAGAAGGGTGAAGACTGCAGGGAAAGGGAGGAGGAGAAGGGAGACTGCAGGGGGGAGGAGGAAAGGGAGACTGCAGGGGGGAGGAGGAGAAGGGAGACTGCAGGGGGGAGAGGAGAAGGAGACGCAGGGGGAGGAGGAGAAGGGGCACTGCAGGGTGGAGGAGAGAAGGGGGCACTGCCAGGGGGAGAGTGGGCACTGCAGGGGAGAGTGCGAGAGTGGGCCACTGCAGGGGAGAGTGGGCACTGCAGGGGCGAGTGGCACTGCCAGGGAGAGTGGGCATGCAGGGGGGGGACGGGAGGAGAGGGGCACTGCAGGGAGAGGGGGAAATGAAGGGGGGAGGGGGAGAGGGGGCACTGCAGGGGGCGAAGGGAGACAGAGGGGGCACTGAAGGGATGAGAGAGTGGGCACTGCAGGGGGGAAGGGAGAGGGGGCACTGCAGGGGAGAGTGGGTACTGCAGGGGGGAGGGGGCAAAGGCCGGGGGGGGGATATGGGGGGGCACTGCAGGGGGGAAAGGAGAGGGGCACCTGTATAGGGGAGATGGGGGCACTGCAGGGTGGGAGGGGAGAGGGGAGGGGAGAGAGGGGCACTGTAGGGGAGATGGGGCACTGCAGGGGGGAGGGAAGGGGAGATGGGGCACTGAAGGGGAGAGGGGTTTACCGCAGGGGGAGGGCACATGGCAGCAGAGGAGATGGCAGGGAGGGGATCCCATGAAATGGATAGAGGGAAGAGGCTTCTGAGGGCAGAGGATGAGGAGAGATTGACTGGGGAGGGGGGCCCTTGTGGGGGGACATGGAAGCGAGGAATCCCCTGGAGATTGACTGGGGAGGGCTACTGTGACATGTAGTGAGGGGACTCCTAGGGACGAGTGAGGTCTGGAGCGGGCGTGGTGGAAGTCAGATTGGGGGAAGGGGTGTTGACCCCCTGGAAGAGAGTGAACGGTTGCGCTGGATGACCTGGGGCGTGTAACATTTCACGTTTGCTTTACAGGAGAGGGACGGCTGAGCCTGGGTTAAAAGAAGAAGGAAATAAGTTTTTTAAGAAAGGAGGGGGTAAGTTCTAGTCATGTAAACAGCTAGAATTCTGAGTATGAGAGATACGAGCGCTTTGTGCTGGGACATTTCTTACATTCCCTAGTACTGAAAGGAGTGGCAGGACACACCTGTCCTGCTGCTCACCCATCAGTGAGAAAGGGACCTCCAATTATTGGATTGCAGGGGTTCATATTCGTCATGAGGGGGGTGTGTGAAGGAATCAGCTCCATGCAGACTGTTATCCCCATCTTTTGGGGATTAAATTAGGTACTACCCTCTTTAAGCACAGTGTGGGCGCTGACTCATACAAAAAGACCCCTCGCATGGGCCAGTAATGTAGAGGCATTACTGCCACAGCGGGAACAATGCAGCTCGTCCGTAATTAATTAGCCACTACTGTTTAAATTGAATCATTTTGCCTTTTGTCCCCCTTAGATTAATTGAAGCTGAAGGACATTTACTTCAGGCTCTTCTGAACATGCCCGGCCTTCTACCAGAAACGAGCGCGCCATCCTGTACTCGCAAACCGCGCCGCTGCCAGGATTAAAGCAGGCAAGTGTGGGACCCCACACAAGAACATGCCCCAAGTCACAGTCCATGTGCTGGGGAAATTTTGGGGGTTATGGTAGGACAGGGAGCACAGCAGAGCTCCGTCATTCAGTAGGGACAGGCCACCTTCTATGATCAGTGACGGTGCCGACTCTTGAGCAGACGGAGAGGTGAGGTTACGTACATAAGGTGCTTGGTGCTAGGGAAACCTACAAGTGGGATCAGCACAAATCAGTGATGCAGCCACGTTATCATCAGGATCTCTTAGTCACAAATAGTAATAATTGATGCTGTGTGAGGATCAGCTTGTCTAGGAGGAGAGCACTTTACTAAGAAACAGGGTGCAGTATGTTACTAGGTGTCAGTTTGGCCCTGTGTAGGTGGCAGGGGGGCCGAAGAGATTACAGGGCATTTCTGTGCCCCCTGCACGCTGTTCAGAGTACACCCTTTTTTTTTTTTTGAGCACTTTCCAAATCGGCGTGATACACAATTCTTAGGGACTATTGCATGTTAAATCTGCGCATGGTTCCGACTGAGAATCGGAACGCCCCCTAAGCATTCTTAAAGAGGACTCTTGTCGCCCTAAGAAAAAGCAACTAGGAGCTGCTTACTAAAGCTTGCAGACACTGCAGCGCCATAGACTCAGACAGGAACGTCGGACCCTGCCTCACAGGGGTCCGGCGTATTTATGAGAGGGCGGTACGAGGCGCTGCGTCTACCCGGGACCTGCCCCTCCAAGCATAGGCGGACGATGAATTCGTGCTTCATGCGGGAAGTGCACCACCTCCTCGGATCGCCCCCTGTGAATACGCCAGACCGCTGTAAGCTCGTTTTCGGCTCTTTCTGAGAGCTCTAGAACTTTTTTTTGGGGGGGGGGGAAGGTCCCTTTTAAAATATCTGCGTAAAGCAGTTTTTGGCCCTAAAAGAAAGTGCAGGAAAAGAAAACTGTCGCCACAGCACTTAGTAAATGTGCCCCTGATGAGGAATGGGGGTGTTAATATAAAACTGTCATTGTGTGTCACTGCTTCTCACTCACTTGTTCTTTATTGCACAGGACAAGGAATGAACCTGCCACAAAGATTGTAAAAAGTAGGTGCAGCCCCAATCTCGGCCCACAACGAGCCGGCAGGAAATGCAAAACTCCATTTACCTCTTCCCTTATCTTTCGCAGCAATTGAGTTGAATTCCAGACATATCCGCGTTGCTGAGGCGGGGCCGAGATGTACGAGGGAAGACGGATAAGCTAGACGAGGCGCTGGGGGATTACAACGGTCCTAGAGAGGGATATGTCTGCGCCCAAGCCAAAGAAGCCTGATGTAAGGAGCACTCGGCGAAACCTGCTTTACTAATGAGGCAACTGTGGGTCCGTTCTGTATTTTTAAAGGGTTTTATCTGAGAATACAAAGACTGATGGACTGAAAGCAGACCACATAGTCCAAGGGTCAGCGCTGCATCATTGATTTGCGCTTGCTTTTATGAAGAAAATCCAGCCGGTGACTGACCATCCGTTGCCTTGATGACATGTACAAACTCCAAGCTTATGTTAATTCTGATGATCCGTTACAGTTGGCCAGAGTCACATTGAAACAGACCATCAATAAATCCACAGTATACACAGCTGTATTGTAGAGTATAGGTAGGGTGGTGATTTGCTTTTAACCACCCCTAGAGTACTTAACTTTAGGGTCTAAAAAGTATTGAAAAAAAAAAAAAAAAAACCCTACTAGTTCAACCGTTTTTTCCCTTCCCTTAGAACAGACTAAAAATAAAAACCGGTTAAAATCAATAAACCGGTTGGTTATCTTCATGTCCCATATTCCAGATCTATCAATATATAAACAGAAAATGTGGCCGAAAAGTCCTGAAATGCCAAAACTTTTTTTGTTTTTTGTTTTTTTGTTTTTTTTTGTCATTTTGCAACTCATAAAATACTAAAAAGTGATCAAAGGGTCGTACCAATCCCACAAAAGGTATCAATGAAACTCCATCGGGTCTACAAAAACAAAAAAATTACACCTACATGCTCTGTCCGCCACCCCTCCTCCCTCCATCTTTCTGTGAACTTGGGATTTGCCTTGGGGGGGTTTTTCATGATCAACAAATGAAGGCCGTCTCCATCATGGGGAGGGGGTCGGTAATAATAATTATAGCAACAATGATAATTGTCTAAAATAAACGATTAGTTTAACTTCACAATTTCTCCTTGTTTTTTCACGAGTTTGCCAAGACGATAGAGAAAGAAAGAGAGACTAAGGAGGAGATGATAAGTAAAGTAGACACGGAGGTATCTACTCACCAGCCGCAGCGTCACCTTCTACGCAGAACAGACAGAACCTTATTCTGTGTTTTTCTTATGTTTTAGGTAAATTAAAGTTAGGAAACCTGGTCTTAAACTTGTTTTGGACTTTCCCATCACAACTTTCCAGGTCAACCAGGACCCCCAAACATCCGGCTCGTATCTATCAACTTGTTGCAAAATCAAAAACAATAACAGTGAAGATCCCGGATTGTTACAGGACACCGGATACAAGATCTGCAGCTGCTCGAAGAACGTTATCCAGACTCTTGACTCATTACATCATCATTATGATTATTATAGATGTTTTTTTTTAATTTGCTTCATTCATCATCATATCCTCATGATTTACCCACGCCATGGTAAGGAGCAGGAGCAGCAGTTCCCATTGGATCAAGATCTTTGGCCTCTACATTGTGTGTAGGACCAGTGTTTTAACCATTGGGAAAGGGTTGAGAGTAATTATGGGTATTTGAGGGGAACACGAAAACCCTCGTTTTTTGATCACTTTTGCGTGGAGGTGTTGCAATACGGCTCATCCTTGGGTAGAGCGATAAAGGCGAAGTGCATCCTCCTATGCATGATGGCAACTGTTGTTTTGTAGTAGTAATGGGGGGATACACGAGCGTCCCGCACCTCCATAATCTTGAGGCATCAAGTAATGACTCACAAATTATTAACCAAACGTAACGGCAGCAATGAGCTTAAGAAGTGGATGGAAGCAGTGTTGCAGTGTTTAAAAAACTTTGTTGTGTGTGATCCATTTTTAGCTTGGCAAGGAACCCCAAACACCCCAGACCCAATCAGAGTCCAGAAAAGGGCGATATTAAAGGGGGGTTGTACCACTTTTCAAGTATCCACCGAAAAGAGAACAAACAGCTGATCAATTCTGATCTGATCTGACTTGCTGGGACGTCCGGGACGTCCCTCCCCCCTTCTTTCCTCCGCAATCCAAACGATTGGGGGGTTCCAGTGGTCACTAATTTAGTCGTAGTCGTAATGGGAGTTTTGGAAAATTGCTAGAGACAGTGAATGAGATCTGCCCCTTCCATGGTATTAAAGGTCACGGCCAGCAGTATCACTTATCCATCGTCAGAACAAGATTGCAAGATTTGCCTTAGGGCGGGGTGTCAGACTAATGTCCCAACATAAGGGCTGGCTGGTTGTCATTTGATTAATGTACAAATGTATCGATTGAGTAGTTACATTTTACTGAAATTCCTTTACAATGCGCCCATTTATTATTAAAAAAAAAAGTGGCCCCCATAGTAGCCGTCTTAGCTGTGCCCCCTTTGCCGCCTTCTGACTAGCGCAAAGTTATAGGGGCACAGACCAGTATGCACGACCCTTGGATATGACCTATGAACCCCATGCGTTTCGGATCCTTGCTCTCGTGATCCCAGCTGTTCAGTCCTCATCATTAGCTCGTTCCCTTCCTCTCTTCCTGTGAAGTAGGTAAAACCCATTTAAAATTAGAACGCCACCTCTAACAAGTCCGGCCCCAGAGCAGATAGCTCGCAAAGATCTACAAATGGTCATTCTTTATTTGAGTCTACATTGATGACTACACGACGTACTTCTTGGATGGACGGAAACATGATTCAGTGATTGAAATGAATGAAAAGAAAAAAGAAATAAAACCCCCATGGAGTCTCTCGGCACCACCACCCACACACAGATCACATATATATAGAGAAGGAAATAACATGTCAGGATGTGACGGACACGCGGTAAGTGCTGTATTATATCTATATGACACCATCTCCGAGAGTTTCAGTCCAAGATCTGCCGTAACCCCATCAGAGAAAGTGGGGCGGTCTACGGTGATCAAAAAAAAAACCTGATGGTTGGGTGTGACTAGTACCTGCTCACAAATGATGGACAAGTAGGAGTTACCAGTTGGAGATGGGATCGGGAGCTAAATGGTTATCACCCATGTCACTTATCAGTGATCGTATTTGGTGGTACAAGGGACCCCTGTCACTATATATCAGACCCCGCCCCAATGATCCAATATAGGGT
Organism: Engystomops pustulosus; assembly: GCA_019512145.1. Taxonomy (NCBI): domain Eukaryota; kingdom Metazoa; phylum Chordata; class Amphibia; order Anura; family Leptodactylidae; genus Engystomops; species Engystomops pustulosus. The sequence continues at coordinate 212,761,784 of CM033644.1, forward strand.
GAGAACATTCTATAGAGCATCTGTGAGTCACAGGACACTAGGTTGGGGCAACCACAGATGACCGGGACCATGCTTCCTCTTACAGGCGGGGATTGCACTTAGGACATTGTAGTCCCTGCTGTGATGTATCAAAGTCATCTAAACGGAAACTAAAACCTGGAATATTTAAGGGATCCTAGGATGAGCATCTGACAGCTGGGGCCACCAATGATAATGATAAAACAGGGGCCTGCAAAAACCCCTAAATCATTTGGGGGTCATGGTAAAATTCAGAACCCACAGAAAATTAGAAGCTCCTCTATCCGGTTGTCCTCATCTACAGCGCTGTTCTCTTAAGGGATCTGCGCAGTGGGTCTTGCCCATGCGTAATGCAGGGCAGCGTGGGGTAATGTTTGTGGAGTTCGGTATTAGGCTCTGTGGGTATTAGTAGCAGCCGGATTGTGGAAATATGGATATAGACCGGGATTAGGATGTATCTGCTGTGGCTTGGTGTCTCCGCATTGCACTAATCCTCGTGTTAGTTTCTACATATTTTCCTCAGAGGGAGGGGTTGTGGGCGGCCAGCTCAATCAGAGAGTAAGAGCAACAGCGGTGTGAGGACATGCCCACAATCTTGGGTATAAATAGAATTTTCACAAGCCCTGTGAGTGACTCCTGTGTGATTAGCACACAACCCTCTGTAGGAAGGTATGTGAAGATCATAGAGGAGTCACTCACAAGGCTGTGAAATTCTGATTTATACTCAAATTGTGAGATGTCCTCTAAGCTTTTTTTTTTTTTTTTTTTCCTGGCATTGAAGCTGTCCTCACAATCCCTCTGTAAGCAGATTATGAGTACAGCTTCAATCAATGCAGAGAGCTAGAGCACAGCAGGTGAGGACACATCCACAATCCTGGAAGAGTTCACTGTATAAATCTGAATTTCACAACCCTGCGAGTGAATACTGGTACTGAGTACTCAAATAACGGCTACAGCAGGGGGAGGGGTATGTGAGGCAGCTCAATGCAGAGAGAAAGAGGAGCACAGCCAGGTGTGAGGACACATCCACAATCCTGGAGTAGGCCTGGTATAAATCTGGGAATTTCAACAAACCCCTGCGATGCTGGGGAATTACTGTAAGTATTATCCACCTACCTGCTACAGCCGGGGAGGGGGTTATGATGGGCAGGCTTCAATGCAGAGTGCTAAGTAGAGCACAGGAGTGTGAGGACACGCCCACAGACTGGACTATGTAAATCAGCATTTTGCAGCTTGTGGAGTGATTCCTGTTTATATGCTTACCCAACAGACCTGCGCTAGAGAGCTGCTGGGAAGGGGGAAGCACATAAAGGGTGAGGTGGGCTTTAAAGAGAACCCGTAAGGCAAAATAACCCCCTAAACTAAATACATTTTAATAAACTGCCATTAGAGAGCATTGCCTCTTTCCATTCATTGTCCCTCTACATGCCTGTAAACCTAAGCAATGAGGTCCTAAAGCTGTATGCAAATGACCTGTGAAATGTCCAATGACAGCATTAGCATATTCAAGACTGTCCAGCTATCATGAGTGGGAGGTACAGACCACACCCCCAGTGCTGACTGGACAGTGTTATATGATTGTGAGCTTGTATAATGATGTGCTTCTGGTGCTTGCGCCCCCTGCAGCCGCTGTGTGTGTGGTACAGGAAGAATACAACGCTCCAGGATGTTATAGCAGAACATGTCAGGCAATGTGTGAGCTGCTGTCTGTGCTCTCACGTGTTAGGAGGATGCAGCATGTCAGCAGATGCAGCAACACACACTAGCAATGCTTTACTATAATTACACACGAAATGAGCCGGGGAGAGGAGGGGGAGGGTAACAGAGGTGACATCACTGCCTCTGACCATGTGACCAGCCTCATTTACATAATAAAGAATAGATGATTTTATAATGATTAATGTATGAATTGACTAGATAAAGGCTGGGATGGATCATTGTGAGCTGCTCCAACAGGTAGTAGTGACAGGACTAGTGGCAGAGACCTGATGACAGGTGTCCTTTAACTAATGAAGAAAATGAGACATTGCTGCAGTAAAGGGAAACCTCAATGACCAGAACCCATATCTGTAATCATTACCTTTAGTAGCGTTCACCTACATGATATCTACCTATAGGTGGCGCTGCAGTAGAGCTAATCTGTATACTTGTCATGGTGACCTGTAGACGCCCGATGAGTCTCCACAAGGCCGGAGAACGATGTGAGGATGTTACCCTTGTATTCATTCATTGAACTGACACAAGTCTGGTGGCACATTATACCTTTGCATTTTTGTTACCTTTTTTGGAAAGTTTTTAGGAGATCTGTGACAGGGGTTAATAAAACATGGACTAAGGTTCATTCTTGTGTTACATTATACCACAAAAATTAAAGACCTCCTGAATTTTATGTTTGTTCTTTTAATGTGTCTGAGGTAAAAAAAAAGTTCTAGTTGCTTATAGAAACCAATCAGAGCTCAGCTTATCTTCTAAACAGAGATGGGACAATGAAAGCTGAGCTCTGATTGGTTACCATGGGCAAATAGAACAATTCTGCATTTAGACACCACCGTTATATCTTTGATTATCCATCCATATCTTAATAGGGTAAGTCATCAGTTTCTGATTAGTGGGTGTGAGGTTTTGGGGTGGTCTCCCACAATGTGTGTAGCTGGAAGGAAACTAAGGGGGTAAATGCCATGCGATTTATTTGCAGTGGATAAGAAATATACAGCAATAAGGTGTTTCTAAGTGAGTGAAGTGCCCCCCCCCCCCCATCCCCCACCTTTTTTTTTCATAAAAACAAGGGCACAAGAAGCTAAAAGAAGAGTGGATCCTACCATTGGGGGTACACACCAGCATGTCAGTGTGCTTGGTTTACAATCCCTGACCTTGGTGGTCATACCTTGTGTCAGGGGGAACCTTCTGTGAGATGGGGACGCTCCGCACCTCCTCGTCCATAGTACTCTGCTGTATGCGGATCAGATCTCGTCTGTCATAACACAGCCTTTGCTCACTGTTCACTAGCAATAAAGTTGATTGGAAATACGCTGCCGCAGCATTTGATGGGAGCGGCGGTGGTGTCACGTGGACGGAAGTGCCTAACAGCAGCAACTGGACCCGGAAGTGATTTTGTAAGTTTTCCAGTAGCCGGGAACGATGGAGGCTCCGGAGATTGAACGCTCCGGTGCGCAGGAGCAGGAGGATGAGGAGGACTTCCATGACTGCTCCGAGGAAACAATGGACAGGAATAGGGCGGAGGAGGAGGAGGGAGAGAAGGAAGAGGAGACCGAAGAAGGTTCTGGAACCGAGTCTGAGACAGGAGAAGCAGTATGTGCCGACAAGGAGGAGGCTGCACTGGCCGAGGAAAATGTGGAGGTGGATGAAAAGGCCCTGCTGGACATGGAGAAGGAGCTCACCGAGGAGGAGAGAGAGGTGACTGCAGGAGGGGGCAGACTGCATGCGAGAGGGGGTCGGTAAGAGGGAGAAGGGAGACTGAAGGGCGGGAGGAGGAGATCTAGGGGTGGCATGCAGGGGGGAGGAGGAGAAGGGGAACTGCAGGGGGGGGAGGAGGAGGAGGGGCACTGAAGGGGGAGCGAGGAGAAGGCGGCATGCAGGGGGAGGAAGGAGAAGGGGGCACTTGCAAAAGGGGGAGGAGGAGAAGGGGCAATGCAAGGGGGGAGAGGAGAAGGGTGGCAATCAAGGGGGGAGGAGGAGAAGGGAGGACTGCAGGGGGGAGGAGGAGAAGGGAGACTGCAGGGGGGAGGAGGAGAAGGGAGAGACTGCAGGGGGGGAGGAGGAGAAGGGAGAATGCCGGGGGGAGGAGGAGAAGGGAGAGAGTGAATGAGGGGGGAGGAGGAGAGGAGAAGGCGCGACTGCAGGGGGGAGGACGGAGAAGGGGCACTGCAGGGGGGCGGAGGAGAAGGGTGAAGACTGCAGGGAAAGGGAGGAGGAGAAGGGAGACTGCAGGGGGGAGGAGGAAAGGGAGACTGCAGGGGGGAGGAGGAGAAGGGAGACTGCAGGGGGGAGAGGAGAAGGAGACGCAGGGGGAGGAGGAGAAGGGGCACTGCAGGGTGGAGGAGAGAAGGGGGCACTGCCAGGGGGAGAGTGGGCACTGCAGGGGAGAGTGCGAGAGTGGGCCACTGCAGGGGAGAGTGGGCACTGCAGGGGCGAGTGGCACTGCCAGGGAGAGTGGGCATGCAGGGGGGGGACGGGAGGAGAGGGGCACTGCAGAGGAGAGGGGGAACTGAAGGGGGAGGGGGAGAGGGGGCACTGCAGGGGGAGGGGCAGAGGGGGCACTGCAGGGGAGAGGGGGCACTGCAGGGGGGAAGGGAGAGGGGGCACTGCAGGGGAGAGTGGGACTGGAGGGGAGGGGGCACTTCGGGGGGGGGATAGGAGGGGGCACTGCAGGGGGGAGGAGGAGGGGACCTGTGAAGGGGAGAGGGGGCACTGCAGGGGGGAGGGGAGAGTGGTGAGGGGCAGAGAGGGGGCATGTCAGGGGAGAGGGGGCAACGCAGGGGGGAGGGAAGGGGAGATGGGGGCACTGAGGGGAGAGGGGTTACCGCAGGGGGAGGGCACATGGCAGCAGAGGAGATGGCAGGGAGGGGATCCCATGAAATGGATAGAGGGAAGAGGCTTCTGAGGGCCAGAGGGATGAGGAGAGATTTGACTGGGGAGGGGGCTGTGGGGGGACATGGAGCGAGGAATCCCCTGGAGAGTTGACTGGGGAGGAGGCTACTGGTGACATGTAGTGAGGGGACTCCTAGGGACGAGTGAGGTGACGTTGGAGGGGGCTGTGGTGGAGTCAGATTGAGGGGTGACCCCCTGGAAGAGAGGTGACCGGTGCGCTGGATGACCTGGGGCTGTAACATTTCACTGTTTGCTTACAGGAGAGGAGACGGCTGAGCACTGGGTTAAAAGAAGAAGGAAATAAGTTTTTTAAGAAAGGAGGTAAGTTCTATGTCATTGTAACAGCTATATTTCTGAGTCTGAGAGATCCGAGCGCTGTGCTGGGAAATTTCTAACATTCCCATAGTACTGAAAGGAGTGGCAGGACACATCCTGGTCCTGCTGCTCCACCCATCAGTGAGAAAGGGACCTCCATTATTGGATTGCAGGGGTCCTATTCTCATTAGGGGGTGTGTGAGGCATCAGCTCCATAGCAGACTGTTATCCCCATCTTTTGGGGATAACTTGGTACTACCTCTTTAAGCACAGTGGGGCGCTTACTCATACAAAGACCCCTCTGCATGGGCCAGATATATGTAGAGGCATTACTGCACAGCGGGCCCCATGCAGCTCGTCCGTATTAATTAGCACTACTTGTTTATAATTGGAATCATTTTGCCTTTTTTCCCCCTTAGATTACATTGAAGCTGAAGACATTTACTCTCAGGCTCTTCTGAAATGCCCGGCCTTCTACCAGAACGAGCGCGCCATCCTGTACTCGAACCGCGCCGCTGCCAGATTAAAGCAGGCAAGTGTTGGGTTACCCCCACAATGAACATGCCCCAAGTCACGTCCATGTGCTGGGGAAATTTTGGGTTATGGTAGGACAGGGAGCACAGCAGAGCTCCGTCATCAGTAGGACAGGCCACTCTTCTATGATCAGTGACGGTCCGATCTCTTGAGCAGACGGAGTGCGGGTTACTGCTACATAAGTGCTTGGTGCTAGGGAAACCTACAAGTGGGATCAGCACCAAATCAGTGATGCAGCCCCGTTATCCTCAGGATCTCTTAGTCACAACTAGTCATAATTGATGCTGTGTGAGGATCAGCTTGTTCTAGGAGAGCACATTTACTAAGAACAGTGCAGTATGTACTAGGTGCAGTTTGCCTGTGTAGTGTGCAGGGGGCGCCAGATTCAGGATTTCTGGTGCCCCCTGCACTGCTCCGTCAGAGTACCCCACTTTTTTTTTTTTTTTGAGCACTTTCAACATCGGCCGTGCATCATAATTCTTAGGGACTTTGCATGTTAAATCTTGCGCATGGTCCGACTGAGCATCGGAACGCCCCCTAATGCACTTCTTAAAGAGGACCGGTCGCCCTAAGGAAAAAGCACTAGGAGCTGCTTACTAAAGCTTGCAGACACTGCAGCGCCATAGCCTCAGAACGTCGGACCCTGCTCACAGGGGTCCGGCGTATTTATGAGGGGGCGGTCCGAGGCGCTGCTTCTACCCGGGACTGCCCCTCCCAAGCCATAGGCTGGCGATGACTTCTGTGCTTCATGCGGAAGTCACCACCTCCTCGGATCGCCCCCTCGTGAATACGCCAGACCGCTGTAAGCTCGTTTCGGCTTTCTGAGCAGCTCCTACAACTTTTTTTTGGGGGAGAGGGGGGACAGGTCCCTTTTTAAATATCTGCGTAAGCAGTTTGCACTAAAAAGAAAGTGCAGAAAACTGTCGCACAGCACTTAGTAAATGTGCCCCTGCTGAGGAGGGGGTGTTAATATAAACTGTCATTGTTGTGTCCTGCTTCTCACTCACTCTGTTTCTTTATTTCACAGGACAAGAATGAACCTGCACTAACAGATTGTACAAAAGGTAGGTGCGCCCCAATCTCGGCCCACACCGCGCCTGCAGGAAATGCAACTCCATTTACTCACTTCCCTTATCTTCTGCAGCAATTGAGTTGAATCCAGACTATATCCGCGCATTGCTGAGGCGGGCCGAGCTGTACGAGAAGACGGATAAGCTAGACGAGGCTCTGGCGGATTACAAATCGGTCCTAGAGAAGGATCTGTCATGTCGCCAAGCCAAAGAAGCCTGCATGGTAAGGAGCACTCGGCGATAACCTGCTTTACTAATGAGGCACATGTGGGTCCTGTTCTGTATTTAAAGGGGTTATCCTGAGAATACAAAGACTGATGGACTGGAAAGCAGACCACATAGTCCTGAGAGTCAGCGCTGCATCATTTGATTTGCGCTGCTTTACTGAAGAAATCCAGCGGTGACTGACCATCCGTTGCCTTGATGACATGTACAAGACTCCAAGCTATGTAATTTCTGATGATCCGTTACAGTGTGCCAGAGTCACATTGAAACAGACCATCAATAAATCCAGAGTATTCACAGCTGTATTGTAGTATATGGTAGGGGTGATTTGCTTTTTATACCCCCCTAGAGTACTTTAACTTTAGGGGTCTAAAAAGTATTGAAAAAAAAAACTCTACTAGTTCCAACCGTTTTCCTTCCCCTAGAACAGATCTAAAAATAAAAACGGTAAAAATCATAAACCTGTTTGGTATCTTCATGTCCCAAATTTCCAGATCTATCAATATATAAACAGAAAATGTGTCCGAAAGTCTGAAATGCCACACAAAATAATAAAAAGTGATCAAAAGGTCGTACAATCCCACAAAAGGTATCAATGGAAACTCCATCGGGTCCTGCAAAAATAAAAAATGACACCTTACACTGCTCCGTCCGCCACCCCTCCCCATCCATCTTTCTGTGACTTGGGATTTGCCTTGGGTCATGATAAACCGAATGAAGGCCGTCTTCCATCATGGGGAGGGGGTCTGTAATAATAATTATAGCAACAATTGATAATTGTCTAAAATAAAACGATTAACTTCACAATTTCTCCTTTTTTCAAGCGTTTGCCCAGACAGATAGAAGAAAGGAACGAGAGACTTAAGGAGGAGATGATAAGTAAGTAGACACCGGAGGGTCTCTACTCCACCAGCAGCGTCACCTTCTCCGCAGACAGAACCTTATTCTGTGTTTTTCTTATGTTTTAGGTAAATTAAAGGATTTAGGAAACCTGGTCCTTAAACCTTTTGGACTTTCCACATCAAACTTCCAGGTCAACCAGGACCCCACATCCGGCTCGTATTCTATCAACTTTGTGCAAAATCAAAACAATAACAGATGAAGATCCCGGATTGTTACAGGACCGGATCACAACGATCTGCGCTGCTCTGAAGAACGTTATCAGACTCTTGACTCCATTACATCATCATTATTATTATTATAGATTTTTTTTTTAATTTGCTTCATCATCATCCTCGTGATGTACCCACCGCATGGTAAAAGCAGGAGCGGCAGTTCCCATTGGATCCAGATCTTTGGCCTCTACATTTGTGTGGACCAGTGTTTTAACCATTGGGAAAGTGATATATAAATTATTTGAGGAAACAAGAAAACCCTCGTTTTTTTTATCACTTTTGCAGTGGAGTTGTTGCATCTGTTCCTCCTTGTGTAGAGCCTATAAAGGCGAAGTGCATCCTCCTACTGCATGATGGCAACTTTTGTTTTGTAGTAATGGGGGATACACGAGGCGTCCCGCACCTCCATAATCTGAGAGCATCAAGTTAGATGCTCAAAGTATCAACCCAAACCTGTAACTGCAGCAATGGCTTCCAGGGAAGTGGGTGGAAGCAGTTGTTGCAGTTAAAGCCTCTTGCTGTGTGTGTCCATGTTTGGTTTGGCAAGGAACCCCAACACCAGACCCAATCAGACGTCCAGAAAGGGCGATATTAAAGGGGTTGTACCAACTTTTCAAGTATCCACCGAATAGAGAAGAACAAGCTGATCAATCTGATCTGATCTGACTGCTGGGACGTCCCTCCCCCTTCTTTCCTCCAGCAATCCGAAAGATTGGGGGTTCCATGGTCACTAATTTATTCAGTAGTAATGGGAGTTTTGGAAATTGCTGAGACAGTGAATGAGATCTGCCCCTTCCATGGTATTGAAGGTCACAGCAGCTATCACTTCATCCATCAGTCAGAACAAGATTGCAGATTGCTTAGGGCCGGGGGTGTCGGACTCATGTACCCCACATAAGGGCTGGTGGTTGTCATTTGATTACTGTACAAATGTATCGACTTGAGTAGTTACATTTGTACTGAATTACCTTTACAATCGCCCATTTATTTATTAAAAAAAAAAGTGCCCCCATAGTAGCCTGTCTAGTGTGCCCCCATAGCCGCCCTTCTGACTAGCGCAAATATAGGGGCACAGACCAGGTAATGCAAGACCCTTGGATATGACCCTATGACCCCCATGGTTTCGGATCTTGCTCTCGTGATCCCAGCTGTCAGATCCTCATCATTCAGCTCGTTCCCTCCTCTCTCCTGTGAAGTAGGTAAAACCCCTTTAAATTAGACGCCACCTCTAACACAGTCCGGCCCCAGAGCAGATACTCGCAAAGTATTTACAAAATGTTCATCTTTATTGAGTCTTACATTGATGCTACACGACGTTCTCTTGGATGGACGGACACATGATTCACGTGAAAGAAAAAGAAATAAAACCCCATGGAGTCTCTCGCACCACACACACACACAGATCACATATAGAGAAGGAAAGTAACATTGTCAGGATGTGACGGCTCCGCGGTAAGTGCTTTATACATCTATATGACACCATCTCCGATTGGTTCCTATCTATTTAACACCTTGTGCTGTTCAAGATCTGCCGTAACCCCATCAGAGGAAAGTTTGGGGTGTCTACGTGATCAAAAAAAACCTACTGGTTGGGTGTGACTAGTACTGCTCACACATATGGACAAGTAGGAGTTACCAGTTGGAGATGTGGATCGGGAGCTAAATGGTTACACCCACTTGTCACTTTATTCAGTGATCAGCCACTCCATTTGGTGGTACAAGGGACCACCCCCTGCCCTATCTATCAGACCCCGCCCCAATGATCCACTTATAGGGGATAACATTCTATAGAGCATCTGTGAGTCACAGACACTTAGGTTGGGGCAACCACAGATGATCGGACCACGATTCCTCTTACGTGGCGGATGCACTAGGACCTTGTAGTCCCCGCGTGAATGTCTCAAGTCATCTAAACGGAAAATAAAACCTGGAATATTTACAGGGACCTAGGATGAGCATCTGACAGCTGGGGCCACCAATGATCATGATAACAGGGGCCTGCAAACCCCTAAATCATTTGGGGTCCTGGTATTCAGAACCCACAGAAATTAGAAGCTCCTCTATCCGGTGTCATCATCAGCGCTGTCTCTTAAAGGGATCTGGCAGCAGTCTTGCCCATGCAGTACTGCAGGCAGCGTTGGGTAATGTTTGTGGAGGTCTGTATTAGCTCTGTGTGTTATTAGTAGCAGCAGGATTGTGAAATATGGAATTATATACCGGGATTGTATTCTGCTGTGCTCTGGTGTCTCCGCATTGCACTACTCCTCGTGTAGTATTCACCCACAGTATTCTACATGTTTTCCTCAGAGGGGAGGGGTTGTGGGGGCAGCTCAATGCAGAGAGTTAAGAGCACAGCTGTGTGAGGACACGCCCACAATCTGGGCTATAAATAAGAATTTCACAGCCCCTGTGAGTGACTCCTGTAGTGATTATTCACACAACCCCTCCTGTACAGAGTATGTGAATAATCATTAGAAGAGTCACTCACAGGGGCTGTGAAATTCTCATTTATACTCCAAAATTGTGAGATGTCCTCTTAGCTCTCTGCATTGAACTGTCCTCACAATCCCTCCTGCAAGCAGATATGAGGACAGCTCAATGCAGAGAGCTAAGAGCACAGCAGTGTGAGGACCATCCACAATCCTGGAGTAGTCACTGTATAAATCTGAATTTCACAGCCCCTGCGAGTGACTACTGTAATGATTACTCACATACCTGCTACAGCAGGGGGAGGGGTTATGTGGACAGCTCAATGCAGAGTGCTAAGAGCACAGCAGTGTCAGGACACGCCCAAAATCCTGGACTATAAATCAGCATTTTGCAGCTGCTGTGAGTGATTCCTGTAATGCTTACCCACATACCTGCTCCACACCCAAAATTCCTGGAGGTTGCGTTCACACATTGCAGTTAAAACTGCTTCCTAATAAGGTGGTTTTAATGAACTAAACCAAACTCCAAACTGATCGCGATGCAGTTTTAACTGCAATGTGTGAACGCACCCTTAGTCCTGCTAAGACGCTACATCTATCTAGGGACAATCCCCAACACTGCCTGCAGCTTTGTATGCCACCACACATGTCTCTCAAGTCATAACAATCTTTTGGTCCCCTCTCGGCAGGCGGCGGATCCCGGTCCTGGGCCGCGCTGGTAACACTGGTAGAATAACTCGCACCATCTAAAAAAAATTTTTAAATAAAAACAATACAAATATGTCACGACCAAAATAGTAAGAGACCGCAGTCACGTATAGAAGAAGACGGCGGTAATATCCTTCTGTGAGAAGCTCTGGCTCCACTGCTATGTACAGACACGCGCTGACGTTTTCGCCATAGTCTGCGCCGCTTTTGTGTCTTAAATATAATTTACAATAGATATAACAATCTGTATAAGTTATACATTAATTCACAGCTCATACGTCCCTCCTACGGGCAGTCCTTTCGCTTTCGAGTACCATAGGGTTAAGAAAAACTTTTTTTTTTTGTAAAATTCTCCACCGGGTGGCGCCGTCATCATGGGGGTCCTCAGGCAGCGGCTCCTAGTGAGTATTGGCTGCAATAAGAAAAAAAGAAAAATGTATTACATTTTAATAATTCTATATTAATGGGGCCTCTATCTGACATGGTGACGTATCACTGATCAGCTGTGGGAAGAACAGCGCCAATCTCTGTGTAGTGGCCGAGCTGTGTTACTGCAACTCAACTCCTATTCCACTGAAGGTGAGCTGCAGTAACGTGGAGTGGCCACTACACACTGAGTGGAGCTGTTGTGGCCCTGTTTTCTGTATAGAGGTTGACAGGCGGGGGGGGGGGGGGGGTCACAATTGGACAAGACAAGTTTGGTAAAAGAAAATATGGCAAACAAGTGGTTTTTAGATAAATATGTAAAACTTATGTAGCTGTAGAGCCTAAAGGGAAGGGGCTTACCCAAAAATATGGGTGTAGTCATGGGTGGGGCTTGTATACAAATTACACTTAAGGGGATGTGAGGGGGGGTAAGGTTTATTGATAAATGAATGGATATTATGCAAAAATAGACAAAGGGGCTGGGCCCATATAAAGGGGGCGTGGCAAGTTTCCATGACATGAAGCAGCCTACCCCATCCTTTCCTTATCTATCTCCTCCAAGACGTTGCATCACATCGTAGACGACACTTTAAGTCTCTAGGTACATTTTTTCGGACGGGTCATACGGACCCTACACGGATCGATGGTTTGGTAATGAGGCTGGAGGGTTTGTGGCATCGGCAGTATCAAAAAATGGGTCAGTCCGTTTTGTCCGTTTGTGTTACATGTAGGGGTTGACATCCTCTTCCCAAAAAGGACAAGAATATAGTAGTAGGTCTACATCATCAAGATAGGGAGCATCTCTCTGTGGCTGTGAGGAGGCGGAATAGTGGGTGCTGCTCTGTTCCTAATTTCCACATCATTACAGGAGAGCGACACATAGAATTACAGTTACACACTGTAATATCCAGTGCAGGCTCTGAGGGGGTGGAGCTTATCATGCCCCACCTCTGAGGATCTGCACCACATATACCAAACTGTGTTACACTGTTGCTGTATTCCTTTTAACAGGATTCTTTGGGAGTTCTTCAACTATCTACCATCATGACCCAATAGAATACTGTGACACAACTAAAGGCACAATTCCTAAATAAAATACTTACTATCCTGAGACCATGGTATAGCACACTGAGGCCATATTGTACCTCTTACATGTCCGCACTCAAAGGTTTATTACATGCTCCCAGAAATACTTACTATGGAGAACAAATTTTTAGGTATGAAGACAGAGCCATAAGATATGTGGGCTCCTTATAATACCCAACATTTTAGGTAAGTAGCCCTTTAAAGGGATTCTCTCTAGCTTGAAAAACATGGCTGCTTTCTTCCAAAACCAGCGCCACACCAGACCATGGGTAACTAAGCTCCATTCATCTCTATACAGATGAACTGCAATACCTGTATAAACCATAGTCAGGTGTGGCGCTGTTTTTGGAAGAAAGCCGCCATGGTGTCCCCCTACATTAAAAAGAGGTTTTCCAAGACTGTTTTTTTTGCATTTGATTAGTAATACCAATAACTTTTTAGTGGAATTTTTTTTTTTCTGTTAACTGAAGACAGTTTAGTGATCACTGGTCACATGTCAGAAGTGCTACTGCTTACTCCCGCACTGTATGCACGGAAATATCTTATCACTTGTGCAGAGTGTGAAATCGGATGTATAGTTGTTAGTAAGTGGTTAGATGGGTTTTCTGGGCCCACGAGTTATACTTAGGCCCCTTTTACACTAGCGTTGGGCGGACAGATATCCAGTTGCACAATTGGCTTATGGAGAGGGGAGGGGTGAGAAGCAGTAACTCCTCCCATTTCTCCAGCCAAAGGTATGCTAATCCCGGGTCCTGGCACAGGTGTAGCACACGGTCATCTGAAAAGGGTCCAAAGTCATCAAGTCAGTCATGGAGGTCGTACATGGATCAGCAGTTCTAAACTGTGTAGTGGCTGAACCCAGTCACTGCAGGAACCGGGTCTGACCATTACACAAGAACAGCACGGTCAGTTTATCAGCTGCCGAGAACTTCAGTTCTGCGAGGGTTATGTGTGTCCAACCCCAACCAATCTGATACAGAGAACCTACTCTATGCAATAATTATCAATATTTTGATTACAGAAAACCCCCTTTAACACCTTTTTAAGGAAATCTACCATCAAAATCCATCATGATAAACCAGGGACACTTACTCATCGATCCAGGCACCATGTCTGTGGTAATCCTCTTATATTTGTTATCCATGGTCCCTTCCTTATAAAATCAACTTTTACAAATATGCTAATAAGCCTGAAGGGCTCTTGAGGGTGTTACCAGAGCCCCTCAATGCAACAGCTTCACAGGCTGTTAGACTGTCTCTACAGCAGGTAGGAGGAAGGAGTGTAAGAGCCTCTGAAGCTGCAACATGGAGGGGCTGTAGTAATTCCCCAAGGGTCATTTAGACTTATAAGCATAATTTTAAAAGTTGATATTAGAAGGAAGGAGGCCATGGATAACAAATATAATAGGACTACAACAGTCCCGGTGCCTGGATCCATGAATAAATGTTCCTGGTTTATCATGATGGATTTTGATGGTAGATTTCCTTTAAAATTTGATTACCCCCCCCCCCTCAAAAAAAAAACCCATGGGCACCGCTACAAATAAAACATGGAATGAGGTCAGTCCTGTAAATGTGTGGTACATAATGTGATGAATATTACCAAGAAAATAAAAAAATCAAAAAATAAAATATGAAACTCTAAATGTCAGTTTCTGTTTGCAGGAAAGAACTCATGAAACAAAGGAGCATTCAGGTCATGCTGGGAAATTAGCGGAAGTTAGTAATCAGTAGGTGGACGTCTGGACCGTCAATGTATTTGCACCCAAAGACTACAGAAGTTTTACATTTAGTTTTTTTTTTTTTTTAACTACCATATATACTCGAGTATAAGCCTAGTTTTTCAGCACAAAAAAAAGTGCTGAAAACCCAAACTAGGCTTATTCCTTGAGTAAAAAAAATAATTAAAAATAGGTTTTACTAGAAATTAGGGGGCTTGGCTTATACTTGGGTCAGCTTATACTAGAGTATATACGGTATTAGTATTTTGGCTTGATATATTGTCAATGCATCACATCCAGTCTATGTACGAGTTTATGGTTACATTAGTATTAAAAAAAAAAGTTGTAATCTCCTACAATGCTCGTTAATTTTTAAAAAAATTCATTTGCACACAAGGAAGAGGAAATCCGCAGCTGGTGCCGTGCTTAATGGGCGGAGCATAACAGTAATATCGCTGCTGTGCTCTGCCCCCCCGAAACCTGGAAAATCCCTTGAATGCGACAGTTAAAAAAAAAATAAAAAAATTAGGTTAAATGTATATGTAACTACTATTGCAATAAAAAAAAAATATATATATAAAATTGTTCAGGTGTAAACGTATGAAAACAAAAATAAATTGACAAAAACGGCATAACAAAAAAAAAAAAAAAAAAGTAAAATTAAAAATTGGCAAAATTCTGAAATTTAATAAAATTTGAAATACGAGAACAACTTTAAAAGTCAGAGGAGATCCTTCTATGTGTACATCCATTTTTATTTTATTTTTTTTAAAGTTTCTTAAAATGTCAAATTAGACAAAAATGTTTGTGGTCTTCATGGATTTCTTGCTGATCTTAATCTCATTCCAATTCTAAAAAGTGAGGAGTTTTTGCTTTATAATTTTTTTTTCTTTTTAGGGGTCAGTAGAAGTGGGAGCCCTGGAGAGTCAGGCACGTCCACGTATAACATAGGCTGCCTGTAGATTTCAGTCGGAAATGTGTAATACTTCACTTATCCTGTGGAGGCAGTGCAGGGAAACTTAACACTTGTTAAAATTTAAAGGAAAAAAAAAAAAACACAGGACAGTGTCCCGTGTGCTAAAACAAATAGGGTTGGGAGGGGGTGGAGGGCATCTTATGGCAGGTTCATGTGTGGCACCATCTGACCTGTTTTTTTTTGTTGTTTAGCAGATGCTCCGCCTTTTTTTTCCCCCAGTAACACACAACAAATTCAGATTTAGTCGATTTTATTTACAATTTTTGTACATTTCAGGGCAATACACAATTACATTGGTTTCATATTTTCTGACCTGCAAACAGATACCTTCAACTTTCATGAAAAAAAAAAAAAAATTTGATAAAGTACATCCAAAAAAATAAAATAACGTAACAGTGAGACACTGACAAAGCACAACATGTCTTATCCTTATCCAGAGCAAATCCTAAAGAAAGCCAGCAGATAAAATCTTAGGAATCTCTGCGTATAAATATTCGTATTAACACGATGGTCGTGTTTTTTCTTAATTTTTTTTTTTTTAATCTTAATTTCTGTCCTGGGAGGGGAAAACAAAAAAATCACCTTTTTACACATTGGTCTATGTACACCCTCCCATCTCCTCCTGAACCCCCTGATCCGCTAACACTGCAGTGCTAAAAATGGACATTAAAGTTGAGGAAAAAAAAAAAAGGGAAGAAAAAAAAGGGCGTGGTCTGTTTAATATGTAGTGAAAATGTACCCTGGACCTTTTAAAAGGCGTTGTCTTTAATATATTTTTTTTAGAGGTCTGAATGCACCCCCGCCCTCACCCCCTATCCCTTCCTTGTTTATGGAGTTACAGCGCCATACATGAAAGTGTGGCTGTGCCTGGTAACTGGGGATCAGTCCTGATCACCAGCTCATCAGGAAAAGGAGTCGGTTAACAGTTTTGACCAATCAAATCCACTGACAGCACTGATACCTGGGGTGATGGTCATGGAGATTAGAGGTCAAAGAAACACTAATTACACTAAGGGATCATCCGTCACTAGTAAAATGCAGATACGGCACGTCGCTGAAAGTAGTGGGAAATAAGTTTGCTAGATATTGGGTTACAGCCCACGAGAGCGTTCAGTCTGAGAAACCCGCTCCAGACAACCTAGAATTCACTAAACGCAGCAGGTCCAAGGATGTGGACCTTTCCTCACCTCACACATGTGGGGGAGGGTGAACATTCTTGCAGATTCAGGCATTTTGCAGATTCGGGGGCACTTTGGGGCTAGAAAGAAAATTCAGAGAGACCGGTCCCAGTATCTGACCACTGTAATCCTCTCCACTGTCAAAGAGGAGGTGCTGGGAGAGGTCATGTGTTCTCTGACAGAAGAAGATCATAACTCATTCCTCCTCCACTGCTCCATCTCCTCCTCTCTAACAGTGGAGAGGATTATAATGGTCTGATACTGGGACTGATATCTCAGCAATCGTGGGGACTAGAGAGAAAATTCCAAAGGTGGTCAAAGTCCCTCTTAACCTTCAGGAAGGGCCCTCTGAACGCTCACAAGCCCTTCCCTCATGAGTGATGCTTCCAATTGGCTGCTATGTCCATCACTCAGGAACAAAGTTCTGAGGGTCCAAGGAGCCGTTCCGTGACACTTCTTGACCTCCAATGTACAGATCAAGAGCCCAGTTTTTAGACCAATGAATATTAGTGTTATTCTGATTGATGGGGTGTCCCAGCGGTCAGACCCCTCAACAGTCAGACCGTTCTCCAATAGGGGATACCAATTAAACATAAGACAACCCCAATACAATGTGGATCGCCCCAGGTATCTTTACATAGCGCTGTCTGTAGTTTGAAACCACCGAAACACTCCCTTTAAAAAAATAAAAAGGGTTGGGCAGATGCCTTCTCCAACCTGGAGTCAAAATGTAAAAAAACAAAAAACAAAACCCAAAATCAAAAACACTAAAATACTTTTGTGGCTGTGACTTCGCTAAGAAAAAAAAAAAAAAATCTGTATGACCTCTAATCTCGCCTACCTTACGCGTGGGGTGGGATCACGTTTCAAACTGGGTGAGGAGGGCTCGCACTTCGGGGGTCAGCTGCTTGGCAGCCTTGGCCGCCTCTGTGATGGCCTTGCGGTAAAGACCCTTTCTCTTCTTGTTAAATCGGGACTGGAAGTTTTCTAAAAAGGGGGCCAATTGTGACAAACTGAGGAAGGACGTAGTCGGGGAGCCAAACCACGATATGCTGGCCTCCTGCCGCACCAGCAGGCCGTTGTCTTTGCGACTGACAGTTATGGTGAGTATACGGGCGGGCCACCATGGGAAGCCATATATCTTGGCCCAAACAATGTCCCCAACACATATGGTCCTGCCATCGGGGGTCACGCACTTCGAGACGTTTTTGGAAAACACCTTGATTTTCAAGGAATTGCTCAACTTTTTCTCTTCTTTGGAAGAGGAGGAAGATGACGACGAAGGTGCGTGCATGCTGCCTGGGGGGAAATCAAAGTTTTCAGTAGAACTACACTCAGAATGGGTGGATTTCAGGTCGTCTGTACTATCACTACTACACACTGATGCGCTGGAAGAGTCTGCTTTCTTTTGATTTAGGGTCATGTAAACTGTGATATTGCTTTTGCTGCCTCGCTTGCTCAGAGCTTGCTGCTCATCCTGCTCGCCAGGTGGGACGCAGACACTTGGGTTCTCAATAGCACTGCTGACCTCTTCGGGGCCATTGGTAGGGGTCTTTATTTCGGAGGGTGCCTCACCTGCTGAACGAGTGGCAGTGTAGCGAGTCTGGGGCTTACTGCTGCGCAAGCTCTCAAGTCCGATCTTGAGTGAAGAGTCGTTCTCCTCGTTGCGGTACCTTTGAGGTTTGATGCGGAGTCTCGGCGGAAGGGTCCCTGAGGTCGTGTTCTGAAGGCGTCTCGTAAAGTGGACTTTGCGGTGAGCGTTTTTCGAGGAAGATGTATCCTTTTGCTTTTTTTGTGCCTTTTCTTTGGCCAGTTTTAACACTTCCCGAGCCTTGGCGTGGTCCATGTTCTTACTTTGCAGCACCTTCTTCGTGTGCAGCTGAGCTTTCGGGGCGTTGGCTTGCGGGGCCACTTTGACCACTTTACCTCGCCCGGACACTGGATTTTTTTTATGACTCTCGCTCTGGCTCTTTCCGTTGACTTTATGATCAGTTTTAAGTTTCTTATTCACAGTAGTTACACTCTCGTGCCTCCTCCTTTTGCCTTCTTCTAGCTTAAATGAGTCACTGCCGGTCTTCCTGACCTCCCTCTTGTCCGTTACCACGTTTTTACACTTGTCGCACAATACCTGTCTGGGCCGTAGTTTGATAGCGTTCATGATCGAAGTGGGTTCTTCCCTGTAGATTTTCTTTTTTAGTCTTTTGATTTTACGCGGAGGGGGTTGAGGTATTGACTGGTTATAGGTGTCCCTGATAAACAATGGAGGGGGGTATGGGGCTCCTTCATGAAAGAGAGGAGGCGGCTTTGAAGTCCACAGGTTATTAGTAACTGCACAGGGCTCGGTGGGCTGGATGGGGGCATCATCCATGGGGGCGGTTGCGTTCTCGTTCTTCAGCGATTCTTCTTCATGGAATGATGTGCTTTCAGGCTGAGCGATGAGCTCCTCGGGTTTATTCTTATACTCTCGTTTAGGGTGAACGGTTACAGGGATTCCATGAGGTCCAAACCTGAAGACAAAAGAAAAAGGGGAAATTACAACACAGATAATTAAGATAAACTCGTCTAAACCGAGACTTAACGCAGATAATAGCTCCAAAGAGAAATTTAGAACAATCCCCCCAAATATAACAGCCTTCTGATTATTATTGATCATTTCGGATCGTGCGTATCCGAATATAAAGTGAATGGGCAACGACAATACATGATGTAGGAAATAGTCCAGAGACTCTTATCTCCAGCTGACGAGGTAAAATATAGCATTAAAGCGACCTATACAGTTTCACTGTGTATAAGAAACTGAATTATGTAACATCAAGATGTAGTAATAAGTTATGATGAATTGCATAACCCTCATAGATAACACAGATAAGATGGGTCCATCATACAGAAGCAGCAGTAGACTGACGTCTGTCTCCTATGATAAACTATTCTTCCCAAGCAAAATCCTTCTTAGACCTCATGCACACGAACGTATGAAAACTGCTGTACGTACGTCCTTATATATGCGTAGCATACGGATCCATTCATTACAATGGGCAATACGGACATCCCTTTACGTGGCCGTATTGTCCACCGTACGTACCGCGAGTGAGACGTAAAAAAATATGGAGCAGGTCCTATTTTCTCATGTATTTTCGTTTCATAACAATCTATAGGAACGTATACAATACGGGTTGCATCATTGGTGCATACGTTTGTGCACCGCATGCTTCCCTATATACGTGCAGTATCCAGGGAGACCAGAACCAGTGGGAGGTGGGTGCTGTCAGCCAGAAATCATTTGCCAGATAGTGACATACGGTGAAAAACGTCCTGTATTTAGAGCAAAAAAAAAATACAGCTCTCTATACAGAACAGGAAAAACCATACAATCGTGTGCATGAGGCCTTATATATAAGGGGTCTCCCAACTCAGGAAGAGAAGGATTGGCGTTTGGGTACGGGGACTCTAACCTGCATACGAGAGATCAAAAGAAAAAGCTGTGAGCTCAAAATCAATAGGCGGACATCCATCTATAGTCCGTGGCTATAGCCTGGTCCTGCTTCTACTTTATCTGTGGTTAACCAGATGACTGCAGGAAAACCTGCGCCACGTGACATTGGACTTCGGGCTCCAATACATCATATACCACAGCACGGAGGCATGATGTATATGTGGTATATGTGGTGGTAGACGGTAACCCCTGATGGAGGAAGATGTGGCCATAATCCTACACTGTGCTGCATAACTACCGGCTCACCCTACGACATGTATTATACAGACGATTTCTGAGTGTATACCTCTGATCGATCCCATTGAATAGCCACAAAGCGCCCTCTTTAGGTTAGAGTAATACAGGCAGTCCCCGGGTTACATACAAGATAGGGTCTGTAGGTTTGTTAAATTGAATTTGTATGTAAGTCGGAACTATATATTTTATCATTGTAACCCCAGCCAGAACTTTTTTGGTCTCTGTGACAATTGGATTTTAAAAATGTTGGGTTGTCATAAGAATCAATATTAACACTAAAGCTTCATTACAGACACCTGTGATAACTGTTATAGCTGAGCATTGTAGCCTAGGACTAAAGGACAATAAATTACCAATATCCAGAGGTCCGTTTGTAACTAGGGGTCGTATGTAAGTCGAGTGTTCTTAAGTAGGGGACCGCCTGTAAGTATAAACCACTCTAAATCTTGTTAAAAAGAAAACCCTATACCGACCTCATGTTTAACATCTACATCAAAACCTTTCCTGGCGCATACATCCAATGTGCGCCTACAGATTACAGCGGATCTCTGCAGCTTCTATACAATCCGCTTACAATCTAAAGCAGTGGACATCCGCTCAGACTTGGAAATCTTCTTAATGGGGTCGTGTCAGGAGTTGTGCGGAGCCAATGGATAAGAGATATCTGCATAATCCCAAGTTTCCACCAACTTCTGGATGGGTCATCCCAATGACCGCGCCATTGGTGCTGGCACAGCTAGGACATGCCAATGGATCACATGCGATGCCCACTTTCCATTGGGATATTGAAGAGTTGTTCAATTAGGTGTAAGTCATTATCCATCTATATCATGTTACTACTTACGGACTGGATATAACGACCCATAGAAATCATTATTGTACATGGCAATCTCCCTCACCAGCCTCTTGGTCCTTGTCTCTATAGGGCAACCAGTGCTGTCCCAGCAGTCACCCCCCACCCGCCTGATTTATTCCCTCAATGAAACATTTCTTAAGGAACACTCCAGCCAACCTACGAATTCATTGGTGCGGGGTCTTAAGGGAAGAGCATAACTCATTTTATTGTATTCCTAAACCCTAGTGTCATGCCCTCCCTTCAGGCCTGTACAAATTGAATACAATGAATCAGCTGTTCCTTAAAATTGTTTTTTTTTTGGTTTACGATCGAGTAGAAATCTCCAACTATGACAAAATCTAGAGACTGCCAGCAGCAGAGCCACAGTGTCACAGACTCTGCATCTATTACAAGCAGTGGACACAATGATCTCATCCAGGAGTGCTCCAGTCACACAGAACAGGTGCTCCCTGCAGTATGTAAACAGCAAGGGAGGAAAACTGCAGAGAGCGATAAACAAACGGGGGCGCCAACATAAACACCAGCACGCACCTACATGACCACTGCACACACCACCATAATGGGACATACCACATACATCTCCTTTGACATTACTCTTATTATGAATACTTCTTAAACGGATGTGTTCACAGGTTGCTTTTAGGCAGTTCTTAGGCCATAAACCAGGTTGTGGACGGTCAAACAAAAGATCTATATCTATCGTCTTACCTTCTGCTATGATCCACAAAAGGCCTTAGAATAAAACTTGTACTTAGCGCAGACCTGTATTCTCCAAGTAAGCGCCAGACAGAGACTCGAAAGCCCATAGTGCTGGCACAGGCGCACTACACTGCCTGTCACAGACGACCTAGACAGAGCGTAGAAGGTTGTATAGGCTGTTCCACACTGCGAGGTGATGCGATATGAGAACTCGCATACACTCGAACGGATTGCTGCTCGGAAACTCATGGCCATCGCCCGAACGCTGCACCGCTGGATGCAACTCAGCCAGCTGTCACTCCCGCTGGTATTTTAACGGCAAGGAGGGGCAATCGGAATTAAACACAATCAGTTCGTTTAAACACTACTGACGTCTTATCAGAACAACAAAACACAGAGCCAAACGCAAAAGGCTCCATGTTCGGTTGTTAGTGGCCAGGCAGCGGAACTACAGGGGATAAAGCTGCCCCTGCATTACCATAAATACCCCTATAAATTACTACAAGAGCATAGTACGGGCAGGGCAAGAAAAGTTCGATACAAAGTTTCTATCAGGTAGACAAATCCTATACATAGGTAAGGTGGTATGGAGGACAGACCCCCATACTATGCCAGCCCTGCATACCACACCCCTAGGTATTGTATGGAGGACAGACCCCATTACTGTCCACCCTGCATACACACCCTAGGTATAGTGTAGGGACTGACCCCATTCCACCCCCCTACTTGTCCAGCCCTGCATACCATACCTAGGTATTAGTGTATGGGAGGACAGAGCCCCCCCATACTTGTCACAGCCCCTACACACCCTAGGTATAGTGTATGGAGGACAGACCCGACCCCATACTGTCCAGCCCTGTACAACCCCTAGGTATATATGATGGAGGACAGGCCCCCATTACTTGTCAGCCCTGCATACACACCCTAGGATAGTGTATGGAGGACGACCCCCATATACGTTCCAGCCCTGCATACACACCCCTGGTATAGTGTATGGAGGACAGACCCCCATACTTGTCCACCCTGCATACACACCCCTAGGTTAGTGTATGGAGACAGACCCCCCATACTTGTCCAGCCCTGCAACCACCCCTAGGTATTGTGTATGGAGGCCAGACCCCCATACTTGTCAGCCCGCATACAACCACCTAGGTTAAGTGTATGGAGGACAGACCCCATACTTGCCAGCCCCTGCATACACACCCTAGGTATGTGTATGGAGGACAGACCCCCATATACTTGTCCAGCCCTGCATACACACCCCTAGGTATAGTGTATGGAGGACAGACCCCCTATGTCCAGCCCGAAACACACCCCTAGGATAGTGTATGGAGGACAGACCCCCCATACTTGTCCAGCCCTGCATACACACCCCTAGGATAGTGTATGGAGGACAGACCCCCATACTTGTCCAGCCCTGCATACCACCACCCCTAGGTATAGTGTATGGAGGACAGACCCCCATACTTGTCATCCTGCATACACACCCTAGGTATAGGTATGGAGGACTGAACCCCATACTTGTCCAGCCCTGCATACACACCCCTAGGTATAGGTATGGAGGACAGACCCCCATACTGTACCAGCCCTGCATACCACACCCCTAGGTATAGTATATGGAGGACAGCCCCCCAACTGTCCAGCCCTCGCTACACAAACCATAGGTATTATAGTGTAGGAGACAGACCCCCATACTGCTCAGCCTGCATACACACCCCTAGGTATAGTGTATGGAGGACAGACCCAACTACGTTAGCCCTGCATAACACACCGCTGGATTAGTGTATGGAGGACTGACACCCAATACTTTCCAGCCCGCATACACACCCCTAGGATAGAAAGTGTAAGGAGGGACGACCCCCATACTTGTCCAGCCCCGCATACACACCCCTGAGTATAGTGTATGGAGGACTGACCCCCATACTCTCCAGCCCTGCAATACACCCCTGGTATAGTGATGGAGGACTGACCCCCATACTAGTCCACAGCCCTGTACATACACACCCCTGGTATAGTGATGGAGGAATGACCCCCATACTGTCCAGCCATGCATAACACACCCCTAGGTTTAGTGTGGAGGACTGCCCCCAATTATTGTCCCCCGCATACACACCCCTTGGTATAGTGTATGGAGGACTGACCCCCATACTACGTCCAGCCCTGTACATACACACCCCTAGGTATAGTGTATGGAGGACTGACCCCCCATACTTGTCCAGCCCTGCATACACACCCCTTGGTATAGTGTATGGAGGACTGACCCCCATACTTGTCCAGCCCTGCATACACACCCCTAGGTATAGTGTATGGAGGACTGACCCCCATACTACGTCCAGCCCTGTACATACACCCCTTCCTTGCAGTGCCAATAATAACCTAGGACAGTAGCCCTTAGTCCTATGAGGTCATACAAATCACACCACCCACAATAACCCCGAGCATGGTCGCATGTGTGAACGCTTATTTTTCAGCTTTAGGCACCCTGACGCCTTAACGTGAATACAAATGTCAATGTAAAAGCTGGGAATCTCACGCTGCGGAGCCAAGAGCCTCTGACAGCCAGTGTCCGCACTGACAATGAGGTTATTCAGTCACATTCCTCAATGACCGGATACACTGTCACACTCAGCTCTGGAGCCAAATAAGAGGGTAGTTCAGGTCAACCAAAAACTATACAATTTTACAACATGTAGTTTTCATCTTGGGAGACCCAATGGCTGAGACCCCCCATTACTGCTGATACACAGGTCTCCTCTGAGGGCCAAACCATCGTGGCTTAGAGAGGGGGTCCTGAGACTACCTCTATAACAATAAAACATAAATCTTATGTTTTATCTTATTCCTTCCCAGATGGCGGCCACCTGGACGGCAGATGCCGGGGCAGGTGTATGCGAGCACACGCACCGTTTCAATGGATTAAGCAAATAATACGACCTATGCTTATCCTCGGACAATATTTATACAGTGTGAGCTTTGTGGCCGAGCTCCAGATGGGGAATGAATTATCATTTTTAGCCTTGTTCACACCTTCCAACATATCTGATCAGGAAAAAGCCATTCACACTGACCACTGCACCAGGGTGTCAATCCAAAGACATCTGACATCTACAAAGAGGCGACACTTAGGCTACACCCACACAAACGTGTGTCCGGCGCACGTTAGCTCACGGGAGAGGAGATTGAGATACAAGGCACTACTAAAAACAACTAAGGATAGGTGATGTGTGACAGTCTTGGGACACAGCTGCCATCTAATTTCAGTATCCGGGGTCTGTTGTACCACAAAGGAATAGAGCAGCTGCTCACACAAGCCCCCAATGCTCTATTCATCTCGATGGCACTGATAGACACCAGTACTTGGATATTTTTGTCAATGCCATAGACCTGTGCGATCAGCCGCTCCATTGATTCTTGCGACCGGATGTGTCCCTGCATTTGCCGTTTTGCGCTTATAGTGGACAACCCCTTAAAACTCTGTACATCTGCATGCGGCAGGGGTCCCAGTGGACTTTGGTGGACCCCTTTTTCTTGCAACTGGATGTAACCTTCACCAGAACTACACAAAAAAAAAAAAAAACGATGTGTCGATACAGCTTGATTTTCTATTGTAAGTTCTAGCAAAGGCACTTAAAGGGGTTGTCAGGAGGTTGAGAATCATGGCTGCTTTCTACTGAAAACTCTCCTGACCTTGGTTAGTGTGTGGTATTACAACCAAGCTTCATTAAAGGGGTTGTCCACTTTAAGCACATCCCAGTAAATATTAATACGGTTTGTGTAATGTAAAGTTATAAAATTTTCCAATAACACTTTCTGTATCAATTCTTCTCGGTTTCAATACATCTGCTTGTTGTCATGCAACAGGAAGCTTCATCGTTTATTTCCTGTAGATAAGCACCGGTCCGTGGTCATGTGATCTTGCACAGGTGAAAGGCTCGTTAGAACACAGTGCGATACTAACATGCTGGCCGCATGTGTGACATCACATGACCATGGTGTTTATCAAGAGGAAGAAAGCAATGAACCTTCCTGTAGCATGACAGCAAGCAGAAAACTAGAAAACCGTGAAAAAGTATATTGGAAAATGTAACAACTTTAGATTACGCAAACAATATTAATTATTTGCTGTTCTGTGCTTATAGTGGAAAACCCCTTAAAACTCTGTACATCTGTTTGCGGCAGGGGTCCCAGTGTACTTTAGTGGTCCCCGCTGCCAACATCATCTGGAACCCCATGGGTACCAACATAGGTAACGTAAAATGGTTTGGTACGCCAAACTCCCTCTACATGGAGGGGTCTGAAACCTTCCCTTCTTTCCTTCCCAGTACACATGAGCCTGTCTCGGCTGACCGCCAATGCATCTTCAGTAAGCAGGTGGGTTGTTTCATATGACATTTATGCCCTATCCACAGGGGTGGAAGTCTCTGGTCAATAGGGTCCCCTCTGAGATAGGAAGTGTGGACCAAGAGTCCCAAAAAACAGACTGAACGCCAAGTGCACCTGCTCCACATTCACTTCTATTCCTTTACAAGGACCAATAGACGGGAAGAAGGCATTCATTCAAGACCTGCGTCGCAGTGGAGCTTCTGGTGGAACACCTACTAGACCTGATGGACCCACTTAAGTCAAAAAACAATTTTTTAAGCACTTCTCTCATCATGGCTTCACAGCGTCTATGAAAGGGGTAATCAAAGGGTATTAAAAAGACACATTGGTGGCCGGGATGGGGTTGGTAAAAAAAAAAAAAAAAATTAAACATGTTCTTACATCCCGACCTCCAAGGCTGCAATCTCCACGGACTGTGCCCCATGTAAACAAACGGGCACAGAAGCCGTTTGAGGTGGAAGCTACTGGGTGTCAGAACTCGCCAACTTGTGAAATTCTGGGTTATAGATATTGATGACCCAAAACCAAGGGTTTAATACTCCTCCAGTCCAAACCCTGCAATTCTGTTACATGCTAAGGCCCCCGTTATCATTAGGAAACATCTTACTCTATCCAGCCCTATGGTGTTAGTACAATCTCTTGGTTGGGCTCAACCATCAGCACAAGTCTTCCCCCATAGAGGAATTACTGGGGCTCTGACCTAATATTAAAAGGCACACTCCAGGCAAAGCCCATTCATGAATAATACATGGCGCGGGGCCTGAAGGGAGGAGCAGGACTCATTTTCATTATATTCCTAGAACCTAGAGTCCTGCTCCTCCCCTGAGGTCCTGCAAAGGGTATAATTCAATGAATCAGCTGTGATTGGCGAGTCCCTTTAAGGTAAGGATCCCCTGTAAGTCAGCAATAAATATACTTATGGAATACTACAAGGTACATGCAGTCTGTGACAAGGACTGTAGTCTCCATCTTGCAAGAAACAAATGGATCAAACAATTTTGCACAAAATACGGATGACCGATTTATCAGGATACTGTCAATGTCACGTAGCAAGGGAGAGCAAAACATTACGAGGGGGTGGAGGGTCGGAGGGGGTCTGAACACTGCAGCTACGTGCAGCTTCTGGAACATTTGCCCGGAGTCCTGCGCCCACTCATTTGGAGGTTGAGGAGAAGGTTTGCATATAAAGCTTTTCCCTCCGATCCCAATCTACTAACATTTGACATCAGACATAGAGAAGATAAAACCAGAGCAATGATCCGTATAGATCGCTCAGTTATGGATCTGCATTGGATCCCTAATAGTGTCTGGATGCCATAGCACCTGGTTTGGGAAGGGTATTGAGCGGAGAGCAGCTGTATCCATCTATGGCCGATGTCAGACAAGGCAACCTCATACTACATAAACTTCTTTTAAGGGATTAAAACATTTATCATCTCCCCTTGTAAATTGGTCAGCAATATCAGAACGGGAACGGTTCTAATACCAGCACCCGCCACCAATCTGATATATATTTATATTTTTTAAAAACCATCATAACCCCATCCACCGACATCCAATGCTACACCTACTAAATAGGGAGGTGTGAGAAAAGGTGTTTTTAGAATCACTGTTTAACCTCAGGGTATATCCAGATGTCACAGCTGACACCAAATTAAAAAAAAAAAATCATCTAAAAACATGCAGCGTCACTACAAGTTTTCAACATGGTTGCTGTTTTTACTGCTTTCCCGGAAATTTATGCACCAAATGAAAAACTACCTCAGGAACCTGTGGAATTAGAGGTTGAAAGCAAGATTCACCCCATGTCTCCATCATTGCACCACATCACCTACAGATGGACGGCAATGGGTTAAAGGAAACCTATCATCAGAAATCTACCTATTAAGCCTAATCTGTTTTTACCAAATCTAAAATACTTCCAAAACTAAACTACATTGTATCTAGCTAATATGCTAATTACCTGCAGAGGCTACTGGGGCATGGAGTAGCCTTTGCTCCCACCCCAGTAGCCTCTGCTGATAATTAGCATATTAGCTACATACAATGTAGTTTAGTTTAAGAAGTATTTTAGATTAGGGCTTTGCATGTTACTAGCCACTTACCATCAGACCTAGCTTAATGGGTAGTTTTCTGAAGGTGGGTTTCCTTTAACGGTGCCCAAATCCAGATGTCACCCAACCTCCTAATCTGAAGCCTTAGGACAATCCACAGGGGCCCCCATACATGTTACATACAGGTTTTGCTGCAGAGTATCTGAAAAAAAACAAAACATAAAACGTATACTTACCTTCCTGCGGCACACAGTCTCTGTGTGAGGCGGCTCAGTGTTGACAGTGCCCGAGCCCGCCATAGGCTGCAGCAAACGTGCGACTGTCAACGTGATGTCACTCTATACAAACAGACCAGCGGTGGCACGAATACACTTATGATCATACTTTCTTCCATAGTAGAGAGAATAATCAATCCTTTACAACCCCTTTCATTAAAATCTACTATCAAAATCAATGATGATAAACTGTGGTAGTCTTATATTTGTTATCCATAGCATCTTGCCTTCTAAAAATCATCCTTCAAAATTATGCTAATGAGCCAGAAGGGTTCTAGGAGCAACAGTCCCTCCATGCTGTAGCTTTACAGGCCGTTACAGTGTCTCCAGCTCTCAGTACTTCCCCCATTCGTCTGCTTGCTGTAATGGGCAACACAGTTCAACAGCCTGTGATGCTACAGCATGGAGGGGCTTTGGTAACAACCACCAAGGACCCTTGTCGTC
Source organism: Engystomops pustulosus (assembly GCA_019512145.1). Lineage (NCBI taxonomy): Eukaryota > Metazoa > Chordata > Amphibia > Anura > Leptodactylidae > Engystomops > Engystomops pustulosus. Next base: position 212,790,633 of record CM033644.1, read on the forward strand.
ATTAGCATAATTTCAAAAGTTGATTGTAGAAGGAATGAAACTATGGATAGCAAATATAAGATTACCAGTTACCACGGTGCCTGGATCTATGAGTATGTGCCCCTGGTATATCATGATGAATGGTAATTCCTAGAATATGGACATATGTCAATGTTATATATACACTAGATATATAGATTAGATGTAAGGTGATATTTTCAAGCCTTTTGCTGCATAGATCACAACTAACCAGGATAGTGATGGCGCCTGCGAGGTGAATCGGCCCTGTAAAGAGAAAGAAAAGAGTCATTTCCTATTTCCGTACCTTTTTGACAGATCCATTAGAACCCCTGAGAAGATTCTGTCTCCGTGGCGGAAGGAAACCACCAACGCATCCTGAATGATGTGATCGAGCGTAACCTGAACTTCAGAACCAGGAATGAGATCATCGATTCCGCCAGTAACAAGTCTCAGAGGATCCGGACTTGGATCAGGATTGTCCGTACATGCGGCATGTATGTGGGCCTCCTGCGGGCACTGATCAGTCTGTACAATATCAGTAGGGGCCGCCATTGCCGCGTCGTCTTCTTGTACGTCGGCCTCAGACTTAGAAGAGTCCTCCGTTTTAGTGTCCCTGTAAAAAGGATCATAGTCCACGTCTTCAGAATAAGACACAAACTTGGCGCAGTCAGAACTACTTTCTACATTGGGCTCAGTTTCTGTAGGACCCGATTGAGAGTCCAGCTCTTTGTCCACAGACGTCAGCTCAGAGCTGATCCCGCTGTCCATAGGAGATACGGCCTCCTCACTAGGCGAGCGGACATCCTCCGGGACTGTTTCGGACATGATTAACTGTACGGACGCCTGTCCAGGGGACTTTTCCAATGGACACTCTTTCTCCAGAGATACATGATCCGGTTGCAAAAATAACTTGACTTCCAACCCAACCTCCGTACATGGCATGGGCTCGGGGTAGTCATCAACAATTTGTTCCTCTTCTTCATCAACATCTTCTTTGTGAAATGCTTCATGGACATCTTGGATTTCGGCATCTATCGACTCCTCACAAGGTTCTGGGGCTGAATTTGAGTCAGAATCGGTAACTTCTTCTGCGGTTACCTCATCCACAGTGCATGGGATGTTCTCCAGCATCATCTCAGTTTCTTGGTCCTCATCGGGAGTAATCGGATCATCCATTTTGTACACCTGACCCAACACAGACACGTCAGGCGCCTCGGCCAACGTAGGCAAATCAGGAACAGGATTGGACGTCTCGCCCAATATTGACAGGTTAGGAACAGGATTTGGGACAAGTGGCTCGGATGCCTTGCCCAACGTTGACAGGTCAGGAACAGGATTGGACGTCACGTCCAACATTGACAGTTCAGGAACAGGATTGGGGACACTCGGCTCAGACATCTCACCCAACGTTGACAGGTCAGGAGCAGGACTGGACACTTCTTCCCCCAACGTTGACAGGTCAGGAGCAGGACTGGACACTTCTTCACCCAACGTTGACAGGTCAGGAGCAGGACTGGACACTTCTTCACCCAACGTTGACAGGTCAGGAGCAGGACTGGACACTTCTTCACCCAACGTTGACAGGTCAGGAGCAGGACTGGACACTTCTTCACCCAACGTGACAGGTCAGGGCAGGACTGGAAACTTCTTCACCAACGTGACAGTCAGGAGCAGGACTGGACACTTCTTCACCCAACGTTGAAGGTCAGGAGCAGGACTGGACACTTCTTCACCCACGTTGACAGGTCAGGAGACAGGACTGGGAACTTCCTTCCCCAAAGTTGCCAGGTCAGGAACAGGCACTGGACGCCTTCGCCCAACGTTGACAGGTCAGGAACAGCACTGGACGCTCGCCAACGTTGACAGGTCAGGAACAGCACGGACGACTACCAACGTGACAGGTCAGGAACAGCACTGGACGCTTCGCCAACGTTGACGGTCAGGAACAACGGACCTCGCCCAAGTTGACGGTCAGGAACAGCACTGACGCCTCGCCCAACGTTGACAGGTCAGGAACAGCATCGGGGACATCGGCTCCGACACCTCATCAAATATAGGCAGCTTAGGAACGGGATCAGGGTGTTGATCCTGGACATCGTTTTGCTGGCAGCAGTAAGGGTCAAAGGTGACATTGGGTCGTTGGCCAGGACGTGCAATCTTTCATATCAGGGATGGATTCTTGCAAGACATGGACTCTCCGGAGGGTCCGGAGCCTGAATTGACTCTGATGTGACCTGAGGTTGGGGTGAGGGCGTTTGGGTGAAAGAGTCAGGTTGTGTGGGGGTCACGGGGGCACTCTAGTTCAAAGGAGGGCACAAATTCTTCAGGCCTAGGTAAGTCTCCCACTTTGCATAGGCTCCAGTGTCCACACCCTCTGCACGCCAGGCCCCGGGTGAGGCCTCCAGGGCGGCGCTGGGCCCTCCGCGTCACTTTCCCAGTAGTTAACCTCCGGCCTATACACTCAGTCTCGGTAGCCGCAGCCCTGTCACCTCACGCCCGGCCTCCTCGTGTGCAGGGCTCCTTCCCAGCCGAGCTCCTCTACGACACCACCAGCGCGCGCCGCGGCCTCGCACTCCTCATGGCGCGGCCTATCATTCCAGAAATCGGCTCGCTGTCTGGCTCGGCTTCTCCTCCTCCCCCGAACCAGGCGCACAGCAGCGGCCGCCCATCTCTTTCGCGTCAACCCCCTCCCCTCCTCCTCACGGGCAAATCGTCCTCGTCCTGAGAGACTGAAAATCCCCGCCTCGCACATACCTCAGCTACCTGGTTCAGCCGACGTCATTCTCTCCCGGTCAATTCCCATTGGTCTACATCAGGACCGGGCCAGCTACCTTTCCAAGGTAAAAAAGAAAGCTGGCTGCTGATTGGATAAGCGATACTATTCCCGCGTAGCTTATTGGCTTTTACCAATGACAATCAACGGATATTGCCTACGTTGATTGGCTGAAGTAGAAGCAGTCATTTCCATCTTTTTGGTCTTGTGCTAGCAGCAGAGCCATCCGCTATTACCAGTAATGCAGCAGCATGGCCTTGGAGTGTTATGAGGCAGAGACACTCATGATAAGGCCTGCATGGTGTGTTACTCGCTGCAGTCCTGTACACCACAATTACCACAAAAAATAACTGTATACACAATAGACATAACGAATTTTCAATAGTAAACCATAATAAATATACCAATATGGTGAAAAAATAATAAAAAATTACACGTATAATCGTCCCCCATCCCCACCGTCAACTCTTTGTTGTCAACCGCTGTTACGTAATGCCAATATTTTACAGTGACAACAACACAAAATTACGTCAAAATTTTCACGAAATTGTTCCTTAAAGATGCGTTCACAATTGCGTATATACGTTTATGTAAATGTGAGGTAAAGCAAAGTATAGACAATGGAGGCCATTTGTCAGAGCGTGTAGCGCGCCATAAAATAATCATAATTTCTAGGAATTTTAGAATTATTTACCACATTACGCAACCTCCACGCAACTGAGCATGGAAGGTTGTAAAGGGGGGCATCAGGGTGGGTAGGTGCGGGCGTTTTATAGCCACAATGCACCTGAGTATGATAAATCGCTCACCAATGTTACAAAGAGTAAACGCAATTAAATTGTGTTTACAATGCGATAACAAACGCAGCATATGAACCAGCCTTATTTGATAACTGAATATGTTGGTAGAGAGGCTCCTTGTGCCACATGTCATGGTTACAGCCTCCAATATACTATAGTCAGGAATGGATGTCTTTCCTATCCATCAAGTACCACCCGTTGTTGTTTTTAAAAGCGTATGAACAAGAGAGTTTGTGAAAGTTCAGCTAAAAAGGACTATAAACACATTGGAAATCAAATTTAAAGGGTCCTAAATCACCACAAAAGAGAGAAAAAGTGTAGTATAGGTACTTTATAAGCTTATTGTTTAATTTGTTATATTTATCTAAGTAAATCCTTGGTGGCAAGGGGAGTGGCCATTTTTGTTTTAACTATTGTTTGTTTCTCTCTCCTATGCCTTCCTTCAAGGGGTTCTTCAGTCACAACAAGTTAGGCCCCATTGATGATCGTGGGGATCCCATCACTAATCCCATCACTGGGATCTCGAGAACGGGGGTCCGTTGGACCCCCTGTTGCGATCAGGCGACCAGAGCAGCCCAGTTCATCTCTATGGCATGATGGCCGATTGCGTAGAGATGAATGGACCAGCTGGCACATGGATGAATGGACAGCTGACAAGGCGACCCAGCTATTTCTGCATCTCCAGAAACAGGGGTATAATAAGATCCGTGGGGTCCCATCACTGAGACCCCCCACGATTATCAAGTTAGGCCCTATCGTTGGATAGGTCCTAATTTGCAATATGTGGAGAGACCCTTTAAAGGAATTGTAAGCCCAGCACACTTGCATGCTAGTGTGACCCCTCTGGTTTCTGGTGCTCTTCTTTTTGCCATTATACCTGTGTTTGTACAAAAAAAGGCTTAAAATTATGCAAATAGTTGAGGAACCGGGCACCATAACTGTTAATTAAATCTTTTTTTTTTTTTTTTAATTAATTAAACTAGGGGATAAGAAGCTAAAAAATATCAGATCCTGCCAGAGGGGGCACGAATCAGTATGTAAGGTACTTGTTAAAAATCCTTCATCCTTGTTAATAATCCTTCATCCTTGTGGAAGATTTCTGCAACACCCCTCCCATACAGGCAGGTGGTAGTGTGTAATAGCGCCCTCTCATGCAGGATCCATCTGGGGGGCTGACAACTCATCCAGAGGTTAATGCTAGGAGAACTTGGTGTAATTGCAGCTGTAGATCTGCCTGGATAGGCAACAGTTAAATTGTGTGTGTATTAGCCAATCAGATGAAGAGTGCCTCAGGCCTACTGCTGACACTTAGGGCGACTAGGGAGACTTAGCCCAGAGCTGCAGCTTCCACAATTTGGAAACAGCTCCACCTCAATTAACCAGCCCACAACTACTATATGATGCTGTGTGCACCATTTTTCTCTAAAATGGAGATAACTAGGAGACAGAAAGAGTTGGAAAGTTTATGACCGCAGTAGCGCATTATAACTGATGGGTGGCAGCTACTGATTGGGTGGCCAGGACTCTAGAAAGCCCATGGCAACCAAAACACTTCCAAATTTGAACTACCCTGTAGAGTGATGATAAAAGATAGACCTTTATCCATGTAATGTCGTATGTGGGCTGGCTCTCTACACACATATTTACAAGAACTCTTCAGGACCTACGAAGGTCCAAAACTGCAGAACTGAAAGCCAAACAACTCATTGAGCCATGGAAGTTTTTGGGCTCTATGACTTGATAAATGACATAAACATGGGCACTTGATGAGCTGGTCACATTCCTAAAAAGAGCATGACAGCGGAAGGGGCAGAGTGGTATTCATGAAGACACTAAAGGGTTAGGAGATTTTCTCTTCCTTTATAAAAAAACATGTGAAGTACGGCCCATTTAGATAGAGTATTTCTATAATATCAATGTAATGCCCATGTCTTGATAGAGACAATGCCTTTAACAAAAATTAATTGGTGATATTTGAATGTGGAAGGGATACAAATAATTTTAGAGCACATTAGGTCAGCCTATTGTTTAAGAGTTGTTCAGGCCCTCAAATCTCACCCCAAGACTTTGCTTGTGCGCACGGAATCTCTAGAATGCACTTCCCCAGACAAACAGCTTCATAACCGAAGCCTACAATTTGAGACATGTCCTAAAATTCTCGTATAGTCTCATTCTTGTCATCTAAATTAAAATTGAAGGTGCTGCAGAATTTTCACAAAGGTTGTATATATAATATATACGATATATTAAAGTATATATAGTATGATGTTATGTTGTCAACACTTTTCTCTCCACCAGGTGGCGATATTTTCCTATCTTTTTTTTTTTAATTTTTTTCGCTGTGTTGCCGATAGCAGGAACTAAATAACTAGAGTCTTTCTTATTAATTATTTCCTCCTTTAACTGTGTGGTCCAAATCACACATCCCCTCTATTCCACAAAGATGCCAAATTTCTTAGGGGATTTATTATGTTTTAATGTTAAAAATTCTAATTTTTTTGTACAAAAAAAATTTCATTTCGCCATATTCTGAAGCAATGACTGACTTGTACAAAGTGAAGCCACATGCTGACATTTTTGATTACAGGCGGTCCCCTACTTAATAACACTTGACTTACATACGACCCCTAGTTACAAACGGACCTCTTGTAATTGGTTATTTCTGTTACTTTAGGTCCTAGGCTCAATGATCAGCTGCAACAGTTATCAAAGGCGTCTGTTATTAAGCTTTACAGTTCTGGCTTACATACAAATTCAACTTAAGAACAAACTACAGATCCTATCTTGTATGTAACACCGGGGACTGCCTGTATACCATTTTTTGGGACTGTATGACGTTTCATCAATTTCTGCTCTAGACTGGAGAACATGACTAGAGCACATCCTTTATATAGAACGTTGAATAAAATGTATCACAAATTTATAGTTTTCCATATATACAAATTATTTTAATGATGGACCTATCAGTATAGGTTTATAATGTGGGGGAAACCAGAGAGTACCGGGGAAAACCCACGCAAACACGAGGGAGAACATATACAACACTCCATGCAGTTGATGCCCATGGTAATATTTGGACTCTGCAAGACAACAGCGTAGTCACTGAGCCTCCGTGTTGCCCATGATGGTGGCGCAGATCATCTGCTGCCAGAAAGTCCAGTTAATGTGTCAAGTCCAGTGGGGTGCAGAAGGAAATCCACTTGATCAGTGACTACGTCTTCTACAGAAAATCGGTGGATTTGTCATATCCAAGTCCTTGGAGATAGCTGCCCGTCCTCTGGTGATGTGGGGACATGGTTTAGTAGAGGGAGATGAAGTCACACAGGAGATCACAGTCTGGCAGGGAAGGTGGATGCATCAGATTCCCTTAATAACACAAAAGAGAAATAATCATCATTATTATATCACTATCCTGAATAACAATGAGATTTAACCCCCTGATATTTATAGTTTCACTAACTTTGTGGGCATTTCTCCTAGGCATGTAACCCTGACCAGCGTATTTGCATACTGCACTACATCTCCTACTCACTGTGGGGTGGTTCTCCATGTGATGAGCCTACAGATACATGGATCGCGAGGTTATGGAGGGGAGCGCAGGTGATATATTATGGTTTGATGTGAGAACTTTCCTTTGTCTTTGGTGCTGATGTTCTTCTAGAGGTGAGCATCTCATCCAGCAGTATTGTCTGCTGTTACTTTCTACATGGCCATTGGATAATAGATTGGCCACTCAGTCTGTGGTCTGTACCATGTCGTGGGATAATAGGTGTAGACCACGCAGGACATACAAAGCTAAGGTAAGAAGCGTTCAAACTCCATGCACATCTCATCATCCAGGTAGTATAGGACAGGTTTAGGTCCTCAGGAGCTTCCGCCAGTATACGTGGGGGAACTGCCATCCTGTTCTCACATCAATCCAATTTATTCTAAGAAGAATGGATGATTCCTGATGTTTCCTTTAACTCCAAGCCGATTTTGTGGCTCTTTACACAGAAGTCCTTTGATTATCTCTACAGTCTCATGGTTGAGGGCCTTGGGTAGTAAGGATTCTTGTTGATGACCGATGCTCAATTTGTGACACCGATCCATAGAATGGGTAATATCCAGTTGTCATGTGGTATAAAGTACTCCCCAGAGCAAAGAAGTCCACTCTGGTCCAAAGTCAATGCAATTTGACCATTTCCGGGGCAGCAAACCCTGGTGTGCCGAGCAAAAGTCTGAAGTTTTGTCGTGCACATCAGTTATTGCCAGGCCAAAGTCGGTGATTTTGAGTGGCCCTCTCTGGTCACCAGAATGTTTTGAGGCTTCAGGTCTCTGTGAATTATGGCTTTTCTATGGGAGAAACTGCAGACCGCAGATGACTTCTGCTGTGATGAAATCTAGATGTGGGAATATCCAGGAGAGTGTTCTTGAAGATGATGCATATCATAAGACTTCCCTTGATGGCCAGCTCCATCACCTAGAAGACTTGGCTGTCAGTCTGGAAGGCAGCCAGGCCCATGGATCAGAAAAGGGTTCTCATGGGATATTTGCAGGATGTACAGCTCTGCCAAGTGTACCACGCTCGGTGTACACTCTCCTTCTGGACCACTTTGATGGCCAATGTTCTTCCTGATGTGATCTGTTGCCAAGAGAACTTTTCCAAAAGCTCTCTCCTAGTCGTTTGTGGAAGGTGAAGCATTTCAGAGTAAGTGGTACCATGGCAGTATATGTGGCCGCCGCCTATTCCAGAAGGACTTCTTCACCTCTCGCCTCGTGGCAAACGCTGGGACTTTGTGGTGGTTTTGGTGTCCCGTCTCTCTGTCCTCTGCTCCATCGTTCCTTTCAGATTTCTCATTGACTGTTTTAAGAAAAAAAAAAGATTTAATGTGTTATTAGAATAGAGATGAGCGAGCACTAAATGCTCGGGTGTGCTCGTATTCGAGACGACACTTTTTCCAGATGCTCGAGTGCTCGTCTCGAATAACGAGCCCAGTTAAGGCAATGGGGAGACTCGAGCATTTTTCAAAGGGACCATGGTTTGGGAAAAAATGTGTTAATTAATTGAAAAAGAATGTCTTCTGATAGTCTAAAGTTGCAGATGTATGCAAACATCTGCAATCTATCTCACTGTTCCGCGTGTATATTATCTCCCGACAAGTTACAGATGTGAATAACAGTGAAGAATAGAAAAAAACAGTGAACACAGTGAACACAGATCATTTAAGTGAAAAACGCAGTGAGAACACAGTGAAGAATAGATTGCAGATGTTCGGCACATCTGCTACTCTTTGGGAGATACGCGGTCCGGGATCCGCTCCTCTTCTTCCACTGAAGTCTCCTGATCTCTCCGGCTGCACATGTCCCGTGTGCTGCGCTTGCCTCCCCATGTCTCCGTGCGTGCCTCTGCCCCATGTTCCGTGCTGCTGCCCCAGCCCCATGTCACCGTTGCTGCTGCCGCTGCCCCAGTCTCCGTGCTGCTGCCGTGCCCCATGTCTCGTGCTGCTGCCCCTGCCCCAGTCTCCGTGCTGTGCCCAGCCCCATGTCAACGTGTGTGCCGCTCCTGCCCCTGTCTCCTGTGTGTGCCGCTTGCACTCATGTCTCGTGCTGCTGCGCTGCCCAAATGTCTCCGGCTGCATGCCGCTGCCCCATGTCTCCGTTGCATGCCGCTGCCCCCATGTCTCCATGCTGCTTTGCCGCTGCCCCATGTCACCGTGCAGCTGCCGCTGCCCCATGTCTCGTGCTGTTGCCGGCTCGTCTCTGTGCTGCTCCCCGGTGTGCTCTGTCCTGCGATCACCGTGTTCTTCAATGGTTCTCTTCACATTATATTGTTCTTCACATTACTATTTGTTCGCACCGTTGCGTGGTATCTTCCGACAGGTAAGCGGATGTGCCGAACATCTGTATCTATTCTGCACTGTGTTTTTCACTTAATGATCCTGTGTTCACTGTTTTTATTATTTCTTCATTGTTCTTCACTGTGTGTTTTTAATTAAATGCTCGATCTCGAGCAGGGGAAATACTCGTCGAGCAACGAGCCGTTCGAGTACCTTAATACTCGAACGAGCATCCAGCTCGGACGAGTATACTCGCTCATCTCTAATTCGAACATAAACAATGATATGTTATCACCTAATGTGATCAAGATTCAGTGCTAAATTTCTCTGAGAAAAGCAGCGGATATTTCATCTTTGTTAATGATTTCTTTTCTCTGATTCATTATTTTAAATCCCAGAAAAAAAAAACCTAGTCCTTTTTCGTCATTTAAAAATTGTATGATCAGAAATAAGTATACTTACTGTTGCCCCATTGCAACCATAGCAGTTCGGGTTGTGATTATGGTCACTCAAAAGAACTTATAAACCCTCCCCATTGTAATACTGTCCCCATCATTTCCTACCTTTGTCGTCCTCCAGGACTGATACTACTGGGTGCAGGACATCTCTGGAAGGTCTCCCTGCACTATTGGTGCCATAGTTCTGTACATACCGTCCTCATAGCTCAGGATCTGTTCTTGCTCCTGTTTGGGTAGGCAGGAGATTTGCTGTTCTTCGTAGCTGATAGAAGGTTCCTTCTGTCAGGTGTTTCTTGTCTCCAGACCGATTTACTGATGACAGGGACATCACTAGAAGTTCCTCCACCTCCTGCTCTATGAGTCAGGCATATAGATCTCCTCCTGGCTGTGGACTTGGCCTGGATCTCCTGGTAGGGTTGGAGAATGTGCTGGACAAATCCATGATGGGGGGTCAGCTCGTCCACACCTGCGCCAGTGGTTCTTAGGATCTCTGATCTCTCCAGATTCAGGTTTCTGCGTCCGGTCTCGAGAAGTCACATGGATATAAAGAAAGAAATAAAAGTGTTGGTTATTATCATTGATAGTTTAGTGATTTCTTACTTTCTTTTTTATAATATTTAGAAATTTATTCGCCCCCGACTATCCGTCATTTACAATTCCTGTAATATGATTAGGAACTTGATAGGACTTTATGGGATGTTATACACATCCCCTAACCCTAACTCATGCATCAATTCTGTTAAATGTTACTCAAGCATTGTTACACATAGCAACAGCTGTGGAATCTAAGCCCAGGGTTATGGTCTGGAACAGGCCATGTTTTTCGGATATGGAATCTCCATCTACTAGCTGTACATGATACATACAACATGGGACCAAAGAATTCAGTGCTGAGTTTATGGAGAAGAGCAGTGGATATTTTGTTTTTGTTGTATGATTTTCTCTTCCTACTTTCAGTTGTTTTTTTTAAATCCTAGAAAAAAACCTTAGTCCTTTTTCTCATTTTGAAAAAATGTTATGATCGGGAATCGGGAGGGTAAATCACTATTGCCCATTGCAACCATAGCAGTTCGGGTTGAGATTATGGCACTAAAGAACACCTAGTTCTCCCCCCCCCCCCACCCCCCCTCCATGATAATACTTCCCCATACATTCTACGCTTGTCATCTCCAGGCTTATGCTAATGCGACCAGGGACATCATAACTAGATGGTTCCTCTACCACTGCCTTCTATAGTACAGGGCAATACATCCTCCTGGCTGTAGTCCTGGATGATCTCCTGGTAGTTTTGGAGAATTTGCTGGACCACCATCCATGATGGGGGTCAGCTCGTCCATTCCCTGGCCAGTGTCTTCAGGCTCTGATCTTCTCCAGATCAGGTTTGCTTGCTGGTAGAAGTCACATGGACTATAAAGAAGAAATAAAAGTGTTGTTTATGTATCATGAATATTTAGTGATTTCTTACTTTCTTTTTTATTTATTAAAATCTTATTCGCCCCCGATATCCGTATTACAATCCTGTAATATGAATAGGACTTGATAGGAACATTAATGGGATGCTATACACACTCCCCTAACCCTATACTCATGCATCAATTCTGTTAAATGTTACCCAGCATGTTAACATAGCAACAGCTGTGTGGAATCTAAGCCCGGGTATGGTGGTACAAGGCCATGTTTTCGGCTATGATCTCCATCTACTAGTGTAACATGATACATACAACATGGGGACCAAAGACTTCAGTGCTGAGTTTTATGGATAATAGCAGTGAGTATTTATCATTGTTGATGATTTTCTTTTCGTTTTCAGGGTTTTTTAAAGAAAAAATCCCAGGAAAAAACCCTTAGTCCTTTTTCTCATTTTGAAAATTGTATGATCAGAAATCGGGTATAACTACTTGTGTCCATTGCAACCAACAGCAGTTCGGGTTGAGATTATGGTCATAAAGGGGAACCTATGTCCCCCCCCCCCCCCTCCATTGTATATTACCTGTCCCCATCATTTCCTACCTTTGTCATCTCCAGGCTGATGCTACTGGGACCAGGGACATCACTAGGGGTTTCCTCCACCTCTGCCCTTCTATTAGTACAGGCATATACATCCTCCCTGGCTGTAGTCCTGGCGATCCTCGGTAGTATTGGAGAATGGTGGGACATACTCCACGTGGGGGTTCAGCTGTCCATCTTCCTGGCCAGTGGTCTTCAGACTCTTGATGTTCTTAGATTCAGGTTTCTGCTTCTGGTCAGAAGTCACATGGACTATAAAGAACGAAATAAAACGTTGTTTATTAACTTGAATATTTGTGACTCTTACTTTCTTTTTAACATTATTTAGAAAATCTAATACCCCCAAATCTGTCATTACACATTCCTGTAATATGATTAGGAACTTGATAGGAACTTATGGGATTTGTTATACACATCCCCTAATCCTAACTCATGCATCAATTGTTAAATGGTACTCCAGCCTTGTCGCATAGCACAGCAAACTGTGGAATCTTAGGCCGGGTATGGGTGTAACAAAGGCCATTGTTTTCGGATATGGGATCTCCATTCCTAGCTGTATATGATACATACAACATGGGACCAAAGACTTCAGTGTGCGTTATGGATAGAACCGTGGATATTTATCTTTTGTTGTATGATTTCTTTTACTGCTTTTAGTTTTTTAAATCCTAGAAAAAAACCCTTAGTCCTTTGTCTCATTTGAAAATGGGTATTCATGTATGCCCATTGCCAACAAAAGCAGCTCAGGTTGAGATTATGGTCACTAAAATACCTATGTGCCCGACCATTGTAAATACTCGAGTATATGCCGACCCGGGAGGATAAAGCCGATAGACCCCCATTTACCCCCAAACCTGGAAAACTATTGACTCGAGTATAGCCGAGGTATTGACTCGAGTAGTAAGCCGAGGGTCGAGGAAATGCAGTGGTCACAGACCCCCCAAGTATATAGCCAGCAAGTTCCCAGTAGTATATAGCCAGTCCCAGTAGTATACAGCCAGACCAGCCGTGCCCCCTGCAGTATACAACCAGCCCAGCATTCCCCTAGTAGTATAAAGCCAGCCCAGTCTGCCCCCTAGTAGTATACACCAGCACAGCTGCCCCCAGTATATCAGCCGCCACCAGCCTGCACCCGTAGTAGTATAGACAGCCCAGCCTGCCCCAGACCCAGTAGTAATAGCCCGCCCAGCCGCTGACACCCAGTAGATACAGCCAGCCCATCCTGCCCCCAGGGGATACAGCCAGCCCAGACTGAGCCTGTAGTATACAGCCAGCCAGCACGCCCTTCAAGTATACAGCCAGTCCAGTACTAAAAAAATAAAAAAAAACTTATATACTATCCTCCGGTGGCCCCGGAGCGTAGCACGGAGGTGAGATATATACGGTACCTGTCCATCATTTCCTACCTTGTGCATACTTCCAAGCTGATGCTTACGGGACCAGGGACATCACTAGAAGTTCCTCCACCTCCTGCTCCCTACAGTGCAGGCATACACATCCTCCTGGCTATGGACTGGGCCTGGATCTCCTGGTAGGGTGGACAATGTGCTGGACCACATCCATGATGGGGGTCAGCTTGTCCACACCTGGCCAGTGGTCTTCATGCTCTGATCTTCTCGACTTCAAGTTTCTTTTCTGGTCGAGTCACATGGACTATAAGAAAAAATAAAGTGGTTGTTATTTATCATTGATTATTAAGTGACTTTCTTACTTTCTTTTTAATACAATATTTAGTAATCTTATGTCCCCCCAATGATCCGTCATTTACAATTCCTGGAAGGTAATATGATAGGAACCTGAACATGGGACTTTATGAGATCTATATACACATCCCCTAACTAACTCATGCATCAATTATGTGTAACTGTTACTCCAGCATGATTAACATAGCATACAGCTGTGGAATCTAAGCGCCGGGTATGGCTGGTAACAAGGCCTGTTTTCGGATATGGAATCTCTATCTACTAGTTGTACATGATACATACAACATGACAAGTGTGATATTTTCGTTATGAATGGGACATGAGAAAATATTTTGGATTTTAGGTGTTTTGTGGATACATGGCTGGCTCCAGGTTTCGTAGGCCCTGGGGACAGAGCTTCAATGGGCTCTTGCAGTGAACTCACTTGGCGGCCCTAAAAATTCAGTCTACTGTTCCTAGTTTATGATACCAAAAGCATGAAGCCGTCATGGTTATTTTTATATGAGCCCCCTCCACACCCTTTGTGGTATTTAGTAGATACAGCCCCCCTTCCCCAAGAATCCTTAGTACAGCCTAATGTGGGCCCCCCCTTTCCCCAGCAGCCTGAGGCCTTGGCACTTGGATAAATAATGGAGTGTAAAATCCTATCCTTCTGGTCTCCAGAGATATGATTCTGCCGGATCATTGTACCGTGCACACTGGAAGGGAGTCTCCTTCTTTGGGGGATTTTCTTATCTTCCCACCCACATAAGATCAGTCTTCCCAGGCTTCATGAAGGCTCGCTAAGAACGTTGTGTTCGGTTTTCTTGAGTTTTCGCCTTCTTGTGGTTCTTCAATGTGTATGACTTTCTCTCTCCTCCTTGTCTCCAGTGCTTTGGGCTTTGTCAGGCTTGCGTTCGGGTCATGATGCCGCCTCCATAGTGCGTCCCTCTCACCTCCATGAAGCTGACGGCTTCCGCGCGCGCCCTAGCTAAGGCTACTCCCCACGGGCCCATCGTGCCCTCACCAGAAGGCAACCGCGCCGTGACTTCTCCTCACTGCGCTTAGCTCGGCCCTCCCGAAGTGTATTTACCCTCCGGATGTCGTCTGTTTCCCATTGTGTGTCACATCTCACTTGGTTCTCCTGATTTCACAGGTTCATGTGATGTCACAGCTCCTCCTCGCCCCGCTTCTCCATTGTGTAATGATCAAGTCGCATTAGTCACTTCCAGGGTTCTCCGTGGGATGTTCATAAGTCCTTCATTGATAGGCTCAGCTCTCTCCGCTTCCATGTCTGTTTCATATAACAAGATGAACAAGTAACTGGAGAAGCATATGATTATTCAAGATATTTGCAATTGTAATGTAAATGGATCGTGTCTCGATAATACTATTTTTCACTACGACAATAAGGCACTATGTACAACCCCCTCGTGTACTCAAATGGCCAGCAATCACAGTGGTTCCACTCTCCATGAGTGTAGAAGCGTCCTGTATAACAAAGGAATGTCCATCACGTCTCGTAGGGGGATCGTGTGTCCATCCTATATATCATTTAAACGGATTTAGCCAAGAATGCACCTGAATTTGTAAGGCAAAAGGTACCGTGACGACAACAATAGACCTAAAGGCGCAAGTAGTAGTGTTAGTATTATAATGACTCGGGTATTCATACATGCACAAAACAATTAAAACGTATACCAAAAAAACTTCTTCACGTCTGCGTTCTTCTGGTGCTAATAACTGTTTCTCAATACGGTGGTGTATGGAGGCTGTGGGTGTGTGTAATTCTGTTTGCGCTCTTGATGTGTTTTCAATGTCTTCTACTTCTATGTGACTGTGAGACTTGTTGATACTTCATGATAGAATAGATGGCGCAGTCCCGATACCTAATGGGGTCTATATTATCTAAGGGCGTATGCCAGTTTCGGTTGTCCAGACGTGTGTTGACCAAAACTTTCCGATTTGCAGCAATTTCTCCCCGAATTGCCCGGGTTTGCGTGCTCACGTCGATGGTTGTAGGCGCATCGGCTGGCCAGCAGCGACCGGAAATCGTTGTGGGCTGGCCGAACGAAAAACCGACCGGATCGGGGAAAAATCGCGCTGCATTTTAAAAAAAAGAAGTTCGAAAATGACACTTCCTCTCACCGCCGCTCGGTGGCATTCAGCCTGCGTTCTCAGGGAACGTCGCGGAGGAGGAAACTGCCTTAACTAAACCTGGGCCGGACCAGAAAAAAATCCAGCGAAGAGAGACGTCGCAGCTGGGAGTCGCGAATGGACAGTAAGTACATCCTCCCCAATGTGTTTATGATTTTTTACTGATCTGATGTAAGTTATACGGGGAAAGGGGGTGAATGAATGTTTTTATTAGATATGTAATTTTGTTTTTCTTTGCGTATCATTTTCAGACCCCACTAGGGCATGGTGCGAATCTCTTGCCAGGTGCAGAGGCGGCACCACACCCTTCTGTGGCACCCAGGGCCATCGCCCCGACACCGACCCGGACTCAAAGACATGCTTCGCAGTGTCCTAGCAACTTAAAAGTGTCGCTTCAAAAGGAAGGCTAGACCATTTTCCATCTCTAACTGGTTGCTGTGCTCAGGAGGCCAATATGATCTGGAAAAGTTGTTGGAAAAACCGGGAGCAATAAGTTACTTCTTTATGGTTTTGGTGTGCGTCACCCTGCGCAATAGAAAGGGGGGGTTTTGGGGTTGCTTTGGGCATCGCCGCGACTGCTAAAAAGTGGTACCATCAGCCACTAGGGCTTCGTTAACCCTAGGTGTGGTGATTGGAGTCATACTGCAGTATGCCACCGTATATGTGCGATTTTTGCACATCATCGATTATCAATGTGCAATCTCACACATTGAATAGCCTCAACATGATAGCCCTCGATTCTTTGTGCGACGAGTCTGTCATAGAATGGAAACGCCGTTCCCCGCTGATGTCACCGGGAGCGACGTATCGGAGCCAGAGCCAATGTCACAGGCAGCTTTGACTGGCAGCGATCAAGAGGGTTAATCCCGCCGATTGGTGCTAGCACCGATCGTAGGGTTTAGCGACGGTTTGCTTCATTGGACAAACCACCCGCTGTGAGTATGAACATGCCAGAGACCCAACGCGTACAATACTCTGGTTTGTGCTCTGGGGTGAAACAAGTCCACTTAGAGCATTACCCTTCCAATAGAACATTAATTATAGCTAAGCTAGTTTAGTGTGCATCAAACATGACGACCTTGTACATTACTATATTCATAATTATTGCAGTAGTACCCAAATGTCACAGAGACGTCCGGCCACCACATATTCCGTGATTGCAGGCGACACCCGTGTCCTCCCCAGGACCCGACAGAGCCAGCCGTCATCCTAACTCACTGTCCCCTACGGCTGGCCGCCGCACCCCCTCCCTAGGGGGCGCCGCTGCGCGCCAAGATTAAAGTGCCAGTGACGCCAATATTGGGGCGATCGGTCCGCCTGCGCCATGATAACTAAGTCCCGTTCGTTTTCCAGTATACGCCGCCAGATTCTTGTTGATGCATCAAGCCTGGAGAAGGCTTGGAAGCTTTCTCTGGTTGTGGGCAGCTTCGGGTGAAAACCTGGGTGCCGCATTAGACCCATACCAGTGACGGCTTACGTTCTCTCCGCGTTTGATGTCAAAGTACTACTACCCCTGACACGTGACATAAGATCCGGCCATGCGATCTGCCAATAGGCGTTCCGATACCTAAAGTCGCGTATCCTCTCACCCATTGTGGACAGCAATCCCAGCACCGTACAGGGAGGCAAATTGGATCAACGACCTCCATCTACAGCAATTGTCGGCCACCCCAGCAAACAGTGAGCTGGATCTGCGGTGCTCTCTCCACACAAGCAGCTTCCCTCAGCTTGCAGAACCCAGACTGCGACTATCCATGCCCTCCAAATAGAATGACGAGACCCCCAAGATCCTGCCAGTGGGTCATCACACAGTGCTTGGCATGGGCCACCACCACTCTCGGGGACAGGAACGACCGTCACGTGGCTAATATCGCCATATTCTCCACAATTCCAGGTCCGTTCTTCACTAACCACTGCGGCGTCTCTACAGAAACCGCCCTGCTGCTAATCTGCGCCAGAGAGGGGACTATCTGTTGGTGACTATGCGTTCATTTCTGCATCTTCAGCACCCAAGCTCTCGTAAGAATAGAGGGCTTGGTCGCCACGTTTTTTAAAGAAGGACGTCTTGGCCAAATCAAAGAACGCCGTCTGCAGGGACCTCCTATACTACCCTATAGGTTCTGATCTCCCGGGCTACTAAGATCCACGACATCCTTTCCTTGAGGCCATGGAGAAGCAATGTTAAAGAACGAAGCGCCAGGGAACCGCTAGACGCTACCCCATCTAGGCTCCAGTTCCGTCCAAGGAACACCCTTTATCTGCCCTCCGTTGTGGTGTGAGAGGAACCCATGCATGGATAACGCTCATCTGATACATCAAGAGTGGCTCCGCTAAGACAGGAGAACCTGTGCCAGCCCGGAACACCTTTCTTGTGAGTCTTGACCAGTCCATTATCCAATGTTGCGGAAGTGGAAAACACACTCACCTCAGGTTCTTGGGACGGAGAGTCTCCTGAGTGGAAACAAGCTTCTCCACCAACGACGTTGCTTTCTTAAGTCCAGCTCCAGGTCAGGTACTCTTGTTTCAGCTCGACTGCGCACTGGGGAATTCTCGGTGTCCAATCTGCCTGCGTTTGGGATCTTCCAGTGCTATACGGTACTTTGCACATCTTTCGGGAAGAAACAGAGACTTGCCACCACCACCATCCCTACAACTATTCCTTAAGCGTGATGGCGGCACGTCCCCCCCATGAGCTGTGGGAGTGATAATATTACCACTCTAAGTGTTGTTTGGTTTTTGATGTTTCTTCAGGTGCTTGCTAGGAGTCATAGGCTTCATTTTGGCCCGAGCAAAGGGCTGAAAGGGAACACTTGCTTTACACCAGCAGGAAGAGGCACTGGGCCATGTTTGTCTCCGCCCCACCAGGGATCTCTTGTTGGCTCACGAGAAACTTGCTCTCTAATATGGTGGAATGTACACCAGCGCCAATGGTGGGTTCAGGAGGGGATAGAAGAACCAACAGGCTGTGTGGTGCTTGTTCCTCACAACAACCTTAGACCAATGGAAACTATCCATAGCTGTCACATAACTGAGGAAAGTCAAAGTATGCATTCCCCATTCACAGTACATGTTCTAGGGCTTTAGATCATGCTCGGGCAAGAATCGGTTTAGCGCCAGGCTAATAGTCACAGTAATAGCAGAACACCCCCTGATCTATAAGGCTAAACACCCCAAGTTTGGTAGGTTGGTATTAATGGAATAGGCACCCGGTTGATTGGAAGCATGTCACGTTGTGCTCATCTTCCAATCAAAAGTTTATGTGGGTTTTAATAAAACTCCAGGCCAGAAAGTTACCATCTCGTGATGGGAGGAGGATAGAAAAACTCCCCCCTCACAGAGCTATCACAGCTGGAGTGGGGTTCAAAATTCCCGTGGTTAATTGGTAGAGCAGCCACAGGCTGGTTCAGTTTCGAGATTCGTATCCACACTGAAAGCTGTGAGGCGTTGTGCCTATGCCAGCCTCGGGCCAAGAATTCTTCGCCGATATTTCAAGAGCAAGAGTTTTGTGTGTCTGTCCTAACTGTTGGTAGTATACCTTATGCTCGTTTTTTCACTTTTCATTTATCGACAATTATGGCTTTAAGTGTGCAGTACTGTATGTTGTGTCATATATTCGAAAGGGTTCTTTTAATGAAGTCTCGCGTTCGTAGCCTACAGATCATAACGCTCCGAAGGGAATCACTTCCAGAGAGGTGCTTAAGTAACCATAGGTACTTGTATGGAATCGATTGTATTTGGTGTGGTGCGATTAATCATTGTTTATATTAGACTATAAGCACGAGTGCACGTGCTGTGTAAACGCAATCAGAGGTGCGTTGTATGTGGGGTTTATGATGGGTACCTAAGGCCTTCTTTTGCAGTAGTAGGTCGTAAGGTGGATGGTGGCAGTGGATTGACTGGCAGCCACATGTGCGGTGGATCGTGGAGTAAATTTGGGAAGTTAGGACCCCATTTGTAGAAGTGGGTGGTGGTAAGGGCTTAAATCCTAGGGACAACATAGGAGAGGTATCCCGTGTGTGAACTTCCGGGTGAGTGGGGTTGTGACATGGGCGTATAACCCATTTCTTTCATGAAACCATGGCTATGTCAGCCTATATTAGGAGATCGTATAGAAGGAAAGATTCATCCGCAAGTCTTCATTCTGTTTGTCTGGGTTACTGGATTCTTTTTTGTGCCCCCCTAGAAGCAGACGTGGTTCTCGTCAGCCCATGTATTAGACTATTGTGGGCTTAATAAAGTTAGGTGTACAACCTCTTACTCACTACCTTGATCACGGAACTTTTAACCACCTTGCATGGGAGCTCAGGCTTCACTAAGTTGGACCTTAGGGGGGCATTATACCTCATCCGCTTTCGTGAAAGGTTTGAAGAGAAGACTGCCTTCAACACTCGAGATGGGCACTTCAGTTCAATAGTTGGTCTTGCCTTAGGAACTCTTCAAGCGCTGCTGTGTTTTAAGAAATGTCAATGACTTTTCAGAGACTTATTATATACCGTGTTTTGGTTTTCTATTGGACAATATTCGGGTGTCTTCTACGACCTGGACTCCCATCGGTTCACCTACGACCAGTTCTCAGGCATCTACGGTTCTAATGCAACCCGAGAACTGCCAGTTCCACCTCGCTGATAAGAGTCTTTCGTTCTTGGAGTATTTATAATTTACAGGAGCTAAGGACGGTACCTCGATGGCCAAAATGGGAACACCGTCCCATCTATAAAGCATGTCGCAGTTCTACACAGTGTTTACTAAATATCTTCATCCCCAGTAAGGACTTCGAGCTGATCCAAGAATATTCCTGCTAGGCAATTGTAACGTATACATAAGTTCATACTATATTTCTCCTTGCCGGCGACTATAGCACAGCGTTCCATCGTGCTGAGGAGTCCCTAATTGTCGGCCCGGTGTCTGCAGGAAGGAGGACACACCTACGAAAAGTCACACTAGACCAATACGGGCGTTCGGTCGTTGCTCAGTGTAAAAGAGAGCATCAGTTGATCAATCTACGCGTGCTACAAAATTTAATGGACGATGACACTGTTGTTGACACGAAACAAGATATGGGATGGGTTGATAGTGGTGTCCTTAGTGTGTCTTTTCAAAGTTTTTGGGAGGGATGATTAACAGAAAAATTGATTTAATATTGCTGCTCCGGTCATCGTCTCTAAATCCTCTATTTGCTGGCTGTTAACAACCAGTAGAGTAAAATTCTTAATCTCAAAATTTGGGACTCCGGTGGCTGAAGAGCCTAATTTTTCTAGTTGAGCAGGTCTGGCCTTTGTGCTCTGCTCGCTGTTCGATCATGCGGGGCTGATACGGAAGAAGAACCCATTCCAGCTTCAGGGTGACGCTCTACTCTGTAGGAGCTGGAGCCATTCCTCACCCAGAAAGGTCCAAATGGCCAAAGCTACCTGTTGTTTTTCGCAAAGACTTTTTCTGATGCAGGAGGAGAGAAAACGAATCCATAGTTATCAGTGTCACAGCCACGTACCTGCAATCCTTAGGTTAAGGCAGTGCAGGTACACATCCGTGCCACCATACCTAAGGGCACGGTTGTCTCCCACACGTCCTCCGGCCCATATTGCCTCTCCAGGCTCATAGTTCACTGCTCGGGGTTATGGCGTGTTGTGCCGAACCGCCTCTTCACTTCTCAAGAGGCAGCGGGCTCCTGCTGATAGGGCGCGCATGGTCCGAATTCTCAGGAGTTAAAAGCCAGTGAGTCCTCCTGATTGGAGTTCACTAAATATGATCTCACATTATAATCAGGCACCGTCCTCTTCATACCCGCTGGATCTTTCCACAGAGGTTTCATGGTTGAAAGTGATTGCCATCTAAGCCGTTTGGTAGAAGAAAGAATTGCTCATGTCTCAATGTTTCACAGACGCTCCTCCGTGTGTCTAACATGTCAGCCAGGAGGGATTCCATATGTTCCAGGGGTGATCCTGTCTTTGAGAGAGTTTACGAAGAAAGCCCTCAGTGTCTCCTTCCCAGCGTTGTCATAAAATCCTGGTATCTAGTATCCAACCACGGCGGATAGTATGATGTCCTGTCTTCTAGCCTTTCCAAGTCTCAAGTGTTTCCGCATCCCACGATTGGACGGCTGCAACTGCGGGGGGAGGGGGCTAGAGCACCTGTGGAACGACCTGATGGCACCCTGCGAGCAAATCCATCCTGCTTTGCAGTTGCTCTGATGAAGGCAGGTGCCACTAGAATCAGGGTCCAACGTAGGTCTGTTGGTAGCATAACTCCCAAGACCATGGTGGCAACAAGAGGGTTCCACTGGGTCACAGACTTCCCCCACCTGGACTCTTCCATAGAGATTTCCTCCCTGGTATCCCAAGTTACCTTAGTTGTCGTGTGACCGAGACAATCCGGTTTGTGTTAGCTTCTGGCCAAAAATGGCCTTGGAAGAGTGGCGTTATCTGCTTGGAAGAGATCGGTATCTGGTCTGTATCTACATGGATCCAAGGATTCCTATACCTCCAGTCCGCCCAATGTCTTCAAACCCTAGACAGGTTCATTGGTCCCTCTCCTCCCGCTTCAATTTCATGATACCTGTCCGTCCAGATGTGAAACAATGTTATAGACTGCATGCTCTCTCTCGTGCCTCTGAGTGATTGGGGAAAACCGGCATCCTGGTTCATATGTTTCCACCTGAAAGACTGGTTGTTGCCGCTCCTGGGGACCTACGGCAGCTTCGCTTCTGGCAGATTTTTTGTTCAAACACAGGAGCAGGACTGGACACTTCTTCACCCAACGTTGACAGGTCAGGAGCAGGACTGGACACTTCTTCACCGACTGGGGACACTCTCTTCCCCCAACGTTGACAGGTCAGGAGCAGGGACTGGGACACTTTTCACCCCAACGTGACAGGTCAGGAGCAGGACTGGACACTTCATTTCCCCACGTTGACAGGTTCAGGAGCAGGACTGGACACTTCTTCCCCAACCGTTGACAGGTCAGGAGCAGGACTGGGACACTTTCTCCCCAATGAAAGGTCAAGGTGACAGGACTGGACACTCTTCCCCAAACGTTGACAGGTCAGGAGCAGGACGGAACTTCTTCACCCCAACGTTGACAGTCAGGGCAGGACTGGACACTTCTTCCCCAAACGTTGACAGGTTAGGAGCAGGACTGGACACTTCTTCCCCAACGTTGAACCAGGTCAGGAAGCAGGACTGGACCTCTTCCCCAACGTTGACAGGTAGGAACAGGACGGAGCCTCGCCCAACGTTGACAGGTCAGGAACAGCAATGGACGCCTCGCCCAAACGTTGACAGGTCAGGAACAGCACTGGACGCCTCGCCCAACGTTGACAGGTCAAGAACAGCACTGGACGCCTCGCCCAACGTTGACAGGTCAGGAACAGCATCGGGGACATCCTTATCAAATATAGGCAGCTTAGGAACGGGATCAGGGTGTTGATCCTGGACATCGTTTTTTGCTAGGCAGCAGTAAGGGTCAAAGGTGACATGGGTCGTTGGCCTGGACGTGCAAATCTTTCATATCAGGATGGATTTGCAAAAGACATGGACCTCTCCGGAGGGTCCGGAGCCTGAATTGACTCTGATGTGACCTGACGGTTGGGGTGAGGGCGTTTGGGTGAAAGAGTCAGGTTGTGGGGGTCACGGGGGCACTCTTGTTCAAGGGGGGCCACCCCCAAATTCTTCCAGGGCCTCAGGTAAGTCTCCCCATTTGCATAGGCTCCATTGTGTCCACCCTCTGCCGCCAGGCCCCGGGTGTGAGGCCTGCCAGGGCGGCGCTGGGCCCTCCGCGTCACTTTCCCCAGTCAGTTTACCTCCGCCTATACACTCAGTCTCGGTAGCCGCAGCCCTGTCACCTCACGCCCGCTCTCCTCGTGGCAGGCTCCTTCCCAGCCGAGTCTATCGCACAACACCGAGCAGCGCCGCGGCCTCGCATCTCATGGGCGGCCTATCATCTCAGAAAATCGGCTCGCTGTCTGGCGTCGGCTTCTCCCTCCCCCCGAACCAGGCGCACACAGCAGCGGCCGCCATTTTCTCTTTCGCGTTAAACCCCCTCCCCCTCCTCACAGGGCAAAATCGATCCTCGTCCTGAGAGACTGACAAATCCCCGCCCTCGCACCATAACCCTCTAGCCTATGGTTCAGCGCACGTCATTCTCTACCAGGTCAATTCCCCATTGGCTTCATCAGAACGGGCCAGCTACCTTTCCCAAGGGTAAAAAAGAAAAAGCTGGCTGCTGATGGATTAAAGCGATACATCCCGCGTAGCTTATTGGCTTTTACCAATGAAATCAACGGATATTGCCTACGTGATTGGCTGAAGTAGAAGTCAGTCATTTCCATCTTTTTGGTCTTGTTGCTAGGCAGCAGCCAACCGCTAGTTACCAGTAATGCAGCAGCATGGCCTTGGAGTGTTTATGAGGCAGAGTCACCTCATGAATAAGAGGCGTATGGTGGTTACGCTGCAGTCCCTGTACCACCACAATACACAAAAAATAAAACTGTATACACAGTAAATAGACATTTATTAGTAAAAACATAATTAATATACCAAAATGGTGAAAAAAATAATAAAAAATTGCATGTATAATCGTCCCCATCCCCCACCGTCAACTCTTTGTTGTCAACCGCTGTTTACGTAATGGCCCAATATTTTACATGTGACAACAAACAAAATATACGTCAAAATTTCACGAAAATTCTGTTCCTTAAGATGCGTTCACAATTGCGAGTATACATTAGTTTATGTAATGTGAGGTTAAATGCAAAGTATAGACAATGGAGGCCATTGTCAGAGCGACGTTAGGCCATAAAATAATCATTAATTTCTAGGATTTAGAATTATTTCACCATTACGCAACCTCCACGGCCAACTGAGCATGGAAGCGGTTGTAAAGGGGGGCATCAAGGTGGGTAGGTGCGGGCGTTTCTATAGCCACATGCACCTGAGTATATAAATCGCTCACCCAATGTTTACAAAGAGTAAAACGAATTAAATTGTGTTTACAATGCGATAACAAACGCAGAATAGAAGCCAGCCTTATTGATAACTGAATTGTGTGTAGAGAGGCTCTTTTGCCACATTGTCATGGTTACAGCCCCTCCAATATACTATAGTCAGGGAATGGATGTTCTTTCCTATCCTCAAGTACCACCGTTGTTGTTTAAACGTATGAACAAGAGTGGTTTGTGAAAAAGTCAGCTAAAAAAGGACTATAAAACACATTGGAAATCACAATTTAAAGGGTCCTAAATCACCACAAAAGGAGAAAAAGTAGTAGTATAGGGTACTTTATAAGCTTATTGTTTAATTTGTTATATTATCTAAAAGTAACTCCTTGGTGCGAAAGGGGAGTGGCATCATAATTTTGTTTTAACTATTGTTTTTTGTTTCTTTCCTTGCTCCTCTAAGGGGTTCTTCAGTCACAACAAGTTAGGCCCCATTGATGATCGTGGGGTCCCATCAATATCCACTGGCTCTCGGAGAACGGGGGTCCGTTGTTGCGACCCCGTTGCTGATCGACGGACCAGAGCACCAGTTCATCTCTATGGCATGATGCGATTGCGTTAGAGATGAATGGACCAGCTGGCACAGGATGTGGACCCAGCTGACCACTGTGAAAGCTATCTCTCATCTCCAGAGCAACAGGGGTATAATAGATCCGTGGGGTCCCATCACTGAGACCTCCCACGATTATCACAGTTAGGACATATCCTCGTGGATAGGTCCTAATTTGCAAATTGTGAGAGACCCTTTAAGGAAATTGAAGCCAAGCACACTTGCATGCTAATGTCTGACCCCTCTGGTTTCTGGTGTCTTCTTTCCTTATCCCTGTTGTGTTACAAAAACAAGGCTTAATTAGGCAAATTAGTCTGAGGAAGCCCCGGGCACCAATAACTGCTTACTTAAACGAATCTATGTTTTTTTTGTTTTAATTAATTAAACTGGGGTATAAAAGCTAAAGATATCAGATCCTGCCAGAGGGGGCATACGAATCAGTATGTAAGTGTTACTTGTTAAAAATCCTTCATACCTTGGTAATAATCTTCCATCATTGTGGAAGATTTATGCAACACCCCCCAATACATAGGCAGGTGTGGTAGTTGCTGAATAGCTCCCTCTCATGTCAGGATCATTGGTGAGGGATCAAATCATCCAGAGGTTAATGCTAGGAGAAATTGGTGTAATTGCAGCTGTAGATTCTGCCTGGAAGGCAACAGTTCAAATGGTGTGTAATCAGCCAATCAGTGGAGTGAAGAGTGCCTCAGGCCTACTGCATGAAACTCTTAGGGCAGAGTCCTGGCAGACTCTAGACCAGAGCTCTCAGCTGCCACAATTTGGAACAGCTCCACCCTCAATATCCCAGCCCACAATACTATCAGGCTGTGTGCACCATTTTTCTCTCTAAATGAAGAAAACTAGGAGACAAAAGAGTTGAGAAGTTTATAGACCGCAGTAGCGCATTATAACTGATTGGGTGCAGGGATTGGGTGGCCCAGGAATACTAGAAAGCCCCATGGCAACCCAAACACACTTCCAAATTTGATACTACCCTGTAGAGTTGATAAAGATAGACCTTTTCCATGTAATGTTCGTATGTGGGGCTGGGCTCTCTACACCACATATTTACAAGAGCTCTTCAGGACATACGAAGGTCCTAAAACTGCAGAACTGAAAGCCAAACAACTCATTGACCATGGAAGTTTTTGGGCTCTATGACATTGATAAATGACATAAAATGGGCACTTGATGTAGCTGGTCACATTCCTAAAAGAGAATGCACAGCGGAAGGGGCAGAGTGGTATCATGAAGACACTAAAGGTTAGGAGATTTTTCCTTCCTGTTATAAAAAAACATGGAAGTACGGCCCCATTTAAGATAAGAGTATTCTATATATCAATTACATGCCCATGTCTGATGAGACAATGCCTTTAACAAAATTAATAGGGTGATATTGATGTGGAAGGGATACAAATAATTTAGAGACATTAGGTCAGCCTATTCGTAAGAGTTGTTCAGGCCCTCAAATCTCACCCCCCAAGACTTTGCCTGTGCTGCACGGAATCTCTAGAATGCACTTCCCCAGGACAACAGCTTCATAACGAAGCTAACAATTTGAGACATGTCCTAAAAATTCTCGTATAGTCTCATTTCTTGTCATCTAAATTCAAATTGAAGGTGCTGCAGAATTTTCACAAAAGGTTGTTATATATATATATATATTATATATATTACAGTATATATAGTATGTGTTATGTGTCAACACTTTCTCTCCACCAGGTGGCGATATTTCCTATCTTTTTTTTTTAAAGTTTTTTTCGCCTGTGTTGCAGAATAGCCGGAACTAAATAACTAGGGTCTTTCTATTAATAGATTTCTCCTTAACTGTGTGGTCAAATCACACACCCTCTATTCCACAAAGATGCCAATTTCTTAGGGGTTATTGTTTTAATGTTAAAAATTCAATTTTTGACAAAAAAAAATTTCATTTCGCAATATTCTGAAGACAATGACTGATGTACAAAGTGAAGAACATCGACATTGACATTTTTGATTACAGGCGTCCCCTACTTAATAACACTTGACTTACATACGACCCCTAGTTAAAAACGGACCTATTGTAATTGGTAATTTGCTGTACTTAGTCCTAGGCTACAATAAGCAGCTGCAACATTATCAAAGGCGTCTGTTATTAAGCTTTACAGTTCTGAATTACATACCAAATTCAACTTAAGAACAAACTACAGACCCTATCTTGTATGTAACCCGGGGACTGCCTGGTACCATTTTTTGGACTGTATGACGTTTCATCAATTTACTGCTCTAGACTGGAGGAGAAATGACTAGAGGACATCCTTTATATAGACGTTGAATAAAAGTATCAAACAAATTTATAGATTTTCCAAATATTACAAATTATTTAATGATGGACCTATCAGTATATGTTTATTAGTGGGGGAGGAAACAGAGAGTACCCGGGTGAACAACCCACGCACAACAACGGGAGAACATAACACACTCCATGCAGTTGATGCCCATGGTAATATTTGGACTCTGCAAGACAACACGCGTAGTCACTGAGCTCGTGCTGCCCATGATGGTGGCGCAGTCATCTTGCTGCGAAAAGTCCAGTTAATGTGTCAAGTCCGAGGGTGTGCAGAAGGAAATCCACTTGATCAGTGAAACTCTTACCGGAAAAAATCCGTGGATTTGTCAGATCCAAGTCTTGGAGATAGCTGCCCCCTCCTCTGGGTTGTGGGGACATGGCTTGTAGTAGAAGGAGAGAAGTCACACAGGGGATCACAGTCTGGCAGGAGAATGGATGCATTCAGAATTCCCTAATAACAACCAAAAGAGAGATATCTCATCATTATAATATTATCGACTACCGAATAATAGTGAATTATACCCCTGATTTTCTAGTATTCACTAACTTTGTGGCATCTCCTAAGGCATGTAACCCTGCACCAGCAGTATTGCAACTGCATCTACATCTCCTACTCACCTGTTGTGGTGGGTTCTCCATGTGAGAGCCTACAGATACAGGATCGCTGAGGTTATGGAGGGGGCGAGAGAGGTGATATATTATGGTTGATGTGAGAAACTTTCCTTTGTCTTTGGTGCTGATGTTCTTCTAGAGGTGAGCATCTTCCAGCAGTATTGTCTTGCTGTTACTTTCTAAATGGCCATTGGATAATAGATTGGCCACTCAGTCTGTGGTCTGTACCAGTCAGTGGGATAATAGGTGTCAGACCACCGCAGGAACATCAAAGTGAAGTCAAGAAGCTGTTCAAACTCATGCAATCTCATCATCCAGGTAGATTATGGACAGGTTTAGGTCCTCAGGAGCTCCAGCAGTATACGTGGGAACGCGCTCCTTTCTCCACATCAATCCAATTATTCTATAGAAGAATGGATGATTCCTGATGTTTCCTTTAACTCCAAGCCGATTTTGTGGCTCTTTACACCAGAAGTCCTTTGATATCTCTACAGTCTCATGGTTGAGGGCCTTGGGTAGTAAGGATTCTTGTGGATGACCGCATGCTCAATTTGTGACACCGATCCCCATGAATGGGTATAATCCAGTTGTCATGTGGTCATAAAGTTAACTCCAGAGCAAGGAAGTCCACCTCTGGTCCAGTCCATGCAATTGACCATTTCCGGGGCACAAATCCATGAGTGTGCAGTCGCAAAAGTCTGAAGTTTTGTCGTGCACATCAGTATATGCCAGGCAAAGTCGGTGATTTTGATGTGGCCCTCTCTGGTCACCAGAATGTTTTGCGGTATCAGGTCATGTGAATTAGGCTTTTCTATGGAGAAACTGAGACCGCAGATGACTTACTGCTGTGTGATGAATCTAGATGTGGGAAATCCAGAGAGTGTCTTGAAGATATCATCAAGACTTATTGTGGCCAGCTCCATCCACATAGAAGTTGGCTGTCAGTATGGAAGGCAGCCAGGCCATGGATCAGAAAAGAAAAGGGTTCCTCATGATATTTGCAGGATGTCACGCTCTGCCAAGCTGTACCACGCTCGGTGTACACCTCCTTCTGGCCCACTTTGATGGCAACACTGTTCTTTACTGATGTGATCTGGTTGCCAACAGAACTTTTCCAAAGCCCTCTCCTAGTCGTTGTGGAAGTGAAGCCATTTTTCATGAGTAAGTTGTTACCAGGTAAGCATTTTTTGTAGATGTGAGGCCGTAGCTCCTACGTATGTCCAGATATTGGATCATTCACCTCTCGTCACTCTGTGGTCTAAACTGCATAGGGACGTTTGGTGGTTGGTTGTTTGTTTTCCTTTTCTTTAACCGATGTTGTCACCGTCCTCTCTGTCTCTGCCTGTCATCCATCTTTCCTCCTTTCAGACCTTGTCTCCATTGAGGTCAGTCGAAGAAAAAAAAAACCGATTTAAGTTGTTTAGAGATGTAGACGAGTATCTGATTGCGAGCAGCTATAAAGCTCGGCCTGTATTTCGGATCGTAAGTTATTAGTCGGAAGATTCGCCCAACTTTTCCCCACAGCCAGGCTTTCCTTTTTTTGATCTCGAATTACACGAGACCTCCCAGCTGTAAGGGAATGGTCAGTACGTAGAGCCTTATGCGTCGGTACTACTGCAGATGTCACGGCAGTTGGGAATAAAATTGGGTTAATGTAATTGAAAAAAGATTTGCTGTATGATAAGTGCTAGCATGATGTATGCAAACATCTGCAATCTAGTCTCACTGTTCCGGTGTATTTGATCTCCCGACAAGTTACAGATGTGATGAAGAACAGTGAAGAATAGAAAAAAACAGTGAACACAGGAACAGGATCATTTAAGTTGAAAAACGCAGTGATCATGAAGCAACACAGTGACGAATAGATTTGCAGATGTTCGGCACATCTGCTATCGTTCGGAGATACCGTCCGGTCCGGGATCGCTCCTCTTCTTCCACTGAAGTCTCCCTGATTCTCCGTGCTGCCCCATGTCTCCGTGCGCTGCCGCCTTGCCCCCAGTCTCCGTGTGCCTGCCCGTCCCATGTATCCGTGCATGACTGCCCCAGCCACCAATGTCACCGTGTGATGCCGCTGCCCAGTCTCCGTGCTGCCGCTGCCCCCATGTCTCCGTGCCTGCAGCGGGCCCCATGTCTCCGTGATGCTGCCGCTGCCCATGTCTCCGTGCTGATGCTGCTGACGATGACCTAGTATCCGTGCCGCTGCCGCTTGCCCCATGTCTCCGTGCTGCTGCCGCTATTGCCCCATATCTTCGTGCTGCGCCGATGCCCCATGTCACCGTGCAGTGCCGCCTGCCCAGGTCTCAGTGCTGCGCCTGCCCAATGTCTCGTGCTTTGCTGCTGCTGCCGCTTGCCCCATCATATCTCCGTGCTGCCGCTGGCCCCATTGTATCATGCTGCTGCGCTGCCCCATATCTCCGTGCTGCTGCCGCTTTGCCCATGTACTCAGTGGTGATGTTTGCCGTGCACCATGTCACAGTGCAGCGGCCGCATGCCCCATGTTCAGTGCTGATGCCGCTGCCTTATTGTCTCCGTGCTGCTGACGCTGCACCATGTCTCGTGCTGGCTGCCGCTGCCCCATGTCACCGTGCAGCTGCGCTGCCCAGGTCCTCGTGCTGCCTTGCCGGGCTGTATTGTGCGCTCCCGGTGTCTCTGTCCTGCTCACCGTGTTCTTCAATGGGTTCTTTCACACCATATATATTGTCTCTTCACCATGACTATTTGTTCGCCACACGTTCCGCGGGTATCTTACGACAGTAAGCGGATTGTGCCCCCGAACATCCTGGTAATCTATTCTTCACTGTGTTTTTCACTTAAATGATCCCTGTGTTCCTGTTTATTCTATTCATTCATTGCTCTTAACTGGTTTTTAATAAATGCTCGATATCGAGCAGGGGAAAACTCGTCCCGAGCACAGGCCGTTCGAGTACCCTTAATAACTCGACAAGAGCATCACGCTAGGACGAGTATACTCGCTCATCTCTAATTAGTACGAAACCCTAAACGAATGATTTTTGTGTTGTATTCATTTTCTGATGCTGTTTATTTTTCACAGATAGGATTTCATGTTTAGATTATTATCTTCTTTGTATTTGAGAGGCAGTTATGTGGGATTATTTATCTTGTTTGTTGTATATTGTGATTCTTTGTCCTGAGTTCATTATTTTTTAATCCCAGAAAAAAAAACCCTTATGTCCTTTTCTCCTTTAATACACCCATTGTTTTATGATCAGAAATCAGGGTAATAGTATTGTTGCCCATTGAGCAACCAACGAGTTAGGGTTGGGATTCTGGTCACTAAAAGAAACTTATACCCCTCCCCCATTTTACTTTATACGCTGTCCCCAAATTTTCCATACCTTTGTCACTCCTCCTGGCTGATGCTACGGGTGCAGCGGACACTCTGGAAGGTCTCCCTGCCTCTTGGCTGCCAAAAGTTCTGTAAATACCAAGTCCTCATAGCTCAGGATCTGTCTTTGATCCTGTTGGAGTGCAGGAGGATATGCCTGTTCTTCATCAGACTGAGAGAAGGTCCTTCTTGTCAGGTGTTCTTGTCCCCTTTCAGACCGATGTGTTACTGGGGACCAGGGACATCACTAGAAAGGTTCCTCACCTCCTCTCAATACCGTACAGGGCATATACATCCTCTGGTCTGGCCTGGCCGGATCTCCTGGTTTCTATGGTTGGCGAATCAGTGCTGGACCAAATCCCTTTTGATGGGGGGTCAGCTTGTCCTCACCATGCCAGTGGTCTTCAGGCTCTGACTTGCTACAGATTCAGGGTTTCTGCGTCCGGTCAGAAGTCACACATGGACTATAAAGAAGAAAATAAAAGAATTGTTATTATCATTGATTATAAGTGATTTCTTACTTTCTTTTTTATAATATTTAGAAATCTTATTCGCCCCCGATATCCATCATTACAATTCCTGTAAGATGATTAGGCACTTGAGAGGAAACTTATGGGATGATATACAAGCCCCTAATCCTAAACTATTTGACATCCAATTTGTTAAAGGTTTACGCCAGCTTGCTTGTCCATCGCACGCTGGGAATCTTTAGCCGGTATGGCTGGTAACCACGGCCATTTTTCTGATATGGAAATCTCCATCTACTAGCTGGTCCAGCCCTGCATACACACCCCTTGGTATAGTGTATGGAGGACTGACCCCCATACTACGTCCAGCCCTGTACATACACACCCCTAGGTATAGTGTATGGAGGACTGACCCCCCATACTTGTCCAGCCCTGCATACACACCCCTAGGTATAGTGTATGGAGGACTGACCCCCATACTTGTCCAGCCCTGCATACACACCCCTAGGTATAGTGCAGGAGCAGGACTGGACACTTCTTCACCCAACGTTGACAGGTCAGGAGCAGGACTGGACACTTCTTCACCGCGTATCTCCCGACGAGTTAAGCAGATGTGTCGAACATCTGCAATCTATTCTTCACTGTGTTCTTCAACTGCGGTTTTCACTTAAATGATCTGTGCGTGTTCACTGTTTTTTTCTATTCTTCATGTTATTCACATCTGTAACTTGTCGGGAGATAATTACACGCGGAACAGTGACGATAGATTGCAGAGTTTGCATACATCTGCTAACTTATCAGAAGACATTCTTTTTCTAATATAACTAACATTTATTCCCAAACCATGGTCCTTTGAAACATGCTCGAGTCTCCCATTGCCTTAAATGGGGCTCGTTATTCGAGACGAGCACTCGAGCATCTGGGAAAAGTTCGTCTCGAATAACGAGCACCCGAGCATTTTAGTGCCGCTCATCTCTAGTTCTAATAACAACATTAAATCTTTTTTTTTTCTTAAAACAGTCAATGAGAAATCTGAAAGAAGGATGGAGCAGAGGGACAGAGAGGACGGGACACCAAAAACCACCACAAAGACCAGCAGTGGCCACGAGGAGTAGAGGTGAAGAAGTCCTTCTGGAAAAAGAGGGGCGGCCACATACTCTCCTGGTACCACTTACTCTGAAATGCTTCACTTCCCAAACGAATAGGAGAGGAGCTTTGGAAAAGTTCTCTTGGCAACAGATCACATCAGGAAAGAACAGTGTTGCCATCAAAGTGGTCCAGAAGGAGGTGTACCGAGCGTGGGTACAGCTTGGCAGAGCGTGAATCCTGCAAATATCCCATGAGAACCCTTTTCTGATCCATGGCCTGGCTGCCTTCCAGACTGACAGCCAAGTCTTCTATGTGATGGAGCTGGCATCCAAGGGAAGTCTTGATGCATATCTTCAAGAACACTCTCCTGGATATTCCCACCTCTAGATTCATCACAGCAGAAGTCATCTGCGGTCTCAGTTTCTCCATAGAAAAGCCATAATTCACAGAGACCTGAAGCCTCAAACATTCTGGTGACCAGAGGGGCACATCAAAATCACCGACTTGGGCCTGGCAATAACTGATGTGCACGACAAAACTTCAGATTTTGATCCGGCACACCAGGGTTTGCTGCCCCGAAAGAAATGGTCATTGATGACCATGGACAGAGGTGGACTTCTTTGCTCTGGGAGGTACTTTATACCACATGAACAACGGGATTATAATTATGGAAGCGTCGTGTCACAAATTGAGCATGCGGTCATCAACAAGAATCCTTACTACCAAGGCACCTCAACCATGAGACTGTAGAGATATCAAAGGACTATCTGTGTAAAGAGCCACAAAATCGGCTTGGAGTTAAAGGAAACATCAGGAATCATCCATTCTTCTATAGAATAAATTGGATTGAGGTGGAGAATAGGCGAGTTCCCCCACGATACTGCTGGAGCTCCTGAGGACCTAAACCTGTCCATAACTACCTGGATGATGAGATGTGCATGGAGTTTGAAAAGCTTCTTGACTTCAGCTTGTATGTCCTGCGTGGTCTGACACCTATTATCATGACATGGTACAGACCACAGACTGAGTGGCCAATCTATTATCCAAATGGCCATGTGTAGAAAGTAACGAAGACAATCTGCTGGAGAGATGCTCACCTCTGGAACATCAGCCCCAAAGACAAAGGAAAGTTCTCACATCAACCATAATATATCACCTGCGCTCCCCTCCAAACCTAGCGATCCATGTATTGTAGGCTCTCACATGGAGAACCCACCACAACAGGTGAGTAGGAGATGTAGATGCAGTATGCAAACTATGCTGGTCAGGGTTACATGCCTAGGGAGAGCCCACAAAGTTAGTGAATACATAAATATCAGGGTGGTATAAATCATTGATTATTCAGGATAGTGATATAATATAATGATGATTATTTCTCTTTTGTGTTTTGTATTAGGGAATTCTGATGCATCCACCTTCTCCATGCCAGACTGTGATCTCCCGTGTGACTTTCTCTCTTCTACTAAAGCCAGTCCCCACAATCACCAGAGGACGGGCAGCTATCTCCAAGGACTTGGATTGACAAATCCACGGATTTTCCGTAGAAGATGTATTCACTGATCAAGTGGATTTCCTTCTGCACCCACTGGACTTGACACATAACTGGACTTTCTCCGCAGCAGATGATCTGCGCCACCATCATGGGCAACACGGAGGCTCGTGACTAGCGCTGTTGTCTTGCAGAGTCCAAATATTACCATGGGCATCAACTGCATGGAGTTGTATGTTCTCCCGTGTGTTGCGTGGGTTTTCCCCGGGTACTCCGGTTTCCCCACATATAAACTATACTGATAGGTCCATCATTAAATATTTGTAATATTTGGAAAATCTATAAATTTGTGATACATTTTATCAACGTTCTATATAAAGGATGTCTCTAGTCAGTTCTCCAGTCTAGAGCAGAAATTGATGAAACGTCATACAGTCCCAAAAAATGGTATACAGGCAGTCCCCGGGTTACATACAAGATAGGGTCTGTAGTTTGTTCTTAAGTGAATTTGTATGTAAGTCAGAACTGTAAAGCTTATAACAGACGCTTTGATAATTGTTGCAGCTGATTATTGTAGCCTAGGACTAAAGTAAGCAAATACCAATTACAAGAGGTCCGTTGTAACTAGGGGTCGTATGTAAGTCAAGTGTTATTAAGTAGGGGACGCCTGTAATCAAAAATGTCAGCATGTGCTTCACTTTGTACAAGTCAGTCATTGTCTTCAGAATATGGCGAAATGAAATTTTTTTTGTACAAAAAAATTAGAATTTTTAACATTAAAACATAATAAATCCCTAAGAAATTTGGCATCTTTGTGGAATAGAGGGGATGTGTGATTTGGACCACACAGTTAAAGGAGGAAATATATTAATAGAGAAAGACTCTAGTTATTTAGTTCTGCTATTCTGCAACACAGCGAAAAAACTTTAAAAAAAAGATAGAGAGAAATATCGCCACCTGTGGAGAGAAAAGTGTTGACAAATAACATCATACTATATATACTGTAATATATATAATATATATTATATAATACACACCTTTGTGAAAATTCTGCAGCACCTTCAATTTTGAATTTAGATGACAAGAATGGAATATACAGGAAATTTTAGGACATGTCTCAAATTGTAGGCTTCGGTTATGAAGCTGCTGTCTGGGGAAGTGCATTCTAGAGATTCCGTGCAGCACAAGCAAAGTCTTGGGGGTGAGATTTGAGGGCCTGAACAACTCTTAAGACAATAGGCTGACCTAATGGCTCTAAAATTATTTGTATCCCTTCCAAATTCAATATCACCTAATAATTTTTGTTAAAGGCATTGTCTCATCAAGACATGGGCATGTACATTGTATATAGAAATACTCTATCTTAAATGGGCGTACTTCCACATGTTTTTTAATAAAGGAAGAGGAAAAATCTCCTAACCCTTTAGTGTCTTCATGAATACCACTCTGCCCCTTCCGCTGTCATGCTCTTTTTAGGAATGTGACCAGCTCATCAAGTGCCCATGTTATGTCATATATCAATGTCATAGAGCCCAAAAACTTCCATGGCTCAATGAGTTGTTTGGCTTTCAGTTCTGCAGTTTTAGGACCTTCGTAGGTCCTGAAGAGGCTCTTGTAAATATGTGTGTAGAGAGCCAGCCCACATACGAACATTACATGGATAAAGGTCTATCTTTTTATCAACTCTACCAGGGTAGTATCAAATTTGGAGAGTGGTTTGGGTTGCCATGGGCTTTCTAGTAGTCCTGGACCCCAGTAGCTGCCACCCAATCAGTTATAATGCGCTACTGCCGGTCTATAAACTTTCAACTCTTTCTGTCTCCTAGTTATCTTCATTTTAGAGAAAAAGGTGCACAACAGCTGATAGTAGTGTGTGGGCTGGGATATTGAGGTGGAGCGTGTCCAAATTGTGGAAGCTGCAGCTCTGGGCTAGAGTCTCCAGACTGCCCTAAGTGTCAGGCAGTAGGCCTGAGGCACTCTTCATCTCATGATTGGCTTATACACACCATTTAACTGTTGCCTATCCAGGCAGATTACATCTGCAATTACACCAAGTTCTCCTAGCATTAACCTCTGGATGAGTTGGTCAGCCTCCCACGATGGATCCTGACATGAGAGGGGCTATTCGCAACTACCCACCTGCCTATGTATTGGGAGGGGTGTTGCAGAAATCTTCACAAGGATGAAGGATTATTAACAAGGATGAAGGATTTTTAATCAAGTAAACTTACATACTGATTCGTGCCCCCTCTGGCAGGATCTGATATATTTTAGCTTCTTATCCCCTAGTTTAATTAATTAAAAAAAAAAAAAGATTGTTAAGTACAGTTATTGCCGGGGCTCCTCAGACTAATTTGCATAATTTTAAGCTTTTTTTGTACAAACACAGGGTATAATGGCAAAAAGAAGAGCACCAGAAACCAGAGGGGTCAGACATAGCATGCAAGTGTTGGCTTACAATTCCTTTAAAGGGTTCTCCACATATTGCAAATTAGGACCTATCCACAGGATATGGCCTAACTTGAACGGTGGGGGTCTCAGTGATGGGACCCCACGGATCTATTATACCCCTGTTGCTCTGGAGATGAGCAGAGATAGCTGGTGCACATGTGTCAGCTGGTCCATTCATCATGTGCCAGCTGGGTCCATTCATCTCTACGGCAAAGGCCATCATGCCATAGAGATGAACTGGCTGCTCTGGTCGTCCTGATAGCAACAGGGGTCCAACGGACCCCCGTTCGAGATCCCAGTGATGGGAATTAGGGATGGGACCCCACGATCATCAATGGGGCCTAACTTGTTGTGACTGAAGAACCCCTTGAAGGAGGCATAGGAGAAGAAGAAACAAAAACAATAGTTATAAACAAAAATGGCCACTCCCCTTGCACCAAGGAGTTACTTTAGATAAATTAACAAATTAAAACAATAAGCTATAAAGTACCCTATACTACACTTTTTCTCCTTTTGTGGTGATTTAGGACCCTTTAAATTTGATTTCCATGGTGTTTATAGTCCTTTTAGCTGAATTTCACAAACTCTCTTGTCATACGTTTTAAACAACAAAGGGTGGTTACTGATGGATAGGAAAGAAATCCATTCCCTGACTATAGTATATTTGGAGGGCTGTAACCATGCATGTGCAAAAAGAGCTCTCTACCAACATATTCAGTTATCAAATAAGGCTGCGTTCATATGCTGCGTTTGTTATCGCATTGTAAACACAATTTAATTGCGTTTACTCTTTGTAAACATTGGTGAGCGATTTATCATACTCAGGTGCTTCGTGGCTATAGAACGCCCGCACTACCCACCCTGATGCCCCCTTTACACCCTCCATGCTCAGTTGGCGTGGAGGTTGCGTAATGGGTGAAATAATTCTAAATTCCTAGAAATTTTATTAATTATGGCTCGCGTACCGCTCTGACAAATGGCCTCCATTGTCTATACTTGCATTTACATCACATTTACATAAAGTAATGATACGCAATGTGTGAACGCATCTTAAGGAACAGAATTTCGTAGAAAATTTGACGTATATTTTGTTGTTGGTCACATGTAAAATATTGGCATTACGTAAACAGCGGTTGACAACAAAGAGTTGACGTGGGGGATGGGGGACCGATTATACTGCAATTTTTTATATTTTTCACCATATTGGTATATTATTATGGTTTACTAATTGAAAATGTCTATTTACTGTGTATACAGTTATTTTTGTGGTAATTGTGGTGTACAGAGGACTGCAGCAGTAACCACCATAGCCCTTTATTCAGAGGTGATCTGCCTCATAAACACTCCAAGGCCATGCTGCTGCATTACTGGTAATAGCGGATGGCTTGGTGCCTAGCAACAAGACCAAAAAGATGGAAAATGACTGACTTCTACTTCAGCCAATCAACGTAGGCAATATCCGTTGATGTCATTGTTAAAAGCCAATAAGCTACGCGGGATACGTATCGCTTTTACCAATCAGCAGCCAGCTTTCTTTTTTACCTTGGAAAGGTAGCTGGGCCGGTATCTGATGAAGCCAATGGAATTGAACTGGGAGAGAATGACGTGCGTGAACAATAGCTGAGGAGGGTATGGTGCGAGGGGGGGATTTGTCAGTCTCTCAGACGAGGATCGATTTGCCCGTGAGGAGGAGGAGGGGGTTAGACGCGAAAGAGAAAATGGCGGCCGCTGCTGCTGGTGCGCCTGGTTGGGGGAGGGAGGAGAAGCGAGCCAGACAGCGAGCCGATTTCTGGAGATGATAGGCCGCGCCATGAGGAGTGCGAGGCCGCGGCGCTGCGCGTGGTGTGTAGAGGAGCTCGGCTGGGAAGGAGCCTGCACACGGAGGAGGCCGGGCGTGAGGTGACAGGGCTGCGGCTACCGGGACTGGTGTATAGGGCCGGAGGTTAACTGACTGGGAAAGTGACGCGGAGGGCCAGCGCCGCCTGGAGGCCTCACCCGGGGCCGCGTGCAGAGGGTGTGGACACAATGGAGCCTATGCAAATGGGAGACTTACCTGAGGCCTGGAAGAATTTGGGGTGCCCCCTTTGAACCAGAGTGCCCCCGTGACCCCACACAACCTGACTCTTTCACCCAAACGCCCTACCCCAACCTCAGGTCACGTCAGAGTCAATTCAGGCTCCGGACCCTCCGGAAGAGTCCATGTCTTGCAAGAATCCATCCCTGATATGAAAGATTTGCACGTCCAGGCCAACGACCCAATGTCACCTTTGACCCTTACTGCCGCTGAGCAAAACGATGTCCAGGATCAACACCCTGATCCCGTTCCTAAGCTGCCATATATTTGATGAGAGGATGTCCCCGATGCTGTTCCTGACCGTTCAACGTTGGGCGAGGGTCCAGTGCTGTTCTTGACCTGTCAACGTTGGCGAGGCGTCCAGTGCTGTTCCTGACCTGTCAACGTTGGGCGAGGCGTCCAGTGCTGTTCCTGACCTGTCAACGTTGGGCGAGGCGTCCAGTGCTGTTCCTGACCTGTCAACGTTGGGTGAAGAAGTGTCCAGTCCTGCTCCTGACCTGTCAACGTTGGGGAAGAAGTGTCCCGTCCTGCTCCTGAACCTGTCAACGGTGGGGGAAGAAGTGTTCCGTCCTGCTGACCTGTCAACGTTGGGGAAGAAGTGTCCAGTCCTGCTCCTGACCTGTCAACGTTGGGGGAAGAAGTGTCCAGTCCTGCTCCTGACCTGTCAACGTTGGGGGAAGAAGTGTCCAGTCCTGCTCTGACTGTCAACGTGGGGAAGAAGTGTCCAGTTCCTGCTCCGACCTGTCAACGTTGGGGGATCACCCAACGTTGACAGGTCAGGAGCAGGACTGGACACTTCTTCACCCAACGTTGACAGGTCAGGACTGACTGTTCAACGTTGGGCGAGGCGTCCAGTGCTGGTCCTGACTGTTCAACGTTGGGCGAGGCGTCCAGTGCTGTTCTGACTGTCAACGTTGGGCGAGGCGTCCAGTGCTGTTCCTGACCTGTCAAGTGGGCGTGCGTCACAGTGCGTCGACCTGTTCAAGTGGGTGAAGAAGTGCTCCAGTCCTGTCTCTGACCTGTCAACGTTGGTGTGAAGAAGTGCCAGTCCTGCTCCTGACCTGTCAACGTTGGGTGAGAAGTGGTCCAGTCCTGCTCTGACCTGTCAACGTTGGGTGAAGAAGTGTCCAGTCCTGCTCCTGACCTGTCCAAGTGTGGGTGAAGAAGTGTCCAGTCCTGCTCCTGACCGTCAACGTTGGGTGAAGAAGTGTCACAGTCGGCTGCCCTGACCTGTCAACGTTGGGTGAAGAAGTGTCCAGTCTGCTCCTGACCTGTCAACGTGGGGGAAGAGTGTCCAGTCCTGCTCTCTGACTGTCAACGTTGGGTGAAGAAGTCCAGTCTGCTCCTGACCTGTCAACGTTGGGTGAGATGTCTGAGCCGAGTGTCCCAATCTGTTCCTGACTGTCAATGTTGGAGTGACGTCCAATCCTGTTCCTGACCTGTCACGTTGGGCAAGGCATCCGAGCCATTGTCCCAAATCCGTTCCTAACCTGTCAATATGGCGAGAACGTCCAATCCTGTCTCTGATTTGCCTAAGTTGGCCGAGGCGCCTGACGTGTCTGTGTGGGTCAGGTGTAAAAATGGATGATCCGATTACTCCCGATGAGGACCAAGAAACTGAGATGATGCTGGAGAACCTCCCATGCACTGTGATGAGGTAACCGCAGAAGAAGTTACCGATTCTGACTCAATTCAGCCCCAGAACCTGTGAGGAGTCGATAGATGCCGAAATCCAAGATGTCCATGAAGCATTTCACAAAGAGATGTGATGAAGAAGAGGAACAAATTGGTGATGACTACCCCGAGCCCATGCCATGTCGGAGGTTGGGTTGGAAGTCAAGTTATTTTGCAACCGGATCAGTGTATCTTGGAGAAAGAGTGTCCTTGGAAAAGTCCCCGGACAGGCGTCCGTACAGTTAACCAGTCCGAAACAGTCCCGGAGGATGTCCGCTCGTAGTGAGGAGGCCGTATCTCCTATGGACAGCGGGATCAGCTCTGAGCTGACGTTGTGGACAAAGAGCGGACTCTCAATGGGTTACAGAAATGAGCCCAATGTAGAAAGTAGTTCTGACTGCGCCAAGTTTGTGTCTTATTCTGAAGACGTGGACTATGATCCTTTTTACAGGGACACTAAAACGGAGGACTCTTCTAAGTCTGAGGCCGAGTACAAGAAGACGAGCGGGCAATGGCGGCCCCTACTGATATTTACAGAGACGATCAGTGCCCGCACGGAGGCCCACATACACGCGCATGTACGGACAATCCTGATCCAAGTCCGCATCCTCTGAACTTATTACTGGCGGAATCGATGACTCATCCTGGTCTGAAGTTCAGGTTAGCTCGACAACATCATTCAGGATGCGTTGGTGGTTTCCTTCCGCCACGGAGACAGAATTTCTCAGGGGTTCTAATGGATCTGTCAAAAAGGTAGGAAATAGAAAAAGACTCTTTTCTTTCTCTTACAGGGCCGATTCACCCTGCAGGCTCCATCAACCCTGGTTAGTGTGGACTATGCAGCAAAAGGCTTGAAAATATACCCCATCTAATTATATATCAGTGGATATAACATTGACTAATGTCCATTTTCTAGGAATTACCACATCATGATTATACAGGGGACTTAACTCATAGATCCAGGCACCGTGGTAAGGTAATTTATATTTGACTATCCATAGTTTCATTCCTTTACACAACTTTTGAAATTATGCTAATGACGCAAGGGTCCTTGGTTGTTGTTACAAGAGCCCTCCATGCGTAGCATCACAGGCTGTTGAACTGTGTTGCCATTAAGAAGCAGACGAAAGGGGGAGTACGAGAGCTGGAGCACTGTAACGGCCTGTAAGCTACCGCATGGAGGGACGTGTCTCCTACGAACCTCGGTCATTGCACTATTTGAGGATGTTTTAGAAGGCAAGCTACTGGTCACAATTAGACATCCCAGTTATATAAGTTTGATAGTAGATTAATGAAGGGTTGTACGGAT
Source organism: Engystomops pustulosus (assembly GCA_019512145.1). Classification (NCBI taxonomy): domain Eukaryota; kingdom Metazoa; phylum Chordata; class Amphibia; order Anura; family Leptodactylidae; genus Engystomops; species Engystomops pustulosus. Next base: position 212,832,708 of record CM033644.1, read on the forward strand.
TGATATTCTCTCTACTATGGAAGAAAGTGATATAGTGTATTCGTGCCACCGCTGGTCTGGTATAGAGTGACATCACGTACAGTCGAACGTTTGCTGCAGCTATGGCGGGGCTCGCAGTCACACTGAGCTCCCTATACAGAGACTGACGTGCCGCAGGAAGGTAAGTATACGCTTTTATGTTTTTTTTTCAGCATACTCTGCAGCAAAGTCTGTAACATTTATGGGGCCCCGTGGATGTCCAAGGCTTCAGGTTAGGAGGTTGGGTGACATCTGGATTTGGGCACCGTTAAGACCCACCGCCCTCAGAAATCTACCCATGTAAGCTAGGTCTGATGGTAGTGGCTAGTATGCAAAGCCCTATCTAAATATCTTAACTAAAAACTACATTGTATAAGCTAATATGAATTATCAGAGTGCTACTGGGTGGGAGCAAGGCTATCTCATGTGTAGTCTGAGGTAATGGCATATAGTCGCAACAATTAGTTTTTAGAACAGCACTGGACGCCTCGCCCAACGTTGACAGGTCAGGAACAGCATCGGGGACATCCGGCTCAGACACCTCATCAAATATAGGCAGCTTAGGAACGGGATCAGGGTGTTGATCCTGGACATCGTTTTGCTGGGCAGCAGTAAGGGTCAAAGGTGACATTGGGTCGTTGGCCAGGACGTGCAAATCTTTCATATCAGGGATGGATTCTTGCAAGACATGGACCTCTTCCGGAGGGTCCGGAGCCTGAATTGACTCTGATGTGACCTGAGGTTGGGGTGAGGGCGTTTGGGTGAAAGAGTCAGGTCTGTGGGGGTCACGGGGGCACTCTGGTTCAAAGGGGGGCACCCCAAATTCTTCCAGGGCCTCAGGTAAGTCTCCCATTTGCATAGGCTCCATTGTGTCCACACCCTCTGCACGCCAGGCCCCGGGTGAGGCCTCCAGGGCGGCGCTGGGCCCCTCCGCGTCACTTTCCCAGTCAGTTACCTCCGGCCCTATACACTCAGTCTCCGGTAGCCGCAGCCCTGTCACCTCACGCCCGGCCTCCTCCGTGTGCAGGGCTCCTTCCCAGCCGAGCTCCTCTACGACACCACCGCGCAGCGCCGCGGCCTCGCACTCCTCATGGCGCGGCCTATCATCTCCAGAAATCGGCTCGCTGTCTGGCTCGGCTTCTCCTCCCTCCCCCGAACCAGGCGCACCAGCAGCGGCCGCCATTTTCTCTTTCGCGTCTAACCCCCCTCCTCCTCCTCCTCACGGGCAAATCGATCCTCGTCCTGAGAGACTGACAAATCCCCGCCCTCGCACCATACCCTCCTCAGCCTATTGGTTCAGCGCACGTCATTCTCTCCCAGGCTCAATTCCCATTGGCTATCATCAGAACCGGGCCCAGCTACCTTTCCCAAGGTAAAAAAGAAAGCTGGCTGCTGATTGGATAAAGCGATACGATCCCGCGTAGCTTATTGGCTTTTACCAATGACAATCAACGGATATTGCCTACGTTGATTGGCTGAAGTAGAAGTCAGTCATTTTCCATCTTTTTGGTCTTGTTGCTAGGCAGCAAGCCATCCGCTATTACCAGTAATGCAGCAGCATGGCCTTGGAGTGTTTATGAGGCAGAGTCACCTCATGAATAAGAGGCTGCATGGTGGTTACTGCTGCAGTCCTCTGTACACCACAATTACCACAAAAAATAAACTGTATACACAGTAAATAGACATTTTCATTAGTAAACCATAATAATATACCAAATATGGTGAAAAAATAATAAAAAATTGCATGTATAATCGATCCCCCATCCCCCACCGTCAACTCTTTGTTGTCAACCGCTGTTTACGTAATGCCCAATATTTTACATGTGACCAACAACAAAATATACGTCAAAAGTTTCACGAAATTCTGTTCCTTAAAGATGCGTTCACACATTGCGTATACATTACGTTTATGTAAATGTGAGGTAAATGCAAAGTATAGACAATGGAGGCCATTTGTCAGAGCGTGTACGAGCCATAAAATAATCATAATTTCTAGGAATTTAGAATTATTTCACCCATTACGCAACCTCCACGCCAACTGAGCATGGAAGGTTGTAAAGGGGGCATCAAGGTGGGTAGGTGCGGGCGTTCTATAGCCACGATGCACCTGAGTATGATAAATCGCTCACCAATGTTTACAAAGAGTAAACGCAATTAAATTGTGTTTACAATGCGATAACAAACGCAGCATATGAACGCAGCCTTATTTGATAACTGAATATGTTGGTAGAGAGGCTCTTTTTTGCACATGTCATGGTTACAGCCCTCCAATATACTATAGTCAGGGAATGGATGTCTTTCCTATCCATCAAGTACCACCCGTTGTTGTTTAAAACGTATGAACAAGAGAGTTTGTGAAAGTTCAGCTAAAAAGGACTATAAACACATTGGAAATCAAATTTAAAGGGTCCTAAATCACCACAAAAGGAGAAAAAGTGTAGTATAGGGTACTTTATAAGCTTTATTGTTTAATTTGTTATATTTATCTAAAGTAACTCCTTGGTGCGCAAGGGGAGTGGCCATTTTTGTTTTAACTATTGTTTTTGTTTTCTTCTTCCTATGCCTTCCTTCAAGGGGTTCTTCAGTCACAACAAGTTAGGCCCCATTGATGATCGTGGGGATCCCATCACTAATTCCCATCACTGGGATCTCGAGAACGGGGTCCGTTGGACCCCTGTTGCGATCAGGACGACCAGAGCAGCCAGTTCATCTCTATGGCACTGATGGCCGATTGCCGTAGAGATGAATGGACCAGCTGGCACATGAGATGAATGGACCAGCTGACACATGTGCGACCAGCTATTCTCTGCATCTCCAGAGCAACAGGGGTATAATAGATCCGTGGGGTCCCATCACTGAGACCCCCACCGATTATCAAGTTAGGCCATATCCTGTGGATAGGTCCTAATTTGCAATATGTGGAGAGACCCTTTAAAGGAATTGTAAGCCAAGCACACTTGCATGCTAGTGTCTGACCCCTCTGGTTTCTGGTGCTCTTCTTTTTGCCACTTATACCCTTGTTTGTACAAAAAAAAGGCTTAAAAAATTATGCAAATTAGTCTGAGGAGCCCCGGGCACCATAACTGTTAATTAAATCTTTTTTTTTTTTTTATTAATTAATTAAACTAGGGGATAAGAAGCTAAAAGAATATCAGATCCTGCCAGAGGGGGCACGAATCAGTATGTAAGTGTACTTGGTTAAAAATCCTTCATCCTTGTTAATAATCCTTCATCCTTGTGGAAGATTTCTGCAACACCCCTCCCAATACATAGGCAGGTGGGTAGTTGCGAATAGCTCCCTCTCCATGTCAGGATCCATCTGGTGAGGCTGATCAACTCATCCAGAGGTTAATGCTAGGAGAACTTGGTGTAATTGCAGCTGTAGATGCTGCCTGGATAGGCAACAGTTAAATGGTGTGTGTAATTAGCCAATCAGTGAAGAGTGCCTCAGGCCTACTGCCTGACACTTAGGGCAAGTCTGGAGACTCTAGCCCAGAGCTGCAGCTTCCACAATTTGGAAACAGCTCCACCTCAATTAACCCAGCCCACAACTACTATCAGGCTGTGTGCACCATTTTTCTCTAAAATGAGAGATAACTAGGAGACAGAAAGAGTTGGAAAGTTTATAGACCGCAGTAGCGCATTATAACTGATTGGGTGGCAGCTACTGATTGGGTGGCCAGGACTACTAGAAAGCCCATGGCAACCCAAACCACTCTCCAAATTTGATACTACCCTGTAGAGTTGATAAAAAGATAGACCTTTATCCATGTAATGTTCGTATGTGGGCTGGCTCTCTACACACATATTTACAAGAACTCTTTCAGGACCTACGAAGGTCCTAAAACTGCAGAACTGAAAGCCAAACAACTCATTGAGCCATGGAAGTTTTTGGGCTCTATGACATTGATATATGACATAAACATGGGCACTTGATGAGCTGGTCACATTCCTAAAAAGAGCATGACAGCGGAAGGGGCAGAGTGGTATTCATGAAGACACTAAAGGGTTAGGAGATTTTTCCTCTTCCTTTATTAAAAAACATGTGAAGTACGGCCCATTTTAAGATAGAGTATTTCTATAATATCAATGTACATGCCCATGTCTTGATGAGACAATGCCTTTAACAAAAATTAATTAGGGTGATATTTGAATGTGGAAGGGATACAAATAATTTTAGAGCACATTAGGTCAGCCTATTGCTCTTAAGAGTTGTTCAGGCCCTCAAATCTCACCCCCCAAGACTTTGCTTGTGCTGCACGGAATCTCTAGAATGCACTTCCCCAGACAGACAGCTTCATAACCGAAGCCTACAATTTGAGACATGTCCTAAAATTCTCCGTATAGTCTCATTTCTTGTCATCTAAATTCAAAATTGAAGGTGCTGCAGAATTTTCACAAAAGGTTGTATATATATATATATACTGTATATATTACAGTATATATAGTATGATGTTTATGTTGTCAACACTTTTCTCTCCACCAGGTGGCGATATTTCCTATCTTTTTTTTTTAAAGTTTTTTCGCTGTGTTGCAGAATAGCAGGAACTAAATAACTAGAGTCTTTCTCTATTAATATATTTCCTCCTTTAACTGTGTGGTCCAAATCACACATCCCCTCTATTCCACAAAGATGCCAAATTTCTTAGGGGATTTATTATGTTTTAATGTTAAAAATTCTAATTTTTTTGTACAAAAAAAATTTCATTTCGCCATATTCTGAAGACAATGACTGACTTGTACAAAGTGAAGCACATGCTGACATTTTTGATTACAGGCGGTCCCCTACTTAATAACACTTGACTTACATACGACCCCTAGTTACAAACGGACCTCTTGTAATTGGTAATTTGCTGTACTTTAGTCCTAGGCTACAATGATCAGCTGCAACAGTTATCAAAGGCGTCTGTTATTAAGCTTTACAGTTCTGACTTACATACAAATTCAACTTAAGAACAAACCTACAGATCCTATCTTGTATGTAACCCGGGGACTGCCTGTATACCATTTTTTGGGACTGTATGACGTTTTCATCAATTTCTGCTCTAGACTGGAGAACATGACTAGAGCACATCCTTTATATAGAACGTTGAATAAAATGTATCAGCAAATTTATAGATTTTTCCAAATATTACAAATTATTTTAATGATGGACCTATCAGTATATGTTTATAATGTGGGGGAAACCGGAGTACCCGGGGAAAACCCACGCAAACACGGGGAGAACATACAAACTCCATGCAGTTGATGCCCATGGTAATATTTGGACTCTGCAAGACAACAGCGCTAGTCACTGAGCCTCCGTGTTGCCCATGATGGTGGCAGCAGATCATCTTGCTGCAGAAAGTCCAGTTAATGTGTCAAGTCCAGTGGGTGCAGAAGGAAATCCACTTGATCAGTGACTACGTCTTCTGCTGGAAAATCCGGTGGATTTGTCATATCCAAGTCCTTGGAGATAGCTGCCCGTCCTCTGGTGATTGTGGGGACATGGCTTTAGTAGAAGGAGATGAAGTCACACAGGGGATCACAGTCTGGCATGGAGAAGGTGGATGCATCAGAATTCCCTAATAACACAAAAGAGAAATAATCATCATTATATTATATCACTATCCTGAATAATAAGTGATTTATACCCCCTGATATTTATAGTATTCACTAACTTTGTGGGCATCTCCCTAGACATGTAACCCTGACCAGCAGTATTTGCATACTGCATCTACATCTCCTACTCACCTGTTGTGGTGGGTTCTCCATGTGATGAGCCTACAGATTACATGGATCTGCTGAGGTTATGGAGGGGAGCGCAGGTGATATATTATGGTTGATGTGAGAACTTTCCTTTGTCTTTGGTGCTGATGTTCTTCTAGAGGTGAGCATCTCGTCCAGCAGTATTGTCTTGCTGTTACTTTCTACATGGCCATTTGGATAATAGATTGGCCACTCAGTCTGTGGTCTGTACCATGTCAGTGGGATAATAGGTCAGACCACGCAGGACATACAAGCTGAAGGTAAGAAGCGTTCAAACTCCATGCACATCTCATCATCAGGTAGTATATGGACAGGTTTAGGTCCTCAGGAGCTTCCAGCAGTATACGTGGGGGAACTGCCATCCTGTTCTCACATCAATCCAATTTATTCTAAATGGATGATTCCTGATGTTTCCTTTAACTCCAAGCCGATTTTGTGGCTCTTTACACAGAAGTCCTTTGATTATCTCTACAGTCTCATGGTTGAGGTGCCTTGGGTAGTAAGGATTCTTGTTGATGACCGCATGCTCAATTTGTGACACCGATTCCCCATAGAATGGGTATAATCCAGTTGTCATGTGGTATAAAGTAACTCCCAGAGCAAAGAAGTCCACCTCTGGTCCATGGTCCATGCAATTGACCATTTCCGGGGCAGCAAACCCTGGTGTGCCGTAGCAAAAGTCTGAAGTTTTGTCGTGCACATCAGTTATTGCCAGGCCAAAGTCGGTGATTTTGATGTGGCCCTCTCTGGTCACCAGAATGTTTTGAGGCTTCAGGTCTCTGTGAATTATGGCTTTTCTATGGAGAAACTGTAGACCGCAGATGACTTCTGCTGTGATGAATCTAGATGTGGGAATATCCAGGAGAGTGTTCTTGAAGATATCATCAAGACTTCCCTTGGTGGCCAGCTCCATCACATAGAAGACTTGGCTGTCAGTCTGGAAGGCAGCCAGGCCATGGATCAGAAAAGGGTTCTCATGGGATATTTGCAGGATGTCACGCTCTGCCAAGCTGTACCCACGCTCGGTGTACACCTCCTTCTGGACCACTTTGATGGCAACATGTTCTTTCCTGATGTGATCTGTTGCCAACAGAACTTTTCCAAATGCTCCTTCTCCTAGTCGTTTGTGGAAGGTGAAGCATTTCAGAGTAAGTGGTACCAGGACAGTAGATGTGGCCGCCGCCTCTTCCAGAAGGACTTCTTCACCTCTCGCCTCGTGGCAACTGCTGGGACTTTGTGGTGGTTTTGGTGTCCCGTCCTCTCTGTCCTCTGCTCCATCCTTCCTTTCAGATTTCTCATTGACTGTTTAAGAAAAAAAAAAGATTTAATGTTGTTATTAGAACTAGAGATGAGCGAGCACTAAAATGCTCGGGTGCTCGTTATTCGAGACGAACTTTTCCAGATGCTCGAGTGCTCGTCTCGAATAACGAGCCCCATTGAAGGCAATGGGAGACTCGAGCATTTTTCAAAGGGACCATGGTTTGGGAATAAAATGTGTTAATTAATTGAAAAAGAATGTCTTCTGATAAGTTAGCAGATGTATGCAAACATCTGCAATCTATTCTTCACTGTTCCGCGTGTATATTATCTCCCGACAAGTTATCAGATGTGAATAACAGTGAAGAATAGAATAAAAACAGTGAACACAGTGAACACAGGATCATTTAAGTGAAAAACGCAGTGAAGAACACAGTGAAGAATAGATTGCAGATGTTCGGCACATCTGCTTACTCGTTGGGAGATACGCGGTCCGGGATCCGCTCCTCTTCTTCCACTGAAGTCTCCCTGATCTCTCCGTGCTGCACCATGTCTCCGTGCTGCTGCCGCTGCCCCATGTCTCCGTGCTGCTGCCTCTGCCCCATGTCTCCGTGCTGCTGCCCCAGCCCCATGTCACCGTGCTGCTGCCGCTGCCCCATGTTCGTGTGCTGCCCTGCCCCCATGTCTCCGTGCCTGATGCGAAGCCCCCATGCTCACGTGATGTGCCGCTCCTGCCCACTGTCTCCTGTGTGATGCACGACTTGCACTCATGTCTCCGTGCTGCTGCCGCTGCCCCATGTCTCCGTGCTGCTGCCGCTGCCCCATGTCTCCGTGCTGCTGCCGCTGCCCCATGTCACCGTGCAGCTGCCGCTGCCCCATGTCTCCGTGCTGCTGCCGGTGTCTCTGTGCTGCTCCCCGGTGTCTCTGTCCTGCTCACCGTGTTCTTCAATGTGTTCTTCACACATATATATTGTTCTTCACATACTATTTTGTTCGCACCGTTCCGCGGGTATCTTCCGACAGGTAAGCGGATGTGCCGAACATCTGTAATCTATTCTGCACTGTGTTTTTCACTTAAATGATCCTGTGTTCACTGTTTTTATTCTATTCTTCATTGCTCTTCACTGTGTTTTTTTAATTAAATGCTCGATCTCGAGCAGGGGAAATACTCGTCCGAGCAACGAGCCGTTTCGAGTACCTTAATACTCGAACGAGCATCAAGCTCGGACGAGTATACTCGCTCATCTCTAATTAGAACATAAACAATGATATGTTATCACCTAATGTGATCAAAGATTTCAGTGCTAAATTCTCTGAGAAAAGCAGCGGATATTTCATCTTTTGTTAATTGATTTTCTTTTCCTGATTTCATTATTTTTAAATCCCAGAAAAAAAAACCCTTAGTCCTTTTTCTCATTTTAATAAATTGTATGATCAGAAATCAGGTAATACTACTTGTTGCCCATTGCAACCAACAGCAGTTCGGGTTGTGATTATGGTCACTAAAAGAACTTATACCCCTCCCCCATTTTATATACTTGTCCCCATCATTTCCTACCTTTGTCATCCTCCTGGCTGATGCTACTGGGTGCAGGGACATCTCTGGAAGGTCTCCCTGCCTCTTGGCTGCCAAAGTTCTGTACATACAAGTCCTCATAGCTCAGGATCTGTTCTTGCTCCTGTTGGTAGTGCAGGAGGATATGCTGTTCTTCATAGCTGATAGAAGGTTCCTTCTTGTCAGGTGTTTTCTTGTCCTCCAGACCGATGTTACTGGGACCAGGGACATCACTAGAAGGTTCCTCCACCTCCTGCTCCCTACCGTACAGGGCATATACATCCTCCTGGCTATGGACCTGGGCCTGGATCTCCTGGTATGGTTGGAGAATGTGCTGGACCAAATCCCTGATGGGGGTCAGCTTGTCCATCACCAGGCCAGTGGTCTTCAGGCTCTGATCTTCTCCAGATTCAGGTTTCTGCGTCCGGTCAGAAGTCACATGGACTATAAAGAAGAAATAAAAGCATTGTTTATTATCATTGATTATTAAGTGATTTCTTACTTTCTTTTTTATAATATTTAGAAATCTTATTCGCCCCCGATATCCATCATTTACAATTCCTGTAATATGATTAGGAACTTGAGAGGAACATTATGGGATGCTATACACATCCCCTAATCCTAACTCATGCATCAATTCTGTTAAATGTTACTCCAGCCTTGCTGTCCATAGCAACAGCTGTGGAATCTTAGCCCGGGTATGGCTGGTAACAAGGCCATGTTTTCTGATATGGAATCTCCATCTACTAGCTGTACATGATACATACAACATGTGACCAAAGACTTCAGTGCTGAGTTTATAGAGAAGAGCAGTGGATATTTTGTTTTTTGTTGTATGATTTTCTCTTCCTACTTTCAGTTGTTTTTTTTAAATCCTAGAAAAAAACCCTTAGTCCTTTTTCTCATTTTGAAAAATTGTATGATCAGAAATCGGGTAATACTACTTGTTGTCCATTGCAACCAATAGCAGTTCGGGTTGAGATTATGGTCACTAAAAGAACCTATGTGCCCCACACCCCCACCCCCCATTGTATATACCTGTCCCCATCATTTCCTACCTTTGTCATCCTCCAGGCTGATACTACTGGGACCGGGGACATCACTAGGAGGTTCCTCTACCACCTGCCTTCTATAGTACAGGGCATATACATCCTCCTGGCTGTAGTCCTGGCTGATCTCCTGGTAGTTTTGGAGAATTTGCTGGACCACATCCATGATGGGGGTCAGCTTGTCCATCTCCAGGCCAGTGGTCTTCAGGCTCTGATCTTCTCCAGATTCAAGTTTCTGCATCTGGTCAGAAGTAACATGGACTATAAAGAAGAAATAAAAGTGTTGTTTATTATCATTGATTATTTAGTGATTTCTTACTTTCTTTTTTATAATATTTAGAAATCTTATTCCCCCCCGATATCCGTCATTTACAATTCCTGTAATATGAATAGGAACTTGATAGGAACATTATGGGATGTTATACACATCCCCTAATCCTAACCCATGCATCAATTCTGTTAAATGTTACTCCAGCCTTGCTGTCCATAGCAACAGCTGTGGAATCTAAGCCCGAGTATGGCTGGTAACAAGGCCATGTTTTCGGGTATGGGATCTCCATCTGCTAGCTGTACATGATACATACAACATGTGACCAAAGACTTCAGTGCTGAGTTTATGGAGAATAGCAGTGGATATTTCATCATTTGTTATATGATTTTCTTCTCCTGCTTTCAGGGTTTTTTAAAACAAAATACCAGGAAAAACCCTTAGTCCTTTTTCTCATTTTGAAAAATTGTATGATCAGAAATCGGGTAATACTACTTGTTGTCCATTGCAACCAACAGCAGTTCGGGTTGAGATTATGGTCACTAAAAGAACCTATGCGCCCCCCCATTGTATATACCTGTCCCCATCATTTCCTACCTTTGTCATCCTCCAGGCTGATTCTACTGGGACCAGGGACATCACTAGGAGGTTCCTCCACCTCCTGCCTTCTATAGTACAGGGCATATACATCCTCCTGGCTGTAGTCCTGGATGATCTCCTGGTAGTTTTGGAGAATGTGCTGGACCACATCCATGCTGGGGGTCAGCTTGTCCATCTCCTGGCCAGTGGTCTTCAGGCTCTGATCTTCTCCAGATTCAGGTTTCTGCTTCTGGTCAGAAGTCACATGGACTATAAAGAAGAAATAAAAACGTTGTTTATTAACTTTGATTATTTAGTGATTTCTTACTTTCTTTTTAACAATATTTAGAAAATCCTATTCCCCCCAATATCTGTCATTTACAATTCCTGTAATATGATTAGGAACTTGATAGGAACTTTATGGGATGTTATACACATCCCCTAATCCTAACTCATGCATCAATTCTGTTAAATGTTACTCCAGCCTTGCTGTCCATAGCAACAGCTGTGGAATCTAAGCCCGGGTATGGCTGGTAACAAGGCCATGCTTTCGGGTATGGAATCTCCATCTGCTAGCTGTACATGATACATACAACATGTGACCAAAGACTTTAGTGCTGAATTTATGGATAAGAACAGTGCATATTTTATCTTTTGTTGTATGAATTTCTTTTACTGCTTTTAGTTTTTTTTTAAATTCTAGAATCCTTATTGCCCATTGCAACCAACAGCAGCTCAGGTTGAGATTATGGTCACTAAAAGAACCTATGCGCCCCCCATTGTATATACCGTATATACTCGAGTATAAGCCGAGCCGCGTGTAAGCCGAGACCCCTAATTTTACCGCCAAAACTGGGAAAACCTATTGACTCGAGTATAAGCCGAGGGTGGGAAATGCATTGGTCACAGATCCCCCAGTATATAGCCAGCAAGCCCCCACTAGTATATAGCCAGTCCCCAAGTAGTATACAGCCAGCCCAGCCTGCCCCCTATAGTATACAGCCAGCCCCCTGTAGTATACAGCCTGCCCCTGTAGTATACACCCAGCCCAGCTTGCCCCCTGTAGTGTACAGCCAGCCCAGCCTGCCCCCAATAGTATACAGCCAGCCCAGCCTGCCCTGTGTAGTATACAGCCAGCCCAGCCTGCCCTGTGTAGTATACAGCTAGCCCAGCCTGCCCTGTGTAGTATACAGCCAGCCCAGCCTGCCCCCAGTAGTATACAGCCAGACCAGCCTGCCCCCATTAGTGTACAGCCAGCCCAGACTGCCCTGTGTAGTATACATCCAGCCCAGCCTGCCCCCAGTAGTATACAGCCAGCCCAGCCTGCCCCCTGTAGTATACAGCCAGCTGAGCCTGCCCCCTATAGTATACAGCCAGCCCAGCCTGCCCCCAGTAGTATACAGCCACCCCAGCCTGCCCCCAGTAGTATACAGCCAGCCTGCCTCCAATTGTATACAGCCAGCCCAGCCTGCCCCCAATAGTATACAGCCAGCTCAGGCTGCCTCGTGTAGTATACGGCCAGCCCAGCCTGTCCCCAGTAGTATACAGCCAGACCAGCCTGCCCCATGTAGTATACAGCCAGCCCAGCCTGCCCCCTATAGTATACAGCCAGCCCAGCATGCCTCCAGTAGTATACAGCCAGCCTGCCTCCAGTTGTATATAGCCAGCCCAGCCTGCCCCCAGTAGTATACACCCAGCCCAGGCTGCCCCGTGTAGTATACAGCCAGCCCAGCCTGCCCCCAGTAGTATACAGCCAGACTAGCCTGCCCCCATTAGTGTACAGCCTGTCCCCAGTAGTATAGAGCCAGCCCAGCCTGCCCCATGTAGTATACAGCCAGCCCAGCCTGCCCCCTATAGTACACAGCAAGCCCAGCCTGCCCCCAGTAGTATAAACCCAGCCCAGCCTCTCCCGAGTGGTATGCAGCCAGCTGAGCCTGCCCCGTGTAGTATACAGCCAGCCGGCCCCAGTAGTATACAGCCAGCCCAGCCTGCCCCCAGTAGTATACAGCCAGTCCAGCTGGTCCCCAGTAGTATACAGCCAGCCCAGCTTGCCCCCAATAATATACAGCCAGCCCAGCCGGCCACCAATAGTATACAGCCAGCACAGCCTGCCCACAGTAGCATACATCCACCCCAGCACGCCCCCCAGTAGTATACAGCCAGCCCAGCACTAAAAAAAAACAAAAACTTATATACTCACCCTCCGGTGGCCCCGATGCGTATTGCTGCTCTCCCGAAGTCCTCGAGGCTCCTCTTCTGTCTTCTGCGCCTGTCTTCTTTCTTCTGTATAAGGCTGCAGGGCGCAGCCATGTATCCTCCCTGGCGGCAGGCGCATACTATGACGTGGTCTCTGCTGACGTCATACTATCCACCGGCCGAGAAGAAACACGCCAAACACAGAAGAGGAGACGCACTGACATCGGGGGAGCAGCTCTGCACATTGGGGCCACCGGAGGGTGAGTATATAAGTTTTTTTTTTTGGACTGGGCTTGTGTGTTGACTCGTATACAAGCCGATTTGAGGATTTTCAGCATATTTTTTGTGCTGAAAAACTCGGCTTATACACGAGTATATACGGTACCTGTCCCCATCATTTCCTACCTTTGTCATCCTCCAAGTTGATGCTACTGGGACCAGGGACATCACTAGGAAGTTCCTCCACCTCCTGCTTCCTATAGTACAGGGCATACACATCTTCCTGGCTGTGGACTTGGGCCTGGATCTCCTGGTAGGGTTGCACAATGTGCTGGACCACATCCATGCTGGGGGTCGGCTTGTCCATCTCCTGGCCAGTGGTCTTCAGGCTCTGATCTTCTCCAGCTTCAAGTTTCTTCTTCTGGTCAGAAGTCACATGAACTATAAAGAAAAAATAAAAGTGTTGTTTATTACCATTGATTATTAAGTGATTTCTTACTTTCTTTTTAATAATATTTAGTAAATCTTATTCCCCCCAATATCTGTCATATACAATTCCTGTAATATGATTAGGAACCTGATCATGGGACTTTATGAGATGCTATACACATCCCCCTAAACCTAACTCATGCATCAATTCTGTTAGATGTTACTCCAGCATTGTTACACATAGCAACAGCTGTGGAATCTAAGCCCGGGTATGGCTGGTAACAAGGCCATGTTTTTGGATATGGAATCTCCATCTACTAGCTGTACATGATACATACAACATGACATAATGTTACACATTCCTAGGGACGTTCATTTTAAAATGACAAAGTAATAAAGATTTCTCCATGGGTTGTGTCCTTACATCTGCTATGGATGTGACATAAATGGGGGGAGACCTCTTTAATGGAGTCTTTCCTATGTGTGCCATAGGCAACAAGTGTAGATTTTCAAGAAATGGGGAATGAGAAAATATTTTGGATATTTAGGTGGTTCTGTGAATACATGGCTGGCTCCAGGTTCCAGTAGGCCCCTGGGTGACAGAGCTTCAATGGGCCTCTTGGCAGTGAACTCACTTGGCGGCACTAAAAATTCAGTCTACTGTTCCCTAGTTTATGATACCAAACAGACCCCTCATGGTTATTTTATATGAGCCCCCCTCACACCCTTTGTGTATTTATTAGATACAGCCCCCCTTACCCCAAGAATTCCTTATGTACAGCCTAATGTGGGCCCCCCTTTCCCCCAGCAGCTCTGGGCCCTGGCACTTGGCCATCAACTTAGAAAATGCTTCTTCAGCCACCGGAGGCCAAAGTTTAGGATTAGAATTTTACTATGTTAACGCCACAATAAGGGACACGAGGGAACGCTGTGCAGGGCCGGCAAGGAGAAATATAGTATGAACTGCAGGTAGTAGTTAGCAAGGCCTAGGGATATCTGTATAGCTCGAAGTCCTACTGGGTGAAGCCTGTGGAGAACTGCAGACAGCTTAGTGGGATCCATTTGCAGACCCTTGTCATAAATTATATACCCAAGGAACGAAAGACTCTTCTGGTGGAACTGGCAGTTCTCGAGTTTGCCATTAGACCTTAGATGCCTGAGAACTTGTCGTAGTGAACCTGATGGGATTCCAGGTCAGTAGAGAACACCCGAATATTGTCCAAGTAGACCACAACACAGGTATATAATAAGTCTCTGAAAATGTCATTGAAATATTCTTAAAACACAGCAGGCGCATTGAAGAGTCCTAAGGGCATGACCAGAATATTGAAGTGCCCATCTCGAGTGTTGAAGGCAGTCTTCTATTCAAACCTTTCACGGAAGCGGATGAGGTTATATGCCCCCCTAAGGTCCAACTTAGTGAAGACCTGAGCTCCATGCAGGTGGTTAAAGAGTTCCGTGATCAAGGGTAGTGAGTAAAGGTTGTACACGCTAACTTTATTAAGCCCACAATAGTCTATACAGGGGCTGAGAGAACCATCTTTCTTGGCCACAAAAAAGAATCCAGTACCGACAACAGATGAAGACTTGCGGATGAATCCTTTCTACTGATTCTCCTAGATATAGGCTGACATAGCCATGGTTTCAGGAATAGAAAATGGGTAGAACCCCACTCAAACACGGAAACACAAACTCCATGCAGTTGAGCCCATGGTAACTTGGACTCTGCGAACCGCGACTATCCGAGCCTCCTGTTGCCCATATGAGTGCGCAGATCATCTTCTCTGCATATCCATGAATTCAGGCCGGTGCCGAAGGTAAGCCCCTTGATCATGAATATCTTACGCGAAATCCCTGGATTGTCAGACCAATCCTGGGATACTGCCCGTCCGCTGTTGATGTGGACATGGCTAAGTAGAAGGAGTATCACACAGGGATCACGTCCGCTGAGAAGGGAATGCACCAATCCCTAACACACAAAAAGAACATCAGTAGTTCGCACACTGATAAAAGTGTGAACCCCCCTGATTAATCTGTAGTCACTAACTTTGTGGCTCCGCCCTAGGCCTTAACCCTGACCAGCAGTATTTGCAGACTGCATCGACAGCTACCTACTCACCTGTTTTGGTGGGGGTTCTCACGGTTATGACCTACAGATACCTGTCTCTGAGTTTGGCCGGGGGACCGCAGGTGATAGATTTGGTTGAGGGGAAACTTTCCGTCCTTGTCTTGGAGGGCGATGTGCTCTAGAGGTGGACAGCGCGGCCCGCAGGAGTGTCTGCTGTTAACGTTCTCCATGGCCATTTGGATATCATTGGCCCTCATCTGTTTCTGTACCATGTCAGTGGGGAGAAAGTGTCACCCCAACACAGGACATACAAAGCAATCAAGAACTGTTCAAACTCCACCCAGCTCATCACTCCAGGTATAAATATGGGAACGTTTTAGTCCTCAGGAGCTGCCAGCAGTATAACGTGGGGGAACTGCCCGTCTATTCTCAACATCAATCCAAGTTATTCCTCATAAAGAATGGATTATTCCTGATGTTTCACTTTAACTCACTCCTTCCGATTTTGTGGCTCTTTACACAGAGTCCCTTTGATATCTCTACATCTCAGGGTGAGGTCCTTGGGTATAAGGATTTCTTGTTGATGACCGCAATGCTCAATTTTGCACCCGATCCCCATAGATGGGTATATCCGTTTCCTGAATGCCTATAAAGTAACTCCCAGAGCAAAGAATGTCCACCTCCTGGTCCATGGGCCATGCAATTGAACCTTTCCTCCGGGGCCGCAAACCCTGGTGTTCCGTACAAATTCTGAATTTTGTCGTGCACATCAGTTAATTATTGCAGCCAAAGTTCGTTGATTTTTGGATGTGGCCCCCCTGGGTCGTCCAGAATGTTTTTGAGGCTTCATGTCTCTGTGACTTAGGCTTTTCTCTATGGAGAACTGTAGACCGCAGATGACTTCCTGCTGTGATATCAGAGTTGGAAATATCCAGGAGAGTGTTCTTGAAGATAGCATCAAGACTTCCCTTGGGCCAGCTCCATCACCTAGAACTTTCCTGTCAGTCTGGGAAGCAGCCAGGCCATGGATCAGAAAAGGTTTCTATGGGATAATTCAGGAGTCACGCTCTGCCAAGCGTACCCAACGCTGGTGTAACAACCTCCTTCTGGATCACTTTGAATGCAACATTTCTTTCCTGATGGTATCTGTTGCCAACAAACGTTTCAATGCCCTTCTCCTAGTCTTTTGGTGGAAGTGAAGCATTCAGAGTTACGTGTACCAGGACAATAGATGTGGCCGCCGCCAGTCTTCCCAGAAGGCCTTTCTTCACCTCTCGCCTCGTGGGCAACTGCTCGGGACTGTGTGGTTGTTTGGTGTCCCGTCCTCTCTGTCCTCTGCTCCATCTTCCTTTCAGATTTCCTCATTGACTGTTTAGAAAAACAAAGATTTACTGTTGTTATTATAAACTAAGATGAGCCAAAGCGAGCACTAAATGCCGGTTGCTTCGTATTCGAGACGAACTTTTTCCAGATGCCTCGTATGCTCGTCTCGAATAACGACCCCATTGAAAGGCAATGGAGACTCCGTAGCATTGTTTCATTTGCGGCAAGGGACCATGGTTTGGAATAAAATGGTTTTAATTGAAAAGAATGTCTTTGATAAGTTAGCAGATGTAAGTGCAACATCTGCATCTATCTTATTCTTACCCGTTTCCTCGTTTTAATATTATCTCCCGACAAAGCGCAATTAGAACAGTGAGAATAATATAAAAAAAACATGGAACACTGATCATTTAAAGGTTGAAAAGACGCAGGAAGAACCAGTGAAAATAATTAGCAGATGTTTGGCACATCCTACTCGCGAATACCGGTCCGGGATCCCTCCTCTTCTCGCACTGAAGTCTCCCGATCTCTCCGTGCTGCCCCATGTCTTCCTTCTGCGCCCTGCTGCCCCATAGTCCTCCGTCGCTGCTGCCCCTGTCCATTCTTCCGTGCTGCGGCCCCAGCCCCAGTCCACCGCCCGTCTGCTGCCGCTGCCAGCCATGTCCCCGTGCTGCCGCTGCCGCCCATGTCTCCTTGCTGCCGCGAGCCCCCATATCCTCCGTGCTGCTGCCGCCCCTGGCCCCATGTCTCCTTTCTCTGCTGCTGCCCAGGCTCCCTATGTGCCTTCCGTGCGCTGTCCGCGCCCCATGTCTCCCGGGCGTTCTTGCCATTTCCCACCAGGCTGGAAGACTGTAGGGTGAAAAGTGGGGGGGGAAAGGGGAAAAAAGGAAGAGAAGTCTCCGTGCTGCTGCCGGCTTCCCAGGGATCTTTCGTTCATGCTTCCGTGTGTGGGCTGCCCAGGGCCCTGTCACCCGTGGTGCAGCCTGGCCGCGGCCCCATGTCTCCGTTCTGCACGGGGTGCGCCCGGGCCATGTCTCCCGTGCCTGCTGCTGCATGCCTGCTGTCCGCCATATCTCCGTCGTGCCGGGCTTGCCGCGACCCTGTTGCATTCCGTTCTGCTTGCCCCGGCTGCGCCCATAATCTCCCTGTGCTGCCAGCTGCCCCATGTCTCCCGTGCGGCTGCGCGCCCCTGTCCACCGTGCAGCTCCCGCTGCCCATGTCCTCCGCGCGGGCCGCTGCCTCATGTCTCCTCCGGCTGCTGCCAGCTTGCCCCATGTCTCGTGCTGTGTGCCCGGCTGCCAGACGCCCCATTCACCGTGCAGCTGCCGCTGCCCCATAGCTCCGTGCTGCTGCCGGTGTCCTTCTGTGCTGCCCCACTGTGTCTCTGCCTGCTCCCCGTGTTCTTCAATGTTTTTTCCCCTGTTCACACTATGATTGTTTCTTCACATACTAGTTTTGTTCGCACCCGTTCCCGGGTATCTTCCGACAGTAAGCGGATGGTGCCGAACATCTGTATCTAGTCTTCATTGTTTTTTTTCCGTTACTCATCCTTGTTCCCTGTTTTTATATTCTAGTCTTCATTGCCTTCACTGTGTTTTTTTAATTCAACTGCTCGCTCTCGAGCAGGGAATACCGTCCGGCAACGAGCCGTTCGAGTACCTTCAATACTCGAACGAGCATCAAGGGCTCGGACGATATACTCGCTCATCTCTAAATTAGAACATCAACAAATATATGGTATCACCTAATGTTCAAAGATTCACAGTGCAAAGTCTCTGAAAAAAGCAGTGGCTCTTTCATCTTTGTTCATTGATTTTCTTTTCCTGAGTTCAAATCATGATTGTTTTAATCCCAAAAAAAAAAACCCTAGTCCTTTTTCTTCTCATTTAATAATTTGTATGATCAGAAATCAGGTAATACTACTTGGTTGGCCCATGCAAACCAACCGCATTCGGTTGTGATATGGTCACTGAAAAGAACTTATACCCCTCCCCATTTATACACTTGTCCCCCATCATTTCCTACCTTGTCATCCTCCTGCCTCCGTGCTGATGCTACTGGTGTCGGGACATCTCTGAAGGTCCCCCTGCCTCTTGGCTGCCAAGTTCTTACAGACAAGTCCCTCATACTCAAGGATCGGTTTCTGCTCCTGTTGGTAGTGCAGGATGATATGCTGTTCTTCATACTGATTAGAAAGGTTCCTTCATGTCAGTGTGTTCTTGGCCCTGCCAGACCGATGTTACTGGGACCAGTGACATCACTAGAAGGTTCCTCCCCTCCTGCTCCCTACCGTTACATGCATGTTATACATCCGCCTGCTATGGACCTGGGCCTGGATCTCCTGGTTATGGTTGGAGATGTGCTGGACCAAATCCCTGATGGGGGTGCAGCTTGTTTCCCCCATACCATTGACCATGTGTTCTTCATGCCTCTGATCTGTCTCTTCTCCCGATTCATGTTTCTTGCGTCCGGTCAGAATCCCATGGACTATACAGAAGAATAAAAGCATGGTTTTTCATTGATTATTAAGTGATTTCTTACTTTCTTTTTTATAATATTTAGAAATCTTATTCCCCCGATATCCACTCATTACATTCCTGTAATATATTAGGAACTTGAGGAGGAACATTATGGATGCTATACAACATCCCCCTAATCCTAACTCATAGCATCAATTCTGGTAAATGTTACTCCAGCCTTGCGTCCATAGCAACCGCTGTGAGAATCTAAGCCCGGGTAGGGGCTGGTAACCGGCCATGTTTTCTGATATGGAATCTCCAATCTACTAGCTGTACAGGAACTACAACATGTGACCCAAAGACTCATGCCACTGATTTTATAGAGAAGAGCAGTGGATATTTTTGGTTTTTTTGTTGTATGATTTGCTCGTCCTACTTTCAGTTGTTTTTTTTTAAATCCTAGAAAAAAACCCTTAGTCCTTTTTCTCATTTTTGAAAATTTGTATGATCAGAAATCGGAATACTACTGTTGGGTC
This sequence comes from Engystomops pustulosus, assembly GCA_019512145.1. Lineage (NCBI taxonomy): Eukaryota > Metazoa > Chordata > Amphibia > Anura > Leptodactylidae > Engystomops > Engystomops pustulosus. Next base: position 212,852,412 of record CM033644.1, read on the forward strand.
CATTTGCAACCAATAGCAGTTCGGCGTTGAGATTTATGGTAATAAAAGAACCTAGTGGCCCCAACACCCCCAAAAACCCCCCCCATTGTATAACCTGTCCCAATCATTTCCCACTTTGTCATCTCAGCGGAACTACTGGACTCGGGGACATCATCTAGGGGTCCTCTACCACCTGCCTTCTATAGTACAGGCATATATCATCCTCTGGCTGCTAGTCCGGCTGAGATCCCTGGGTAGTTTGGGAGAATTTGGGTGACCACATACATGATGGGTGTCAGCTGTCCATCTCCAGGCCGGGTCTTCAGGCTCTGATCTTCTCCAGATTCAAGTTTCTTCTGCAATGCTGTCAGAAGTAACATGGACTAGTAAAGAAGAAATAAAAGTGTTAGTTTATTATCATTGATATTTAGTGATTTTCTACTTTCTTTTTATAATATTTAGAAATCTTATTCACCACCCCGATATCCGTCATGTACATTCCTGTACAATGAAATAAACTTGATAGGAACATTTGGGGTGTTATACACAGCCCACTAATCCTACCCATGCATCCAATTCTGTAAATGTTACTCCAGCCTTGCTGTCCATAGCAACAGACTGTGGAATCTAAGCCCGCGTTATGGCCGGTAACAAGGCCAGTGTTTTCGGGATGGGATTCATCTGGCTAGCTGGTACATGATACATACAACATGTGACACAAAGACTTCATGCGATGTTATGGAGAATAGCAGTGAATTTTCATCATTGTTATATGATTTTCTTCTCCTGCTTTCAGGTTTTTTAAAACAAATACCAGGAAAAACCCGTAGTCTTTTTCTCATTTTGAAAAATTGTATGATCAGAAAATCGGGTGGGAAGTAACTACTTGTTTCCTGCAACCCAACAGCCACAGTGTTTCGGGTTGTGATCACTGGTCACAAAAAACCCTATGACGCCCCCCCATTGTATACTACGTCCCACATCATTTCCTACCTTGTCATCACTCAGGCTGATTCTACTGGACAGGTGGGACATCACTAGGAGTTCCTCACCTCCGCCTCTGCCTCTATAGTACAGGGCATTACATCCTCCTGGCTGTACTCCTGTATGATCTCCTGGTAGTTTGGACGATGTGCTGGACCACATCCATGCGGGGGGTCGCTTGTCCATCTCCTGGCCAGTGGTCTTCAGGCTCTGATCTTCTCCAATGCAGGTTTCGCTTCTGGTCAGAAGCACCATGGACTATAAGAAGAATAAAAACGTTGTTTATTAACTTTGATTATTTATGATTTCTTCATTTCTTTTAAACAATATTTAGAAAATCCTATTCCCCCCAATATCTGTCATTTACAATTCCGTAGATGATTAGGAACGGGATAGAACTTTATGGAATGTTATAACACATCCCCTAATCCTAACTATGCATCAATTCGTTAAATGTTCTCCACCTTGCTGTCCATAGCAACATCTGCTGAATCTAAGCCCGGTATGCTGGTACCAAGGCATGCTTTCGGGTATGGAACTCCATCGGCTAGCTGTACATGATCATACAACTATGTGACCAAAGACTTTAGTGCTGAATTTGATGATAAGAACAGTGCATATTTTATCTTTGTTGTATGATTCTTTTACTTCTACTGCTTTTAGTTTTTTTTTAATTCTAGAATCCTTATTGCCCATTGTCAACCAACCAGCTCAGGTGTGAGATGGTCACTAAAGAACCTATGCGCCCACCATTGTAAATCCGTATATACTCGAGTATAAGCCGAGCCGCGTGTAAGCCGAACCCCTAATTTTTAACTTTACCGCCAAAACTGGGAAAACATGGACTCGATATAAGCCGAGGGGGGGAATGCCATTGGTCACAGATCCCCCCAGTATATAGCCCAGCCCCCCACTAGTATAGCCAGTCCCAAGTAGTATACAGCCACCCAGCCTTCCCCCTATAGTATACGCCAGCCCCCTGTAGTTACACCTGCCCTGTAGTAACACCCAGCCCACTTGCCCCCTGTAGTTTACAGCCAGCCCACCTGCCCCCAATAGTATCAGCCAGCCCACCTGCCTGTGTAGTCACGCCAGCCCAGCCTGCCCTGTGTAGTATACAGCTAGCCAGCCTGCCCTGTGTAGTTACAGCCAGCCCAGCCTGCCCCCAGTAGTATACAGCCAGACCAGCCCTGCCCCCATTAGTGTACAGCCAGCCCAGACTGCCCTGTGTAGTATACATCAGCCCAGCCTGCCCCCAGTAATACAGCCAGCCCGCCTGCCCCCTGTAGTATACACCAGCTGAGCCGGCCCCTATAGTATACAGCCAGCCCACCGGCCCGCCTTAGTATACAGCCACCCCAGCCTGCCCCCAGTAGTATACACCCGCCTGCCTCAATGTATAAAGCCAGCCCAGCCTCCCCCAATCAGTATACAGCCAGCTCAGGCGTGCCTCTGTGAGTATACGGCCAGCCCGTCCTGTCCCCATAGTATACAGCCAGACCAGCCTGCCCCATGTAGTATACAGCCAGCCCAGCCTGCCCCCTATAGTAACAGCCAGCCCACATGCCTCCAGTAGTATACCGCCAAGCAGCCCTGCTCCAGTTTGTATATAGCCAGCCCAGCCTGCCCCCAGTATATATACACCCACCCAGGCTCCCGTGTATTGACAGCCAGCCCGCCGCCCCAGTAGTACAGCCAGCAGCCCATCCTGCCCCATAGTGTACAGCCTGTCCCCCATTATTAGAGCCGCCAGCCTGCCCTATATCAGCCAGCCCAGCTGCCCCCTATAGTACACAAGAACCCAGCCTGCCCCCATAGTATAACCCAGCCCAGCCTCTCCCGAGTGGTATGCAGCCAGCTGAGCCTGCCCCGTGTAGTATACAGCCAGCCGGCCCCAGTAGTATACAGCCAGCCCACGCCCCCAGTGAGTATACAGCCAGTCCAGCTGGTCCCCAGTAGTATACAGCCAGCCCGCTTGCCCCCAATAATATACAGCCAGCCCAGCCGGCCACCAAGAGTATACAGCCAGCACAGCCTGCCCACAGTAGCAGACATCCACCCCAGCACGCCCCCCAGTAGTATACAGCCAGCCCACACTAAAAAAAACAAAAACTTATATACTCCCTCCGGTGGCCCCAATGCGTATTGCTGCTTCCGAGTGTCCTCGGCTCTCCTTCTTTCTGTCTTCTGGCGGCGCTGTCTCTCGTCTGTTCTTGTTCTCGTGGAAGAGGCTGCAGCGCACATGATTGCCTCCCTTGGGGCGTGCTCTTAGTGACTGTGGGGACTGGTTCTCTGGCTGGACGGTTCATGGCATCCATCCGGGGAGATAAACCGTTCCAAACACAGAAGAGGAGGCAGAACGGGGGAGCAGCTCTGCACATTGGGGCCACCGGAGGGTGAGTATATAAGTTTTTTTTGGTGGCTGCTTGTGTGTTGACGTATACAAGCGTTTGGGAGATTTCACGCATATTTTTTGTGCGAAAAACCGCTTATACAGAGTAATACGGTACCTGTCCCCATCATTTCCTACCTTTGGTCATCCTCCAAGTTGATGCTACTGGGACCAGGGACATCACTAGGAAGTTCCTCCACCTCCTGCTTCCTATAGTTACAGGGCATACACACTCTTCCTGGCTGGGACTTGGGCCGGATCTCCTGGTAGGGTTGCACATGTGCTGGACCACATCCATGCTGGGGGTCGGCTTTGTCCATCTCCTGCCAGTGGTCTTCAGGCTCTGATCTTCTCCGCTTCAAGTTTCTTCTTCTGGCAAAGTCACTGAACTAAAAGAAAAAAAAAGTGTTGTTTATTACCATTGATTATTAAGTGATTTTCTACTTTCTTTTAATAATATTTAGTAAATCTTATTCCCCCCAATACTGTCATATACAATTCCTGTAATATGATGGAACCTGATCATGGGACTTTATGAGATGCTATACACATCCCCCTAAACCTAACTCATGCATCAATTCTGTTAGATGTTTACTCCAGCATTGTTACAATGCAACAGCTGTGGAATCTAAGCCCGGGTATGGCTGGTAACAAGGCCTGTTTTTGGATATGGAATCTCTCTCTACTAGCGTACATGATACATACACATACATATGTTACACATCTAGGGACGTTCGTTTAAAGACAAAGTAATAAAGATTTCTCCAGGTTGTGTCCTTACATCTGCTATGGATGTGACATAAAGGGGGGGAACCTCTTTAATGGAGTCTTTCCTATGTGTGCCATAGGCAACAAGTGTAGATTTTCAAGAAAGGGGAATGAGAAAATATTTTGGATATTAGGTGGTTCTGTGGAATACATGGCTGCTCCAGGTTCCATAGGCCCCTGGGTACGAGCTTCAATGGGCCTCTTGGCAGTGAACTCACTTGGCGGCACTAAAATTCAGTCTACTGTTCCTAGTTTATGATACCAACAGAGCCCCTCATGTTTATTTTATATGAGCCCCCCTCACACCCTTTGTGTATTTATTAGATACAGCCCCCCTTACCCCAAGAATTCCTTATGTACAGCCTAATGTGGGCCCCCCTTTCCCCCAGCAGCTCTGGGCCCTGGCACTTGGCACAGGTGCCCGTCTGGCGCCAGCCCTCTGGGATAAATAATGGAGTATAAATCCTACCTTTCTGGTCCCCAGAAGATGCTGCCGGATCCTGTGGCATCACTGGAAGGAGTCTCCTTCTTTTTGGATTTCTTTCTCCTCCCCCACATAAGATCAGTCTTTCCAGGCTTTTGAAGGCCGCTAAGAATCGTTGTGTTTGGGTTTTCTAGGTTTTCCCGCCTTCTCTCTCCTGTGGTTCTTCAATGTGTATGACTTTCCCTCTCCTCCTTTCCCTCCAAGTGCTTGTGTCTTCTTCTTTGCTTCGGCAGGATGGCGCTCCACATGGTCTCCTCTCACCTCCTGAATGTGGTGTTGAGACCCTGAGCCGCGCACCTGTATTTATACCCTCCGGCATGTGATGTCATCAGTTCCGCCATTGTGATGTCACAGCTCCTCACCTGGCTTCTCCATTGTGATGTCATCAGGTTCCGCCATTGTGTGTCACAGCTCCTCCCCCTGGCTTCTCCATTGGGATCTCATCAGTCCTGCTTGTGATGTCAGAGCTTCAGTCCTCTCCAGCTTCCATGTTGTTTCATAATAACAAGAAGTGAACAAGTAACTGGAGAAGCATATGATAATTCATATTGCATTTGTAATTAAATGGATCTGTGTCTCGATAATACTATTTTTCACTCACAATAAGGCACTATGTACACTTTGTACCAAAGGGCCACACACAGTTTCCTCTCCATAGGAAGTTAAGAAGCCTGTATAACAAAGGATGTCCATCACTCTTAGGGGATGTTGTTCCATCCTTATTTTTTTTAAACGTGATTATCAGCGTGCCTGAATTGTAGCAAAGGTACCCGGCGAATAGACCTACGCGTAAAGGATTTATAATGTTTTCATACATGCACAAAATTAAACTTATACAAAAAAAATCTTCCTTTGCCGTCTTCTGGTGCTATAACTTTTTCATACTTTGGTGTATGGAGCTGTGGTGGTGTAATTTTTGCGCTTTTTGATGTAGTTTTCAATGCTTCTATTTTTTAGGACTGTGAGACTTTTTGATCACTTATTATTGAATAGTGGGGCATCCCAATATCTAATGGGGGTCATTACTAAGGGCCCGATTTGCGTTTTCCCGACGTGTTTTTCCAATATTTCCCGATTTGCAGCAATTTCCCCTGAATTGCCCCGGGATTTTGGTGCACGCGATCGATTGTAGCGCATCGGCGCTGGCATGCACGCGCGGAAATCGTGGCTAGCCGAATGAAAACCTGACGATTCAGAAAAACCGCTGCATTTTTTAAAAAAAGTTTCGCGAAAATTGCACTTACCTTCACTCACCTGCTCTGTGTATTCCATGCGTTCCAGGGAACGTCGGGAACTGCCGCTAATAAATCCTGGCGACCAGAATCCAGCGAAGAGAACGCCGCCGCTGGATCGCGAATGGACCGGTTGTAAGTAATCTGCCCCAATTGTTTATTGATTTACTGATTATTTATATTATACGGGGAAAGGGGTGGTAATTGAATTTTTTTTTTTTATATATATAATTTTTTTTTCTTTGTACTATTTTCAGACCCCCTAGGGTTCTTTAACCCTAGGTTGTCTGATTGATCCATACTGCAGTATGCCAGTTATATAGGATTTTGCACATCATCATTACATGTGCAAATCGCACATTGTAATAGCCTAAAACAGATAGCCCGGATCTTTGTGCGACACGAGGCTGTCATAGCAATGGAACGCCGTTCCCGCTATGTCACGGGGAGCGACGATCGGAGCCAATGAGCCACCGCAGCTTTGCTGGCAGCGATCAAAGGTTAATACCCACGATCGTGCTAGCACCGATCGGAGGTATTAGCGACGTTTTGCTTCATTGTGAATCAAACACCCGTGAGTATGAACAGGGCTCAGCCCGTACAAGACGTACATATACATCTTTTGTGCTATGGGGTTAACAATCACTTAGACATATTACTTCAATAGAATTATATATAGCTAAGCTTATTTAGCTGTGCATCAAACATGACACCTTGTAATTATATATTCATACATTAGTTCAATAGTCCCAATGTCACAGATGCTCCTGCCACCCATATGCGTGTTGCAGGCGCACCCGTGTTCCTCCCATGCCCACAGAGCCAGCCTGCAGTCCTACTCACCTTCCCTCCGGGGCGCGCACCCACCTCCCCTAGGGCGCGCTGGCTCATCAAGATTTAAAGTGCCAGATGACGCAATAATTGGGCTGATCGGCCGCCTGCCCTGATAAAAATCCCTGTTCTCCAGTATCCGCCGCCAGATCTTTGTGCATCAAGCCTTGGAGAAAGCTTGTCTCTGTGTTGTGGCAGGCTCTGGTGAAAACCGGGGTGCCACTTAGACTCCACACCAGGTGACGGCTTACGTCACCTGCGTGATGGTTCAGTAGTCCACTACCCCTGACCCTGACAATAAGATCCGGCCATGGATTCCGCCAAGGTTCCGCTACCTAAAGTCGCTGATCTCTCCACCATTGTGGCCAGCAATCCCAGCAGCCGTACAGGGAGGCAAATTGATCAACTGACCTCCGTCTTACAGCAATTGTTGGCCACCCACAGAAAGTTGACTGGATCCTGCGGTGCCTCCACTACAGCAGCTTCACCATCTTTGCAGAGCCCAGACTGCGACCTATCCATGCCCTCCAATATGACAGAGACCCCAGTGTGCAGGAGGGTTCATCACACAGTGCTCTGGCATGGGCCATACCCCTCTGGGACAGGAACGACCGCGTCACGGCTAATTCTCCCATATCCTCGCAGAATTCCAGTTCCGTCTTCAGTAACCAGCTGCGGTGTCATCTACAGAACCCGCCCTGCTGAATCTCCCAGGGGGGACTTATCTGTTGGTGACATGCAGTTCAATTTCTCACTTCAGCATCCAAGCTCTCGTAAAATGAAGTGGCTTGGTCGCCACGTTTAAAGAAGTACTGTCTGGCCAAATCAAAGACGCTCTGTCTGCACGGGACCCTGAGAGGTCTGATCTCCCTGGCTACTAAGACCGACATCCGCTTCTCTGAGTGCCTGGAGAAGCAATGTTTAAACAAGCGCAAGCCAGCACCCACGTCTACCCCACTTTGCTCCAGTCTTCCAAAGACCACCTTTTCTGCCCACCTTGTCTGTTGCTGGAGGACCCATGCAGTGGATAAAGCCATCTGACACCTCAAGAGTGCTCCTGTGAAGACAGGAGAACCTTTGCCAGCCCGGAACACTTTCTTGAGTCTTGACCAGTCCAATTACATGTGCGGAAAACACACCACTAGGGTTCTTGGGAGGAGCATCCCTAGTGAGAACAAAGCTTCTCACACTGAACTGCCTCTTCTATCTAACCTCCAGGTCAGGTACTCGGTTTTAGGCTCGACTGGCAGACTGGGGAGATTCTCCGGTGTCCACCTGCCTGCTTTGGATCCTCCAGCCTCATGGGTCTCCCACTGCTTATACGTCTTTGCCAACATCTTCTCGAGAAGAAACGGAGACTCTGCCACCACACCATCCCTACAACTATTCCTTAGAGCTGCTGCTGGGCACGTCCCCACCATGAGCTTGGGTATGATATATATACCACTCTAGAGTTGTTTGTTTTTTATTTTCTTCTGTGTTTTGCTAGGAGTCATTAGGCTTCATTTGGCCAGAGCAAAGGGCTGAAAGGAACAGCTTACAACCAGCCAGAAGAGGCACTGGGCATTGTCTCCGCACCCCCAGGGAGTCTCTGTTGATCAGAGAAACTTGCTCTTCCAAGTGGTGGAATTGACACCCTAGGCCAATGTGTGGTTCAGGAAGGGGATGAAAGAACCAACAGGCTATGTGGTCTTTTCCCACCAAAACTTAGACAATGGGAAATATCATAGCTGTCCATAACTGAGGTATAATTCATAAGTATGCGTCCCCAGTTACACAGACAGTATAGGGTCTGAGAATATGCTCCTGGAGCAAAATCGGTTTTAGCGCCAGGCGAGTCAGCTAATAGCAGAACACCCCTGATATAAGGCTAAGACACCCAAGTTTGGTATGGGGTTAATGGGAATTAGGTACCCGGTTGATTGGAACAATGTCACAGTTGTTGCCATCTTCCAATCAAAAGTTATGGGGTTTAAAATAAAACCCCAGGCCCAGAAAGTACCTCTCTGATGGGAGGAGGATAGAAAAACTCCCCTCACAATGACATCGCAGCCTGGGGGGGGTCAAAATTCCCCTGGGTTTAATTGGTAGAGCAGCCACATGGCTTGGTTCAGTACTGAGGATTCTATCACACTAGAAACTGGATCGCTGTCTATGCCCAGTCCTTGGGCCAAGAATTCTTCCTATTTCATAGCAAGAGTTTTTTGTTTTTCTCCTAACTTGTTTAAGTATCGTATGCATATCGTTTTTTAACTTTTTCATTTTATCTGACAATTTTATTCTTAAGTGTACGTATTTTTGTACATATATAATTGTTCTTTTAATAGTCTCTGCTTGTAGCCTTAAAGAATCTGAGTCTCCGAAGGGAATCACTTTACCAGAGGTCATTTTAACATAGTCTAGTAGTAAGCGATTGTATGTTGTGTGTGATTAATCATTTATATGTATAAGCACTGAGTGCAGTGCTGTGTAAATCATCAGCGTGCGTTGTCTGTGTGGTTGAGGTACCTACGCCTTCTTTGCATCATTAAGAAACCATGGGAGAGAAAAGAAGAGATAATAGTGGAGAAGAGGGAAGGAGGTAGAAGGGAGTGAGAAGGGAAGGAGAAGGAGTGAAAGTAAAAAAAGCAAAGAAGGGGGAAAGCCCGGTATGTCGCAAGCAATCGTAGGGTGGTGCAGTATTGACTGGACCGAATTTTCGTGGAGTAAATTTGCATGAGGACTCCGTTTGTAGAATGGTGGGGCTTAGGGCTAAATTCCTAGGACACCATAGGAGTAGTTCCCCGTGTGTTAACCCTGTGAGTGGTGTTCCTGACATGGGTTTATGAGGAGAACACTGCCCAGTGCCTCTTCTGGCTGGTGTCAAGCAATGTTCCTTTCAGCCCTTTGCTCTGGCCAATGAGCTAATGACTCCTAGCAAAACAGAAGAAAAATAAAAAAAACAAACAACTCTAGAGTGGTAATATTATCATACCCAAGCTCCATGGTGGGGACGTGCCCAGCAGCAGCTCTAAGGAATAGTTGTCGGGATGGTGTGGTGGCAGAGTCTCCGTTTTCTTCTCCGAGAAGAGTTGGCAAAGAAGTTAAGCAGTGGGAAGACCCATAGAGGCTTGGAGGCACCAAGCAGCAAGGTGGACACCGCGATATCCCCCGTCTGCCAGTCGAGCCTTAAAACCGAGTACCTGACCTGGAGCTGAGTAAAGAGCAAAGTTCATGTGGTAGAGCTTTGTTCCACCTAGGGATGCTCCTCCCACAACCCTAAGTGCGTGTTGTTTTCCGCACATTGTAATGGAACTGGTCAGAACTCAAGAAAGTGTCCGGGTGGCAAAGGTTCTCCTGTCTTCATACAGGAGCACTCTTGAGGTGTCAGATGAGCTTTATCCACTGCATGGGTTCCTCAGCAACAGACAAGGTGGGCAGAAAAGGTGGTCTTTGGAGACTGGAGCAAGTGGGGTAGACGTCGGGGCTGGCTTCGCGCTTGTTCTAACATTGCTTCTCCAGGCACTCAGAGAAGCGGATGTCGGTCTTAGTAGCCAGGGAGATCAGACTCTCAGGGTACCGTGCAGACAGAGCGTCTTTGATTTGGCCAGACAGTACTTCTTTAAACGTGGCGACCAAGCACTTCATTTTACGAGAGCTTGGATCTGAAGTGAGAAATTGAACTGCATAGTCACCAACAGATAAGTCCCCCCTGGCGCAGATTCAGCAGGGCGGTTCTGTAGATGACACCGCAGCTGGTTACTGAAGAACGGACTGGAATCTGCGAGGAATATGGAGATTTAGCCGTGACGCGGTCGTTCCTGTCCAGAGGGGATGGCCCCTGCCAGAGCACTGTGTGATGAACCCTCTGCACATCTTGGGGTCTCTGTTATATTGGAGGGCATGGATAGTCGCAGTCTGGGCTCTGAAGATGGTGAAGCTGCTGTAGTGGAGGCACCGCAGGATCCAGTCACTACTTCTGCTGGGTGGCCACATATGCTGTAAGCGGAGGTCAGTTGATCATTTGCCTCCCCTGTACGGCTGCTGGGATTGCTGGCCCAATGGTGGAGAGATCACGACTTAGGTAGCGGAACCTTGGCGGAATCCATGGCCGGATCTTATTGTCAGGTCAGGGGTAGTGGACTCACTGAACCATCACGCAGGTGACGTAAGCCGTCACCTGGTAGTGGAGTCTAAGTGGCACCGGTTTTTCACCAGAGCCTGCCACAACACAGAAAGACAAGCTTTCTCCAGGCTTGATGCACAAAGATCTGGCGGCGGATACTGGAAGGACAGGGATTTTATCAGGCAGGCGGCCGATCAGCCCAATTATTGGCGCATCTGGCACTTAAATCTTGTGGTGTGGGAGCCGAGGGTTGCGCCCGTAGGGGTGGCGGGGGTCGCCCAGTAGTGGCTGCAGCTCCGTGGATGGGAGGAACACGGGTGCGCCTGCAACACGGCATATGGGTGGCAGGAGCATCTGTGACTTTGGGACATTGAACTAATGTATGAATATAAATTACAAGGTAGTCATGTTTATGATGCACAGCTAAATAAGCTTAGCTATATATAATTCTATTGAAGTAATATGTCTAAGTGTATTGTTTAACCCCATAGCACAAAAGATGTATATGTACGTTTGTCACGGGCTGAGCCCTGTTCATACTCACGGTGTTTGATTCACAATGAAGCAAACCCGGAATACTCCGATCGGTGCTAGCACGATCGTGGGTATTAACCTTTGATCGCTGCCAGCCAAGCTGCGGGGCATCTTGGCTCCGATCGTCGCTCCCCGTGACATCAGCGGGAACGGCGTTCCATTGCTATGACAGATCGCCGGTCGCACAAAGATCCGAGGCTATCTGTTTTAGGCTATTACAATGTGCGATTTGCACATGTAATAGATGATGTGCAAAAATCCCATATACTGCATACTGCAGTATGGATCAATCAGACAACCTAGGTTAAAGAACCCTAGGGGGTCTGAAAAATGTACAAAGAAAAAAAAAGTTATATATATAAAAAAAAAAATTCAATTCACCCCCCTTTCCCCGTATAATTAAATAATCAGTAAAAATCATAAACACTTGGGGCAGATTTTATACCGGTCATTCCGATCCAGCGGCGCGTTCTCTTCGCTGGATTTGGTCCGCCCGGATTTATTAAGGCAGTTCCCCGACGTCCCTGGAACGCATGGAATACACAGAGCCAGGCGAGTGAAGGTAAGTGCAATTTTCGCGAAACTTTTTTTAAAAAATGCAGCGGTTTTTCTGAATCCGTCAGGTTTTCATTCGGCTAAGCCCACGATTTCCGTGCGCGTGCATTGCCAGCGCCGAGCGACAAATCCGATCGCGTGCACCAAAATCCCGGGGCAATTCAGGGGAAATTGCTGCAAATCGGAAATATTGGAAAAACACGTCGGGAAAACGCAAATCGGGCCCTTAGTAATGACCCCCATTAGATAAGGGAAGCCCATCTATTCAATAATAAGTGATCAAAAGTCTCACATCCTAAAATAGAAGCATTGAAAACTACATAAAAGACGCAAAAAATTACACCACCCACAGCTCCATACCCAAAGTATGAAAAAGTTATTAGCACCAGAAGACGGCAAAGTAAGAATTTTTTTTGATAAGTTTAATTTTTGTGCATGTATGAAAACATTATAAATCCTACGCGTAGGTCTATTCGCCTGGGCTTTTGCTACAATTCAGGCACTGCTGTAATCACGTTTTAAAAAAAATAAGGATGGAACAACACCCCTAAGAGTGATGGACATCCTTTGTTATACAGGCTTCTTAACTTCCTATGGAGAGGAAACTGTGTGTGGCCCTTTGGTACACAAGGTGTACATAGTGCCTTATTGTGAGTGAAATAGTATTATCGGCACAGATCCATTTAATTACAATGCAATATCTTGAATTATCATAGGCTTCTCCAGTTACTTGTTCACTTCTTGTTATTATGAAACAACATGAAGCTGGAGAGAGCTGAAGCTCTGACATCACAATGCAGGACTGATGAGATCCAATGGAGAAGCCGGGGGAGGAGTGTGACATACACAATGGCGGAACCTGATGACATCACAATGGAGAAGCCAGGTGAGGAGCTGTGACATCACAATGGCGGAACTGATGACATCACAATGCCCGGAGGGTATAAATACAGGTGCGCGGCTCAGGGTCTCAACACTCACATTCAGGAGGTGAGAGGAGACACATGTGAGAGCGCTCATGCCTGCGAAAGCAAAGAAGAAGACAAAGCACTTGGAGGGAAAAGGAGGAGAGGAGAAAGTCATACACATTGAAGAACCACAGGAGAAGGCGGGAAAACCTAAGAAAACCCAAACACACGATTCTTAGGCGCCTTCAGAAGCCTGGAAAGACTGATCTTATGTGGGGGAAGGAGAAAGAAATCCAAAAAGAAGGAGAATCCTTCCAGTGATGCACAGGATGGCAGCATCTTTCTGGAGGACCAGAACGGTAGGATATTATACTCCATTATTTATCCACAGGGCTGGCCCAGCACTGGGGTACCTGGCCAATGCCAGGGCCCAGAGCGTGGGGGAAAGGGGGCCCACATTAGGCTGTACATAAGGAATTCTTGGGTAAGGGGGGCTGTATCTACTAAAATACACAAAGGGTGTGAGGGGGGCTCATATAAAATAACCATGAGGGGGTCTGTTGGTATCATAAACTAGGGAACAGTAGACTGAATTTTTAGGCCGCCAAGTGAGTTCACTGCCAAGATGCCCATTGAAGCTCTGTCACCCAGGGGCTACTGGAACCTGGAGCAGCCATGTATTCACAGAACCACCTAATATCCAAAATTTCTCCAATATAACCACATCAATTTTCGCTAATTTCCATTTCCTTATTCCACCTTCGTTGAACTCCTCACTGTGCCTATCGGCACACATAGGAAAGACTCCATTAAAGAGGTCTCCCCCCATTATGTCACATCCATAGCAGATGTAAGGACACAACCATGGAGAAATCTTTATTTACTTTGTCATTTAAAATGAACGTCCCTAGGATGGTAACATATGTCATGTGTATGTATCACTGACAGTAGTAGATGAGATTCCATTCCACAAAACATGGCCTTGTTACCAGCCATACCCGGGCTTAATTCACAGTGTGCTATTGTAACAATGCTGGAGTAACATCTAACAGAATTGATGCATGGTTAGGTTTAGGGGGATGTGTATAGCATTCTCATAAAGTCCCTGATCAGTTCCTAATCATATTACAGGAATTGTATATGACCATATGGGGGGGAATAAGATTACTAAATATTATTAAAAGAAAGTAAGAAATCACTTAATAATCAATGGTAATAAACAACAATTTCTATTTTTTCTTATAGTTCATGTACTTTGAAAGAGAAGAAACTTGAAGCTGGAGAAGACAGAGCCTGAAGACCACTGGCAGGAGATGGACAAGCCGACCCCCAGCATGGATGTGGTCAGCACATTGTGCAACCCTACCAGGAGATCCAGGCCAAGTCCAACAGCCAGGAGATGTGTTATGCCCTGGAACTATAGGAAGACAGGGTGGAGGAACTTCCTAGTGATGTCCCTGGTCCCAGTAGCATCAACTTGGAGGATGACAAAGGTAGGAATGTGGGGACAGGTACCGTATAACTCGTGTATAGCCGAGTTTTTCAGCACAAAAAATATGCTGAAATCCTCAAATCGGCTTGTTATACGAGTCAAACACACAAGCCAGTCCAAAAAAAACCTTATATACTCACCCTCCGGTGGCCCCAATGTGCAGAGTGCTCCCCGATGTCGTGCGTCCTCTTCTGTGTTTGGCGTGTTTCTCTCGGCCGGTGGATAGTATGACGTCAGCAGAGACCACGTTCATAGTATGCGCCGCGCCCAGGGAGGATACATGGGCTGCGCCCTGCAGCCTTATACAGAAGAAAAGACAGAGCCAGAAGAAGAAGAGGAGCCTCGAGGACTTCGGAGAGCAGCAATACGCATCGGGGCCACCGGAGGGTGAGTTATAAGTTTTGTTTTTTTTAGTGCTGGGCTGGCTGTATACACTGGGGGCGTGCTGGGGTGGATGTACTGTATGTGGCGGCTGTGCTGGCTGTATCTATATGGTGGCGGCTGGGCTGGCTGGATATTATTGGGGCAAGCGGGCTGGCTGTATACTACTGGGACCAGCTGGACTGGCTGTATATACTGGGGGCGGCTGGGCTGGCTGTATACTACTGGGGCCGGCTGGCTGTATACTACACGGGGCAGGCTCAGCTGGCTGCATACCAATCGGGAGAGGGGGCGGGTTTATCTAGGGGGCAGGTGGGGGCTTGCTGTGTACATAGGGGGCAGGCTGGGCTGGCTGTATACTACATGGGAGGAGGGGCCGGTCTATAATAACTGGGGAAAGGCTGTACACTAATGGGGGCGGATAGTCTGGCTGTAATACTACTGGGGCAGGCTGGGCTGGCTGTAAATACACGGGCAGCCTGGGCTGGGTGTATACTTACTGGGGGCAGGGGGCTGGCATATAAAACCTGGAGGCAGGGGCTTGGCGGTATACTACTGGAGGCATGCTGGGCTGGCTGCTACTATAGGGGGCAGGCTGGGCTGGCTGTATACTACATGGGGCAGGCTGGTCTGGGTGTATACTACTGGGGACAGGTCGGTGTGGCCGTATACTACACGAGGCAGAACTAGATGGCTGTATACTGATTGGGGCAGGCTGGGCTGGCCTGTATACATTGGGCAGGCTGGTGTATACTACTGGGGGCAGTGGGGTGGCTGTAAATTACTGGGGGGCAGGTGGGCTGGCTGTATACTATAGGGGGCAGGCTCAGCTGGTGTATACTACAGGGGGCAGGCTGGGCTGGCTGATATTACTGGGGGCAGGATGGCTGATGTATACTAACGGGAGTCTGGGCTGGCTGTACACTAAGGGGCAGGGTCTGGCTGGATAACTGGGGGCACGGCTGGGCTGGCTGTATACTACACAGGGCAGGCTGGGCTAGCTGTACTACACGGGCAGGCTGGGCTGGCGGTATACTAACACAGGGCCAGGCTGGGATGGCTGTATACTATTGGGGGCAGGCTGGCTGGTGTACACTAAGGGGGCAAGCTGGGCGGGTGTATTACTACAGGGCAGGCTGTTACTACAGGGGGCTGGGCGTATACTATAGGGGGCAAGGCTGGGTGGCTGTATACTACTTGGGGATGGCTAATACTAGTGGGGGCTTGCTGGCTATATACGGGGGGATCTGTGACCAATGCATTTCCCACCCTCGGCATATCGAGTCATAGTTTTCCCAGTTTTGGCGGGTAAAAATTAGGGGTCTCGGCTTACACGCGGCTCGGCTTATACTCGAGTATACGGTATATACAAGGGGGCGCACATAGGTTCTTTAGTGACCATAATCTCAAAATGAGCTGCTGTTGGTTGAATGGGCAATAAGGATCAGAATTTAAAAAAAAACTAAAGCAGTAAAGAAAGTCATACAACAAAGATAAAAATGCACTGTTCTTATCATAATTCATTCAGCACTAAGTTTTGGTCCCCAGTTGTATGATCATGTACAGCTAGCGATGGAGTTCCATACCCGAAAGCATGCCTTGTTACCAGCATACCCCGGGCTTAGATTCCACCGCTGATTTTTCTGGATGGACAGCAAAGGTGGAGTAACATTTAACAATGATGCATGAGTTAGGATTAGGGGATGTGTATAACATCCCATAAAGTTCCTATCAGTTCCTATTAATATACCGGAATTGTAATGACAGATATTGGGGGGAATAGGATTTCTAAAGTGTTAAAAAAGAAAGTAAGAAATCATAAATATCAAAGTTAATAAACAACGTTTTTATTTCTTCTTATAGTCCATGGACTTCTGACCAGAAGCGAAACCTGATATCTGAGAAGATCAGAGCCTGAAGACCACTGGCCAGGAGATGGACAAGCTGACCCCCGCATGGTGTGGTCCACGCACATTCTCCAAACTACCAGGAGATCATCCAGGAACAGCCAGGAGGATGTAATGCCCTGTACTATAGAGGCAGGAGTGGAGAACCTCTAGGGATGTCCCATGGGCCAGTAGAATCAGGCGGAGGATGACAAAGTAGGAAATGATGGGGACAGGTATATACAATGGGGGGGCGCATAGGTTCTTTTATGACCATGATCACAACCCGAAGTGGTGTTGGTTGCAATGGACAACAAGTAGTTATACCACGATTTCTGATCATACAATTTTTCAAATGAGAAAAAGACTAAGGGTTTTTCCTGGTATTTTTGTTTTAAAAAACCCGAAGCAGGAGAAGAAAATCATATAACAAATGATGAATATCACTGCTATTCTCCATAAACTCAGCACTGAAGTCTTTGGTCACATGTTGTATGGATTCATGTACAGCTAGCAGATGAGATCCATACCCGAAAACATGGCCTTGTTACCAGCCATACGCGGGCTTAGATCCACAGCGTTGCTATGGACAGCAAGGCTGGAGTAACATTTAACAGAATTGTGCATGGGTTAGGATTAGGGGAGTGTATAAATCCCATATGTTCCTATCAAGTTCTATCATATTACAGGAATTGGAAATGACGGATATCGGGGGGGAATAAGATTTCTAAATATTATAAAAAAGAAAGTAGAAATCACTAAATAATCAATGATAATAAACAAACACTTTTATTTCTTCTTATAGTCCATGTTACTTCTGACCAGATTGCAGAAACTTGAATCGGAGAAGATCAGAGCTGAAGACCTGGCCTGGGATGGACAAGCTGACCCCCATCATGGATATGGTCCAGCAAATCTCAAACTACCGGAGATCAGCCAGGATACAGCCAGGGGATGTATATGCCTGTACTATAGAAGGCAGGTGTAGAGGAACCCCTAGTGAGTCCCGGTACCATAGTACGCTGGAGATGACAAAGTAAATGATGGGACAGTATATACAATGGGGGTGGTGTGGGGCCATAGGTTTTTAGTCCAGAATAGTAACCCGACGCTATGGGCGGAAATGACAAAGGTAGGAAAGATGACAGAAAAAAAAAAAAAAAAAAAAAAAAAAAAAAAACAATGGGGGGTGGGTGGGCAACTATTTAACCAAAACTCAAAGCATTAGCAATAAAAAAAAAAAAAAAAAAAAAAAAAAAAAACAAAGTATATTACCCCGATTCTGCATACCAATATTTTTCAAAAGAGAAAAAGGACTAAGGGTTTTTTCTAGGATTTAAAAAAAAACAAACTGAAAGTAGGACGAGAAACATACAACAAAAAAACCAAATATCCACTGCTTTCTCTACTAAAATCAGCATGAGTCTTTGGGTCACATGTGAGTTCATGTACAGTAGTAGATGGAGATTCCATATCAGGAAAACACTGGCACTTGGTACCAGCCCCATACCGAGGCTTAAGATTCTCACAGTGTTGCTATGGGACGCAGGCATGGAGTAACATTTACAGAATTGATGCATGAGTTAGGATTAGGGGAGTGTTGTTATAGACATCCAAATGTTCTCCTCAAGTTTCCTAATCATGATTACAGGAATGTAATGATGGATATCGGGGGAAAAGATTTTAAATATTATAAAAAGAAAGTAAGAATCACTTAATAATCAATGAATAAACCATGCTTTTATTCTTCTGTATAGTCCATGGACTTCTGACCGGACGCAGAAACATGAATGTGGAGACAGTCAGAGCATGAAGAACACCATGGTCATGGGATGGGGGACAAGCATGCACCCCATCAGGGATTTGGTCCAAGCACATCTCCTAAACCATAACCAGGAGATCCAGGCCCAGGTCCATAGCAGGGGATGTATAACATGCCATGGACGGTAGGGAGCAGGAGGTGGAGGAACCTTCTAGTGATGTCCCTGGTCCCAGTAACACGGTCTGGCGGGCAAGAAAACACACTGACAGAAGGAACCTTTCTATCAGCTATGAAGAAACAGCATATCATCCTGCACTACCAACAGGCGCAGAAAGATCCTTGAGTTGAGGACTTGTCTGTACAGAAACTTGGGCAGCCAAGAGGAGGGGACCTTCCAGAGAGTCCCGACAACCAGTAGCATCAGCAGCAGGAGGATGACAAGGTAGGAAATGATGGGGACAGTTATAAAATGGGGGAGGGGTATAAGTTTTTTCAGTGACCATAATCAAACCGAATGCGGTTGTTGTGGCAATGGGCCACAAGTAGTATTACCTGATTTCTGATCATACAATTATTAAAATGAGAGAAAAAGGACTAGGGTTTTTTTTCTTGGGATTAAAAAATAATTGAACATCAGGAAAAGAAAATCAATTAACAAAGATGAAAACCACTGCATTTTCAGAGACATTTAGCACTTGAAATCTTTGTCAACATTAGGTGCTCCATATCATTTGTTGATGTTCTAAGTAGAGATGAGCGAGTATATCGTCCGCGCTTGATGCTCGTTCGAGTATTAAGGTACTCGAAGGCTCGTTGATCGGACGAGGTATGTCCCCTGCTCGAGCGAGATTTAATTAAAAAAACAACACGTGAAGAGCAATGAAGACTAGAATATAAAAACAGGAACACAGGATGCAGTTAACTGGAAAAAAACAAGTGAAGATAGATACAGATGGTCGGCACATCCGCTTACCTGTCGGAAGATACCGCGGAACGGTGCGACACAATAAAACTAGTATGGAAGAAACAATTATAGTTGTGAAAGGGAAATACATTGAAGAACACGGGAGCACGACAGAGACAAAGCGGGGCAGCACAGAGACACACGGCAGCAGCACGGAGCTATGGGGCAGGGCAGCTGCCGGTGCCATGGCGTCTGGCAGCGGCCACAGCACGAGACATGGGGCAGCGGAGCAGCGGAGGAGACATGAGGCAGCGGCCAGCAGACGGAGGACATGGGCAGCGGAGCTGCACGGATGTGGCCTAACATCAGCGTAGTACGTCGGCGCACGGGACATGGGATGCAGCACGGAGATTATGGGCGCAGCGGGCAGCAGAACGGAAGAACAGGTCGGCGGCAAGCGGCACGACGGAGATATGGCGGACAGCAGGCAGCAGCAGCAGGCACGGGAGACCATGGCGGGCGACGGCAGAACGGAGACATTGGGGCGCGGCCAGGCTGCACAGGGACAGCCTGGGAGCCCCACGGACAGCAGACGAAGAGATCCATGGGAAGCAGCGGCAGCAGCACGGAGACTTCCCTTTTTCCCCCCATTTCACCTAGTCTTCAGCCTGGTGATGGCAGAGCGGCATGCGCGCAGACGGACACATAGGGGCACTGGGCAGCAGCAGCAGCACGGAGACATGGGGCCAGCGGGCGGCAGCAGACGAGGATAGGAGGGTCAGCGGCGCAAGGAGACTGGCGGCAGCGGGCAGCACGGAGACATGGCGGCAGCGCGCAGCAGACGCGGGACATGGGGCTGGGGCCGCAGCACGGAGACATGGGAACAGGGGCAGCAGCGAAGGAGACATGGGGCAGCAGGCGCAGAAGGACGAGACATTTTACGGGCAGCACGGAGAGATCGGGAGACTTCAGTGAGAAGAGGAGCGGATCCCGGACCGGTATTCCGACGAGTAGCAAGATGTGCCAACATCTGCTAATTATTTCCCCTGGGTTCTTCCTGCGCTTTTCACCTTAAATGATCACTGTGTTCCAATGTTTTTTATTCATTCTCACTGTTCTTAATGCTGCTAACTTGTCGGGAGGTAATATTACGACGGAAACGTAAGATGAAGAAGATGCAGATGGTTGCACTTACATCTGCTAACTTATCGAAAGACTCTTTTCAATTAATAACACATTTTATTCCAAACCATGGTCCCTGCCAATGAAACAATGCTACGCGTCTCCATTGCCTTTCAATGGGGCTCGTTATCGAGAGAGACATACGAGGCATCTGGAAAAGTTCGTCGTCGAATACGAGCACCCGAGCATTTGTCGTGCTCGCTCAATCTAGTTTATCATAACAACACTAAATCTTTGTTTTTTCTAAACAGTCAATGAGAAATCTGAAAGGAAGCTGGAGCAGAGGACAGAGGGCAGGGACACCAAAACCACCACAAAGTCCCAGCAGTTGCCACGAGGCGAGAGGTGAAGAAGTCCTTCTGGAAGAGGCGGCGGCCACATCATATGTCCATGGTACACTACTCTAAATGCTTCACCTTCCACAAACGACTAGGGAAGGAGCATTTGGAAAAGTTCTGTTGGCAACAGATCACATCAGGAACGAACATTTGCCATCAAGTGTCCAGAGGAGGTGTACACCAGCGTGGGTACAGCTGGCAGAGCGTGACATCCTGCAATATCCCATAGAAACCCTTTCTGATCATGGCCTGGCTGCCTTCCAGACTGACAGCAAGTCTTCTAGGTGATGGAGCTGGCCTCAAGGGAAGTCTTGATGCATATCTTCAAGAACACTCTCCTGGATATTCCCACATCTAGATTCATCACAGCAGAAGTCATCTTGCCGTCTACAGTTTCTCCATAGAAAAGCCATATCACAAGAGACCTGAGCCTCAAAA
Source organism: Engystomops pustulosus (assembly GCA_019512145.1). Taxonomy (NCBI): domain Eukaryota; kingdom Metazoa; phylum Chordata; class Amphibia; order Anura; family Leptodactylidae; genus Engystomops; species Engystomops pustulosus. The sequence goes on from CM033644.1 coordinate 212,873,567, forward strand.
ACATTCGGGGACCAGAGAGGGCCCACCAAAATCACCGAGTTTGGCTGCGCAATAACTGATGTGCAAGACAAAACTTCAGACTTTGTACTGACCACACCAGGGTTTGCTGCCCCGGAAATGGTCAATTGCATGGACCATTGCCAGAGGGGACTCTTGCTCTGGGAGTTACTTTATAGCTACACTGACACTGGATATACCCATTCTAGGGGAATCGGTGTCACAAATTGAGCATGCGGTCATCAAAAAGAATCCTTATCACCAGGCACTCCAACCATGAGACTGTAGAGAATCAAAGGACTTCGTGTAAAGAGCCACAAAATCGGCTTGAGTTAAAGGAAACATCAGGAATCACCATTCTTCTATAGATAAATTGTTGATGTGGGAATAGGACGGCAGTTCCCCCACGTATACTGCGGCGCTCCTGAGAGACCTAAACCTGTCCTATACTACCTGGATGATGAGATGTGCATGGAGTTTGAACAGCTTCTGCCTTCAGCTTTGTATGTCTGCGTGGTCTGACACTATATCCCACTGACATGGTACAGACCAACAGACTGAGTGGCCAATTCTTTATCCAAATGGCCATGGTAGAAGTAACAGCAGACAATACTGCTGGACGTAGATGCTCACCTCTAGAAGACATCAGCACCAAAGACAAAGGAAAGTTCTCAACAACCATAATATATCACCTGCGCTCCCCTCCATAACTCAGCAGATCAGATGTATCTGTAGGCTCATTCACATGGAGACCCACCACAAACAGTGAGTAGGCGATGTCGTGCAGTATGCAAATACTGCTGGTCAGGGTTACATGCCTAGGGAGATGCCCACAAAGTTAGTGAATACTATAAATATCAGGGGGTTAACATTCACTTTATTACAGGATAGTGAGATAATAGAATGATGATTATTCCTTTTGTGTTATTAGGGAATTGATGACATCCACCTTCTCCATGCCAGACGTGATCCCTGGTGACTTCATCTCCTTCTACTAAAGCCATGTCCCACAAATCACCAGAGGACGGGCAGCTATCTCCAAGGACTGGAATGACAAATTCCACCGATTTTCCTGCTAGTCAAGATGTATCACTGATCAGGATTTTCCTTCTGCCCTCACTGGACATGGAACATTAACTGGATTTCGCATGCAAGATGTCTGCTGCCACCTCATGGCAACCGGTAGGGCTCAGTGCACTACGCTGTTGTCGTTGCAGAGTACCCCGAAATATTACCATGGGACATCAACTGCAGGAGTTTTTGTATGTTCTCCCCCCGTGTTTGCGTGGGTTTCCGCGGTATCTCCGGTTCCCCCACATTATAAACATATACTGATAGGGACCCATCATTAAAATAATTTGTATATTATGGTAAAAACTATAAATTTGCTGATACATTTTATTCACGTTCTAGTATAAAGGATGTGCTCTAGTCATGTGTCTCCAGTCTTAGAGCAGAAATTGATGAAAACGTATACAGTCCCAAAAAATGGTTATACAGGCAGTCCCGGGTTACATACAGATAGGTCTGTAGTTGTTCTTTAAGTGAATTGTATGTTAGCCGAACTGTAAAGCTTAATAACAGACGCATTTGATAACTGTTGCAGCTGATCATTACCTAGGCTAAAGTACAGCAAAGTACCAATTATCAAGAGGTCGTTTGTAAACTAGGGGTTCCGTAGTAAGTCAACAGTGGTTTAAGTAGGGGACGCCTGTAATAAAAATGTCAGCAGTGGCTTCCACTTTGGTACAAGTCAGTTCATTGGCTTCAGAATATGGCGAAATGAAACTTTTTTTTGTACAAAAAAATTAGAATTTTTAACATTCAAACATAATTAAATCCCCTAAGAAATTGGCCATCTTTTGTGGAATAGAGGGGGATGTGTGATTTGGACCACACAGTTAAAGGAGGAAATATGATTAATAAGAAAGACTCTAAAGTTATTTAGTTCCTGTATGTCGCACAAGCGAAAAACTTATTAACAAAAAAAAGATAGGAATATCGCCACTGTGGATGAGAAAAGTGTTGACAAACATAAACGATCAACTATTATACTAATTAATATGTATATATCTTATATACAACCTTTTGTGAAAATTTTTTATTTATGCAGACACCTTCAAATTTTGAATTGAGATGACAGAAATGGACTATACAGAGAATTTAGGCATGTCTAAAGTAGGCTGTCGGTTTTGAAGCGTTGTCGGGGAAGGATTCATAGAGAATTCCGTGCGCACAAGCAAGGTCTTGGGGGTGAGATTGAGGGCCTGAACAACTTAAGAGCAATAGGCTGACCTAGATGTTGCTCTAAAATTATGTTGTATCCACGTCACATTCAAATATCACCCTGAATTTAATTTTTGTTGTTAAAGGCATTGTTTCATCAAGACATGGGCATGTAACATTGCATATGTATAGAAATTACTGCTTCGTTAAATGGCAGTACTTCACATGTTTTTTTATAAAGGAGAGAGCAAAATCTCCTAACCCTTTAGTGTCTTGCTGAATAACCACTCTCCCCTTCGCTGTATGCTCTTTTAGGAATGTGCCAGCTCATCAAGTGCCCACGTTTATATGTCATTTATCAATGTCATAGAGCCCAAAAAATTCATGGCTCAAGAGTGTTTGGCTTTCAGTTCTGCAGTTTTGGACCTTCGTCAGGTCCTGAAGAGATTCTGTAACAGTTGTGTGAGAGCAGCCCCATCACGACATTACATGGATAAAGGTCTATCTTTTTATCAAGCTCGTACAGGCTAAGGTAGTTCAAATTTGGCAGAGTGTTTGTGGTTGCATGGGCTTCTAGTAGTCCTGGGCCCCAAAGATGTCCACCCAATCAGTTATAATGAGGCTACTGCGGTCATAAACTTTCCAACTCTTTCTGTCTCTAGTTATACTCGCATTTTAGAAGAAAATGGTGCACACACGAGGGCCTGACTAGTAGTTGTGTGGCTTGGATAATTGAGGTGGAGCTGTTCCAAATTGTGGAAGCGCAGCTCTGGGTAGAGTCTCCCTAGATGCCCTAAGTGTCAGGTCAGTAGGCCTAGGCACTTTCCTCTCATCGTGATGTGCTGATACACACCACGACACCACTTTACACTGTTGCCCTATCCAGGCAGCATCTACATGCTGCATGTACACCAAGTTCTCCTAGCCTTAACTCTGGATAGTTTGCTCAGCCTGCACCAGATGGATCCCTGCATGTGAGAGGGCCTATTATCACACTCCACCTGCCTTTTGTATGTGGGAGGGTGTTGCAGAAATTTCCACAAGGATGAAGGATATTAACAGGATGAGGATTTTTAACCAAGAAACTTACATACTGATTCGTGCCCCCATCTGGCAGGATTCTGGTATCTCTTTTAGCTTCTTATCCCCCTAGTTTAATTAAATTAATAATAAAAAAAAAAAAGATTTTGAATTAATCACCGTTATGGTGCCGGCTACTCAGACTAATTTGCTAATTTAAGCCTTTTTTTGTACAAACAAGGTTAGTTGGCAAAAAGACGAGCACCAGGAAACCAGAGGGGTCTAGCACCTAGCATGTGCAATGTGCTTGGGCTTACAATTCCTTTAAAGGAGGCTTCCACATATTGCAAATTAGGACCTATCCAGAGATAGGCCGATACTTGATAATCGTGGGGGTCTCAGTGATGGGACACCACGGATCTTATTATACCCCTGTTGTCCTGGAGATGCAGAAATGCTGGTCGCACATGTGTACAGCTGGTCCATTCATCATGTGCCAGCTGGTCCATTATCTCACGCAATACGGCCATCAGTGCCATAGGAGATGAACTGGCTGCTCTGGTCGCCCTGATCGCAACAGGGGTCCAACGGCCCCGGTTCATCGAGATCCCAGTGATGGGATTAGTGATGGGATCCCACACGATCATCATGGAGGCCTAAATTGTTGTGACTGAAGAACCCTCTTGAAGGAAGGCATAGGAGAAGGGAAACCAAAGACAATAGGTTAAAACAAAATGGCCCACTCCCCTTGCCACCAAGGAGTTATTTGAGATAAAATATAACAAATTAAACAATGACAGCTTATAAATGTAACCTATACTCACACTTTTCTCTCCTTTTGTGGTGACTTGAGGACGCCTTTAAATTTGATTTCCATGTGTTGTATAGTCCTTTTTAGCTGAACTTCCAAACTCTCTTGTTCAGTGAGGCAGTGAGTTTAAACAACAACGGGTGGTACGTGATGGATAGGAAAGACATCCATTCCTACTATAGTATATTGAGTGGCTGTAACCATGGACATGGTGCACCAAGGAGCTCTAACTACCACATATCAGTTATCAAATAGAGGCTGCGTCTATGGCTGACGTTTGTTATGGATTGTAAAACAATTTAATTGTCGTTTACTCTCCCCAGGGAGTCTCTGTTTGATCAGAGAAACTTGCTCTTCCTAAGTGGTGGAATTGACACCTTAGGCCAATGTGTGGTTCAGGAAGGGGGATGAAAGAACCAACAGGCTATGTGGTCTTTTCCCACCAAAACTTAGACAATGGGAAATATCATAGCTGTCCATAACTGAGGTATAATTCATAAGTATGCATCCCCAGTTACACAGGACAGTTATAGGGTCTAGATATGCTCCTGGAGCAAGAATCGGTTTAGCGCCAGGCGAAGTCAGCTAATAGCAGAACACCCCTGATATAAGGCTAAGACACCCAAGTTTGGTATGGGGTTAATGGGAATTAGGTACCCGGTTGATTGGAAGCAATGTCACAGTTGTGCCATCTTCCAATCAAAAGTTATGGGGTTTAAATAAAACCCCAGGCCCAGAAAGTACCTCTCTGATGGGAGGAGGATAGAAAAACTCCCCCTCACAATGACATCGCAGCCTGGGGTGGGGGTCAAAATTCCCCTGGGTTTAAATTGGTAGAGCAGCCACATGGCTTTGGTTCAGTACTGAGGATTCTATCACACTAGAAGACTGGATCGCTGTCTATGCCCAGTCCTTGGGCCAAAGAATTTCTTCCTATTTCAATAGCAAGAGTTTTTTGTTTTTCTCCTAACTGTTTTTAAGTATCGTATGCATATCGTTTTTTAACTTTTTCATTTTATCTGACAATTTTATTCTTTAAGTGTACTGTATTTTTTTGTACATATATTAAATTGTTCTTTTAATAAGTCTCTGCTTGTAGCCTTAAAGAATCTGAGTCTCCGAAGGGAATCACTTTACCAGAGGTCATTTTAACATAGTCTATGTAGTAAGCGATTGTATGTTGTGTGTGAATTAATCATTTTAATATAGTATAAGCACTGAGTGCATGTGCTGTGTAAATCATCAGCGTGCGTTGTCTGTGTGGTTGAGGTACCTACGGCCTTCTTTGCATAAGTAAGTCGTAGGTGGTGGCAGTGGATTGACTGGCAGCCGAATTTGCGTGGAGTAAATTTGGCATTAGGACTCAATTTTGTAGAAGTGGGTGGTGCTTAAGGGCTAAATCCTAGGACAACATAGAGTAGGTATCCCCGTGTGTGAACTCCGGTGAGTGGGGTTCGTGACATGGGGTTTACCCATTTTCTATTCCTGAAACCATGGCTATGTCAGCCTATATCTAGTTTAGCAGTTTCTAGGGAATAGGGGGGGTAATGGATTTGAATTTGGGGGGTGGTTACGGTGGTTGTAGGAAATTTTTTTTACTTTTTAAAGAAACTTTGGTTCTGTTTTTATTTGTAGCTTTGTCTCTATTTTTGAGACTCCCAGGGGGACAGTTAACCCTAGATTGTCGGTACGAGCCGTATCATATACTGCCAATACCTACAGTATGTTTAGCTGTATAGACACGAATGAAGGTAGTAAAACGAGTAGGCCTCGGTTAGCCTTGGAAGACCCGAGGCGCTCAGGAGATGGATTGCCGCTCCCCGAAGACGTCACGGGGAATGACGATCCCGACAAAAAAGATGGCGGCGCCCATGCTAGCATCGATCGGCGGGTGTTACCGGTAAGCCTTTGCTGTCTATGCAGCAAAGACTTCGGCTATGGAGAGGACTCGCCCTCGCGCCTCTCCATGCACCGGGACCCGGCTTGCGCCGTACTAGTACACGCCAATCGGGAGTGGGTTAAAAAGTTTATAGAAAGAAAGCGCTTTCGCCATGCATGTGACAAACTGAAACATTTATCAATAATGTGCGCCAAACAGAAAATAACCCATATTAAGGATAGAGCGACATATGTAAAGTTCACAACATGCCCTAGAAGGGCGATATACTGTCACAAATAATCATAATATCACTCTGCTTTCAGAATTTAAGACAGCACAACCGCAAAAACTCAAAAAACTAATTAAAAGTCAGCACCCTTTAAAAACCTAATACTTTGAAAGCAGACAACCAGGTATGCTTTGGCAATTAACATTTGACCACCCTCATTAACTTTGTGACACCCACAATATAAACAAAAATTGCACTGAAAATGCCTGATAACGTATGTTTTTACAAATAAACCTCACATTGAGGTTTAAATCACAATAGGATCAAAAATATAACACATAGATTTATATACACCGCAATACACAACATCAAGAATTTACCCTCCCAAAAATGCTAAACAAAAGAATGTGACATATTTAGTTGCAATCCTAAATATATCACACACAAAATGAAAAAACATTTCCTCTGTAGGCAGGTCCTTTTGCTGCCTGGATATGTCCCTAGCTATAATATAGCACAGTATCAGATACTGTCTTTTTTTTAGTTGTTTAGCTTTGTGCTTAGACTGCTTGTCTGTCTTCACCCCTTTGTTCTGTATCCATTTTTCTTTGTCTCCCCCTTATGTTTTTTTACTTTTTCAATTCCTTGCCATACAAAGGATGTTTGTATACACCTTGAGGATCTCATGAAATTGCTTGGTCGCCACTGATACTTAGTGTATGTTTAGGAATACTTTGAAAACAACACAGACTATACACTCACCGGCCACTTATTAGGTACACCATCTAGACGGGTTGGACCCCTTGTTGTCTTCTGAACGCCTAATTCTTCATGGCATGATCACAAGGTGCTGGAAGCATTCCTCAGAGATTTGTGGTCCCTATTGACATGATGGCATCACACAGTTTCCGCAGATTTGTCGGCTGCACATCCATGATGCGAATCTCCCTTGTCCACCACATCCAAAGATGCTCTATGGGATTGAGATCTGGTGACTGTGGGGCCATTTGAGTACAGTGACCTCTGTCATGTTCAAGAAACCAGTCTGAGATGATTCCAGCTTTATGAACATGGCGCATTATCCTGCTGAAAGTAGCCCATCAGATTTATCAGGTACATTGTGGTCATAAAGGGATGGGACATGGTCAGCAACAATACTCAGGTAGTAAGAGGTAGCAAGAAATATAGTACTCGGCACAATCCCAACTTCAATGGTCACAGTTCAACAAGTCCAGGGCGATGTTAATCACCGTAACAGACTCCGACAGTGCAATCCTTTAATTATACACAGTGGTGGTGCTCTGCTAGTGCAATATTAGTCCATTCAATATCCCAGATAAGGAAGGAAAAAGAAGAGGCACTCACCATTTAACTGTGTAGTATCTTTATTCAGGTGCATAGTAACAGGGAGGAGCGGGACTGGCGACGAGCCGTTTCGCGCCTCTGCCCAATCATCAAGCCATTGCATCAGTGTTCATGATTGCATGCACAAGCTGTCACAAGCAATAGTGGGCTGCACAATTAATTCCTAAGAGACATATTCGAAAACATCTATCAGATGTAAGATACTAGTTTGACTATGTATCGCAGCGACCAGCATTTTTTCGTTAGATCCGTCAGAGAGATACAAAAATTTGTATAACAGGAATTGAAAAAGTCTAAAAGCATTAGGAGGAGAAAAATTATTGGATAGAAAACATATTGGATTTCCGTCTTAAAACTAGACACACTGGTTTTCAACTTAAGACAGGATCTGATACTGTGCTAATATCTGTGGCACCCTGTTTCACCAGAGCCAAGACGGTTGTGGACTTAGCAACGGTCTCTCCACAGGTAAACTTTGTCCCAGGATAAGACTCGGGACGTGCAGGAGGTCAAGGCAGTGCGGCAAAGAATCGGAAGTCAGGACAGGAATCTAGGTCACAATGGGAAATCACAATAATCTTGAGGGTCTACAAAAAATAAGCTTACTCCAAGGCCACGAGGCACAAAGATACAAGAGCAGCGGAATAGGCAGGCTGGGATTTATCAGGGCAGGCTGCATGTCCTACTCCAAGGGCCAGCGCACAAGACCGCGGTGACCGCGCTGGAGCCATGGAGCTGCAGGCTGTCTCCGGAGGCAGGGGAGGCACACAGGTGCGCCTGGGGACCGGGCATATCGGTTGCAGGAGCACCCGTGACAGTGCCCCCCCTCAAAGATCTCCCCTCCAGCCGAACCCTTCCAGGCGTGGTGAAAGTACGCCTCCCTCTAACCGATTTCTTATGTCAGACCTCTTTTGACTTCATAGACATTGTTGGAATTAGCCACAGGAGCAGGGGGAGTTATTGTCCGGCAGAAACGATCAAGATGACGGAGGAGACATGAAAAGTTTGGGATGCGCATGGTGGGAGGAAGACGAGAGTTTGTAGCCATGGGATCATGCTCCTATTATCCAAATGGGCCCGAGAAAACAAGGATCAGTTTTAGCTGGGGGATTTTCAGCCGGCACTATTCGGAGGACAGCCAGACTGTATCTCCAGAGAGAGATTGGAGAGGCCTACTTTTCCTGTGGCCTGCGTTATAGGTCCAACATAGTAATGAGACACAATGAGGCTCATTTACTAAAGTTCCGAAGGCCGCATTTTTGTGTTGGGATTCCAAATTTTTTCCGTTTGCCGCTGATTTGCCCCAGATTTTGGCACCCGCGATGGATTGTGCGCATCGCGCGCTGGTCTTTCATGCGGAAAAACGGCAAAATTAAAAAACGTTTGTGTCGCAAGATCAAGCAATTACTTGCACCAGGAAGAGGCAGGTGAACTCCGCAGGACCTCGGCGCAGCAGCGACACCTGCTGGATATCAGGCGGCATGACCTTAGTAAATCCCGGCGCACCCCGAATCCACTCAGACAATGCGCCACAGCGGACCGGATGGTGACCGGGTAAGTAAATGAGCCCCAATGTGTAGAGGCAGTCAAGTGTGCCAGAACATAAGAGGAAAGGAAAGTTGGCAAGACGTGATGATGGCAGCCGACCAGAGGAACAAAATGGAACAACCAGATGAGGTGTACGAAAGAAGACACAGTCGTAATAAAGTCCATGGCCGCGTGAGTCCATGGGCACCTGGTATCAGTAATGCGGAGAAGACCAGCAGGCTTAGAGTGAGGACTTTGTACGGCACAGGAAGCGCAGAACTCACAAAATTTTGTAAATCCCTAACAGATCTGGCCACCAGATGAAATGAGGTAGAGAGGGTAACCTCTCACCCCAGGGTACCCAGACACCGAGAGAAATGTGTCTCCAAGTAGTACCCCCGAAGAGCATGTTGAACAAAAATGCTGTGCCAGAAGGAAGCGGCCGTAGGTCCACAGAGCGCAACAGCCTCGCAGGTGAACAGTAGAACCAGGAGACGGTGTGTCCCAACATACACAAGGCACGAGAGAGAGCACAAGTCTAACATTTCTCAAGCGGACGGAAAGGTATCAGGAAATTGAAGCGGAGGAAGGGACCAATGACTGTCGAGGTTGGAGACATTGGGCGGTCTGGAGGTATAGGAGATTCTTGGTGACCCGTGTAGATACAGACTGGATGACGAGCTCTTCCAGCAGATAACCGCCACTCTTCCAAGGCCAGTTTTATGGCAAGAACCCCCGATTGTTTCGGTCACACAGATAACTGAAGGTACTGGGAGTACACAGGGAGAAAGCCTCTATGGGAAGAGTCCAGGGGGAAGTCTGTCACCGTGGACCTCTGGGCCCCATGGGAGTTGATGCTAGCCAAACCTGGGACCCGAGTCTAGTGGCACCTGTCTTCGTCAGAGCAACCGCAAAGCAGATGGATGTGCATACAGCAGGGCCATCGGTCTGTTCCACAGGTGCGACTAGCCCCTCAGTGGCAGTCAAGGTGTATGCCAGGAAACCCGGAGACGTCTGGAAAGGCTAGAAACAGGACACACCATAGGTATGGCAACGCTGGAGACGAGACCACGGAGCGTCTGGAAACGCTGAGAAACAGGACACACCAGAGATCATATGGGAAGCTGGAGACAGGAACACAGAGCGTCTGAAACGTGGAGGACGAGCATCTGAAACGCTGATGGGCAATCACTTCAACAGGAAACGCTGTGGGAGATCCAGCGTAAGTAAGGGAGGTGCCTGATTATAAGGGCGGAGGTCAGATTAGTGAACTCCAATCAGGAGGACACTGGCTTTAAGTCCTGAGAATTCGCATGCGCGCCCTAGCAGCAGAGCACTGCTACCTGGAGGGAAGGAGTGCGTGCGGCATACACGCCATAACCGAGCACACTAGGAGCCTGGAAGGCACTAGGGCCGGGGGACACCGTGCCACGTAGGAGGGCATGGGTGTACCTGCATCCGCTACCAAGGATTGCAGGTACGGCTGTGACACTGATCAACTATGGATTAGTTTCTCTCTGCAGCAGAAAAAGTCTTTGCGAAGAAACAACAGGTGAGCTTTTGGCCATTGGACCCTTTCTGGGGTGAGGATGGCTCCAGCTCCTACAGAGGAAGCGTCAACCTCAAGCTGGAATGGTTTTCTTCTCCTAGTCAGGCCTGATGAGAACAGGAGCAGAGCAAAAGGCAGACTTCAACTAGAAAATGCTCTCAGCCACCGAGAGCCAAAGTTTAGGATTAGATTTACATGTTAACGCCACAATAAGGGACCGAGGAAACGCGTTGCAGGGCCGGCAAGGAGAAATATAGTGTATGAACTGATAGTATTATCAAAGCCCAGGGATCTCTGTTAGCTCGAAGTCCTACTGGGTAAAGCCGTGGAGAACCGCGACAGCTTAGTGGATCCATTGGCACACCCTGTGTCATAAATTATTACCCAAGGAACTAAAGACTCTTCTGGTGGAACTGGCAGTTCTCGAGTTTGCCATGAGCCTTAGACGCCTGAGAACTGTGTCGTAGTGGACCTGATGGGATTCCAGGTCAGTAGAGAACACCCGAATATTGTCCAAGTAGACCACAACACAGGTATATATAATCTCTGAAAATGTCATTGAAATATTCTTAAAACACAGCAGGCGCATTGAAGAGTTCTGAGGGCATGACCAGAATATTGAAGTGCCCATCTCGGTGTTGAAGGCAGTCTTCTTTCACGGAAGCGGATGAGTTATATGCCCCCCTAGGCCAACTAGGAAGACCTGACTCCATGTCGGTGGTAAAGAGTTCCGTGATCAAGGGTAGGGGATAAAGGTTGTACACGCTAACTTTATAAGCCCACAATAGTCATACAGGGGCTGAGAGAACCATCTTTCTTGCGCCACAAAAAAGAATCCAGCAACGGCAACAATGAAGACTTGCGGATTGAATCCTTTCACGGATTCTCCAGATAGTCTGCCTTTTTGCTCTGCTCCTGTTCTCATGCGGCTGATACGGAGAAAACCCTTCCAGCTTGAGGTTGACGCTTCCTCTGTAGGAGCTGGAGCCATCCTCACCCGAAAGGGTCCCAATGGCCAAAAGCTCACCTGTTGTTTCTCGCAAAGACTTTTTCTGTGCGAGAGAAACTAATCCATAGTTGATCAGTGTCACAGCCGTACCTGCAATCCTTGGTGACGGATTGCAGGTACACCCATGCCCTCCTACGTGGCACGTGTGTCCCCCGGCCCTAGTTGCCTTCCAGGCTCCTAGTTGTGCTCGGGTTACTGGCGTGTATGCCGCACGCCTCTTCCCTCCAGGTAGCAGTCTCTGCTGCTAGGGCGCGCATGCCGAATTCTCAGGACTAAAAAGCAGTGTCCTCCTGATTGGAGTTCACTAATCTGACCTCCGCCCTTATAATCAGGCACCTCCCTTCACTTCCCGCTGGATCTTCCCACAGCGTTTCCTGTTGAAGTGATTGCCCATCAGCGTTTCAGATGCGTCCTGTCCCCAACGTTTCCAGACGCTCTGTGTCTCCTGTCTCCAGCTTCCCATATGCTCCTGGTGTCCTGTCTTCTAGCGTTTCCAGACGCCTCCGTGTCTCCTGTCTCCAGCGTTGCCATACTCTACGGGTTGTCCTGTCTTCTAGCCTTTCCAGACGTCTCCGTGTTTCCTTCATACCACCTTGACTGCCACTGAGGGGCTAGCGCACCTGTGGAACGACCTGATGGCACCCTGCTGTAGCAAATCCATCCTGCTTTGCGGTTGCTCTGACGAAGACCAGGTGCCACTTAGACTCCGTCCCAGGTTTTGGCTACATCAACTCCCATGGTGCCCAGAGGGTCCACTGGCCACAGACTTTCCCCCCGGGACTCTTCCATAGAGACTTTCTCCCTGGTACTCCCAGTACCTTCAGTTATCGTGTGACCGAAACATCGGTGAGCTTCTGGCCATAAAACTGGCCTTGGAAGAGTGGCGTTATCTGCTGGAAGAGCTCGTCATCCAGTCTGTATCTACACGAGTCACAAGATCTCCTATACCTCCAGACCGCCCAATGTCTCAACCCTCGACAGCTCATTGGTCCCTCTCCTCCCTCTTCAATTTCATGATACCTTTCCGTCCGCTTTGAAGAATGTTAAACTATGCTCTCTCTCGTGCCTCTGTGATATGGGAAAAACCGTCTCCTGGTTCATACTGTTCCACCTGAAGACTGGCTGTTGCCCTCTGTGGACCTACGCGCAGCTTCCTTCTGGCAGATTTTTGTTCAACATGCTCTCGGAGAGGATACTACTTGGAGACATTTCTCTCGTGTGTCTGGGTACCCTGGGGTGCAAGGGTGCTGACCCCTCATACCTCATTTCTACTGGTGGCCAGATCTGGTTAGGGATTTACAAAATTTTGTGAGTTCTGCGCTTCCTGTGGCCGTACACAAGTCTCACATCTCAAGCCTGCTGGTCTTCTCCTGCATTTAACTGATAGCCAGGTGCCCATGGACTCACGCGGCCATGATTTATTACGAATCTGTTGTCTTCTCTAGTACACCTCATCTGGTTGTTCCATTTTGTTCCTCTGTAGGTCTGCCATCATCATCGTCTTGCCAACCTTTCCTTCTCTATTGTTCTGGCACATTGACTGCCTCTACACATTGGGGCCATTTACTTACCCGGTCCAATCCGGTCCCGTGGCGCATTGTCTGAGTGGATTCGGGTCTCCGGGATTACTAAGGTCATGCGCCTGATATCCAGCAGGTGTCGCTGCTGCGCCGAGGTCTGCGGAGTTCACCTGCTTCTTCCGGGTGCAAGTAAGTGCTTGATCTTGCGACACAAAACGTTTTTTAAATTCTGCGTTTTTCCGCATGAAAGCCGCGCGCGATGCGCCACATCCGATCGCGTGGTGCCAAAATCCGGGGCAAATCAGCGCAAACGGAAAAAATTGGAATCCACCACAAAATGCGGCCTTCGAACTTTAGTAAATGACCTCTTGTGTCTCATTTACTATGTTGACCATAACGCAGCCGACAGGAAAAAGTAGGCCTCTCCAATCTCTCTCTGGAGATACAGTTGGCTGTCCTCCAGATATGTCCGGCTGAAAATCCCCCTCTACAAACTCGATCCTTTTTCTGGGCCCATTTGGATAATAGGAGCATGATCCCATGGCTACAAACCTTCGTCTTCCTCCCCCATGCGCATCCCAAACTCTTTTCATGGCTCCCTCCGTCATCTTGATCGTTCTGCCGGCAAATAACTCCCCCTGCTCCTGTGGCTATTCCAACAATGTCTATGAAGTCAAAGAGTCTGAACATGAAATCGGTTGAGGGAGGCGTACTTTCACACCGCCTGGAAGGGTTCGGCTGGGGGGAGATCTTGGGAGGAGGCCTGTCACGGGTGCTCCTGCAACCCGATACCCGGTCCCCAGGCGCCCTGTGTGCCTCCCCATGCCTCCGGAGACAGCCTGCAGCTTCCATGGTCCAGCGCGGTCACCGCGGTCTTGTGCGCTGGCCCTTGGAGATGGCACATGCAGCCTGCCCTGATAATTCCCAGCCCCTTCCATGTCCGCTGCATCTTTGTGCCTCGTGCCTTGGAGTAAGCTTATTTTGTAGACCCTCAGATTATTGGATTTCCCATTGTGACCTAATTCTGTTCTGACTTCCGATTCTTTGCCGCCTGCCTTGACCTCCTGCAACTCTCCCGAGTCTTATCCTGGGACAAAGTTTACCTTGAGAGACCGTGCTATGCCAACCCGCTTTGGCTCTGGTGAAAACAGGGTGCCCAGATAGCACAGTATCAGATCCTGTCTTAAGTTGAAACCATATGGTTTCTAGTTTTAAGAACGAAATCCATAGTTTTCTCTATCCAATAATTTTTCTTCCTCCCCTAATGCTTGTTAGACTTTTTCAATTCCTGTTATACAAAGTTTTTGTACTCTCTGACGATCTAACGAAATCTTGTCGCTGCTGATACATAGTCAAACTAGTATTCTTCACATCTGCTAAGTTTTCGAATAGTCTCTTTAAGGAATTAATTGTGCAGCCCCACTATTGCTTGTGACAGCTTGTGCATGCAATCATGAACCCTGATGGCCAATGGCTTGTGATGTGCCAGTAGGCGCGAAACGGCTCGTCGCCAGCCCGCTCCTCCCTGTTACTATGGCACCTGAATAAAGATACTACACAGTTAAATGGTGAGTGCCTCTCTTTTTCCTTCCTTATCTGGAATTGAATGGACTATTATTGCACTAGCAGAGCACCACCATCTGTGTATAATTAAAGGATTGCACTGTCGGAGTCTGTTACGGTGATACAATCGCCTGCTATTGGTTGAACTGTGACCATTGAAGTGTGGATTGTGCCGAGTATATATTCTTGCTACCATTACTACCTGAGTATTGTTGCTGACCATGTCCATCCCTTTATGACCACAATGTACCTGTAAATCTGATGGCTACTTTTCAGCAGGATATGCGCCATGTCATAAAGCTGGATAATCTCAGACTGGTTTCTTGAACATGACAGAGGTCACTGTACTCAAATGGCCTCCACAGTCACCAGATCTCAATCCAATAGAGCATCTTTGGATGTGGTGGAAACGGGAGATTCGCATCATGGATGTGCAGCCACAAATCTGCGGAACCTGTGGTGATGCCATCATGTCAATATGGGACCAAAATCTCTGAGGAATGCTTCCAGCACCTTGTGATCTATGCCATGAAGAATTAGGCGTTCAGAAGACAAAGGGGGTCCAACCCGTTACTAGATGGTGTAACCTAATAAGTGGCCGGTGAGTGTATAGTCTGTGTTGTTTCAAAGTATTCCTAAACATACACGAATGTACAGTGGCGACCAAGCAATTTCATGAGATCCATCAAGGTAACAAAATCCTTTGTATGGCAAGGAATTGAAAAAGTAAAAAAATCATTAAGGGGAGGAACCATAAGAAAAAATCCTTGGATACAGAAACATCTTGGGTTGTTGTTTAAGACAACAAGCAATGTCTATCTTAAGACAGTATCTGATACTGTGCTATTATTAATAGCTAGGGACATATCCAGGCAGCAAAAGGACCGCCCTACAGAGGAAATGTTTTTTCATTTTGGTGTTATATTTTATGGATTGCACTAAATCCTAAACTTTGGCCTCCGGTGGCTGAAGAAGCATTTTCTAAGTTGAAGTCTGCCTTTTGCTCTGCTCCTGTTCTCATGCGGCCTGATACGGAGAAACCATTCCAGCTTGAGGTTGACGCAAGGTACGCCCAGTGCTGGCGCCAGCCCTTGTGGATAAATAATGGAGTATAATATCCTACCTTCTGGTCTCCAGAAAGATGCTGCCGGATCCTGTGGCATAACTGGAAGGAGTCTCCTTCTTTTTGGATTTCTTCTCCTTCCCCACATAAGATCAGTCTTTCCCAGGCTTTTGAAGGCCGCTAAGAATCGTTGTGTTTGGGTTTCTTAGGTTTTCCCGCCTTCTCGTGGTTCTTCAATGGTATGACTTTCTCCTCTCCTCCTTTTCCCTCCAAGTGCTTTGTCTTCTTCTTTGCTTTCGGCATGATGGCGCTCTCACATGGTCTCCTCTCACCTCCTGAATGTGAGTGTTGAGACCCTGAGCCGCGCACCTGTATTTAACCCTCCGGGCATTGTGATGTCATCCGGTTCCGCCATTGTGATGTCACAGCTCCTCACCCGGCTTCTCCATGTGATGTCATCAGGTTCCGCCATTGTGATGTCACAGCTCCTCCCCCTGGCTTCTCCATTGATCTCATCAGGTCCTGCATTGTGATGTCAGAGCTTCAGTCTCTCCAGCTTCCATGTTGTTTCATAATAACAAGAAGTGAACAAGTAACTGGAGAAGCATATGATAATTCAAGATATTGATTGTATTAAATGGATCTGTGTCTCGATAATATATTTTCACTCACAATAAGGCACTATGTACACCTTGTGTACCAAAGGGCACACACAGGTTCCCTTCCATAGGAAGTTAAGAAGCCTGTATAACAAAGGATGTCCATCACTCTTAGGGGATGTGTTCCAATCCTTTATTTTTTTTAAAACGTGATTATCAGCAGTGCCTGAATTGTAGCAAAAGGTAACCGGCGAATAGACCTACGCGTAAAGGATTTATAATGTTTTCATAATGCACAAAAATTAAAACTTATACAAAAAAAATTCTTCCTTTGCCGTCTTCTGGTGCTAATAACTTTTTCATACTTTGGTGTATGGAGCTGGGGTGGTGTAATTTTTTGCGTCTTTGATGTAGTTTTCAATGCTTCTATTTTAGGACTGTGAGACTTTTGATCACTTATATTGAATAGATGGGGCATTCCCAATATCTAATGGGGGTCATTTACTAAGGGCCCGATTTGCGTTTTCCCGAAGTGTTTTTCCATATTTCCGTTTGAGCAATTTCCCCTGAATTGCCCCGGGATTTTGGTGCACGCGATCGGATTGTAGCGCATCGGCGCTGGCATGCACGCGACGGAAAAGTGGGGCTTAGCCGATGAAAACCTGACGGATTCAGAAAAACGCTGCATTTTTTAAAAAAAAAGTTTCGCGAAAATTGCATTACCTTCACTCAGCTGGCTCGTGTGTATTCCAGTGCGTTCCAGGGAACGTCGGGGAACTGCCCGTAATAAATCCTGGACGGACCAGATCCAGCGAGAGAACGCCGCCGGGGCGCGAATGGACCGGTAAGTAAAATCGACCCCATGGTTTATGATTTTTACTGATTATTTTATTTATACCGGGGAAAGGGGGGTGAATTGAATTTTTTTTTTTATATAATATAATTTTTTTTCTTTGTACTATTTTCAGACCCCCTAGGGTTCTTTAACCCTAGGTTGTCTGATTGATCCTACTGCAGTATGCCAGTATATAGGATTTTGACATCATCTATTACATGTGCAAATCGCACATTGTTATAGCTAAAACAGATAGCTCGGATTCTTGTGCGACACGAGGCTGTCATAGCAATGGGACGCACGTCCCCCGTGATGTCACGGGGAGCGACGATCGGAGCCAAGATGACCACGGCAGCTTTGCTGGCAGCGATCAAAGGTTAATACCCACGATCGGTGCTAGCACCGATCGTAGGTATTGCGGCGGGTTTGCTCATTGTGAATCAAACACCCGGTGAGTATGAACAGGGCTCAGCCCGTGACAAGACGTACATATACATCTTTTGTGCTATGGGGTTAAACAATACACTTAGACATATACTTCAATAGAAATTAATATATAGCTAAGCTTATTTAGCTGTGCATCATAAACATGACTACCTTGTATTATATATTCATACATTAGTTCAATGTCCCAATGTCACAGATGCTCTGCCACCCATATGCCGTGTTGCAGGCGGCACCCGTTGTCCTCCCCATGCCCACAGAGCCAGCCTGCAGTCTACTCACTTCCCTCGGGGCGCGCACCCCGTCCCCTAGGGCGCGCTGGCTCATCAAGATTAAAGTGCCACAGTGCGCCAATAATTGGGCTGATCGGCCGCCTGCCTGATAAAATCCCTGTCTTCCAGTATCCGCCGCCAGATCTTTGTGCATCAAGCCTTGGAGAAAGCTTGTCTCTGTGTTGTGGCAGGCTCTGGTGAAAACCGGGTGCCACTTAGACTCCACTACCAGGTGACGGCTTACGTCATCCTGCGTGATGGTTCAGTGAGCCATACCCTGACCCGTGACAATAAGATCCGGCCATGGATTCCGCCAAGTTCCGCTACCTAAAGTCGTGATCTCTCCCATTTTGGCCAGCAATCCCAGCAGCCTGACAGGGAGGCAATTGATCAACTGACCTCCGTATCAGCAATTGTGGCACCCAGCAGCAAGTAGTGACGGATCCTGCGGTGCCTCCACTACAGCAGCTTCAACATTTGCAGAGCCCAGACTGCGACTATCCATGCCTCCAATATGACAGAGACCCCAAGTGTGGCAGAGGGTTCATCACACAGTGCTCTGGCATGGGCCATCCCCTCTGGGACAGGAACGACCGGTCACGGTAATATCTCCATATTCCTCGCAGAATTCCAGTCCGTTCTTCAGTAACCAGCTGCGGTGTCATCTACAGAAACCGCCCTGCTGAATCGCGCGCAGGGGGACTTATCTGTTGGTGATATGCAGTTCAATTTCTCACTTCAGCATCCAAGCTCTCGTAAAATGAAGTGGCTTGGTCGCCACGTTTAAAGAAGTACTGTTGGCCAAATCAAAGACGCTCTGTTGCAAGGGACCCTGAGAGGTGATCTCCCTGGCTACTAAGACGACATCGCTTCTCTGAGTGCCTGGAGAAGCAATGTTTAGAACAGCGCACGCAGCACCCGACGTCTACCCCACTTTCTCCAGTCTTCCAAAAGACCACCTTTTCTGCCCACCTTGTCTGTTGCTGAGGAACCCATGCAGGTGGATAAAGCTCATCTGACACTCAAGAGTGCTCCTGATGAAGACAGGAGAACCTTTGCCAGCCCGGAACACTTTCTTGAGTCTTGACCAGTCTCCATTCAATGTGCGGAAAACAACATCACATCGGGTTTTGGGAGGAGCATCCCTAGGTGGAACAAAGCTTCTCACAATGAACTTGCTCTTCTATCAGCTCCAGGTCAGGTACTCGGTTTTAGGCTCGACTGGCAGACGGATTCTCGGTGTCCACCTTGCTGCTTTGGATCCTCAAGCCTCTGTGGTCTTCCCACTGCTTATACAGTCTTTGCCAACATCTTCTCGGAGAAGAAAACGGAGACTCTGCCACCACACCATCCCTACAACTATTCCTTAGAGCTGCTGCTGGGCACGTCCCCACCATGAGCTTGGGTATGATATAATTACACTCTTAGAGTTGTTTGTTTTTTATTTTTCTGTGTTTTTGCTAGGAGTCATGGCTTCATTGGCCAGAGCAAAGGGCTGAAAGGAACATTGCTTACAACCAGCCAGGAAGAGGCATGGGCATGTGTCTCCGCACCCCAGGGAGTCTCTGTTTGATCAGAGCAACTTGCCTTTCTAAGTGGTGGAATTGACACCTAGGCCAGTGTGGTTCAGGAAGGGGATGAAAGAACCAACAGGCTATGTGGTCTTTCCTCCCCAACTTAGACAATGGGAAATATCATAGCTGTCCATAACTGGGTTATTCATAAGTATGCGTCCCCAGTTACACAGCAGTATAGGGTCTAGATATGCTCCGGAGCAGAATCGGTTTAGCGCCAGGCGAAGTCAGCTAATAGCAGAACACCCCTGATATAAGGCTAAGACAACAGTTTGGTATGGGGTTAATGGGAATTGGTACCGGTTGATTGGAAGCAATGTCACAGTTGTGCCATCTTCCAATCAAAAGTTATGGGGTTTAAATAAAAACCAGGCCAGAAAGTACCTCTCTGATGGAGGAGGATAGAAAAACTCCCCCTACAATGACATCGCCCCTGGGGGGGGTCAAAATTCCCCTGGGTTTAAATTGGGAGAGCAGCCACATGGCTTGGTTCAGTACTGAGGATTCTATCACACTAGAAGACTGGATCGTGTCTATGCCAGTCCTTGGGCCAAAGAATTTTTCCTATTTCAATAGCAAGAGTTTTTTGTTTTTCTCCTAAATGTTTTAAGTATGTATGACATATCGTTTTTTAACTTTTTCATTTTATCTGACAATTTATTCTTTAAGTGTACGTGATTTTTTGTACAATATTAAATTGTTCTTTTAAAAGTCTCTGCTGTAGCCTTAAAGAATCTAGTCTCCGAAGGGAATCACTTTACCAGAGGTCATTTAACATAGTTATGTAGTAAGCGATTGTATGTGTGTGTGAATTATCATTTTAATATGTATAAGCAGAGTGCATGTGCTGTGTAAATCATCAGCGTGCGTTGTCTGTGTGGTTGAGGTACTACGGCCTTCTTTGCATAGTAAGTCGTAGGTGGTGGCAGTGGATTGACTGGCAGCCGAATTTGGGGGAGTAAATTTGGCATTAGGACTCCAATTTGAGAAGTGGGTGGTGCTAAGGGCTAAATCCGTAGGACAAAATAGAGTAGGATCCCGTGGTGTGAACTCCGGTGAGTGGGGGTCCTGACATGGGTTTACCCTTTCTATCCTGAAACCATGGCTATGTCAGCCTATATTAGGAGAATCGTAGAAAGGATTCATCCGCAAGTCTTCACTGTTTGCCGTTGCTGGATTCTTTTTTGTGGCCAAGAAGATGGTTCTCTCAGCCCCTGTATAGACTATTTGGGGCTTATAAAGTTAGCGTGTCACACCTTTACTCACTACCCTTGATCACGGAACTCTTTAACACCTGATGGAGCTAGGTCTTCACTAAGTTGGGCCTTAGGGGGGCATATAAACTCATCCGCTTCCGTGAAAGAAGACTGCCTTCAACACTCGAGATGGGCACTTCATATTCTGGTCATGCCCTCAGAACTCTTCAAGCGCCTGTGGGTTTTAAGAGAATAGTTTCAATGACATTTTCAGAGACTATATTATACCTGTGTTGTGGTCTACTTGGACAATATTCGGGTGTCTCTACTGACCTGGAACCCATCAGGTCCACTACGACACAGTTCTCAGGCGTCTAAGGGCTAATGGCAAACTCGAGAACTGCCAGTTCCACCAGAGAGTCTTTAGTTCCTTGGGTATATAAATTATGACAAGGGTGTTGCAAATGGATCCCACTAAGCTGTCTGCGGTTCTCCACAGGCTTTACCCAGTAGGACTTCGAGACTATACAGAGATCCCTGGGCTGATAACTATACCTGCGTTCATACTATATTTCTCCTTGGCCGGCCCTGCACAGCGTTCCCTCGTGTCCCTTTGTGGCGTTAACATAGTAAAATTCTAATCCTAAAATTTGGCTCCGGTGGCTGAAGAAGCATTTTCTAATGTGAAGTCTGCTTTTGCTCTGTCCTGTTCTCATGCGGCTGATACGAGAGAAACCCTTCCAGCTTGAGGTTGACGCTTCCTCTGTAGGAGCTGGAGCCATCCTCACCCAGAAAGGGTCCCAATGGCCAAAAGCTCACCTGTTGTTTCTTCGCAAAGACTTTTTCTGCTGCAGAGAGAAACTAATCCATAGTTTGATCAGTGTCACACGCCGTACTAGCAATCCTTGGTACGGATTGCAGGTACACCCATGCCCTCCTACGTGGCACGGTTGTCCCCCGGCCCTAGTTGCCTCTCAGGTCTAGTGTGTGTCGGGTTATGGCGTGTATGCCGCACGCCTCCTTCCCTCAGTAGCAGGCTCCTGTGCTAGGGCGCGCATGCCGAATCTCAGGACTTAAAAAGCCAGTGTCCTCCTGATTGGAGTCACTAATTGACTCTCAGCCTTATAATCAGGCACTCCCTTCAATCCCGCTGGATCTTCCACAAGGGTCTGTTGAAGTGATTGCCCATCAGCGTTTCCAGAGTGCTCCTGTCCTCCAACGTTTCCAGACGCTCTGTGTCTCCTGTCTCCAGCTTCCCATATCCGTGTGTCCTGTCTTCTAGCGTTTCCAGACGCCTCCGGTCTCCGTCTCCAGCGTTGCCATACTCTACTGGTGTGTCCTGTCTTCAGCCTTTCCAGACGTCTCCGTGTTTCCTGTACAACCTTGACTGCCACTGAGGGGCGAGCGCACCTGGGAACGACCTGATGGCACCGCTGTAGCAAATCCATCCTGCTTTGCGGTTGCTCTGACGAAGACAGGTGCCACTTAGACCGCGTCCAGGTTTGGCTAGCATCAACTCCCATGGTGGCCCAGAGAGGTTCCACTGGTCCACAGACTTTCCCCCCTGGACTCTTCATAGAGACTTTCTCCTGGTTATTCCCAAGTACTTCAGTTATTGTGTGACCGAAACAATCGGGGAGCTTTGGCCATAAAACTGGCCTTGGACGAGTGGCGCTCCTGTGGTTCTTCAATGTGTATGACTTTCTCCTCTCCTCCTTTTCCCTCCAAGTGCTTTGTCTTCTTCTTTGCTTTCGGCATGATGCGCTCTCACATGGTCTCTCTCACCTCCTGAATGTGAGTGTTGAGACCCTGAGCCGCGCACCTGTATTTAACCCTCCGGGCATTGTGATGTCATCAGGTTCCGCCATTGTGATGTCACAGCTCCTCACCCGGCTTCTCCATGTGATGTCATCAGGTTCCGCATTGTGATGTCACAGCTCCTCCCCCTGGCTTCTCCATTGATCTCATCAGGTCCTGCATTGTGATGTCAGAGCTTCAGCTCTCCAGCTTCCATGTTGTTTCATAATAACAAGAAGTGAACAAGTAACTGGAGAAGCATATGATAATTCAAGATATTGCATTGTAATTAAATGGATCTGTGTCTCGATAATATTTTTCACTCACAATAAGGCACTATGTACACCTTGTGTACCAAAGGGCACACACAGGTTCCCTTCCATAGGAAGTTAAGAAGCCTGTATAACAAAGGATGTCCATCACTCTTAGGGGATGTGTTCCAATCCTTTATTTTTTTTAAAACGTGATTATCAGCAGTGCCTGAATTGTAGCAAAAGGTAACGGCGAATAGACCTACGCGTAAAGGATTTATAATGTTTTCATAATGCACAAAATTAAAACTTATACAAAAAAAATTCTTCCTTTGCCGTCTTCTGGTGCTAATAACTTTTTCATACTTTGGTGTATGGAGCTGGGGTGGTGTAATTTTTTGCGTCTTTGATGTAGTTTTCAATGCTTCTATTTTAGGACTGTGAGACTTTTGATCACTTATATTGAATAGATGGGGCATTCCCAATATCTAATGGGGGTCATTTACTAAGGGCCCGATTTGCGTTTTCCCGAAGTGTTTTTCCATATTTCCGTTTGAGCAATTTCCCCTGAATTGCCCCGGGATTTTGGTGCACGCGATCGGATTGTAGCGCATCGGCGCTGGCATGCACGCGACGGAAAAGTGGGGCTTAGCCGATGAAAACCTGACGGATTCAGAAAAACGCTGCATTTTTTAAAAAAAAAGTTTCGCGAAAATTGCATTACCTTCACTCAGCTGGCTCGTGTGTATTCCAGTGCGTTCCAGGGAACGTCGGGGAACTGCCCGTAATAAATCCTGGACGGACCAGATCCAGCGAGAGAACGCCGCCGGGGCGCGAATGGACCGGTAAGTAAAATCGACCCCATGGTTTATGATTTTTACTGATTATTTTATTTATACCGGGGAAAGGGGGGTGAATTGAATTTTTTTTTTTATATAATATAATTTTTTTTTCTTTGTACTATTTTCAGACCCCCTAGGGTTCTTTAACCCTAGGTTGTCTGATTGATCCTACTGCAGTATGCCAGTATATAGGATTTTGACATCATCTATTACATGTGCAAATCGCACATTGTTATAGCTAAAACAGATAGCTCGGATCTCTTGTGCGACACGAGGCTGTCATAGCAATGGGACGCACGTCCCCCGTGATGTCACGGGGAGCGACGATCGGAGCCAAGATGACCACGGCAGCTTTGCTGGCAGCGATCAAAGGTTAATACCCACGATCGGTGCTAGCACCGATCGTAGGTATTGCGGCGGGTTTGCTCATTGTGAATCAAACACCCGGTGAGTATGAACAGGGCTCAGCCCGTGACAAGACGTACATATACATCTTTTGTGCTATGGGGTTAAACAATACACTTAGACATATACTTCAATAGAAATTAATATATAGCTAAGCTTATTTAGCTGTGCATCATAAACATGACTACCTTGTATTATATATTCATACATTAGTTCAATGTCCCAATGTCACAGATGCTCTGCCACCCATATGCCGTGTTGCAGGCGGCACCCGTTGTCCTCCCCATGCCCACAGAGCCAGCCTGCAGTCTACTCACTTCCCTCGGGGCGCCACCCCGTCCCCTAGGGCGCGCTGGCTCATCAAGATTAAAGTGCCACAGTGCGCCAATAATTGGGCTGATCGGCCGCCTGCCTGATAAAATCCCTGTCTTCCAGTATCCGCCGCCAGATCTTTGTGCATCAAGCCTTGGAGAAAGCTTGTCTCTGTGTTGTGGCAGGCTCTGGTGAAAACCGGGTGCCACTTAGACTCCACTACCAGGTGACGGCTTACGTCATCCTGCGTGATGGTTCAGTGAGCCATACCCTGACCCGTGACAATAAGATCCGGCCATGGATTCCGCCAAGTTCCGCTACCTAAAGTCGTGATCTCTCCCATTTTGGCCAGCAATCCCAGCAGCCTGACAGGGAGGCAATTGATCAACTGACCTCCGTATCAGCAATTGTGGCACCCAGCAGCAAGTAGTGACGGATCCTGCGGTGCCTCCACTACAGCAGCTTCACACATTTGCAGAGCCCAGACTGCGACTATCCATGCCTCCAATATGACAGAGACCCCAAGTGTGGCAGAGGGTTCATCACACAGTGCTCTGGCATGGGCCATCCCCTCTGGGACAGGAACGACCGGTCACGGTAATATCTCCATATCCTCGCAGAATTCCAGTCCGTTCTTCAGTAACCAGCTGCGGTGTCATCTACAGAAACCGCCCTGCTGAATCGCGCGCAGGGGGACTTATCTGTTGGTGATATGCAGTTCAATTTCTCACTTCAGCATCCAAGCTCTCGTAAAATGAAGTGGCTTGGTCGCCACGTTTAAAGAAGTACTGTTGGCCAAATCAAAGACGCTCTGTTGCAAGGGACCCTGAGAGGTGATCTCCCTGGCTACTAAGACGACATCGCTTCTCTGAGTGCCTGGAGAAGCAATGTTTAGAACAGCGCACGCAGCACCCGACGTCTACCCCACTTTCTCCAGTCTTCCAAAAGACCACCTTTTCTGCCCACCTTGTCTGTTGCTGAGGAACCCATGCAGTGGATAAAGCTCATCTGACACTCAAGAGTGCTCCTGATGAAGACAGGAGAACCTTTGCCAGCCCGGAACACTTTCTTGAGTCTTGACCAGTCTCCATTCAATGTGCGGAAAACAACATCACATGGGTTTTGGGAGGAGCATCCCTAGGTGGAACAAAGCTTCTCACAAATGAACTTGCCTCTTCTATCAGCTCCAGGTCAGGTACTCGGTTTTAGGCTCGACTGGCAGACGGATTCGGTGTCCACCTTGCTGCTTTGGATCCTCAAGCCTCTGTGGTCTTCCCACTGCTTATACGTCTTTGCCAAATCTTCTCGGAGAAGAAAACGGAGACTCTGCCACCACACCATCCCTACAACTATTCCTTAGAGATGCTGCTGGGCACGTCCCCACCATGAGCTTGGGTATGATATAATTACCACTCTAGAGTTGTTTGTTTTTTATTTTTCTGTGTTTTGCTAGGAAGTCATTGGCTTCATTTGGCCAGAGCAAAGGGCTGAAGGAACATTGCTTACAACCAGCCAGAAGAGGCAGGGCATGTGTCTCCGCACCCCAGGGAGTCTCTGTTTGATCAGAGCAACTTGCCTTCTAAGTGGTGGAATTGACACCCTAGGCCAGTGTGGTTCAGGAAGGGGATGAAAGAACCAACAGGCATGTGGTCTTTTCCTCCCCAACTTAGACAATGGGAAATATCATAGCTGTCCATAACTGGGTATATTATAAGTATGCGTCCCCAGTTACACAGCAGTATAGGGTCTAGATATGCTCCGGAGCAGAATCGGTTTAGCGCCAGGCGAAGTCAGCTATAGCAGAACACCCCTGATATAAGGCTAAGAACAAACGTTTGGTATGGGGTTAATGGGAATTGGTACCGGTTGATTGGAGCATGTCACAGTTGTGCCATCTTCCAATCAAAAAGTTATGGGGTTTAATAAAAACCCCAGGCAGAAAGTACCTCTCTGATGGAGGAGGATAGAAAAACTCCCCCTACAATGACATCGCCCCTGGGTGGGGGTCAAAATTCCCCTGGGTTTAAATTGGGAGAGCAGCCACATGGCTTGGTTCAGTACTGAGGATTCTATCACACTAGAAGACTGGATCGTGTCTATGCCAGTCCTTGGGCCAAAGAATTTTTCCTATTTCAATAGCAAGAGTTTTTTGTTTTTCTCCTAAATGTTTTAAGTATGTATGCATATCGTTTTTTAACTTTTTCATTTTATCTGACAATTTATTCTTTAAGTGTACGATTTTTTGTACATATATTAAATTGTTCTTTTAAAAGTCTCTGCTTGTAGCCTTAAAGAATCTAGTCTCCGAAGGGAATCACTTTACCAGAGGTCATTTAACATAGTTATGTAGTAAGCGATTGTATGTGTGTGTGAATTATCATTTTAATATAGTATAAGCAGAGTGCATGTGCTGTGTAAATCATCAGCGTGCGTTGTCTGTGTGGTTTGAAGGCCTACGGCCTTCTTTGCATAGTAAGTCGTAGGTGGTGGCAGTGGATTGACTGGCAGCGAATTTGGTGGGAGTAAATTTGGCATTAGGACACCAATTTTGTAGAAGTGGGTGGTGCTTAAGGGCTAAATCCTTAGGACAAAATAGAGTAGGATCCCGTGGTGTGAACTCCGGTGAGTGGGGGTCCTGACATGGGTTTACCCTTTTCTATTCCTGAAACCATGGCTATGTCAGCCTATATTAGGAGAATCGTAGAAAAGGATTCATCCGCAAGTCTTCACTGTTTGCCGTTGCTGGATTCTTTTTGTGGCCAAGAAGATGGTTCTCTCAGCCCCTGTATAGACTATTGTGGGGCTTATAAAAGTTAGCGTGTCACACCTTTACTCACTACCTTGATCACGGAACTCTTTAACCACCTGCATGGAGCTACGGTCTTCACTAAGTTGGGCCTTAGGGGGGCATATAAACTCATCCGCTTCCGTGAAAGAAGACTGCCTTCAACACTCGAGATGGGCACTTCATATTCTGGTCATGCCCTCAGAACTCTTCAATGCGCCTGTGGGTTTTAAGAGAATAGTTTCAATGACATTTTAGAGACTATATTATACCTGTGTTGTGGTCTACTTGGACAATATTCGGGTGTCTCTACTGACCTGGAACCCATCAGGTCCACTACGACACAGTTCTCAGGCGTCTAAGGGCTAATGGCAAACTCGAGAACTGCCAGTTCCACCAGAGAGTCTTTAGTTCCTTGGGTATATAAATTATGACAAGGGTGTTGCAAATGGATCCACTAAGCTGTCTGCGGTTCTCCACAGGCTTTACCCCAGTAGGACTTCGAGACTATACAGAGATCCCTGGGCTGATAACTATACCTGCGTTCATACTATATTTCTCCTTGGCCGGCCCTGCACAGCGTTCCCTCGTGTCCCTTTGTGGCGTTAACATAGTAAAATTTAATCCTAAAATTTGGCTCCGGTGGCTGAAGAAGCATTTTCTAATGTGAAGTCTGCCTTTTGCTCTGTCCTGTTCTCATGCGGCTGATACGAGAGAAACCCTTCCAGCTTGAGGTTGAGCTTCCTCTGTAGGAGCTGGAGCCATCTCACCCAGAAAGGGTCCCAATGGCCAAAAGCCCACCTGTTGTTTCTTCGCAAAGACTTTTTCTGCTGCAGAGAGAAACTAATCCATAGTTGATCAGTGTCACAGCCGTACTAGCAATCCTTGGTACGGATTGCAGGTACACCCATGCCCTCCTACGTGGCACGGTGTCCCCCCGGCCCTAGTTGCCTCTCAGGCTTAGTGTGTGTCGGGTTATGGCGTGTATGCCGCACGCCTCCTTCCCTCAGTAGCAGGCTCCTGTGCTAGGGCGCGCATGCCGAATCTCAGGACTTAAAAAGCCAGTGTCCTCCTGATTGGAGTCACTAATTGACTCTCAGCCTTATAATCAGGCACTCCCTTCAATCCGCTGGATCTTCCACAAGGGTTCATGTTGAAGTGATTGCCCATCAGCGTTTCCAGAGTGCTCCTGTCCTCCAACGTTTCCAGACGCTCTGTGTCTCCTGTCTCCAGCTTCCCATAGTCCGTGTGTCCTGTCTTCTAGCGTTTCCAGACGCCTCGGTCTCCGTCTCCAGCGTTGCCATACTCTACTGGTGTGTCCTGTCTTCAGCCTTTCCAGACGTTCCGTGTTCCTGATACAACCTTGACTGCCACTGAGGGGCGGAGTCGCACCTGGGAACGACCTGATGGCACCTGCTGTAGCAAATCCATCCTGCTTTGCGGTTGCTCTGACGAAGACAGGTGCCACTTAGATCCGCGTCCAGGTTTGGCTAGCATCAACTCCCATGGTGGCCCAGAGAGGTTCCACTGGTCCACAGACTTTCCCCCCTGGGACTCTTCATAGAGACTTTCTCCTGGTTATCCCAAGTACTTCAGTTATTGTGTGACCGAAACAATCGGGGAGCTTTGGCCATAAAACTGGCCTTGGACGAGTGGCGTGCTTTCGGCATGATGCGCTCTCACATGTGTCTCCTCTCACCTCCTGAATGTGAGTGCTGAGACCCTGAGCCGCGCACCTGTATTTATACCCTCCGGGCATTGTGATGTCATCAGGTTCCGCCATTGTGATGTCACAGCTCCTCACTCTGGCTTCTCCATTGTGATGTCATCAGGTTCCGCCATTGTGATGTCACAGCTCCTCCCCCTGGCTTCTCCATTGGGATGTCATCAGGTCCTTCATTGTGATGTCAGAGCTTCAGCTCTCTCCAGCTTCCATGTTGTTTCATAATAACAAGAAGTGAACAAGTAACTGGGAGAAGCCATATGATAATTCAAGATATTGCATTGTAATTAAATGGATCTGTGTCTCGATAATACTATTTTTCACTCACAATAAGGCACTATGTACACCTCGTGTACCAAAAGGCCACACACAGTTTCCTCTCCATAGGAAGTTAAGAAGCCTGTATAACAAAGGATGTCCATCACTCTTAGGGGATGTTGTTCCAATCCTTTATTTCTTTAAAAACGTGATTATCAGCAGTGCCTGAATTGTAGCAAAAGGTACCCAGGCGAATAGACCTACGCGTAAAGGATTTATAATGTTTTCATACATGCACAAAAATTAAAACTTATACAAAAAAAATTCTTCACTTTGCCGTCTTCTGGTGCTAATAACTTTTTCATACTTTGGTGTATGGAGCTGTGGGTGGTGTAATTTTTTGCGTCTTTTGATGTAGTTTTCAATGCTTCTATTTTTAGGACTGTGAGACTTTTTGATCACTTATTATTGAATAGATGGCGCATTCCCGATACCTAATGGGGGTTATTTACTAAGGGCCCGATTTGCGTTTTCCCGACGTGTTTACCAAATATTTCCGATTTGCAGCAATTTCCCCTGAATTGCCCCGGGATTTTGGTGCACGCGATCGGATTGTAGCGCATCGGCTGGCATGCACGCGACGGAAATCGTGGGGCTTAGCCGAATGAAAACCTGACGGATTCAGAAAAACCGCTGCATTTTTTAAAAAAAAGTTTCGCGAAAATTGCACTTACCTTCACTCAGCCTGGCTCTGTGTATTCCAGTGCGTTCCAGGGAACGTCGGAGGAACTGCCTTAATAAATCCTGGCCGGACCAGAATCCAGCGAAGAGAACGCGCAGCTGGATCGCGAATGGACCAGGTAAGTAAATCTTCCCCAATGTGTTTATGATTTTTACTGATTATTTATATTTATACGGGGAAAGGGGGGTGAATTGAATTTTTTTTATATATATGTAATTTTTTTTTTCTTTGTACTATTTTTCAGACCCCCTAGGGCAGTGGTGGCGAATCTATGGCACAGGTGCCAGAGGCGGCACTCACAGCCCTTTCTGTGGGCACCCGGGCCATCGCCCCCGCACACCAGACAGGACTCAAAGAATCTTCCTGCAGTTCCAAGCAACTTAAAAGATGCTGCTTTCAAAAAGAAGCTAACATTTTCCATCTTTCTACTGTGTTGCTGTCCTCAGGAGGCCAATATGATTGAAAGTTGTTGAAAAACAGGGAGCAATAAGTTACTTCTATTATTTTTGGTTGTCACCTCGCAATAAATAAGGGGGGTTTTGGGTTGCTTTTTGGGCACTCGGCTGCTAAAAGGTTTGCCATCACTGCCCTAGGGTTCTTTAACCCTAGGTTGTCTGATTGATCCATACTGCAGTATGCCAGTATATAGGGATTTTGCACATCATCTATTACAATGTGCAAATCGCACATTGTAATAGCCTAAAACATGATAGCCTCGGATCTTTGTGCGACCCGAGGCTGTCATAGCAATGGAACGCCGTTCCCCGCTGATGTCACGGGGAGCGACGATCGGAGCCAAGATGCCACCGGCAGCTTTGCTGGCAGCGATCAAAGGGTTAATACCCACGATCGGTGCTAGCACCGATCGTAGGTATTAGCGACGGGTTTTGCTTCATTGTGAATCAAACACCCGGTGAGTATGAACAGGGCTCAGCCCGTGACAAGACGTACATATACATCTTTTTGTGCTATGGGGTTAAACAATACACTTAGACATATTACTTCAATAGAAATTAATATATAGCTAAGCTTATTTAGCTGTGCATCATAAACATGACTACCTTGTAATTATATATTCATACATTAGTTCAATAGTCCCAAATGTCACAGATGCTCCTGCCACCCATATGCCGTGTTGCAGGCGCACCCGTGTTCCTCCCCATGCCCACAGAGCCAGCCTGCAGTCCTACTCACCTTCCCTCCGGGGCGCGCACCCCCGTCCCCTAGGGCGCGCTGGCTCGTCAAGATTTAAAGTGCCAGTGCGCCAATAATTGGGGCTGATCGGCCGCCTGCCCTGATAAAATCCCTGGTCCTTCCAGTATCCGCCGCCAGATCTTTGTGCATCAAGCCTTGGAGAAAGCTTGTCTTCTGTGTTGTGGCAGGCTCTGGTGAAAACCGGGTGCCACTTAGACTCCACTACCAGGTGACGGCTTACGTCATCCTGCGTGATGGTTCAGTGAGTCCACTACCCCTGACCCGTGACAATAAGATCCGGCCATGGATTCCGCCAAGGTTCCGCTACCTAAAGTCGCTGATCTCTCCACCATTGTGGCCAGCAATCCCAGCAGCCGTACAGGGGAGGCAAATTGATCAACTGACCTCCGTCTTACAGCAATTGTTGGCCACCCAGCAGAAGTAGTGACTGGATCCTGCGGTGCCTCCCACTACAGCAGCTTCACCATCTTTGCAGAGCCCAGACTGCGACTATCCATGCCCTCCAAATATGACAGAGACCCCAAGATGTGCAGAGGGTTCATCACACAGTGCTCTGGCATGGGCCATACCCCTCTGGGACAGGAACGACCCGGTCACGGCTAATATCTCCATATTCCTCGCAGAATTCCAGTCCGTTCTTCAGTAACCAGCTGCGGCGTCATCTACAGAAACCGCCCTGCTGAATCTGCGCCAGGGGGGACTTATCTGTTGGTGACTATGCAGTTCAATTTCTCACTTCAGCATCCAAGCTCTCGTAAAATGAAGTGGCTTTGGTCGCCACGTTTAAAGAAGGACTGTCTGGCCAAATCAAAGACGCTCTGTCTGCACGGGACCCTGAGAGGTCTGATCTCCCTGGCTACTAAGACCGACATCCGCTTTTTGGAAGACTGGAGCAAAGTGGGGTAGACGTGCGGGTCCTGGCTTGCGCTTGTTCTAAACATTGCTTCTCCAGGCAAGGTTGACGCTTCCTCTGTAGGAGCTGGAGCCATCCTCACCCAGAAAGGGTCCCAATGGCCAAAAGCTCACCTGTTGTTTCTTCGCAAAGACTTTTTCTGCTGCAGAGAGAAACTAATCCATAGTTGATCAGTGTCACAGCCGTACCTGCAATCCTTGGTACGGATTGCAGGTACACCCGTGCCCTCCTACGTGGCACGGTGTCCCCCGGCCCCTACTTGCCTCTCCAGGCTCCTAGTTCTGCTCGGGTTCTGGCGTGTGTGCCGCACGCCTCCTTCCCTCCAGGCAGCGGGCTCCTGCTGCTAGGGCGCGCATGCCGAATTCTCAGGACTTAAAAAGCCAGTGTCCTCCTGATTGGAGTTCACTAATCTGACCTCGCCCTTATAATCAGGCACCTCCCTTCACTTCCCGCTGGATCTTCCCACAGCGGTTCCTGTTGAAGTGATTGCCCATCAGCGTTTCAAGATGCTCCTGTCCTCCAACGTTTCCAGACGCCTCTGTGTCTCCTGTCTCCAGCGTTCCCATATGCTCCTGGTGTGTCCTGTCTTCTAGCGTTTCCAGACGCCTCCGTGTCTCCTGTCTCCAGCGTTGCCATACTCTACTGGTGTGTCCTGTCTTCTAGCCTTTCCAGACGTCTCCGTGTTTCCTGCATACCACCTTGACTGCCACTGAGGGGCTAGTCGCACCTGTGGAACGACCTGATGGCACCCTGCTGTAGCAAATCCATCCTGCTTTGCGGTTGCTCTGACGAAGACCAGGTGCCACTTAGACTCCGGTCCCAGGTTTTGGCTAGCATCAACTCCCATGGTGGCCCAGAGGGTCCACTGGTCCACAGACTTTCCCCCCTGGACTCTTCCCATAGAGACTTTCCTCCCTGGTACTCCCAAGTACCTTCAGTTATCTGTGTGACCGAAACAATCGGGAGCTTCTGGCCATAAAACTGGCCTTGGAAGAGTGGCGTTATCTGCTGGAAGAGCTCGTCATCCAGTCTGTATCTACACGGGTCACAAGAATCTCCTATACCTCCAGACCGCCCAATGTCTCAACCCTCGACAGGCTCATTGGTCCCTCTCCTCCCGCTTCAATTTCATGATACCTTTCCGTCCAGCTTTGAAGAATGTTAAGACTGATGCTCTCTCTCGTGCCTCTGATGTGATTGGGGAAAAACCGGCTCCTGGTCATATTGTTCCACCTGAACGACTGGTTGTTGCCGCTCCTGTGGACCTACGGCAGCTTCCTTCTGGCAAGATTTTTGTTCAACATGCTCTTCGGAAGAGGATACTAACTTGGAGACATTTCTCTCGTGTGTCTGGGTACCCTGGGGTGCAGAGGTCTGACCCTCTCATACCTCATTTCTACTGGTGGCCAGATCTGGTTAGGGATTTACAAAATTTTGTGAGTTCCTGCGCTTCCTGTGGCCGTAACAAGTCATCACATCTCAAGCCTGCTGGTCTTCTCCTGCATTTACTGATACCCAGGTGCCCATGGACTCACGCGGCCATGGACTTTATTACGAATCTGTTGTCTTCTTCTAGTAACACCCTCACCTGGTTGTTCCATTTTGTTCCTCTGGTAGGTCTGCCATCATCATCGTCTTGCCAACCTGTTCTTTCTCTATATGTTCTGGCTACATTGACTGCCTCTACACATTGGGGCTCATTTACTTACCCGGTCCAATCCGGTCCCGTGGCGCATTGTCTGATGTGGATTCGGGTCTGCCGGGATTCACTAAGGTCATGCGCCCGATATCCACCAGGTGTCGCTGCTGCGCCGAGGTCTGCTGGAGTTCACCTGCTTCTTCCTGGTGCAAGTAAGTGCTTGATCTTGCGACACAAAACGTTTTTTAAATTCTGCAGTTTTTCCGCATGAAAGCCAGCGCCGATGCGCCACAATCCGATCGCGTGTGCCAAAATCCTGGGGCAAATCAGCGCAAAACGGAAAAATTTGGGAATCCCAACAAAAGTGCGGCCTTCGGAACCTTAGTAAATGAGCCCCATTGTGTCTCATTTACTATGTTGGACGTCCGCCCCACCATAACGCAGGCCGACAGGAAAAGTAGGCCTCCTCCAATCTTCTCTCTGGAGATACAGTCTGGCTGTCCTCCAGATATGTCCGGCTGAAAATCCCCAGCTACAAACTCGATCCTTGTTTTCTGGGCCCATTTGAGATAATAAGGAGCATGAATCCCATGGCATACAAACTTCGTCTTCCTCCCACCATGCGCATCCCAAACTCTTTTCATGTCTCCCTCCGTCATCTTGAATCGTTTCTGCCGGCAAATAACTCCCCCTGCTCCTGTGGCTAATTCCAACAATGTCTATGAAGTCAAAGAGGTCCTGAACATGAAATCGGTTAGAGGGAGGCGGTACTTTCACACCGCCTGGAAGGGGTTCGGCTGGAGGGGAGATCTTGGGAGGAGGGGCACTGTCACGGGTGCTCCTGCAACCGATATCCCGGGTCCCAGGCGCACCTGTGTGCCTCCCCATGCCTCCGGAGACAGCCTGCAGCTTCCATGGCTCCAGCGGCGGTCACCGCGGTCCTTGTGCGCTGGCCCTTGGAGATGGGCACATGCAGGCCTGCCCTGATAAATTCCCAGCCCTTCCTATGTCCGCTGCATCTTTGTGCCTCGTGCCTTGGAGTAAGCTTATCTTTTGTAGACCCTCAGATTATTGTGATTTCCCATTGTGACCTAGATTCCTGTTCCTGACTTCCGATTCTTTGCCGCCTGCCTTGACCTCCTGCAACGTCCCCGAGTCTTATCCTGGGACAAAGTTTTACCTGTGGAGAGACCGTTGCTAGTCCAACCCGCTTTGGCTCTGGTGAAAACAGGGTGCCACAGTATATTAGCACAGTATCAGATCCTGTCTTAAGTTGAAACCATATGGTTGTCTAGTTTTAAGAACGGAAATCCAATATGTTTCTCTATCCAATAATTTTTCTTCCTCCCCTTAATGCTTTTTATACTTTTTCAATTCCTTGTTATACAAAAGTTTTTGTATCTCTCTGACGGATCTAACGAAAATGCTTGGTCGCCGCTGATACATTAGTCAAACTAGTATTCTTCACATCTGATAGATGTTTTCGAATATGTCTCTTTAAGGAATTAATTGTGCAGCCCACTATTGCTTGTGACAGCTTGTGCATGCAATCATGAACACTGATGCCAATGGCTTGATGATGTGCCAGTAGGCGCGAAACGGCTCGTCGCCAGGTCCCGCTCCTCCCTGTACTATGCACCTGAAATAAAGATACTACACAGTAAATGGTGAGTGCCGCTTATTTTTCCTTCCTATCTGGATATTGAATGGACTATATATTGCACTAGCAGAGCACCACCATCTGTGTTATAATTAAAGGATTGCACTGATTGTATATACCTGTCCCCATCATTTCCTACCTTTGTCATCCTCCAGGCTGATGCTACTGCGACCAGGGACATAACTAGATGGTTCCTCTACCACCTGCCTTCTATAGTACAGGGCATATACATCCTCCTGGCTGTAGTCCTGGATGATCTCCTGGTAGTTTTGGAGAATTTGCTGGACCACATCCATGATGGGGGTCAGCTCGTCCATCTCCTGGCCAGTTGTCTTCAGGCTCTGATCTTCTCCAGATTCAGGTTTCTGCTTCTGGTCAGAAGTCACATGGACTATAAAGAAGAAATAAAAGTGTTGTTTATTATCATTGATTATTTAGTGATTTCTTACTTTCTTTTTTATAATATTTAAAAATCTTATTCGCCCCCGATATCCGTCATTTACAATTCCTGTAATATGAATAGGAACTTGATAGGAACATTATGGGATGCTATACACATCCCCTAACCCTAACTCATGCATCAATTCTGTTAAATGTTACTCCAGCATTGTTACACATAGCAACAGCTGTGGAATCTAAGCCCGGGTATGGCTGGTAACAAGGCCATGTTTTCGGCTATGGAATCTCCATCTACTAGCTGTACATGATACATACAACATGGGACCAAAGACTTCAGTGCTGAGTTTATGGATAATAGCAGTGGATATTTTATCATTTGTTATATGATTTTCTTTTCCTGTTTTCAGGGTTTTTTAAAAAAAAATCCCAGGAAAAAACCCTTAGTCCTTTTTCTCATTTTGAAAAATTGTATGATCAGAAATCGGGTAATACACTAGCAGAGCACCACCATCTGTGTTATAATTAAAGGATTGCACTGCCGGAGTCTGTTACGGTGATTAACATCGCCCTGCTATTGGTTGAACTGTGACCATTGAAGTTGGATTGTGCCGAGTACTATTTCTTGCTACCAGTTACTACCTGAGTATTGTTGCTGACCATGTCCATCCCTTTATGACCACAATGTACCCAACATCTGATGGCTACTTTCAGCAGGATAATGCGCCATGTCATAAAGCTGGAATCATCTCAGACTGGTTTCTTGAACATGACAATGAGGTCACTGTACTCAAATGGCCTCCACAGTCACCAGATCTCAATCAAATAGAGCATAAAGCTGGAATCATCTCAGACTGGTTTCTTGAACATGACAATGAGGTCACTGTACTCAAATGGCCTCCACAGTCACCAGATCTCAATCAAATAGAGCATCTTTGGGATGTGGTGGAACGGGAGATTCGCATCATGGATGTGCAGCCGACAAATCTGCGGCAACTGTGTGATGCCATCATGTCAATATGGACCAAAATCTCTGAGGAATGCTTCCAGCACCTTGTTGAATCTATGCCATGAAGAATTGAGGCAGTTCAGAAGACAAAAGGGGGTCCAACCCGTTACTAGCATGGTGTACCTAATAAAGTGGCCGGTGAGTGTATAGTCTAAATTATGTTTAACAGTTTAACACAAAACATGACATAAAATATGTGAATGCATAGACATTAGACAAAAGTAACAATACCAATGAGTGTCTTTCTAGGTTGCTGAATTAGCCTGAAGCAGCTGACATTTACTTTTCTGGATAAATAATGGAGTATAATATCCTACCTTTCTGGTCCTCCAGAATGATGCTGCCGGATCCTGTGGCATCACTGGAAGGAGTCTCCTTCTTTTGACTTTCTCCTCTCCTCCTTTTCTCTCCAAGTGCTTTGTCTTCTTCTCTGCTTTCGGCATGATGCGCTCTCACATGTGTCTCCTCTCACCTCCTGCCCACAGAGCCAGCCTGCAGTCCTACTCACCTTCCCTCCGGGGCGCGGATCCCTGTCCCCTAGGGCGCGCTGGCTTGGCAGGATTTAAAGTGCGGATCCCTGTCCCCTAGGGCGCGCTGGCTTGGCAGGATTTAAAGTGCCAGTGCGCCGATAATTGGGGCTGGTCGGCCGGCTGCCCTGATAAAATCCCAGGTCCTTTCAGTGTTCGCCGCCAGATCTTTGTGCATCAAGCCTTGGAGAAAGCTTGGCTTCTGTGTTGCAGCAGGCTCTGGTGAAAACCGGGTGCCACTTAGACTCCACTACCAGGTGACGGCTTACGTCATCCTGCGCGATGGTTCAGTGGGTCCACTACCCCTGACACGTGACAATAAGATCCGGCCATGGATTCCGCCAAGGTTCCGCTGCCTAAAGTCGCTGATCTCTCCACCATTGTGGCCAGCAATCCCAGCAGCCGTGCAGGGGAGGCAAATTGATCAACTGACCTCCGCCTTACAGCAATTGTTGGCCACCCAGCAGCAGCAGTGACTGGATCCTGTGGTGCCTCCCACTACAGCCGCTTCACCATCTTCACAGAACCCAGACTGCGACTATCCATGCCCTCCTAATATGACAGAGACCCCAAGCTGTGCAGAGGGTTCATCACACAGTGCAATGGCATGTGGCACACCCCTCTGGGACAGGAACGGCTAATATCTCCATATTCCTCGCAGAATTCCAGTCCGTTCTTCAGTAACCAGCTGCAGCTGCAGAAACCGCCCTGCTGAATCTGCGCCAGCGGGGACTTATCTGTTGGGGAAAAATGCAGTTCAATTTCGCACTTCAGCATCCAAGCTCTCGTGAAATGAAGTGGCTTTGGTCGCCACGTTTAAAGAAGGACTGTCTGGCCAAATCAAAGACGCTCTGTCTGCACGGGACCCTCCTTCTACCCTGAGAGGTCTGATCTCCCTGGCTACTAAGACCGACATCCGCTTCTCTGAGTGCCTGGAGAAGCAATGTTTAGAACAAGCGCAAGCCAGGACCCGACGTCTACCCCACTTGGCTCCAGTCTTCCAAAGACCACCTTTTCTGCCCTCCTTGTCTGTTACTGAGGAACCCATGCAGGTGGATAAAGCTCATCTGACACCTCAAGAGTGCTCCCGATGAAGACAGGAGAACCTTTGTCAGCCCGGAACACTTTCTTGAGTCTTGACCAGTCCATTATCAGTGTCCGGGAAACACACTCACCTAGGGTTCTTGGGAGGAGCAAAGCTT
Organism: Engystomops pustulosus; assembly: GCA_019512145.1. NCBI lineage: Eukaryota > Metazoa > Chordata > Amphibia > Anura > Leptodactylidae > Engystomops > Engystomops pustulosus. Next base: position 212,911,921 of record CM033644.1, read on the forward strand.
CTCCACAACTGAACTTGTCTCTTCTACTCAGCTCCAGGTCAGGTACTCGGTTTCAGGCTCGACTGGCAGACTGGGGAGATTCTTGGCTGGGGTAGAGAGTGCCTGTCTCGTTGTCTCATGACTCTTCGGCCGGTGTCCATCTTGACTGCTTTGGGATCCTCCAAGCCTCTGGTGGGTCTTCCCACTGCCTATAAGGTCTTTGCCAACATCTTCTCGGAGAAGAAAACGGAGTATCCCTACGACTATACTATAGAGCTGCTGCTGGGCACATCCCCACCATGAGCTTGGGTGTGATAATATTACCACTCTAGAGTTTGTTTGTTTTTTATTTTTCTTCTGTGTATTGCTAGGAGTCATTAGGCTTCATTTGGCCAGAGCAAAGGGCTGAAAGGAACATTGCTTTACAACCAGCCAGGAAGAGGCACTGGGCATTGTTTCTCCGCACCCCAGGGAGTCTCTGTTTGATCAGAGAAACTTGCTCTTCCTAAGTGACACCTTAGGCCAATGTGTGGTTCAGGAAGGGGGATGAAAGAACCAACAGGCTATGTGGTCTTTTCCCTCCAAAACTTAGACAATGGGAAATATCATAGCTTTCTATAACTATAACTGAGGTATAATTCATAAGTATGCATCCCCAGTTACACAGGACAGTTATAGGGTCTAGATATGCTCCTGGAGCAAGAATTGGTTTAGCGCCAGGCGAAGTCAGCTAATAGCAGAACACCCCTGATATAAGGCTAAGACACCCAAGTTTAGTATGGGGTTAATGGGAATAAGGTACCCGGTTGATTGGAAGCAATGTCACAGTTGTGCCATCTTCCAATCAAAAGTTATGGGGTTTTAATAAAACCCCAGGCCGCCATCTTCCAATCAAAAGTTATGGGGTTTTAATAAAACCCCAGGCCTAGAAAGTACCTCACTGATGGGAGGAGGATAGAAAAACTCCCCCTCACCTGATGGGAGGAGGATAGAAAAACTCCCCCTCACAATGACATCACAGCCTGGGGTGGAGGTCAAAATTAAATTGGTAGAGCAGCCACATGGCTTTGGTTCAGTACTGAGGATTCTATCACAGTAGAGCAGCCACATGGCTTTGGTTCAGTACTGAGGATTCTATCACACTAGAAGTCTGGATCGCTGTCTATGCCCAGTCCTCGGGCCAAAGAATGTCTTCCTATTTCAATAGCAAGAGTTTTTTGTTTTTCTCCTAACTGTTTGTAAGTATCGTATGCATATTGTTTTTTTAACTTTTTCATTTTATCTGACAATTTTATTCTTTAAGTGTACTGTATTCTTTTGTACATATATTAAATTGTTGTTTTAATAAGTCTCTGCTTGTGGCCTTAAAGAATCTAAGTCTCCGAAGGGAATCACGTTACCAGAGGTCATTTTAACATAGTCTTTGTAGTAAGCGATTGTATGTTGTGTGTGAATTAATCATTTTAATATAGTATAAGCACTGAGTGCATGTGCTGTGTAAATCATCAGCGTGCGTTGTCTGTGTGGTTGAGGTACCTATGGCCTTCTTTGCGTAAGTAAGTCGTAGGTGGTGGCAGTGGATTGACTGGCAGCCGAATTTGCGTGGAGTAAATTTGGCATTAGGACGCCATTTTGTAGAAGTGGGTGGTGCTTAAGGGCTAAATCCTAGGACAACATAGAGTAGGTATCCCCGTGTGTGAACTCCGGTGAGTGGGGTTCGTGACATGGGGTATACCCATTTTCTATTCCTGAAACCATGGCTATGTCAGCCTATATCAAGGAGAATCCGTAGAAAGGATTCATCCGCAAGTCTTCATTTCCTGCCGGTGCTGGATTCTTTTTTGTGGCCAAGAAATTGGTTCTCTCAGCCCCTGCATAGACTATTGCGGGCTTAATAAAGTTAGCGTGTACAACCTTTACTCACTACCCTTGATCACGGAACTCTTTAACCACCTGCATGGAGCTCAGGTCTTCACTAAGTTGGACCTTAGGGGGGCATATAACCTCCGCTTCCGTGAAAGGTTTGAATAGAAGACTGCCTTTGACACTCGCGATGGGCACTTCAATTATCTGGTCATGCCCTTAGGAATCTTCAATGTGCCTGCTGTGTTTTAAGAATTTGTCAATGACATTTTCAGAGACTTGTTATATACCTGTGTTGTGGTCTACTTGGACAATATTCGGGTGTTCTCTACTGACCTGGATTCCCATCAGGTCCACTACGACAAGTTCTCAGGCGTCTAAGGTCTAGTTCCACCAGAAGAGTCTTTCGTTCCTTGGGTATATAATTTCTGACAAGGGTCTGCAAAAGGATCCCACTAAGTTGTCTGCGGTTCTCCACAGGCTTCACCCAGTAGGACTTCGAGCTATACAGAAATCCCTGGGCTTTGCTAACTACTACCTGCAGTTCCTACTATATTTCTCCTTGCCGACCCTGCACAGCATTCCCTTGTGTCCCTTATTGTGGCGTTAACATAGTAAAATTCTAATCCTAAGCTTTGGCCTCCGGTGGCTGAAGAAGCATTTTCTAAGTTGAAGTCTGCCTTTGCCTCTGCTCCTGTTCTCATGCGGCCTGATACGGAGAAACCATTCCAGCTTGAGGTTGACGCTTCCTCTGTAGGAGCTGGAGCCATCCTCACCCAGAAAGGGTCCCAATGGCCAAAAGCTCACCTGTTGTTTCTTCGCAAAGACTTTTTCTGCTGCAGAGAGAAATTAATCCATAGTTGATCAGTGTCACAGCCGTACCTGCAATCCTCGGTACGGATTGCAGGTTCACCGGTGCCCTCCTACGTGGCGCGGTGTCCCCCGGCCCCTACTTGCCTCTCCAGGCTCCTGGCTCTACTTGGGTCCTGGCGTGTATGCTGTACACCTCCTTCCCTCCAGGCAGCGGGTTCCTGCTGCTAGGGCGCGCATGCCGAATTATCAGGACTTAAAAAGCCAGCGTCCTCCTGATTGGAGTTCACTAATCTGACCTCGCCCTTATAATCAGGCACCTCCCTTCACTTCCCGCTGGATCTTCCCACAGCGGTTCCTGTTGAAGTGATTGCCCATCAGCGTTTCAAGATGCTCCTGTCCTCCAACGTTTCCAGACGCCTCTGTGTCTCCTGTCTCCAGCGTTCCCATATTCTCCTGGTGTGTCCTGTCTTCTAGCATTTCCAGACGCCTCCGTGTCTCCTGTCTCCAGCGTTCCCATGCTCTCCTGGTGTGTCCTGTCTTCTAGCCTTTCCAGATGTCTCCCTGTTTCCTGCATCCAACCTTGACTGCCACCGCAGGGCTAGTCGCACCTGTGGAACGACCTGATGGCACCCTGCCATAGCAAATCAATCCTGCTTTGCGGCGGGCTCTGACGAAGACCAGGTGCCACTTAGACTCCGGTCCCAGGTTTCGGCTAGCATCAACTCCCATGGTGGCCCAGAGGGTCCACTGGTCCACAGACTTCCCCCCCCTGGACTCTTCCCATAGAGACTTTCCTCCCTGGTACTCCCAAGTACCTTCAGTTGTCTGTGTGACCGTGACAATCAGGAGCTTCTGGCCATAAAACTGGCCTTGGAAGAGTGGCATTATCTGCTGGAAGAGCTTGTCATCCGGTCTGTATCTACACAGATCATAAGAATCTCCTATACCTCCAGACCGCCCAATGTCTCAACCCTCGAAAGGCTCATTGGTCCCTCTCCTCCCGCTTCAATTTCATGATACCTTTCCGTCCAGCTTTGAAGAATGTTAAGACTGATGCTCTCTCTCGTGCCTCTGATGTGATTGGGGAAAAACCGTCTCCTGGTCATATTGTTCCACCTGAACGACTGGTTGTTACCGCTCCTGTGGACCTTCTGGCAAGATTTTTGTTCAACATGCTCTTCGGAAGAGGATACTAACTTGGAGACATTTCTCTCGTGTGACTGGGGTGCAGAGGTCTTACCCTCTCATACCTCATTTCTACTGGTGGCCAGCCTGGTTAGGGATTTACAAGATTTTGTGAGTTCCTGCGCTTCCTGTGGCCGTAACAAGTCATCACATCTCAAGCCTGCTGGTCTTCTCCTGCATTTACTGATACCCAGGTGCCCATGGACTCACGCGGCCATGGACTTTATTATGTATCTGTCGTCTTCTTCTAGTAACACCCTCATCTGGTTGTTCCATTTTGTTCCTCTGGTAGGTCTGCCATCATCTCCTCGTCTTTCCAACCTGTTCTTTCTCTATATGTTCTGGCTGCATTGACTGCCTCTACACATTGGGGCTCATTTACTTACCCGGTCCAATCCGGTCCCGTAGCGCATTGTCTGATGTGGATTCGGGTCTGCCGGGATTCACTAAGGTCGTGCGCCCGATATCCAGCAGGTGTCGCTGCTGCGCCGAGGTCCGTCGGAGTTCACCTGCTTCTTCCTGGTGCATGTAAGTGCTTGATCTTGCGACACAAAACGTTTTTTAAATTCTGCGGTTTCTCCGCATGAAAGCCAGCACCGATGTGCCACAATCCGATCGCGTGTGCCAAAATCCTGGGGCAAATCAGCGCAAAACTGAAAAATTTGGGAATCCCGGCTGAAAATCCCCAGCTACAAACTCGATCCTTGTTTTCTGGGCCCATTTGAGATAATAAGGAGCATGAATCCCATGGCATACAAACTTCGTCTTCTTCCCACCATGCGCATCCCGAACAGTATAGTATGGCAGTATATGATAGGATCGTTCAGACAACCTAGGGTTAATGTACCCTAGGGAGTCTGAAAAATAGTAAAAGTAAAAATAAAAAAAAGTTTTTATAAAAAAATTTGTAATAAAAAAACCTAAAAATTCAAATCACCCCCTTTCCCTAGAACTGATATAAATATTAATAAACAGTAAAGATCATAAACACATCAGGTATCACCGCATCCGAAAATGCCGATCTATCAAAATATAATAATGGTTTTTCACTGCGTTTTAACCCGTACCAGAAAATAGCGCCCAAAGTCGAAAATTTTGCCACTTTTTTGCCATTTTGAAAAATATAAAAAAATCTGTGTGATCAAAAGATCGTACAGTCCTAATAATTATAGTAATGAAAACGCCATCAAAAGTAGCAAAACATGACACCATCCACAGCTCTGTACATCAAAGTATGAAAAAGTTATTGGCGCCAGAAGATGGCAAAATAAAAAAAAAAATTGTACAGGAGGATTTAATTTTTGTAAATGTATGAAAACATTATAAAACCTATACAAATTTGTTATCCCCGTGATTGCAACGACCCAAAGAATAAAGTAGACATGTCATTTGGGGTGCACAGTGAAAGCTGTAAAATTCAAGCCCACAAGAAAATGTTGCAAATGCGTTTTTTTCACCATTTTCTCTGCATTTGAATTTTTTTTCCTGCTTCCCAGTACATGGCATGGAATATTAAATACTGTCCCTTTGAAGTGCAATTTGTAATGCAAAAAATAAGCCATAACACAGCTCTTTATGTGGAGAAATAGAAAAAGTTAGAGATTTTTGAAGGGGGGGAGTGAAAAATGGAAGTGAAAAAACTAAAAAGGGCCAGGTCCTTAAGGGGTTAATGCAATTTTGAAAATGGAACAAGTGTCTACTTTAAGAAAATATGTAGTTTGCTGCGGTTTAATTTAATTCTTTTTGCTGTAATTTCGATTTTATTTGTAAACATTAAATAACGTGAAAAAATATACGGAAATGCCTGGCAGTGAAAGGGTTAATACCCCTTGGCTGAATTTCTGGGTGAAGATGCTTATCATTTATCTCCTGTCTATAAATCTATCTGTCTAGTTATCTATCTTCTATAATCTGACAATTTATATATCTCCCTTTTTCTCGATCTATTTTTCATTCATTCTTCTATTTCTCTTCTACTGTATTTATCTCTCATATCCATCTACTGTATATATCATCTACTTTATACTTCTGCATCTAGAAATCTCTATCATCTTTCATATTTATCTTCTATCATAATAATTGTTATTAATAATTCCTTTATGTATATAGCGCTCACAGAGCTTGCCAGATCAGTCCTTGTCCCCATGGGGCTCACAATCTAATCAACCTACCAGTAAGTTTTTGGAGTGTGGGAGGAAACCGGAGGAACCAGAGGAAACACACACAAACACCAAGAGAACATGGAAACTCTTTGCAGATGTGAACCAGCGCTGTAAGGCTGTAGTTACAGTTTGTTTTACCATACTAAAGGGAGCCTCTTACTGACTGTGACTGGTAATAAAATAGTTTTCTTTTGGGGTCCCACTTTTAGGTTTGCCCAGGGCCCCACTTTGTCTAGAACTGGCCTTGGCTAAGGGAACTGGCAAAAACAATCCAGGAGGTGAGTGGTGTTAGGGTTGAGGCCTATTTGGGCGGTCACAGTAGCTCTCTCCTGGCTAATGACTCTTTTCCACTCTCATTGGGGCTGACAAAGACAAAGCATTCCATGTTGGTAGCATTCCTGGGCTAGTGATGTTGAGCGGCTAGCCCAGCCATGCACAAGGAGACAGTAGGATCTAATTTACAGTTTGTTTATTGTCTAAACCAAAATGGAGACAGATGTAATGGTAGTTAAGGTTCCATCACTGGACACAGGAAGGCAGTACGAGTATTGGCTTTAACCCCTTAAGGACGCAGGGTTTTTCGGCTCATTTCTCGCTCTCTAACTTCAAAAATCCATAACTTTTTCATTTTTGCGTGTACAGACCTGTGTGAGGGCTTATTTTGTGTGTAACAAATTTTACTTTCCCGTAATGTTATTTATTTTAACATGCCGTGTACTGCGAAGCTGAAAAAAAATTCCAAATGTGGAAAAATTGAAAAAAATATGTGCGTTTTTTTTCAATTTTTACACTTTTGGAATTTTTTTTCACGTTCTTGTGGGCTCAGTTTTTACGACTTTCACTCTTCGCTCCAAATAATATGCGTACTTTATTCTTTGGTTCGGTGCGATCGTGGTGATACCAAACTTACATAGGTTTTATTGTGTTTTAATACATTTTCAAAAATTAAACGAATGTGTACAAAAAAGAAATATGGTAGGAGTGATCTGACTATCTAGGGTTAATGTACCCTAGATGGTCTAAAAAATTGTGGAAAAAAAAGAAAAAAAAAAGTTTAAAAAATAACAAAAATGAATAAAATATAAAAAATTCAAATCACCCCCTTTCCCTAGAACGGATATAAAACATAATAAACAGTAAAAATCACAAACATATTAGGTATTGCCGCGTCCCAAAATGCCCGATCTATCAAAATATAAAAACGGTTACAGGCGGCGGTGACCTCCGAGGCGGGAAATGGCGCCCAAATGTCCAAAATGCGATTTTTATACCTTTTTACATAACATAAAAAATAAAATAAAAAATGATCAAAATGTCGCACAGACCTCAAAATGGTAGCACTGAAAACGTCGCCTCATTTCGCAAAAAATGACCCCTCACACATCTCCGTGCACCAAAGTATGAAAAAGTTATTAGCGTCAGAAGATGGCAAAAAATGTTTTTTTGTACACATTCGTTTAATTTTTGAAAATGTATTAAAACACAATAAAACCTATATAAATTTGGTATCACCGCGATCGCACCGAACCAAAGAATAAAGTAGGCATGTTATTTGGAGCGAAGAGTGAAAGTCGTAAAAACTGAGCCCACAAGAACGTGACGCACGTGCAGTTTTTTTTCAATTTTTCCACATTTGGAATTTTTTTTCAGCTTCGCAGTACACGGCATGTTAAAATAAATAACATTACGGGAAAGTAAAATTTGTTACGCACAAAATAAGCCCTCACACAGGTCTGTACGCGTAAAAATGAAAAAGTTATGGATTTTTGAAGTTGGAGAGCGAGAAATGAGCCAAAAAACCCTGCGTCCTTAAGGGGTTAATACATCTGGACCAATGTGGTAATGTTAAGGCCGATGCTCTCTCTCGGATGTTTAGACAGTTAGACAGTACTCAGACAATTAGGATTTGTTTGTGTTTATGCCTATGCTGAGGCTGTATTTAAGTGTGAATAAAACACTTGATTTGGACTATATGCTGTGTGTGTCCCTGCTTCCTACACTACTCCTTGGCACCTACCAGAGGGATTCCCCACAATGTGTATAAATATGAATGTATACATGTGTGTGTTGTATAAACGCAATGCGTTCAACAATCCTGGATTCGGTGGGACAGTTCACCACTGTCGGAAGATTGTGACACACTGTCCAGTCTCCTCCTACTGGTCCTGTACACTACAATTGCAAGACAGACAAGGCATCGGGAATCAGCTTCCTGCTACCACTATACATGTCTGCTTATCTTTAGCCGACATGTGTGGAGGTAGCTTCTCCCCTAGACTACCCTCTTCCCCCTCCTCCAAATCAGCTCAGAGCTGAGGAAGAAGAGGAAGCAGCACTGCTTCAGGGGAACAAGGTAAGTGACAAACAAACAACAGAAAGCCAAGGAAAGGAGGTCACAATATAAAGGGGAGGAGGAAAGGGGACACAATATAAGGGAGAATGGAGGATACGGGCCACATTATGAGGGGGATAGAGGACAGGGGGCACAATATTAACCCCTTAAGGACGGAGGGTTTTCCGGCTCATTTCTCGCTCTCCAACTTCAAAAATCCATAACTTTTTCATTTTTACATGTACAGACCTGTGTGAGGGCTTATTTTGTGCGTAACAAATTTTACTTTCCCGTAATGTTATTTATTTTAACATGCCGTGTACTGCGAAGCTGAAAAAAAATTCCAAATGTGGAAAAATTGAAAAAAAACCGCACGTGCGTCACGTTCTTGTGGGCTCAGTTTTTACGACTTTCACTCTTCGCTCCAAATAACATGCCTACTTTATTCTTTGGTTCGGTGCGATCGCGGTGATACCAAATTTATATAGGTTTTATTGTGTTTTAATACATTTTCAAAAATTAAACGAATGTGTACAAAAAAACATTTTTTGCCATCTTCTGACGCTAATAACTTTTTCATACTTTGGTGCACGGAGATGTGTGAGGGGTCATTTTTTGCGAAATGAGGCGACGTTTTCAGTGCTACCATTTTGAGGTCTGTGCGACATTTTGATCATTTTTTATTTTATTTTTTATGTTATGTAAAAAGGTATAAAAATCGCATTTTGGACATTTGGGCGCCATTTCCCGCCTCGGAGGTCACCGCCGCCTGTAACCGTTTTTATATTTTGATAGATCGGGCATTTTGGGACGCGGCAATACCTAATATGTTTGTGATTTTTACTGTTTATTATGTTTTATATCCGTTCTAGGGAAAGGGGGTGATTTGAATTTTTTATATTTTATTCATTTTTGTTATTTTTTAAACTTTTTTTTTTCTTTTTTTTCCACAATTTTTTAGACCATCTAGGGTACATTAACCCTAGATAGTCAGATCACTCCTACCATATACTGCAATACTTCTGTATTGCAATATATGGCATTTTTGCAGCACATTCATTACAATGAGCCACTGGCTCATTGTAACGAATCTGCAGAAGCCATGTAGCCTCGTGTCAAAAGAAGACCCGAGGCTACCATAGCAACCGATCGACGCCCCCCGCCCCCCCCCCCCTGCAGGTCATACATTACAATGAGCCACTGGCTCATTGTAACGAATCTGCAGAAGCCATGTAGCCTCGTGTCAAAAGAAGACCCGAGGCTACCATGGCAACCAATCACCGCCCCCCGATGACGTTTGGGGGCGCGGCGATCCAAACAAAGATGGCGGCGCCCGCGCTCACCTCTCCTCCTCTCCAGCGCGTCAGACTTGTGCCCGCCAGGCTATAGCCGGCCGCGCACACGTTTATGTGAATGCAGCCTACATATGTCTATTTTTTTAAGGGGAAGGGGGGCCCCATGCAGAAATCTGCTATGGGGCCCAGCCTCTCCTAGTTACGCCACTGCACGGGTCTATGTCATGCTCTGCTGCACCTGTGTCGTTTTAAATCTATTTTGGTTGACATAAAAAACATCCCCCTCCCTGATATGTCTGTCTCGTGTTTAGGTTGTCTAATTATATGATTAAGGTGGATGATGATGGAACAGACTTAATTGCTTGTACTTCTCTCTTCTCCTCTTCCTTATTATAACTTTGTTGTTTGATACAAATATTTGTAACAAGTTTATTGTAATTACTAATTCTTATACTTAAGTTCTATGTCGCATTAAAGATGGCGGCGCCCGCGCCGCCGGTTTTTAAACGCTGCTGGCGAATTTGCCGGCAGCAATCACATGGTTAATAGCCGCGATCGAAGCAAGCACCGACCGCGGTAATTAGCAGTGGGGGTTTTCTGCAAAATGCAAAAACCCCCACCTTTGTATATAGAGAACTCAGCCCGTGAGCCCTCTTCATACATCCCTTATACCTCTGCGCCATAGAGCTACGGCGCAGAGCGTTAAGGGGTTAAAGAGGTTGTCTGGAGGTTGAAAAACATGGCTGTTTTCATCCAAAAACAGCACTACCATGGTTTATTCCAGTATTATTAGACAGCTTCTTGAAGCTAAAATGCAAATGACAGTGATGAGGGGGGACCTATATCGCCTGAATTTCATGTACTAGTATTGATGTAAGATGATGGCCCTTGTTAAAAGAACTCAGTAGGTGGTGTATAGTGTAGTAATGTAAGAACAGAGTAGGTGATGTATAGTGTAGTAATGTAAGAACAGAGTAGGTGATGTATAGTGAAGTATTGTAAGAACAGAGTAGGTGGTGTATAGTGTAGTCTGCAATACTTCTGTATTGCAATATATAGCATTTTTGCAGCACATTCATTACAATGAGCCACTGGCTCATTGTGACGACACTGCAGAAGCCATGTAGCCTCGTGTCAAAAGAAGACCCGAGGCTACCATGGCAACCGATCGCCGCCCCCCGATGGCGTTCGGGGCGTGGCGATCGCAATAAAGATGGCGCGCCGGTGGCAATGACATGGTTAATAGCCGCGGTCGGTGCTTGCAAAATGCAAAAAACCCCACCTTTGTATGAAGAGGACTCAGCCCGTGAGCCCTCTCCATACATCCCTCTACGGCGCAGAGCATTAAGGGGTTAAGAGGGCTCAGCCCGTGAGCCCTCATTACACCCTTCATAGCTCTGTGGCGGATATATCTGTCGAAGAGCGTGAAGGGGTTAAATCCACAAGGCAGCTAACTTTGGTACGTTGCTTGATTCTGCACCTAAAAAGCCTCAACCTGCAAAAAGTCTCACAAAAAGCTGCACAAAAAAGAAGAAAGCAATAGGAGTGATCCATGTCGCCCATAGAGGTCAACAATGTCTTAACTTGCAAAATTAATATGTTATTCTTCAAATATAAATAAGAGACATAAGTCCACACACCATAGACCCGAGGCTACCATGGCAACCAATCGCCGCCCCCCGATGACGTTCGGGGGCGTGGCGATCGCATTAAAGATGGCGGCGGCAAAGATGACTTTGCCGGCGGCAATCACATGTTTAATAGCCGCGATCGGTGCAAGCACCAACCGCGGTTATTAGCGGTGGGGGTTTTATGCAAAATGCAAAAACCCCCACCTTTGTATGAAGAGGACTCAGCCCGTGAGCCCTCTTCATACATCCCTTATACCTCTGCGCCGTAGAGCTACGGCGCAGAGCGTTAAGGGGTTAATATAGCATCTCTCCTGATGAGCCAATGTTGTACTCTTTAGACTGCCTGTTCTAAGTTTATGCTGCTTATTTGCTTGACTCTTGACACCAGAATTTTAATATGACATTGTTGTATCTGAAGTAGTGTTGAGTGGACCTGCAAGAAGTTGCACTCAGCATATGGCTCACCCCTCGCCATTAAAGTGATATTTCCACGAAGACAAGTTTCTTATATGTACTCAGGAAAACAAAATAACACATTCTCTAATTCACTGTTATTAGCAAAAATACAGCATTTCACAGATATAATTCCAACCTGTCTCTATCAGTCCTGGTGTACACAATTCAGTTGCCCCTAGACACGACCCTGTAACTTATGACTTAGGGTCGAGGGGCCACCATCTTGGATTCCTGTGTGACAGCTGTGCAGATGAGATTTCTGTCTCTGTGCCGCGATTCACTAAGATCGCGTGCCCGATATCCTGCATCTGTTGCTTCCCCACTCAGGTCCGACGGAGGTCACCTTCTTCTTCCTGGTGCAAAGTAAAATTGTAAAGTAAGGGGTTAAAATGATCTTTATTGTGTTAACATCACTAGGGGATTAAGATGTGAACATTTTCTTTTGTGGGAAAACACCTTTAACACCTGCTGTCGATAATGGCATCGGGGAAGAATGATCCTCAGGGATTGTGGTGTGCATGGCACTGCTGGTGGCATATACACTCATAATAGCTAAACGTAGGTGTTAACAGTAGGGGTTACAGAACTTTCAAGCCAAAGTTGGCTGAACCCGAACCTTAACGGGGACGCTCATCCCTAAACTTAAGCCACTCCTTCTTTCATCAACCGCTTCCCTTGTCTGATAAAGTGTAAAAGAGTGTCTAGGTCACATAACAAAAAATGTTAAGGTCAGCATTAAAGGGAACCTACCACCACAAATCTACCTATAAAGGTAGATTGGGTGGTAGGTGAGTAGGTGATGTATAGTGTAGTGATGTAAGAACAGAGTAGGTGATGTATAGTGTAGTGATGTAAGAACAGAGTAGGTGATGTATAGTGTAGTGATGTAAGAAGGCCGGGGCTCAGGAGTAGATGTCACTTCCTGTCCTATATCATTCTTTCTCTCCCTAGAAGCACAGAAAGAAACATGTCTGACAGACTCAGCAAGTATAACACTGGAGTTACCATATTATATCATCTGCTGTCACCACATACACCTCACACATCATGTACTAGTGTAGCCTCAGCTTCCACATCATATATGAGAGAATTTTACCTCAGGAATTAATCATTACCACAGGAGATCCTGTCTCCATGTCTCCTCTTGTACCTGCTCCCAGCCATCTTACACATGGCAGCTATGACTGACATGTCTGTGAGCTTATAACCCCACACACTGTAGATATGACTGGTTAATGTTACAGGGGATCAGCATTACCTCATGTAATGTGCATGTGGGACAAAGTTATGTAAGAAGCTGCCATGTTTCCTCAGCCATGTCTCCTCAGGATTCAGATCCCATGTATATTATACCCTGCAGCCAAGGCTGTGATTTACCTCACATATTATAAATATGGCTGCTTTATGCTACATTGAAGCTTTATTTATTTACTAGTGTAATGTGGACATAATAGTTCAGGTCTCCTCAGCTATCTTACACTTGGCAGCTATGGCAAGATGGGAGTCCATGTGTCCTCATGTTCCTGCTCTCACAGAGAGACACTAATGTATATGGGAGCAGTTTACCTCAATGTAGGCCGCGCTGTATATGGGGAGATAATTAACCATGTATCTGCTCCAGGTTACCTCACATATTACAAACATGGCAGATATGTAATCTTATTGCTTAACATTCTGCATATTGCACTAATGTATATGAGGGGTTGGTACCTCACACACTGTACATATCACTGATTTATACGATGGTGTACTTACCTCACACACTGTACATGTCACTGATTTATATTAGGGTGTACTTACCTCACACGCTGTACATATCACTGATTTATATGAGGATGTACTTACCTCACACGCTGTACATATCACTGATTTATATGAGGGTGTACTTACCACACGCACTGTACATATCACTGATTTATATGATGGTGTACTTACCTCACACACTGTACATATCACTGATTTATATTAGGGTGTACTTACCTCACACACTGTACATATCACTGATTTATATGAGGGTGTACTTACCTCACACGCTGTACATATCACTGATTTATATGAGGGTGTACTTACCTCACACGCTGTACATATCACTGATTTATATGAGGGTGTACTTACCACACGCACTGTACATATCACTGTACATATCACTTACTTACATGAGGCTGAGATATGAGGGTGTAGTTACCTCACTCACTGCATATATCACTGATTTAAATGAGGGTAATTACCTCTTGTATACTGTATAGGGCTCAAGATCTTGTTCAGATCTGAGTCTGCTCTCAGCAGTGGCCAATACTTCTTCATGATGCCCGTCACTTCATGTGTATAGGCACCAAATTGGCCAATACACCTAATTTGAGGAGAATCCTGCACTGCTGTTTTTTGCCTTAATAGGTCCTCTTGGCGTAAGTTCCTAGCGCGATTATAGGCCATTTTTAGAGCTTGTTTCGGATATTGTTTGCTTGTGAATCTGTGGTAAAGATCTTTACATTCTTTCTGAGAAGAAGATTCCTCAGAGCATTTGCGTCTTGCAGTAAGTATTGTCCCATTGGAATCCCTTTTTTCAAAGCTGGTGGATGCCAGCTACGGAAATTCAAAAAGTTGTTCATAGAGGTAGGTTTCCTATAAATCTTTGTATCCAAGTTACCTCTAGGCGACACCGAAATAGTAAGATCAAGAAAGTTTATCTGATTTGTATGTGTTTCGAAAGTGAAGTGCATCCCAATTTCATTTTGATTAAGTGCCCTAATAAAAGACTCAGGTGCAACTTTCCCCTTCCCAGAGAATAAGCACGTTGTCTATAAAACGACCCCAGAATTGGATGTGGTTCCCGCACTCTGAGCGCGTAATTAGGGTTTATGTGAGACAAGGTTTCCCCACCTGGTTACACCACTAGCTTGGAGGTTGGCGGCTAGTGGATTATATATGGAAACATATATTCACTTCTCTAAGCGGCGGTTCCGGGAAAGATGGTTTTGGTTCGGTTTGTCACATCTTGTTACGCCACTAGCTAGGAGGTTCGCGGCTTGTGGATCACTAGAGTGTTGGTTTTTGTACGGTGTGTGTGCATTGTATATATGTGGAGACATACAGTATATGCACTTCTCTAGGTGGCATAGAAGATGATTTTGGTTTGGTTGGTCATGGTGGAGAACAGGCTGATCTTTGGAAGTTGCCAGCCTCAAGGGTCTGTTAATGGTAAAAGCAATCAGGGGCGGGCAGGGTGGTGAACCACACAAGGGATCATTGGTGCCCTTAAAGTGTGCTGGCTGTGCTAGAATGGCAAGCCAGAGCATGCCGCCCCCTTTATTGCTGTCTGGCTGGGTCCTATATGTCAGGCAGCTGTGGATCGGAGTATTGGTAAATCCCACCCTTAGCATGTCACCTGACTCCTCCTTTGATTGTTTTATTCCAGTGATTCAAATAAAGCTGTGGTCATTTTGTCCCATTAAGTTATGTAGTTGTGTATTTTGTCCAGGCACCGTATATATATGATATTTAGTTTATTATATCCATCTGTCTATATATATACATTCACCGGCCACTTTATTAGGTACACCTGTGCAACTGCTCGTTAACACTTAATTTCTAATCAGCCAATCACATGGCGGCAACTCAGTGCATTTAGGCATGTAGACATGGTCAAGACAATCTCCTGCAGTTCAAACCGAGCATCAGTATGGGGAAGAAAGGTGATTTGAGTGCCTTTGAACGTGGCATGGTTGTTGGTGCCAGAAGGGCTGGTCTGAGTATTTCAGAAACTGCTGATCTACTGGGATTTTCACGCACAACCATCTCTAGGGTTTACAGAGAATGGTCCGAAAAAGAAAAAACATCCAGTGAGCGGCAGTTCTGTGGGCAGAAATGCCTTGTTGATGCCAGAGGTCAGAGGAGAATGGGCAGACTGGTTCAAGCTGATAGAAAGGCAACAGTGACTCAAATCACCACCCTTTACAACCAAGGTAGGCAGAAGAGCATCTCTGAACGCACAGAGGCAGATGGGCTGCAGCAGCAGAAGACCACACCGTGTGCCACTCCTTTCAGCTAAGAACAGGAAACTAAGGCTACAATTTGCACAAGCTGATCAAAGTTGGACAGTAGATGATTGGAAAAACGTGGCCTGGTCTGATGAGTCTCAATTTCTGCTGCGACATTCGGATGGTATGGTCAGAATTTGGCGTCAACAACATGAAAGCATGGATCCATCCTGCCTTGTATCAACGGTTCAGGCTGGTGGTGGAGGTGTCATGGTGTGGGGAATATTTTCTTGGCACTCTTTGGGCCCCTTGGTACCAATTGAGCATCGTTGCAACGCCACAGCCTACCTGAGTATTGTTGCTGACCATGTCCATCCCTTTATGACCACAATGTACCCAACATCTGATGGCTACTTTCAGCAGGATAATGCGCCATGTCATAAAGCTGGAATCATCTCAGACTGGTTTCTTGAACATGACAATGAGGTCACTGTACTCAAATGGCCTCCACAGTCACCAGATCTCAATCCAATAGAGCATCTTTGGGATGTGGTGGATTCGCATCATGGATGTGCAGCCGACAAATCTGCGGCAACTGTGTGATGCCATCATGTCAATATGGACCAAAATCTCTGAGGAATGCTTCCAGCACCTTGTTGAATCTGTGCCACGAAGAATTGAGGCAGTTCTGAAGGCAAAAGGGGGTCCAACCCGTTACTAGCATGGTGTACCTAATAAAGTGGCCGTTGAGTGTATGTGTGGCCTTTGGTTGTGTCTTCTATATTATGGACTGTCCATGTATACCTTATGTGTAATCATATATATACTCTAGAATATGTGAGTGGTGGATGGTACAATACTAAGACGGTTAAATGCCGTCTCAGACTATAACGGTAAAGATGCATTGTAATATTATATTACATTTATCCCCATGAAATAGCTGGGGAATTAGCCAGACACACGGTCAGTTTTGCTGCTGTACCTAATTCTATAAGATAAATGGATCCTATATATCCAGGTCCTTGGTACGTTTTATATAATGTGGTTGTTATTATGGGTTGTTGATTCTCCAATTATTTTCTCCAATGGTTGGTCTAGTGTCACATCTTCTTTCGCAACTTAGCTAGGAGGTTAGCTGCTAATGGAGTTGGGGATGTGGTTCTTATTATTTTTCTAATAGTCTAATAGTCTAATAATCTTTTGGTCCACCACGGCAGAAACATAAAATAAAATATAACCTTTAGTAAATATTTGTTTAAGAACTGTACAACTAGTGCATTAAAATCACAAGCAGGCAGTGTCTAAACTCATGGGTATTCCAGGGTTTATCCTTTGAGCAATAAAATAATGTACTCTAGGGGGGGTGGGGGGTGGATCAGTTCCACCCTATTTGACAAGTGTACATCATGAAACCGACTTGCGGATAGAAATAACCCAATTGGTCCCTGTGGGTTGACAGGGTCTTCAATGTTTATTCTTCTCTAAGAGTTCCTATAGTATTATTTCTCTCATAGTCCCTACAATTTCATAGAAGTAGGTTTCCTATAAATCTTTGTATCCTACCTCTAAGCAACACCGAAATAGTAAGATCAAGAAAGTTTATCTGATTTGTATGTGTTTCGAAAGTGAAGTGCATCCCAATTTCACTTTGATTTAGTGCCCTAACAAAAGACTCAAAGGTGCAACTGTCCCCTTCCCAGAGAATAAGCACGTTGTCTATAAAACGACCCCAGAATTGGATATGGTTTTCGCGCTCTGAGCGCGTAATTAGGATTTATGTGAGACAAGGTTCCACACCTGGTTACACCACTAGCTTGGAGGTTGGCGGCTAGTGGATTATATGTGGAAACACATATTCACTTCTCTAAGCGGGGGATCCTGGAAAGATGGTTTTGGTTTGGTTTGCCGCATCTCGGTACGCCACTAGCTAGGAGGTTTGCGGCTTGTGGATCACTAGAGTGTTGGTTGTGGTGTCGAGACATATATGCACTTCTTTAGGTGGCATAGAAGATGAGTTTGGTTTGTTTGGTCATGGTGGTGAACAGGCTGAGCTTTGGAAGTGGCCAGCCTCAAGGGTCTGTTAATGGTAAAAGCAGCCAGGGGTGGGCAGTGTGGTGAACGACACAAGGGATAATCTTCATAAGGGTCATTGGTGCCCTTAAAGTGTGCTGGCTCTGCTAGAATGGCAAGCCAGAGCGTGCCGTCCCCTTTATTGCTGTCTGGCTGGGTGCTATATGTCAGGCAGCTGTGGATCGGAGTATTGGTAAATCCCACCCTTAGCATGTCACCTGACTCCTCTTTTGATTGTTTTATTCCAGTGATTCAAATAAAGCTGTGGCAACTTTGTCCCATTAAGTTATGTAGTTGTGTATTTTGTCCAGGCACCGTGTATTTCTCTTGTCTAAATTGTTTTAAAATAAAGTGAGGGTCCATCCCATATCCACAAGTCAAGAGCTGAGATGCAATGCCGTCACAAACCATGGTAAGGTATGGCCCTGTTTTTGGAAGCAAACAGACATGTTTTTCAACCTCTGGACAAACCCTTGAAGTTTGGCAAAGTTTCCAGCCTTGATGGCCTCCTCAGGTGGATGGCTGTAATGCTCAGACTACTCCCTTAATTCTGAGAATGGAACAAGTTTCTTCAGTCCGGTAGTGACAATATACCAGTTGTGGCAATCTCTGTCCTCTCCTCTGCCTCATAACAACTCTGTCTCATTTACATTCTGACCCATAAGAAAAAAAAGTTTTTTGAAACAGAGTATAACCCCTTTTATAAACTATTTTCCCTCTTGAAAGTTCTAAATGATGTTTAACAGTTTAACACAAAACATGACATAAAATAGGTCTAATAGACATTAGACAAAAGTAACAATACCAATGAGTGGGTGGTGGTGTTGTTCCACCTAGCTTTCTAGGTTGCTGAATTAGCCTGAAGCAGCTGACATTTACTTTTCCCTATACAGAGCCCAATATTAGTTTAATTATAACACTGAGCTGTTTATAGGTAATATCATTATTTTTAATTTATTAAAAAGAAAAGCTAGAATTTCACATAAGTATTCCGACCCTTTTCTGCGACACTCATATTTCACTAACATGCTGTCCATTTGCTTCTGATCCTCCTTGAGATGGTTCTACTCTTTCCTTGGAGTCCAGCTGTGTTTAATTAAACTGGTTGGACTTGATTCGTAAATGCACACACCTGTCTAGATAAGAACCCAAATCTCACAGTGCATGTCAGAGCACATAAGAATCATGAGGTCTAAGAAACTGCCAAAGGATCTCAGAGACAGAATTTTGGCAAAGGCAAAGTTGTGGCCAGGGTTACAAAATAATTTCTGCAGCACTCCAGGATGCTAAGAGCGCAGTGTCCGTCATAATCCTTAAATGGAAGAAGTTTGGGACAACCATACCTCTTTCTCGACCTGGCCATTCAACCAAGCTCTAAGCATTTGTGGGAAAAGAGCCTTGGTGAAAGGTAAAAAAGAACCCCAAGATCACTGAGGCTGAGCTCCAGAAATGCAGTAGGGAGATTGGGAAAAAGTGCCACAAAGTCAACACTGCAACCTCCACCAGTCGGGGCTCTATGGCAAAGAAGCTTCTCGTCAGTGCAAGACATATAAAAGCTGCATGCAGTGTGCAAAACACATGAAGGACTCCCAGACAATGAGAAATAAGATTCTTGGCTCTGGGGATACAAAGATTCCTTTTTTGGTTTAAATTCTAAGTGGTGTGTGTGGAGAAAACCAGGTGCTGCTCATCACCTGCCAAATACAATCCCAACAGCCACACATGGTGGTGGCAGCATCATGGACTTGAATCCAGGACCCCAGTGCTGCCAGGCTGTAATGCTAACCACTGAGCCACCATGCCACCCATATGAGCATCTATGGAGAGATGTGAAAATGACTTCCACCTTTGTTCACCATCTAACCTCAGGGAACTAGAGAGGAACAGAAAGGAAAAATGGCAGAGGATCCCGAAATTGTTGCATCCTTCCCAAGAAGACTCATGGCTTTACTAGCTCCAAAGCTACTTCTACTAAATCCTGAGCAAAGGGTCTGAACACTTATGACCATGTGATATTTCAGTGTTTCTCCTTTAATAAATATCTACATTTTCTATTTATTCAGTCAAGATGGGTGCAGAGTGTACATTGGCTGCAATAAAACAGAGAGTAAAAAATGTTTCCATAACCACTGTACCATCAAATCCAAGCATGATGAACCATGCCAGAAGCCAACAATTAATACTTTGGTGCGCAGAGCTGTATAAGGTGCATTTTTTTGCGGCACGAGTTGACATTTTCGATGCTACCATTTTTAGGACTGTGAAACCTTTTTATTCTAGAGAACCATGACTAGAGGACATCCTTTATATAAAACTTTAAATAAAAACTAACAACACATTTATAGATTTTTCCAAATATTATAAATTGTTTTAATGCTGGACCTATCAGTATATGTTTGTAATGTGGGAGGAAACCGGAGTACCCGGGGAAAACCCACGCAAACACGGGGAGAACATACAAACTCCATGCAGTTGATGCCCTTGGTGAAATTTGGGCTCTGCAAGGCAACAGCACTAGTCACTGAGCCTCCGTGTTGCCCATGATGGTGGCAGCAGATCATCTTGCTGCAGAAAGTCCAGCTGTGTCAAGTCCAGTGGGTGCAGAAGGAAATCCACTTGTTAAGTGAATACATCTTACTGCGGAAAATCCAGTGGTTGAGTCAAAGTCCGGTGGGTGCAAAAGGAAATCACATGATTTCCGTCTTATGGCGGAAATCACATGAAACCACAGTCTGGCATGGAGTAGGTGGATGCATCAGAATTCCCTAATAACACAAAAGAGAAATAATCATCATTATATTATATCACTATCCTGAATAACAAGTGATTTATAACCCCTGATATTTATAGTATTCACTAACTTTGTGGGCATCTCCCTAGACATGTAACCCTGACCAGCAGTATTTGCATACTGCATCTACATCTCCTACTCACCTGTTGTGGTGGGTTCTCCATGTGATGAGCCTACAGATGACATGGATCGGCTGAGGTTATGGAGGGGAGCGCAGGTGATATATTATGGTTGATGTGAGGACTTTCCTTTGTCTTTGGTGCTGATGTTCTTCTAGAGGTGAGCATCTCATCCAGCAGTATTGTCTTGCTGTTACTTTCTACATGGCCATTTGGATAATAGATTGGCCACTCAGTCTGTGGTCTGTACCATGTCGGTGGCATAATAGGTGTCAGACCACGCAGGACATACAAAGCTGAAGTCAAGAAGCTGTTCAAACTCCATGCACATCTCATCATCCAGGTAGTATATGGACAGGTTTAGGTCCTCAGGAGCTGCCAGCAGTATACGTGGGGGAACTGCTGTCCTATTCTCCACATCAATCCAATTTATTCTATAGAAGAATGGATGATTCCTGATGTTTCCTTTAACTCCAAGCCGATTTTGTGGATCTTTACACAGAAGTCCTTTGATTATCTCTACAGTCTCATGGTTGAGGTGCCTTGGGTAGTTAGGTTTCTTGTTGATGACCGCATGCTCAATTTGTGACACCGATTCCCCATAGAATGGGTAATATCCAGTTGTCATGTGGTATAAAGTAACTCCCAGAGCAAAGAAGTCCACCTCTGGTCCATGGTCCATGCAATAGACCAGTTCCGGGGCAGCAAACCCTGGTGTGCCGTAGCAAAAGTCTGAAGTTTTGTCGTGCACATCAGTTATTGCCAGGCCAAAGTCGCCGATTTTGATGTGGCCCTCTGTGGTCACCAGAATGTTTTGAGGCTTCAGGTCTCTGTGAATTATGGCTTTTCTATGGAGAAACTGCAGACCGCAGATGACTTCTGCTGTGATGAATCTAGATGTGGGAATATCCAGGAGAGTGTTCTTGATGATTAAATCTTCAAGACTTCCCTTGATGGCCAGCTCCATCACATAGTAGACTTGGCTGTCAGTCTGGAAGGCAGCCAGGCCATGGATCAGAAAAGGGTTCTCATGGGATATTTGCAGGATGTCGCGCTCTGCCAAGCTGTACCCATGCTCGGTGTACACCTCCTTCTGGACCACTTTGATGGCAACATGTTCTTTCCTGATGTGATCTGTTGCCAACAGAACTTTTCCAAATGCTCCTTCTCCTAGTCGTTTGTGGAAGGTGAAGCATTTCAGAGTAAGTGGTACCAGGGCAGTCTCCTTCTGAGCAGATGTGGCCGCCGCCTCTTCCAGAAAGACTTCTTCACCTCTTGCCTCGTGGCAACTGCTGGGACTTTGTGACGGTTTTGGTGTCCCGTCCTCTCTGTCCTCTGCTCCATCCTTCCTGTCAGATTTCTCATTGACTGTTTAAGAAAAAAAAAAGATTTTGATGTTGTTATTAGAACATAAACAATGATATGTTCTCACCTCCTAATGTGATCAAAGATTTGATTTCCTTTTCCTGATTTCCTTTTTTTTTTTAATCCCAGAAAAAAACCCTTAGTCCTTTTTCTCATTTTGGTAAATTGTATGATCAGAAATCAGGTAATACTATTTTTTGCCCATTGCAACCAATAGCAGTTCGGGTTGCGATTATGGTCACTAAAAGAACTTATACCCCTCCCCCATTGTATATACCTGTCCCCATCATTTCCTACCTTTGTCATCCTCCAGGCTGATGCTACTGGGTGCAGGGACATCTCTGGAAGGTCTCCCTGCCTCTTGGCTTCACAATTTACCATTTACCAAAAGAGAAATGACTACGGTGTGTTTCTGTGATGAAAAAAAAAAAGAAAATCAGAAAAGAAATCAAATCTGTGATCACATTAAGGAAGTGATAACATATCATGGTTTAGTCGAATAACACCATCAAAATCTTTTGTTTTTCTAAACATCCATGAGAAATCTGACAGGAAGGATGGAGCAGAGGACAAGAGGACGGGACAACCAAAAACCGTCAACAAAGTCCCAGCCCGTTGCCACGAGGCGAGAGTGAAGAGCTTCTGAAGAGGCGGCGGCCACATCTGCTCAGAAGGAGACGCCCTGTCCACTTACGCTGGAAATGCTTTCACCGTCCACCAACGACTAGGAGAAGAGCATTTGGAAAAGTTCTGTTGGTCAACCAATCACATCATGAAAGAACATGTTCCTCAAAGTGGATCCAGAAGGAAGGTGTACACCGGCAGGGGTACATCTTGGCAGAGCTCGACATCCTGCAAATATCCCATGAGAACCCTTTTCTGATCCATGGCCTTGGCTGCCTTCAGACCAGACTGCCAACCAAGTCTTTCTATGTGATTGAGCTGGCCTCAAGGGAATCTGAGATTTAATCATCAAGAACACTCTCCTGATATTCCCACAGCTAGATTCAATCACAGCAGAAGTCATCTTGCGGTCTGCAGTTTCTCATAGAAAGCCATAATTCCAGAGACCTGAAGCCTCAAACCATTCTGGTGACCACAGAGGCCACATCAAAATCGGCGGCGACTTTGGCCTGGCAATACTGTGTCACGACAGAAAAACTTCGACTTTTTTGCGACGGCACACCAGGGTTGCTGCCCCGGAACTGGTCTAATTTGCATGGACCAATGGACCAGAGGTGGACTTCTTTCTTTGCTCTGGGAGTTACTTTATATACCACATGACAACTGGATATTACCCCTTCTATGGGAATCGGTGGTCACAAATTGAGTCATGCGGATCATCACAAGAACCTAACTACCAGCACCTCAAACCTGTACTGTCGAATCTCAAAGGACTTTCTTTCTGTTGTAAGATCACAAAATCGCTTGGAGTTAAGGAAACATCAGGAATCCTCCATTCTTCTATAGAATAAATTGGATTGATGTGGAGAATAGGACAGCAGTTCCCCACGTATAACTGCTGGCAAGCTCCTGAGACCTAAAACCTTCCATAATACTACCTGGATGATAGGGTGCATGGAGTTTTGAAGAAACAGCTTCCTTCTTGACTTCCGCTTTGTATGTCCGTGCGTGGTCGGACACTATTATTCCACCGGACATGGTCAGACCAGCTGTTGGCCAATTCTATTAGCAAAATGGCCATGTAGAACTTAACAGCAAGACCATACTGATGGACGATATTTCTCACCTCTAGAAGAACATCAGCACCAAAGACAAGTAATGTTCTCGACATCAACCATACTATATCACCTGCGCTCTCACCCCTCCTAAACCTCAAATCCGATCCATGTCATACTGTAGGCTCATCACATTATAACCCACCACAACAGTGTGAGTAGGAGATTAGATGCATATTCAAATACTGCTGGTCAGGGTTACATGTCTAGGGAGATGCCCACAAAGTTAGTGCATCTATAATATCATGGGGTATCAATCACTTTGATTCAGATATGATATATAATGTAATATATTATTTCTCTTTTTGTGTTATTAGTGAATTCTGATGCATCCCACCTTCTCCATGCCAGACTGTGATTTCATGTGGATTTCCGCTTAAGACGTATTCACTCTTGAGTGGATTTCCCTTTTGCAACCCCCGTACCTTGACTCAACCAGTGGATTTTTCGTTAGTAGATGTATTCACTTAACAAGTGGATTTCCTCTGCACCCACTGGGGACTTGACACATACGCTGTACTTTCTGCCGCAAGACAATTCTGCTGCCACCATCATGGGCAACACGGAGGCTCATTGACTAGCGCTGTTGCCTTGCAGAGCCCAATTTCACCAAGGGCTTCAACTGCATGGAGTTTTTGTATGTTCTCCCCGTGTTTGCGTGGTTTTCCCCGGGTACTCAGGTTTTCCTCCTCCACATTCAACATATACTGATAGGTCCATCATTAACACCTTTATCATAATTTGGAAAAATCTATAATTTGTTGTTAGTTTTTTTATATTTAAAGTGTTTGCTAAAGGATTGTGCTCTAGTCATGGTTCTCTAGAATCAAAAGGTTTCACAGTCCTAAAAATGGTAGCATCGAAACATTCAACTCCGTGCCGCAAAAAACTTCAAATCACCTTATACAGCTCCTCGCACGCAAAGTATGAATTGTATGGCTTCTGGCATGGTTCATCATGCTGGATTTGATGGTCCAGTGGGTAAGAAACTTTTTTACTCCTCTGTTTTATTGCCGCCAATGTGTACCTCTGCACGCCATCTTGACTGAATAAATAGAAAATGTAGATATTTATTAACTGGAGAAACACTGAATATCACATGGTCATAAGTGTTCAACCCTTTGCTCAGGAATTTAGTAGATACTTTGGAGCTAGTAAAGCCATGAGTCTTCTTGGGAAGGATGCAACAATTTCGGGATCCTCTGCCCTCTGCCATTTTTTCCTTCTGTTCCTCTCTAGTTCCCATGAGGTTAGATGGTGAACAAAGGTGTAAGTCATTTTTTTAGGCGTTGGACAGGCAGTGAGGTTCAGGACAGCAGCACAGGATAAGACTCGGGGGACGTTGCAGGAGGTCAAGGGACGGCGGCAAGATCGGAGGAAGTCAGGAATAGGAATCTAGGTCAATGGGAAAATCACATAATCTGAGGGTCTACAAAAAGATAAGCTTTCTCCAAGGCCACGGAGGCACAAAGATCGCGGGGGATCGGACATAGGAAGGGCTGGGAATTTATAAGGCAGGACTGCCGCTGCCATTCAAGGGCCAGCGCACAAGGAAGCAGTGACCGCCGCTGGAAGACAGGGAAGCTGCAGGCTTGGACCAGGGGAATGGGGAGGCAACAGGTGGGCAGCGGGACCCGGGATGATAGCGTCGCAGGAGCAACCGTGACAGTGCCACTCCTCTTGACCTCCCCCTCTTTTTGGCCAAGAGGAACCTCTGAAGCAGATTACGGTCCATTGATGTGTTCTCCAAGATCTCCCCTCCAGCCGAACCCCTTCCAGTCGGTGAGAAAGTACCGCCTCCTAAAACCGATTTCATGTTCAGGACCTTCTCTGGACTTCATAGAAATTGGTAGAATTAGCCAACAGGAGCAGGGGGAGCTATTTGCCGGCGAAACGATTCAAGAGACGGGTTTAAGGTGGGAGACATGAAAAGAGGTCGGGATACGCATGGTGGGGAGGACGACGAAGTTGTAATGCCATGGGAGTCATGCTCCTATTATTCAAATGCGCACAGAAAACAAGGATCGAGTTTGTAGTAGGGATTTTCAGCCGTAATCATATCTGAGAAGGACAGCCAGACTGTTCTCCAGGAGAGAAGATGGGGAGGACTACTTTTCATGTCGCCCTGCTCTATGGTGGGGGCGGACGTGTCTCCAACAGAGGAGAAGGCAAGTTTGGGCACAGATGGACTTCTTAAAACCGTTTCTTATACAGCAGCAATTCAGAAGAATGGCAAGAGGGAGAGGAGGACGTGGAAGTCCATAGACAATGAAGAAGGAGCCAGCACAGCAGAATTTAAGTCTTAGAGAATTATAAGTCTAGAGAATTATAAGAAAAGTCTAGAGAATTATAAGAAAAATTCAGCCCAAGGTAAGAGGGGAGACTAATCGTCCTCTCGAGCAGAAACAAAGTGCCGTAGATAGCAGCCCACAGTGTGGTTGACATCTCCACCTGCCCGTTTAGATGTGGATGGTAAGCAGAGAAGTCCAGCTTGACCTGCAGTAGTGAGTGCGGATGGGAACTCAAGAACTGGAAACAACACTGTGACCCCACAGATCGACACAATGGGGCTCATTACGACGGTTACGAAGGCCGCAGTCAGTTTCGTGGGGATTCCCAAATTTTTCCGTTTTGCTGCAGATTTGACCCAGGCTTTTGGCACACGCGATCGGGACTGTGTGGACATACGGCGCTGGCTGCATGCGGAAAAAAGAACGAAACCGAATTTAAAAAACGTTTGTGTGTCGAAAGAGTCAAGCACATTAATCACCAGGAACTGAGCAGGTGAAATCCGGCGGACCTCGGCGCAGCAGCGACACCTGTGTGTATAGCGGGCGCACGACCTTATGATTCCGGCAGACCGATACGACATCAGACAAGCGCCCGGGACCGGATTGGACCGGGTAATGTAAATGAGCCCCAGTGTAGAGGAAGCAAGTAGCCAGATATAAAGAATGAAAGGTTGGCGAGAGACGGAGAAGCGAGATGATGCAGAATACCAGAGGAACAAAATGGAACAACACACGATGAGGTTTGTTTGTACTATGAAGAAGACGACAGAAATTGTAATAAAGTCCATGGCCGCGTGGTCCATGGGCACCTGGAGTATTACAGTTAAATGCAGGAGAAGACCAGCAGGCTTATAGGCTTTATGTGATGACTTGTTCGGCCAAGGAAGGAGGAGAACTCAAAAAATTCTGTTGTAAATCACCTACCAGCTGGCCACCAGTTAGAAAGAGGTATGAGAGGGTCAGGACTCTGCACCAGGGTACCCAGTCCACACTGAGAGGGAAATGTCTCCACAGTTAGCCATCCTCTTCTCAAAGAGCAATGTGGAACAAAATCTTGCCAGAAGGAGCTGCACGTAGGTTCACAGGCAGCGGGCAACCAACCAGTCGTTCACGGTCGAAAACACATTATGACAAGGACGCGTTGTTCCCCAATCACATCAGAGGCACGAAGAGAGCTCAAGTCTAACATTCTTCAAGTGCGGACGGAAAGGTTATCATGAAATTGAACAGGGACGGAGATGGGACAATGGCTGTTCGAAGGCTGTGATTGTCTGAGTGTGCCCGACATTGGGTCGGTCTGGAGGTATAGGAGATTCTTGGAGTCCGTAGAACAGACCAGTGACGAGCTCGTCCAGATTAGATAAGCCACTCTTCAAAGGCCAGTTTTATGGCCAGAAGCTCCAGATTGTCTTTTCGGTCACACAGACAAACTGAAGGCCGTACTTGGGAGTACGGAAGAGGAAAGTCTCTATGGGAAGAGTCCAGGGGGGGAAGTCTGGGACCAGTGACCTCCTGCGGCCAACAACATGGGCGTTGATGCTAGTCCAAAACCTGGACCGGTCTAGTGGACCTGGTCTCGTTTCAGAGCCCGCCGACAAAGCGGAGGGATTTGCTACGGCAGGGTGACTTCATACAGGTCGTTCCACGGTGCACTAGCCACGTTGTGGCATGTCAGGTTGGGTGCAGGAAAATGCGACGGAGACTCTGGAAAGCTAGAAGAAGGGACACAACCAGGAGAGTATGGGAACGCTGGAGACAGGAGAACGACGGAGGGAGGCGTCCTGGAACGCTAGAAGATTAGACGACAGGACACACCAGGAGACCATATGGGAACGCTGAGACAGGAGACACAGAGGGTCCTGGAAAACGTGGAGGACTGGAGCATCTTGAAACGATGATGGGCAATCATCAAACAGGAACCGCTGTGGAAGATCCAGCGGAGAGTGGCAAGAGGGAGTGCGCTGATTATAGGCGAGGTCAGATTAGTGAACTCCAATCAGAGGAGGACGCTGGTTTTTAGTCCTGATAATTCGGCATGCGCGCCAACCTGCGCAGGAAGCCCTGCTGGTTTTCATGGAGGGAAGGAGGTGGAGCGATGACACGCCAGGACCCAGCAGAGCCAGGAGCCATGGGAGAGGCAAGTAGGGCCGGGGGACACAGTGGCCATGTAGGAGGGCACCAGGGTGTATGTACTGCAATCCCATCCCGTACGCGAGGATTCAGGTACGGCTGTGACACTGATAAACTATGGATTATTTCTCTCTGCAGCAGAAAAAAAAGGTCATTTCGAAGAAACAAAAGGTGAGCTTTGGCCCATTGGGACACCTTTCTAGGGTAGAGATGGACTCCGCTTCCTACAGAGGAAGCGTCAACATCAAGCTGAATGGTTCTCCCTGTATCAGGGCCGCATGAGAAAGGAGCAGAGGCAAAGGCATGACTTCAAACTTAGAAAATGCTTCTTAAGCCCCGAGGGCAAACGCTTAGGATTGAATTTACTATGTGAACAGCCACCATAAGGACGAACGGAGGGAACGCGTGCAGGGTGAGCGAGGAGGACGAAATATAGTAGGCACTGCAGGAGTAGTTAGCAAAGCCCAGGGATTTCTGTATAGCTCGAAGTTGCCTACTGGGTGAAGCTGTGGAGAACACGCAACCAAACTTTAGTGGGATCTAATTGCAGACCCTTGTCAGAATATATATAACCAAGAGAACGGAAAGACTCCTCGCGGTGGAACTGAGTTCGAGTCCAGCATAGACGCCTGAGAATGTGTCGTAGGGACCTGATGGGAATTCCAGGTCAGTAGAGAACACCCGATTATGTTCAAAGTAGACCAACACAGTATAAACAAGTCTCTGAAAACTGTCATTGGACAAATCTATTAAAAACACAGCAGGCCATTGAAGATGTCTAAGGGCTTTTTATGCAGATAATTGAAGTGCCCATAGCTCGTACCGTGTTGAAGGCTAGTCTTCTATTCAAAACCTTTCACGGAAGGGATGGGTTATTACCCCCTAATGTCCAAACTTAGTGAGACCTGAGCTCCATGCAGGTGGGTAATGCAGTCACGGATTAAGGGTAGTGAGTAAAGGTTGACACGCTAACTTTATTAAGCCCACAATAGTCTAGGCTACAGCAGACAGAGACTTAGTAAAAGACACAATTAATATAGTACAAAAAATACAGACACTTAAAGAATTAATTGTCAGAGATAAAATGAAAAAGTTAAAAAACAATATGATACGGATACTACTAAACAGTAGGAGAAAACAAAAAAAAAACTTTGATAATGAAATAGGAAGACATTCTTTGGCCCGAGGACTGGGCATAGACAGCGATCCAGCATCTTCTAATGGTGATAGAATCCTCAGGTACGAACAAAGCCATTGTGGCTGCTCTACAAATTTACCAAGATTTGACCCCACCCGGCTCGTGTGATGTCATTGTGAGGGGGAGTTTTTCGATCCTCCTCCCCATCAGTGAGTACTTTCGGGCATGAGGTTTTATTAAAACCCCATAACTTTTGATTGGAAGATGGCCACAACTGTGAACACATTGGCTTCCAATCAAACGGTACCTTATTCCCATTAACCCCTACCAAACTGGGGTCTTAGCCTTATATAGGGGTGGTGCGTAGTAGCTGACTTCGCCTGGCGCCTAAACCGATTCTTGCTGCCAGGAGATATTAGACCCTATAACTGTCTTTGTAACTGGGGACGCAGGTACTTATTGGTTACCTAGTATGAGACAGCTATGAATTCCCATTGTACTAAGTTTGGGGAAAAACCACATGAGCTGTTGGTTCTTTCTTACCCTTCCTGAAACACACATTGGCCTAATGGTGTCAATTCAACATCTAGGAGAGCAAGTTTCTGATCAAAACAGAGCACTCCCTGGGTGTCGGATGAACAGACAATGCCATGTAGTCTTCCTGGATGGTTGTAAGCAGTTCCTTTCAGCCCTTTGCTTGGCCAAATGAAGCTAATGAACTCTAGCAATTAACAGAAGAAAAAAATAAAAAACAAACACAAACTATAGAGAGGTAATATATACACACCACACAGCTCATGGTGGGGATGCATGCCAGCAGCCAGCTCTATAGTATAGTCTAGGGATGACCTTTGTGTGCGTCTCATTCTCTCCGAGGAGAATGTTGGCAAAGAGTATAGGCAGTGGGAAACCCACCAGAGGCTGGAGGATCCAAAGCAGCAAGGTGCGACAATGCGAAGCATGAGACAACGGACGATGGTCAGTCTCTTACCCCAGCAAGAATCACCCCAGTCTGCCCAGTCGAGCCTGGTGAAACCGAGTACCGACTGGAGCTGAGTAGAGAGACAAGTCGTTGTGGAGAAGCTTGCACTGGTGCCTCCTCCCAAGAACCCTAGGTGAGGGTGTTTCCGCACACTTGATAAGGAACTGGTCAAACCAAGAAAGTGTTCACGGCTGAGCAAAGGTTATCCTGTCTATCATCGGAGCACTCTGAGTTGTCGTGCAGCTTTGTTCCACCTGCATGGGTTCCTCAGTCAACAGACAAGGGAGGGCAAAAGGAGAAAGTTGGTCTTTGGAAGACTGGAGCCAAGTGGGGTAGACAGTCGGGCCTGGCTTGCGCTTGTTCTAAACATTGCTTCTCAGGCATCAGAGAAGAGGATGTAGGTCTTAGTAAGCAGGGAGATACAGACCTCTCAGGGTAAGGAAAGAAGTGGTCCCGTGCAACAGACGTCTTTGATTTGGAGACAGTCTCTTACTGGGCGCGCCAATTTTAGGAGCTATGCTAAGTGGAATTGCTGCCTTACCCAAAGCGCTGGCAAGTCAGGGGTCTGAGTAGCGAGCGTTCTAGACGGACGGATTCGCAGATTTCGTGCAGTGTTCTGTCCAGAGGTGGGATTGCCATTGCACTGTATGCTAGACACTGCGGGCTATTTAGTTGAGGCGGAAGTCGCATGTTAGATGTACGTTAGGGAACGACAGTACTGCTGCTGCAGATGGATCATTCTGGGGCGTTGGCTACCGGCAGGCTGATGCGCTGGGAGTAGTAGCATTTAGGCAGCGGAACCTTGGCGAATCCATGGCCGGTATCTATTTTGCACGTGTCAGGGGTAGTGGACCCACTGAACCGTGTCGCAGGAGGACGTAAAGCCGTCACCTGGTAGTGTGAGAGTCAAGTGGCACTCCGGTTTTCACCAGAGTGCCTGCTGCAACACAGAAGACAAGCTTTTCCAAGGTTGATGCACAAAGATCTGCGGCGGAACACTGAAAGGACCGGATTGATCAAGGGCAGGCGGCACCCGACCAGCTCCCCAATATCGGCGCACTGGACTTTAATATCCTCCAGCCCCGCGCGCCCATAGGGGACAGGGTATCCCGACGCCCCGGAGGAGAGGTGAGTAGGACTGCAGGCTGGCTCTGTGGGGGCATGGGAGGAAAACACAGGGGTGTGCCTTCACACGCATATAGGGTGGCAGGAAGCTCCGTGAATTGGGACTAGTTGAAACTAATGTATGAATGATATAATTCTTTAAAGGTAGTACATGTTTATGATGCCCAGCTAATAAGCTTAGCTTATATTAATTTCTATTGAGAGATAATATGTAAGTGTAGTTTTAAACCCCATAGCGCAAAACGATGTATATGTATGTTTGTCCGGGTCTGAGCCCTGTCATACTCACGTGGTGTTTGATTCACATAAGACAAACCGTCCTAACACTAGACGTGCTAGTGCTAGCACCGATCGGTCGGGTTTGTTAACCCTTTGATCGCTGCCAAGCAAGAGCTGCATGGCCGATCGTCGCTCCCGCTGAATTCAGACGGGGAACGGCGTTCCCTTGCTTTGGACAGCCTCGGTGCCCGTAGAGGCTATAAGGCAAAGATCCGAGGCTATACATGTTTTAGGCTCTTACAATGATAGATGATGTGCAAAATCCCTATATACTGCATAACTTGCACGTTGGATCAATCAGGTACCAACCTAGGGTTAACGAACCCTAGTGGGGTCTGAAAAATTAGTACAAAGAAAAAAATTAGTGTAAAAACAATGCAAACTTCTAGAGTATAAATAATAGATAAAAATCATAAAAAAGCAGAAGATCTTAGGTCATATTCGGACCAGGCCCTCCTGGATTGGTCGCCGTGAGTATAAGAGTTCCACGACCATTGTCACGCGAATCTAGAGGAATACAGCACTATGAGAAGTGCAATCGCGGCATAAAAAAGCGGCTTCGAATCTTTGTGGCCACACCCCGATCCTTGCGTATGCCCGCTATGGTTACACAACGATAGTCCAAACCGGGTTCGGGGACTCGCATGATTGCATAACAACGGCAGTACTGACCCCAGGTATCCATCTCGACAGCCCCAAATTCGATTCTAGAACCGTCCATTTCAAGGGTCGGTATTACTTAAGCATCCGACGCACACCAGGTGATGGTTGCGGTGCTGTCAAGTTCGTCTAACGCTGTGATAAACCGTCAGGTGAGTCGCGGTTAGTAAAATTTGACACATTTTTTTAACTTTAACAAAACCGCTGGCGCTCGCGGTTGTGTCTTGCCGCAACCCTGCGATCCTGTGTGCGTTCGCGCGCCACGTTGCCCACGCCAGGCCGAATTCGTTCTGATGCCAAAAAAGTGTTAACCGACGACGCGTTCTTACTAACCGAGCTTGACAAAATACCCGGGGAAATCACCCTGGCGGAAATGCGCGAAATGGGTTAAGAAACTTAAACGGAAACGTATCGGGCAGTCAAGAACCATGGTATGGGTCGAAATCCTCTTCATTAAGTGATAAAAAGCTCACAGTCCTAAAAATCGAAGCATTGAAAACTACATCCAAAAGGACGCAAAAAAATTGAACACACAGCTCCCCACAGCTCATTACACCAAAGTATGAAAAAGGTATTGCACCAGAGACG
This sequence comes from Engystomops pustulosus, assembly GCA_019512145.1. Classification (NCBI taxonomy): domain Eukaryota; kingdom Metazoa; phylum Chordata; class Amphibia; order Anura; family Leptodactylidae; genus Engystomops; species Engystomops pustulosus. The sequence continues at coordinate 212,944,891 of CM033644.1, forward strand.
GCAAAGTAAGAATTTTTTTGTATAAGTTTTAATTTTTGTGCATGTATGAAAAATTATAAATCCTTTACGCATAGGTCTACTCGCCTGGTACCTTTTGACAATTCAGGCACTGCTGATTTTTAAAGAATAAAAGGATTGGAACAACATCCCCTAAGAGTGATGGACATCCTTGTTATACAGGCTTATACTTCCTATGGAGAGGAAACTGTGTGTGGCCTTTGGGCACAACAGGTGTACCTAGTGCCTTATTGTGAGTGAAAAAGTATTATCGAGACACAGATCCATTTAATTACAATGCAATATCTTGAATTATCATATGGCTTCTCCCAGTTACTTGTTCACTTCTTGTTATTATAAAAAAAACATGGAAGCTGGGAGAGCTGAAGCCTGACATCACAATGAAGGACCTGAGACATCACAAGGAGAAGCCAGGGGAGGAGCTGTGACATCACAATGGCGGAACCTGATGACATCACAATGCCCGGAGGAGGGTTTAAATACAGGTGCGCGGCTCAGGGTCTCAGCACTCACATTAGGAGGTGAGGGAGACAATGTGAGAGCGCATCATGCCGAAAGCAAGAGAAGACAAAAAGCACTTGGAGAGAAAAGGAGAGGAGAGGAGAAAGTCATACACATTGAAGAACCCAGGAGAAGGCGGGGAAACCTAAGAAAACCCGAACACAACGTTCTTAGCGAGCCTTCAGAAAGCCTGGGAAAGACTGATCTATGTGGGGGAAGGGAGAAAGAAACCAAAAAGAAGGAGACTCTCCAGTGATGCCACAGGATCCGGCAGCATCTTTCGGAGGACCAGAAAGGTAGGATATTATACTCCATTATTACCAAGTGCCAAGGGCCCAGCGTGCTGGGGGAAAGGGGGCCACATTAGGTGTTACATAGGAATTCTTGGGGTAAGGGGGCTGTATCTAATAAATACACAAAGGGTGTGAGGGGGCTCATATAAAAAAACCATGAGCGGTCTGTTTGGGATCATAAACTAGGGAACAGTAGACTGAATTTTAGGGCCCAAGTGAGTTCCACTGCCAAGAGGCCATTGAAGCTCTGTCACCCAGGGGCCTACTGAAACTCGGAGCCAGCAACTGTATCCCACAGAACAACCTAAATATCCACATATTTTCTCATTCCCCATTCATCGAAAATCTACACTTGTCATGTTGTATGTATCATGTACAGCTAGAGATGGATCATACCTACCGAAAACATGGCCTGTTACCAGCCATACCCGGGCTTAGATTCCCAGCTGTTGCTATGTGTAACAAGGTGGAGTAAATTTAACAGAATTGATGCATGAGTTAGGGTTAGGGGATGTGTTATAGCTTCCATAAAGTCCCATGATCAGGTTCCTAATAATTACCGGAATTGTAAATGACGGATATTGGGGGGAATAAGATTTAAAATATATTAAAAAGAAAGTAAGAAATCACTTATAATCAATAGTAATAAACAACACTTTTATTTTTTCTTATAGTCCATGTGACTTCTGACCAGAAGAAACTTGAAGCTGGAGAAGATCAGAGCCTGAAGACCACTGGCCAGGTGATGGACAAGTGACCCCCGCAGGATGTGGTCCAGCACATTGTCCAACCTACCAGGAGATCCAGGCCCAAGTCCAAGCCAGGAGGATGTGTATGCCCTCTACTGTAGGGAGCAGGAGGTGGAGGAACCTCCTAGTAATGTCCCTGGTCCCAGTAGCATCAGCTTGGAGGATGACAAAGGTAGGAAATGAGGGGGACAGGTACCATATATCTTCGTATATACTCACCCTCCGGTGGCTACGCATCGGGGCCACCGGAGGATGAGTATATAAGTTTTTATTTTTTTTTAGTACGGGCTGGCTGTATACTACTGAGGGCGTGCTGGGCTGGCTGTATACTACAGGCTCCAGTCTGGGCTGGCTGATACCACTGGGGGCGGCTGGGCTGGCTGTATACTACTGGTGAGGCTGGGCGGGCTATATACTACGGGGGCAGGCTGGGTGGCGTATACTACTGGGGCAGCTGGGCTGGCGTATACTACTGGGGGCAGGCTGGGCGGCTGTATACTACTGGGGGCAGACTGGGCTGGCTGTATACTACTGGGGGAAGCTGGGCTGTTTGTATACTGCAGGGGGCAGGCTGGTCTGGCTGTATACTATAGGGGACTGGCTATAATACTGGGGGTTGCTGGCTATAACTGGGGGGGTCTGTGACCAATGCATTTCCCACCTCGGCTTAACTCGAGTCAATACCCTCGGCTATACTCGAGTCATAGGTTTTCCCAGGTTTGTGGTTAAAATGGGGGTCTCGGCTTATCCTCGGGTCGGCATATACTCGCGAGTATATACAATGGGTAGGGCACATAGGTTATTTTAGTGACCATAATCTCAACCTGAGCTGCTGGTGGTTGCAATGGGCATACAATGATCATACAATTATTCAAAATGAGAAAAAGGACTAAGGGTTTTTTTCTAGGATTTAAAAAAAACTAAAAGCAGTAAAAGAAAATCATACAACAAAAGATAAAAATATCCACTGTCTTATCCCAAACTCAGCACTGAAGTCTTTGGTCCCATGTGTATGTATCATGTACAGCTAGTAGATGGAGATCCATATCCGAAAACATGGCCTTGTTACCAGCCATACCCGGGCTTAGATCCACAGCTTTGCTATGTGTAACAATGCTGGAGTAACATTTAACAGAATTGATGCATAGTTAGGTTAGGGGATGTGTATAACATCCCATAAAGTTCCTATCAAGTTCCTAATCATATTACAGGAATTGTATATGACAGATATTGGGGGGAATAAGATTTTCTAAATATTGTTAAAAAGAAAGTAAGAAATCACTAAATAATCAAAGTTAATAAACAACGTTTTATTTCTTCTTTATAGTCCATGGACTTCTGACCAGAAGCAGAAACCTGAATCTGAAGAAACATCAGAGTCTGAAGACAATGGCCAGGAGATGGACAAGCTGACCCCCGCATGGATGTGGTCCAGCACATTCTCCAAAACTACCAGGAGATCATCCAGGACTACAGCCAGGAGGATGTATGCCTGTACTATAGAAGGCAGGAGGTGGGAGGAACCTCCTAGTGATGTCCCTGTCCCAGTTAATCAGCATGCTGGAGGATGACAAAGGTAGGAAATGATGGGGACAGGTATATACAATGGGGGGGGGGGGGGCAAGGTTCTTTTAGTGACATAATCTAACCCGAACCTGGGTTGGTTGCAATGGACAACAAGAGTATTACCCGATTTCGATCATACAATTTTTCAAAATGAGAAAAAGGACTAAGGGTTTTTTCTGGGTTTTTTTTTAAAAACCCTGAAAGCAGGAAAAGAAAATCATTAACAAATGATGAAATATCCATGCTTTCTCCATAAACTCGCACTGAAGTCTTTGGTCACATGTTGGATGTATCATGTACAGCTAGTAGTGGAGATACCATATCCGAAAACATGGCCTTGTTACCAGCCATACCCGGGCTTAGATTCCACAGCTGTTGCTATGGACAGCAAGGCTGGAGTAACATTAACAGAATTGATGCATGAGTTAGGGGTTAGGGGATGTCTATAGCATCCATAATGTTCCTATCAAGTTCCTAATCATATTACAGGAATGTAAATGACGGATATTGGGTGGAATAAGATTTCTAAATATTAAAAAAAGATACTGAGAAATCGCTAAATAATCAATGATAAAAAACAACACTTTATTTCTCTTTATAGTCCATGGAACTTCTGACCAGAAGCAGAAACCTGAATCTGGAGAAGATCAGAGCCTGAAGACCACTGGCCAGGTGATGGACGAGTGACACCCCATCATGGATTGGTCCAGCACATTCTCCAACCTACCAGGAGATCCAGGCCCAGGTCCCCAGCCAGGAGGAGTGTATGCCCTGTACTGTAGGAAGCAGGAGGTGGAGGAACCTTCTAGTGAGTCCTGGTCCCAGTAAACACGGTCTGGAGGACAAGAAAACACCTGACAAGAAGGAACTTTCATCAAGCTAGAAGAACAGCAAATCCTCCTGCAATACAACAGGAGCAAGAACAGATCCTGAGCTATGAGGACGTGTAGTACAGAACTATGGCGTATGATCAGAAATCAGGTAATACTACTTGTTGCCCATTGCAACCAATAGCAGTTCGGGTTGTGATTATGGTCACTAAAAGAACTTATAACCCTCCCCCATTGTATATACCTGTCCCCATCATTTCCTACCTTTGTCGTCCTCCAGGCTGATACTACTGGGTGCAGGGACATCTCTGGAAGGTCTCCCTGCCTCTTGGCTGCCATAGTTCTGTACATACACGTCCTCATAGCTCAGGATCTGTTCTTGCTCCTGTTGGTAGTGCAGGAGGATTTGCTGTTCTTCGTAGCTGATAGAAGGTTCCTTCTTGTCAGGTGTTTTCTTGTCCTCCAGACCGATGTTACTGGGACCAGGGACATCACTAGAAGGTTCCTCCACCTCCTGCTTCCTACAGTACAGGGCATGCACATCCTCCTGGCTGGGGACCTGGGCCTGGATCTCCTGGTAGGGTTGGAGAATGTGCTGGACCAAATCCATGATGGGGGTCAGCTCGTCCATCACCTGGCCAGTGGTCTTCAGGCTCTGATCTTCTCCAGATTCAGGTTTCTGCTTCTGGTCAGAAGTTACATGGACTATAAAGAAGAAATAAAAGTGTTGTTTATTATCATTGATTATTTAGCGATTTCTCAGTATCTTTTTTTATAATATTTAGGAAATCTTATTCCACCCAATATCCGTCATTTACAATTCCTGTAATATGATTAGGAACTTGATAGGAACATTATGGGATGCTATAGACATCCCCTAACCCTAACTCATGCATCAATTCTGTTAAATGTTACTCCAGCCTTGCTGTCCATAGCAACAGCTGTGGAATCTAAGCCCGGGTATGGCTGGTAACAAGGCCATGTTTTCGGATATGGTATCTCCATCTACTAGCTGTACATGATACATACAACATGTGACCAAAGACTTCAGTGCTGAGTTTATGGAGAATAGCAATGGATATTTCATCATTTGTTATATGATTTTCTTTTCCTGCTTTCAGGGTTTTTAAAAAAAAAATCCCAGGAAAAAACCCTTAATCCTTTTTCTCATTTTGAAAAATTGTATGATCAGAAATCGGGTAATACTACTTGTTGTCCATTGCAACCAACAGCAGTTCGGGTTGAGATTATGGTCACTAAAAGAACCTATGTCTCCCCCCCCCCCCCCCCATTGTATATACCTGTCCCCATCATTTCCTACCTTTGTCATCCTCCAGGCTGATGCTACTGGGACCAGGGACATCACTAGGAGGTTCCTCCACCTCCTGCCTTCTATAGTACAGGGCATATACATCCTCCTGGCTGTAGTCCTGGCTGATCTCCTGGTAGTATTGGAGAATGTGCTGGACCACATCCATGCTGGGGGTCAGCTTGTCCATCTCCTGGCCAGTTGTCTTCAGACTCTGATGTTCTTCAGATTCAGGTTTCTGCTTCTGGTCAGAAGTCACATGGACTATAAAGAAGAAATAAAAACGTTGTTTATTAACTTTGATTATTTAGTGATCTCTTACTTTCTTTTTAACAATATTTAGAAAATCTTATTCCCCCCAATATCTGTCATATACAATTCCTGTAATATGATTAGGAACTTGATAGGAACTTTATGGGATGTTATACACATCCCCTAATCCTAACTCATGCATCAATTCTGTTAAATGTTACTCCAGCCTTGTTACACATAGCAACAGCTGTGGAATCTTAGCCCGGGTATGGCTGGTAACAAGGCCATGTTTTCGGATATGGGATCTCCATCTACTAGCTGTACATGATACATACAACATGGGACCAAAGACTTCAGTGCTGAGTTTATGGATAAGAACAGTGGATATTTTATCTTTTGTTGTATGATTTTCTTTTACTGCTTTTAGTTTTTTTTAAATCCTAGAAAAAAACCCTTAGTCCTTTTTCTCATTTTGATAAATTGTATGATCATTGTATGCCCATTGCAACCAACAGCAGCTCAGGTTGAGATTATGGTCACTAAAATAACCTATGTGCCCTACCCATTGTATATACTCGAGTATATGCCGACCCGAGGATAAGCCGAGACCCCCAATTTTACCACCAAAACCTGGGAAAACCTATTGACTCGAGTATAGCCGAGGGTATTGACTCGAGTTAAGCCGAGGGTGGGAAATGCATTGGTCACAGACCCCCCCAGTATATAGCCAGCAAGTCCCCAGTAGTATATAGCCAGTCCCCAGTAGTATACAGCCAGACCAGCCTGCCCCCTGCAGTATACAACCAGCCCAGCATTCCCCCAGTAGTATAAAGCCAGCCCAGTCTGCCCCCAGTAGTATACAGCCAGCCCAGCCTGCCCCCAGTAGTATACAGCCAGCCCAGCCTGCCCCCAGTAGTATATAGCCAGCCCAGCCTGCCCCCAGTAGTATATAGCCCGCCCAGCCTGCACCCAGTAGTATACAGCCAGCCCATCCTGCCCCCAGTGGTATACAGCCAGCCCAGACTGAGCCCTGTAGTATACAGCCAGCCCAGCACGCCCTCAGTAGTATACAGCCAGTCCAGTACTAAAAAAAAATAAAAAACTTATATACTCATCCTCCGGTGGCCCCGATGCGTAGCCACCGGAGGTTGAGTATATATATGGTACCTGTCCCCATCATTTCCTACCTTTGTCATCCTCCAAGCTGATGCTACTGGGACCAGGGACATCACTAGGAGGTTCCTCCACCTCCTGCTCCCTACAGTGCAGGGCATACACATCCTCCTGGCTATGGACTTGGGCCTGGATCTCCTGGTAGGGTTGGACAATGTGCTGGACCACATCCATGATGGGGGTCAGCTTGTCCATCACCTGGCCAGTGGTCTTCAGGCTCTGATCTTCTCCAGCTTCAAGTTTCTTCTTCTGGTCAGAAGTCACATGGACTATAAGAAAAAATAAAAGTGTTGTTTATTATCATTGATTATTAAGTGATTTCTTACTTTCTTTTTAATAATATTTAGTAAATCTTATTCCCCCCAATATCCGTCATTTACAATTCCGGTAATATGATTAGGAACCTGATCATGGGACTTTATGAGATGCTATACACATCCCCTAACCCTAACTCATGCATCAATTCTGTTAAATGTTACTCCATCCTTGTTACACATAGCAACAGCTGTGGAATCTAAGCCTGGGTATGGCTGGTAACAAGGCCATGTTTTCGGATATGGTATCTCCATCTACTAGCTGTACATGATACATACAACATGACAAGTGTAGATTTTCGATGAATGGGGAATGAGAAAATATTTTGGATATTTAGGTTGTTCTGTGGATACATGGCTGGCTCCAGGTTTCAGTAGGCCCCTGGGTGACAGAGCTTCAATGGGCCTCTTGGCAGTGAACTCACTTGGCGGCCCTAAAAATTCAGTCTACTGTTCCCTAGTTTATGATACCAAACAGACCGCTCATGGTTATTTTATATGAGCCCCCCTCACACCCTTTGTGTATTTATTAGATACAGCCCCCCTTACCCCAAGAATTCCTTATGTACAGCCTAATGTGGGCCCCCCTTTCCCCCAGCAGCTCTGGGCCTTGGCACTTGGATAAATAATGGAGTATAATATCCTACCTTTCTGGTCCTCCAGAATGGATAAATAATGGAGTATAATATCCTACCTTTCTGGTCCTCCAGAAAGATGCTGCCGGATCCTGTGGCATCACTGGAAGGAGTCTCCTTCTTTTCAGTAACAGGATCTGACCACTACACAGAGAAGGGCGCTGTCTGCTTCATGTTGTATTCTCAGTTCATCAGCTGCTGTGATGAGGTGATCTGTGTGGGGGGGCCAATTGTTGAACCCCTAATTGGATTACCAAAATTTAAGGATATGTGATCAATTATTTGTGCCTGAAAAATTCCTTTGAATATGGTCATCCAGAACTCATTGGTTACATTATATATCTATGTATATATATAAAGTTTCTTCAACAATCCCTTGGCTTACGCTCTTGAACACTCAGCTCTGCTACTTCTGTAGTCAGTTACTTATTACTACACTTAATGTCCGTGAAATTCCCGATAATTTCCTTGGATAATTGGCTCCTCCTGTAGGATATCCTCGCCCCTCGCCGCTCCTGGTGTCTCGTCCATTACCGACCAGTTCTCATTTAATTTCTCGAGTCTCTTTCTGGCCGCATCAGTGGAGATTAGTTCCGGCAGAACCGAAGATTAAGAAGAGTGAAGCTCGGCCATCGAGTGCAAGACAATGCGCTGCCGGCCGGTGCCGACCCCATGACCTTGGCCGGGTCTCTTCATCTCGGAACGCTCGGGGTCTGAGAGTCCACGCTTCTTCTTCATTGTAGCTGAACGTTGCAAGAGAGAAGAAGAATTATTAGAACTCAAATGAGTAGATGTCCTGCATGAGAGAGCAGGTTCCCTCCCAGGGTGCCGATCCCAAAAAGCCTCAGCCGCTGACCTGCCGCCATCCTGTCATTAAGCAGATTATAAGGCGTCTATGTGATCCGAACCTCCAAACAAAGCCGTGCCCCAGAAAGCCGGAGACCGGAGGGCGGAGCGGTCCACTGTTCTGATCAGTCCTAGCTGTCCACCACCGGCCCACCATCATATCCGACCCCTCACCTGAAAGGCAGTGAGGTGTTAATGTCTCTTCATTCAGATTTGGGGCCCCAAACCCCATATGGAGTATAAACAGTCATACAGGGGTCACTCAAAACCTCTGAACTAGGAGCGACAGCACGTTTGGGATATTTGTTTCATTACTAAGATGCATCTAATTCATGTTTCCTTAATCCAGCCATGAGACCCCTGAACGAGTGGCAGAACAAGGGGCTGCAGCAAGGAAAGACTTCATAATAAGTTGGGGTTCAGCCATTTGGATCCCACTAATATGTCACTTTCCTTAGGATAATGTAACTAGTGTACAATGCTGGGACCCCAAGACGCCTTGGCCCCTACAGAAACCTTGTGTACCCTCCAACAGGATATACAACATACAGAATAGCATGCAGAGAAATCACTGAAAGCTGAAGTATGTACACAGAATAGTGAGTGCAGCTCTGGAGTATAATACAAGATGTAACTCAGGATCAGTACAGGATAAGTAATGTCATGTATGTACACAGTGACTGCACCAGCAGCAGAATAGTGAGTGCAGCTCTGGGGTATAATACTGGATGTAACTGAGGATCAGTACAGGATAAGGGTCTCAGGGTCAGAAACACCAATGAACAATAATAAGAGGTTTTATTCATTTCTTGACAAATATTTGGCCCTATCCTCTGCCAGTAAAGCAGAGCCCCTCCCCTCCCCCACATTACAGGGGGCACAGCCCGATCCCCTAGGGCTTCGTGTAGTCTGCGCTGTGCAGACAGTAAGAGCGCCCCCGGTGGTGGAGGAATGACAGTGACAACACATGAAAGTGTCTTATTGTACAGAGAGGAGGAGTCTATGAGGAGGAGTCAGGATCCAGGCCCTTCCCTCAGTCCTGCCCACTAGTGCACATGATTAGGTCGTGCAGGACCCCTCCCTGTGGTGCTCAGTCCTGCTCCGCGCTCTGCAGGCACCAGCTGTAACCGTTGTCAAAGAGGCGGATCCAGGGCGCGGCTTGCAGGCTCCGCCTCCAGTCCTCGGGCATCCAGGGCCACTGCCAGGTCAGGACGCAGCGCTCGGGGTGCGGCATCATGGCGAGGTGGCGCCCGTCCTCTGAGCAAAGCCCTGCGATGCCTAGGGGGGAGCCGTTGGGATTCATGGGGTACTCCTCCGTGGGGACATTCTGGTCATTCACGTAGCGCAGAGGCGCCAGACCGCGGGAGGTCACATGATCCAGGACCTTATCGGATCGGAACCTCATCAGACCTGGAGGACAGGGAGGAGACAGTGAGGCCGTGGTGGTCTGCTCATGGCTCCAGTGTCCTGCAATATACAGGGGCACTTACCTTCTCCGTGTGCCACCCACACCCCCAGCGAGGAGCCGCCCATCCCCCGCAGCAGGACAGAAGGACTTTCCTCAATCCTCACAGTCACAAAGCGAGACTCAAACCGAGTGGAGACATTGTGGCCGAGCAGCACGCCATGAGCCCGACCATCCCCTGCCGGAGGACAAGAGGTGAGGAGGACACAACACACAGGACACCACCTGGAGTACAGACACTTACCTGCAGCCCCCGGCACGTCCGCTCCAACCCAACCCAACAGCGCCATCAGCTGGCAGCCATTACAGATACCCAGACTGAACGTGTCCGAGCGACATCGGAAGGATTCAAACTGCTCACGCACAGCGGGGTTAAACTTCACCGACCCTGCCCAACCTGCAACACAGAGGAACATAATATATACTGCAGAAAACGAAAATGAAGGTGAGGATCGGCACTCCAGGCTGTCTAAAACATGGTACTTCTTTATTCAAAATTTCTTAAAATCCATAAAGAGGTCATAGTGCATAGTCCATAGACCTACGCGTTTCGAACATTTAACATTAGTTCTTACTCATGGTCTGGGAAACATTGGCAAGGACTTGCATTTAAAAAGAGGATACAACAGGTGGAAAAAAAAGAAAAAACTTATATACTCCCCCTCCTCCGGTGGCCCCGATGCGTAGCCACCGGAGGTTGAGTATAAACGGTACCTGTCCCCATCATTTCCTACCTTTGTCATCCTCCAAGCTGATGCTACTGGGACCAGGGACATCGCTAGGAGGTTCCTCCACCTCCTGCTCCCTACAGTACAGGGCATACACATCCTCCTGGCTGTGGACTTGGGCCTGGATCTCCTGGTAGGGTTGGACAATGTGCTGGACCACATCCATGCTGGGGGTCAGCTTGTCCATCTCCTGGCCAGTGGTCTTCAGGCTCTGATCTTCTCCAGCTTCAAGTTTTTTCTTCTGGTCAGAAGTCACATGGACTATAAAGAAAAAATAAAAGTGTTGTTTATTACCATTGATTATTAAGTGATTTCTTACTTTCTTTTTAATAATATTTAGTAAATATTATTCCCCCCAATATCTGTCACATACAATTCCTGTAATATGATTAGGAACCTGATCATGGGACTTTATGAGATGCTATACACATCCCCTAACCATAACTCATGCATCAATTCTGTTAAATGTTACTCCAGCATTGTTACACATAGCAACAGCTGTGGAATCTAAGCCCGGGTATGGCTGGTAACAAGGCCATGTTTTCGGATATGGAATCTCCATCTACTAGCTGTACATGATACATACAACATGACAATTTAGATTTTCGATGAATGGGGAATGAGAATATTTTGGATATTTAGGCAGGTTGTTCTGTGGATACATTGGCTCCATGGTGTTTCAGTAGGCCCTGGGTGCGAGCTTCAATGGGCCTCTTGGCAGTGAACTCACTTGGTGGCCCTAAATTCAGTCTACTGTTCCCTATTTTATGATACCAAACAGACCGCTCATGGTTTATTTTATATGAGCCCCCCTCACAACCCTTTGTGTATTTATTAGATACAACCCCCCCTTACCCCAAGATTCCTTATGTACACCGCCTAATGTGGGCCCCCCTTTCCCCCAGCACTCTGGGCCTTGGCACTTGGATAAATTGGAGTATAATATCCTACCTTTCTGGTCCTCCAGAAAATGCTGCCGGATCCTGTGGCATCACTGGAGGAGTCTCTTCTTTTTGTGATTTCTTTCTCTTCCCCCCACATAGATCAGTCTTTCCCAGGCTTTCTGAAGGCTCGCTAAGAATCGTTTGTTCGGGTTTTCTTAGGTTTTCCCCGCCTTCTCCTGTGGTTCTTCAATGTGTATGTACTTTCTCCTCTCCTCCCTTTTCTCTCCAAGTGCTTTTGTCTTCTTCTTTGCTTTCGGCATGATGCCGCTCTCACAGTGTCTCCTCTCACCTCCTGAATGTGAGTGCTGAGACCCTGAGCCGCGCACCTGTATTTCTACCCTCCGGGCATTTGTGTGTCATCAGGTTCCGCCATTGTGATGTCACTCGCCTCCATCCCCCCTGGCTTCTCATTTGGATGTCATCAGGTCCTTCATTGTGATGTCAGAGCTCACAGCTCTCTCCAGCTTCCATGTTGTTTCATAATAACAAGAATTGAACAAGTAACTGGGAGAAGCCATATGATAATTCAAGATATTGCATGTAATTAAATGGATCTGTGTCTCGATAATACTATTTTTCACTCACAATAAGGCTACTATGTACAAACCTTCGTGTACCAAAAGGCCACACACGTTTCCTCTCCTAGGAAGTTAAGAAGCCTGTAAACAAGGATGTCCATCACTCTTAGGGGATGTTGTTCCAATCCTTTATTTCTTTAAAAACGTGCCTGAATTGTAGCAAAAGGTAACCAGGCGAGTAGACCTATGCGTAAAGGATTTATAATGTTTTCATACATGCACAAAAATTAAAACTTATACAAAAAAAATTCTTCACTTTGCCGTCTTCTGGTGCTAATAACTTTTTCATACTTTGGTGTATGGAGCTGTGGGTGGTGTAATTTTTTGCGTCTTTTGATGTAGTTTTCAATGCTTCTATTTTTAGGACTGTGAGACTTTTTGATCACTTAATATTGAATAGATGGGGCATTTTCGGATGCCCCGATACCTAATAGGGGTCATTTACTAAGGGCCCGATTCGCGTTTTCCCGACGTGTTACCCGAATATTTCCGATTTGCGCCAATTTCCCCTGAATTGCCCCGGGATTTTGGTGCACGTGATCGGATTGTAGCGCATCAGCGCTGGCATGCACGCAACGGAAATCGTGGGGCGTGGCCGAACGAAAACCCGACGGATTCGGAAAAACCGCCGCATTTTTTAAAAAAATGTGTCGCGAAAATTGCACTTACCTTCACTCAGCCTGGCTCGGTGTATTCCAGTGCGTTCCAGGGAACTTCAGCGCAGCACCACCTGGTGGACGTCGGAGGAACTGCCTTAATAAATCCCGGACCCGAATCCAGCGCAGAGAACGCGCCGCTGGATCGCGAATGGACCGGGTAAGTAAATCTGCCCCAATGTGTTTATGATTTTTACTGATTATTTATATTTATATGACTTCTAGGGAAAGGGGGGTGAATTTTTTTTTTTTTATATATATAATTTTTTTTTCTTTGTACTATTTTTCAGACCCCCTAGGGTTCTTTAACCCTAGGTTGTCTGATTGATCCATACTGCAGTATGCCAGTATATAGGGATTTTGCACATCATCTATCATTGTAATAGCCTAAAACATGATAGCCTCGGATCTTTGGGCGACACATGATAGCCTCGGATCTTTGGGCGACACGAGGCTGTCAAAGCAATGGAACGCCGTTCCCCGCTGATGTCATGGGGAGCGACAATCGGCAGCTTTGCTGGCAGCGATCAAAGGGTTAACTAACACCCGCGATCGGTGCTAGCACCGATCGTAGGTGTTAGCGACGGGTTTTGCTTCATGGTGAATCAAACACCCGGTGAGTATGAACAGGGCTCAGCCCGTGACAAGACATACATATACATCTTATTGCGCTATGGGGTTAAACAATACACTTAGACATATTACTTCAATAGAAATTAATATATAGCTAAGCTTATTTAGCTGTGCATCATAAACATGACTACCTTGTAAATATATATTCATACATTAGTTCAATAGTCCCAAATGTCACGGATGCTCCTGCTACCCATATGCAGTGTTGAAGGCACACCCGTGTTCCTCCCCATGCCCACAGAGCCAGCCTGCAGTCCTACTCACCTTCCCTCCGGGGCGCGGATCCCTGTCCCCTAGGGCGCGCTGGCTTGGCAGGATTTAAAGTGCCAGTGCGCCGATAATTGGGGCTGGTCGGCCGCCTGCCCTGATAAAATCCCAGGTCCTTTCAGTGTCCGCCGCCAGATCTTTGTGCATCAAGCCTTGGAGAAAGCTTGTCTTCTGTGTTGCAGCAGGCTCTGGTGAAAACCGGGTGCCACTTAGACTCCACTACCAGGTGACGGCTTACGTCATCCTGCGCGATGGTTCAGTGGGTCCACTACCCCTGACCCGTGACAAAAAGATCCGGCCATGGATTCTGCCAAGGTTCCGCTGCCTAAAGTCGATGATCTCTCCACCATTGTCTGCGCCAGTTCAAAAAAATGCAGAAAAATGCAGTTCAATTTCGCACTTCAGCATCCAAGCTCTCGTGAAATGAAGTGGCTTTGGTCGCCACGTTTAAAGAAGGACTGTCTGGCCAAATCAAAGACGCTCTGTCTGCACGGGACCCTTCTTTTACCCTGAGAGGTCTGATCTCCCTGGCTACTATGACCGACATCCGCTTCTCTGAGTGCCTGGAGAAGCAATGTTTAGAACAAGCGCAAGCCAGGACCCGACGTCTACCCCACTTGGCTCCAGTCTTCCAAAGACCACCTTTTCTGCCCTCCTTGTCTGTTGCTGAGGAACCCATGCAGGTGGATAAAGCTCATCTGACACCTCAAGAGTGCTCCTGATGATGACAGGAGAACCTTTGCCTGCCCGGAACACTTTCTTGAGTTTTGACCAGTCCATTATCAATGTGTGGGAAACACACTCACCTAGGGTTCTTGGGAGGAGCATCCCTAGTTGAGAACAAAGCTTCTCCACAACTGAACTTGTCTCTTCTACTCAGCTCCAGGTCAGGTACTCGGTTTCAGGCTCGACTGGCAGACTGGGGTGATTCTTGGCTGGGGTAGAGAGTGCCAGTCTCGTTGTCTCATGACTCTTCGGCCAGTGTCCACCTTGCCTGCTTTGGGATCCTCCAAGCCTCTGGTGGGTGTTCCCACTGCTTATACAGTCTTAGCCAACATCTACTCGGAGAAGAAAATGGAGACTCTGCCACCACACCATCCCTACGACTATACTATAGAGCTGCTGCTGGGCATGTCCCCACCATGAGCTTGGGTGTGATAATATTACCTCTCTAGAGTTTGTTTGTTTTTTATTTTTCTTCTGTGTATTGCTAGGTGTCATTAGGCTTCATTTGGCCAGAGCAAAGGGCTGAAAGGAACATTGCTTTACAACCAGCCAGGAAGAGGCACTGGGCATTGTGTCTCCGCACCCCAGGGAGTCTCTGTTTGATCAGAGAAACTTGCTCTTCCTAAGTGGTGGAATCGACACCTTAGGCCAATGTGTGGTTCAGGAAGGGGGATGAAAGAACCAACAGACTATGTGGTCTTTTCCCTCTAAAACTTAGACAATGGGAAATATCATAGCTGTCCATAACTGAGGTATAATTCATAAGTACGCGTCCCTAGTTACACAGGACAGTTATAGGGTCTAGATATGCTCCTGGAGCAAGAATCGGTTTAGCGCCAGGCGAAGTCAGCTAATAGCAGAACACCCCTGATATAAGGCTAAGACACCCAAGTTTGGTATGGGGTTAATGGGAATAAGGTACCCGGTTGATTGGAAGCAATGTCACAGTTGTGCCATCTTCCAATCAAAAGTTATGGGGTTTTAATAAAACCCCAGGCCTAGAAAGTACCTCACTGATGGGAGGAGGATAGAAAAACTCCCCCTCACAATGACATCACAGCCTGGGGTGGAGGTCAAAATTAAATTGGTAGAGCAGCCACATGGCTTTGGTTCAGTACTGAGGATTCTATCACACTAGAAGTCTGGATCGCTGTCTATGCCCAGTCCTCGGGCCAAAGAATGTCTTCCTATTTCATTAGCAAGAGTTTTTTGTTTTTCTCCTAACTGTTTGTAAGTATCGTATGCATATTGTTTTTTAACTTTTTCATTTTATCTGACAATTTTATTCTTTAAGTGTACTGTATTTTTTGTACATATATTAAATTGTTCTTTTAATAAGTCTCTGCTTGTAGCCTTAGACTATTGTGGGCTTAATAAAGTTAGCGTGTACAACCTTTACTCACTACCCTTGATCACGGAACTCTTTAACCACCTCCATGGAGCTCAGGTCTCACTAAGTTGGACATTAGGGGGGTATATAACCTCATCCGCTTCCGTGAAAGGTTTGAATAGAAGACTGCCTTCAACACTCGAGATGGGCACTTCAATTATCTGGTCATGCCCTTAGGACTCTTCAATGCGCCTGCTGTGTTTTAAGAATTTGTCAATGACATTTTCAGAGACTTGTTATATAGCTGTGTGGTGGTCTACTTGAACAATATTCGGGTGTTCTCTACTGACCTGGAATCCCATCAGGTCCACTACGACAAGTTCTCAGGCGTCTATGGTCTAATGGCAAACTCGAGAACTGCCAGTTCCACCAGAAGAGTCTTTCGTTCCTTGGGTATATAATTTCTGACATGGGTCTGCAATTGGATCCCACTAAGTTGTCTGCGGTTCTCCACAGGCTTCACCCAGTAGGACTTCGAGCTATACAGAGATCCCTGGGCTTTGCTAACTACTACCTGCAGTGCATACTATATTTCTCCTTGCTGGCCCTGCACAGCGTTCCCTCGTGTCCCTTATTGTGGCGTTAACATAGTAAAATTCTAATCCTAAGCGTTGGCCTCTGGTGGCTGAAGAAGCATTTTCTAAGTTGAAGTCTGCCTTTGCCTCTGCTCCTGTTCTCATGCGGCCTGATACGGAGAAACCATTCCAGCTTGAGGTTGACGCTTCCTCTGTAGAAGCTGGAGCCATCCTCACCCTGAAAGGGTCCCAATGGCCAAAAGCTCACCTGTTGTTTCTTCAT
Organism: Engystomops pustulosus; assembly: GCA_019512145.1. Taxonomy (NCBI): domain Eukaryota; kingdom Metazoa; phylum Chordata; class Amphibia; order Anura; family Leptodactylidae; genus Engystomops; species Engystomops pustulosus. The sequence goes on from CM033644.1 coordinate 212,961,562, forward strand.
AAAGACTTTTTCTGCTGCAGAGAGAAACTAATCCATAGTTTATCAGTGTCACAGCCGTACCTGCAATCCTCGGTACGGATTGCAGGTACACCCGTGCCCTCCTACGTGGCACGGTGTCCCCTGGCCCCTACTTGCCTCTCCAGGCTCCTGGCTCTGCTCGGGTCCTGGCGTGTATGCCGCACGCCTCCTTCCCTCCAGGCAGCGGGCTCCTGCTGCTAGGGCGCGCATGCCGAATTCTCAGGACTAAAAAAGCCAGCGTCCTCCTGATTGGAGTTCACTAATCTGACCTCGCCCTTATAATCAGGCACCTCCCTTCACTCCCCGCTGGATCTTCCCACAGCGGTTCCTGTTGAAGTGATTGCCCATCAGCGTTTCAAGATGCTCCTGTCCTCCAACGTTTCCAGACGCCTCTGTGTCTCCTGTCTCCAGCGTTCCCATATGCTCCTGGTGTGTCCTGTCTTCTAGCGTTTCCAGGCGCCTCCGTGTCTCCTGTCTCCAGCGTTCCCATACTCTCCTGGTGTGTCCTGTCTTCTAGCCTTTCCAGATGTCTCCGTGTTTCCTGCATCCCACCTTGACTGCCACTGCGGGGCTAGTCGCACCTGTGGAACGACCTGATGGCACCCTGCCGTAGCAAATCCATCCTGCTTTGTGGCGGGCTCTGACGAAGACCAGGTGCCACTTAGACTCCGGTCCCAGGTTTTGGCTAGCATCAACTCCCATGGTGGCCCAGGGGGTCCACTGGTCCACAGACTTTCCCCCCCTGGACTCTTCCCATAGAGACTTTCCTCCCTGGTACTCCCAAGTACCTTCAGTTGTCTGTGTGACCGAGACAATCGGGAGCTTCTGGCCATAAAACTGGCCTTGGAAGAGTGGCGTTATCTGCTGGACGAGCTCGTCATCCGGTCTGTATCTACACGGATCACAAGAATCTCCTATACCTCCAGACCGCCCAATGTCTCAACCTTCGACAGGCTCATTGGTCCCTCTCCTCCCGCTTCAATTTCATGATACCTTTCCGTCCAGCAGAGAAGAATGTTAAGACTTATGCTCTCTCTCGTGCCTCTGATGTGATTGGGGAAAAACCGGCTCCTGGTCATATTGTTCCACCTGAACGACTGGTTGTTTCCGCTCCTGTGAACCTACGGCAGCTTCCTTCTGGCAAGATTTTTGTTCAACATGCTCTTTGGAAGAGGATACTAACTTGGAGACATTTCTCTCGTGTGCCTGGGTACCCTGGAGTGCAGAGGTCTGACCCTCTCATACCTCATTTCTACTGGTGGCCAGATCTGGTTAGGGATTTACAAGATTTTGTGAGTTCCTACGCTTCCTGTGGCCGTAACAAGTCATCACATAACAAGCCTGCTGGTCTTCTCCTGCATTTACTGATACCCAGGTGCCCATGGACTCACGCGGCCATGGACTTTATTACGAATCTGTCGTCTTCTTCTAGTAACACACTCATCTGGTTGTTCCATTTTGTTCCTCTGGTAGTTCTGCCATCATCTCCTCGTCTCGCCAACCTGTTCTTTCTGACTGCCTCTACACATTGGGGCTCATTTACTTACGCGGTCCAATCCGGTCCCGTGGCGCGTTGTCTGATGTGGATTCGGGTCTGCCGGGATTCATTAAGGTCGTGCGCCCGATATACAGCAGGTGTCGCTGCTGCGCCGAGGTCCGCCGGAGTTCACCTGCTTCTTCCTGGTGCATGTAAGTGCTTGATCTTGCGACACAAAACGTTTTTTAAATTCTGCGTTTTTCCGCATGAAAGCCAGCGCCGATGTGCCACAATCCGATCGCGTGTGCCAAAATCCTGGGGCAAATCAGCACAAAACGGAAAAATTTGGGAATCCCCACGAAACTGCGGGCTTCGGAACCTTCGTAAATGAGCCCCATTGTGTCGCTCTGTGGGGTCCAGTTTGTTTCCAGGTTCTGGAGTTCCCTCCGCAATCAACTGCAGGTCAAGCTGGACTTCTCTGCATACCATCCACAGTCTAACGGGCAGGTGGAGATAGTCAACCACACTGTGGGCTGCTATCTACGGCACTTTGTTTCTGCTCGAGAGGACGATTAGTCCTCCCTCTTACCTTGGGCGGAATTTTCTTATAATTCTCTAGACTTTCTTATAATTCTCTAGACTTATAATTCTCTAGACTCTAAATCTGCTGGTGCTGCTCCTTTCTTCATTGTCTATGGACTTCCACGTCCTCCTCTCCCTCTTGCCATTCCTTCTGATATTCCTGCTGTAGAAGAAACGGTTTTAAGTCCATCTGGGACCAAACTTGCCATTCTCTCTGTTGGACGTCCGCCCCCACCATAGAGCAGGCCGACAGGAAAAGTAGGCCTCCTCCAATCTTCTCTCCTGGAGATACAGTCTGGCTGTCCTCCAGATATGTCCGGCTGAAAATCCCTAGCTACAAACTCGATCCTTGTTTTCTGTGCCCATTTGAGATAATAAGGAGCATGAATCCCATGGCATACAAACTTCGTCTTCCTCCCACCATGCGTATCCCGACCTCTTTTCATGTCTCCCACCTTAAACCCGTCATCTTGAATCGTTTCTGCCGGCAAATAGCTCCCCCTGCTCCTGTGGCTAATTCTACCAATGTCTATGAAGTCAAAGAGGTCCTGAACATGAAATCGGTTGGAGGGAGGCGGTACTTTCTCACCGACTGGAAGGGGTTCGGGCTGGAGGGGAGATCTTGGGAGAACAACATCATGGACCGTAATCTTCTTCAGAGGTTCCTCTTGGCCAAAAAGAGGGGGAGGTCAAAGAGGAGGGGCACTGTCACGGGTGCTCCTGCGACTGCTATCCCGGGTCCCAGGCCCACCTGTGTGCCTCCCCATTCCCCTGGAGCCAGCCTGCAGCTTCCCTGGCTCCAGCGGCGGTCACTGCTGTCCTTGTGCGCTGGCCCTTGGAGATGGGCACGTGCAGGCCTGCCCTGATAAATTCCCAGCCCTTCCTATGTCCCCCGCTGCATCTTTGTGCCTCGTGCCTTGGAGAAAGCTTATCTTTTGTAGACCCTCAGATTATTGTGATTTCCCATTGTGACCTAGATTCCTATTCCTGACTTCCGATTCTTTGCCGCCTCCCTTGACCTCCTGCAACGTCCCCGAGTCTTATCCTGTGCTGCCTGTCCTGACCTCCTGCCTGTCCACGACTCTGTCTTTCCTCACGATACTGTACCTCACCTTGGCCACCACAGCGGACAAAGTTGTACCTGTGGAGAGACCGTTGCTAGTCCAACCCGCTTTGGGGCGGGCTCTGGTGAAAACAGGGTGCCACTTAGACTACGCTCCCAGGTGTCAGCTTATGTCATCGTCCGCGGTGGTTCAGTGGGTCCACTACCCCTGACCCGTGACACTCTAGTTATTAATATTAGCACAGTATCAGATCCTTTCTTAAGTTGAAACCATATGGTTGTCTAGTTTAAGAACGGAAATCCAATATGTTTCTCTATCCAATAATTTTTCTTCCTCCCCTTAATGCTTTTTTTACTTTTTCAATTCCTTGTTATACAAAAGTTTTTGTATCACTTGTATCACTCTGACGGATCTAACGAAAATGCTTGGTCGCCACTGATACATTAGTCAAACTAGTATTCTTCACATCTGATAGATGTTTTCAGATATGTGTCTTTAAAGAATTAATTGTGCAGCCCACTATTGCTTGTGAAAGCTTGTGCATGAAATCATGTACACTACAAAAGTGATATTGCAGTTACTATACAAATTAATGTCATATTCCTTATTGGTAACACTTAGAATATAGCTACACACCAAGCATTTTCTGTGACCACATTTATGATTCCCAGGGTAATTCAACCATATATAGTCAGTTTGTTTTTCCAAAGTATTCCTAAACATACACTAATGTATCAGTGGTGACCAAGCAATTTCATGAGATCCATCAGGGTGATACAAAATCTTTTGTATGGCAAGGAATTGAAAAAGTAAAAAAAATCATTAAGGGGAGGAGACCATAAGAAAAAATAATTGGATACAGAAACATATTGGATGTTCGTTCTTAAGACTAGACAATCATATGGTCTCATCTTAAGACAGGATCTGATACTGTGCTATTATTAATAGCTAGGGACATATCCAGGCAGCAAAAGGACCTGCCCTATAGAGGAAATGTTTTTTCATTTTGTGTGTGATATATTTTATGGATTGCAACTAAATATGTCACATTCTTTTGTTTTAGCATTTTTGGGAGTGTAAATTCTTGATGTTGTGTATTGCGGTGTATATAAATCTACTGTGTTATTATTTTTTGATCCCTATTTGTGATTAAACCTCAATGTGAGTTTTATGTAAAAAGGCATTTTCAGTGCAATTTTTGTTTAATAATTTGTGTTTGTCACAAAGTTACATGAGGGTGGTCAAATGTTAATTGCCAAATGCATCACCTGGTTGTCTGCTTTCAAAATTATATAGGTTTTTAAAGGGTGCCTTGACTTTTTATTTGTTTTATTGATATATTTTGCAGGTTGTGACTGTCTTAAAATTTCTGAAAAGCAGAGTGATATTATGATTATTTATGTGAATATATCAATATGGGACATTTGTGAACTCTACATATGTCCATCTATTACACTTAGTAGATGTGAAGGTAAATATATTTTCTGTTTGGCGCACATTTTTGACCATCAAAGTCAAAGTATTTTTTTTATATAATGTTTCAGTTTGAATCAAAATTGCATGAAAGCGCCTATTTCTATAAACTCTTTAACCCCACTCCCGATTTGCGCTGTACTAGTACGGCGCAAGCCGGGTCCCGGTGCATGGAGAGGGCTCGAGGGCCGAGTCCTCTCCATAGCTGGTAAGTCTTTGCTGCATATTACAGCACATTGTAATGAATGAGGAGGAAAATCCCCATATACCGCCATACTGTAGTATGGCAGTATATGATAGGATCGTACAGACAACCTAGGGTTAATGTACCCTAGGGAGTCTGAAACATAGTAAAAGTAAAAATAAAAAAAGGTTGTTTTTTTTTTAAATTTATAATAAAAAAACCCTAAAAATTCAAATTACCCCCCTTTCCCTAGAACTGATATAAATATTAATAAACAGTAAAGATCATAAACACATCAGGTATCGCCGCATCCGAAAATGCCGATCTATCAAAATATAATAATGGTTTTTCACTGCGTTTTACCCCGTACCATAAAATATCACTTTTTTGCCATTTTGAAAAATATAAAAAAATCAATAAAAAGTGATCAAAAGATCGTACAGTCCTAATAATTATAGCAATGAAAACGCCATCAAAAGTCGCAAAACATGACACCATCCACAGCTCTGTACACCAAAGTATGAAAAAGTTATTGCTGTAATTTCGATTTTATTTGTAAACATTAAAATTGTAAAAATTGCTCTGGACAATAACGTAAAAAAATATACAGAAATGCCTGGCAGTGAAAGGGTTAATACCCCTTTGTTGAATTTCTGGGTGAAGATGCTTATCATCTATCTCCTGTCTATAAATCTATCTGTCTAGTTATCTATCTATAATCTGACCATTTATATATCTCCCTTTTTCTCAATCTATTTTTCAATCAATCTTCTATTTCTCTTCTACTGTATTTACCTCTCATATCCATCTACTGTATATATCATCTACTTTATACTTCTGCATCTAGAAATCTCTATCATCTTTCATATTTATCTTCTATCAAAATAATTGTGTGTGCAACACACACAAACACCAAGAGAACATGGAAACTCTTTGCAGATGTGAACCAGCGCTGTAAGGCTGTAGTGCTAACCACTGAGCCACCGTGCTGCCCATGAATCTCCCTATCATCTATCTCCCATATTACAGTTTGTTTTAGCATTTCTGGGCTAGTGATGTTGAGCAGCTAGCCCAGCCATGCACAAGGAGACAGTAGGATCTAACTTACAGTTTGTTTATTGTCTAAACCAAAATGGAGACAGATGTAACTGTATTTAAGGTTCCATCACTGGACACAAGAAGGCAGTAGGAGTATTGGCTTTAAAGAGGTTGTCTGGAGGTTGAAAAACATGGCTGTTTCATCCAAAAACAGCACTACCCCCTGACCATGGTTTATTCCAGTATTACTACTCAGCTTCTTGGAGCTAAAACGCAACTCCAGAATAGAGTAGGTGGTGTATAGTGTAGTGATGTAAGAACAGAGTAGGTGATGTATAGTGTAGTAATGTAAGAACAGAGTAGGTGATGTATAGTGTAATGATGTAAGAACAGAGTAGGTGGTGTATAGTGTAGTAATGTAAGAACAGAGTAGGTGGTGTATAGTGTAGTAATGTAAGAACAGAGTAGGTGATGTATAGTGTAGTAATGTAAGAACAGAGTTAACGTGGAATGATCCATGTTAAGTAGTCTATTCTGCTGCACACAGACCCTTATTGCGAGCTTGCAGTGGCTTTATATCATCGTAATTAGAGATGAGCGAGCACTAAAATGCTCGGGTACTCGTTATTCGAGACAAACTTTTCCCGATGCTCGAGTGCTCGTCTCGAATAACGAGCCCCATTGATGTCGTGAACTGCATTCCAGCACCCCGCTACCACGGTCTCTACTGGGCCAAATCCCCACACTATATACATTTTGTTGGCACACACTTCAGCATGTCCCCTTCACGCACCAAGTGCACTTATATATGTTTTTTTTGGGGCCGGGGTTAATATTTTATTTTATATTTGTCCTCCATCATGTAGCTTGGTCCATTGTTACCCGCTCTGGGAGCCCTCCTGATTCATGTTCCTGAATTGCATCTGACGATCTCTTCCCCCCAGCAAAATGGAATACAGCTATTCAGAAGGATTCGATACCTGAAGGAATCGACTACGAAATTGGAACACTTTGGACTGATATAGTTCCCTTTTAGTATCTTCTCTTTCCTTTCTGCAATTGTATGCATTTCTGTCAGATCTCTTAGGTTTACTTCAATACATAGACGGATATATATTTTTTGACCTCTGTGTCCTGAATGGGCCCCGTGTATAGGATATAGCATTGTGGTTATTTACCATAACTATGAAAAAGACCATAAAAGATTTACCTTATGACTCGCTTCCCGGATGTTAATTCCATAGCAGTACCTTCTAGAAATTGCATGGTATTTGCATATATTATATGTAACTACATTATATGTACAATGTTGTATGCACAACTGTATTCATTGTTTTAGTCCATTAGATGTGATTTTCTGATAGCTTCTTTATTCATAGGCACGTCCCCTATGGGCGATCTTGTAGCACTTGAAATTAGGAGACACATATATACATTTTGTACATTTACTATATGTCCCATAGGTCATTGTTCCTTCGCTGACAGGTTGCTCCACTCTATGGAGTTCACTTGTGCAGCGCTTATGTACTATATTGCGCTTCTTCTCTGTGCCTAGTTACTGCATTACGAGCGGCAAATTTTTGTCGCGCGTGCGACACTTTTTCTCTTCACTTCCGTTTTTGCCGGCACGTCACTTCCGGTCACAAACGCACCGGTATCTCATCATTCTAGGCCAGCTAGGTGAGCTATCCACTTTAGAGGCTTCATACCCCTGAGGAAGTCGCTAAACAGCGACGATACGCGTGGGGAGCCTCCCACCCCTACCATTGTTCTGTGTATGCTGTGCATTGTGGCTTAGGTTTGTGGATGGGAACACCTGGGCGTTTGGCCAGGCCCAGGTCTACCCGGTTTTGTCTATACTCCATTATTATATGGCACTTGCACTTTCTACATGTGTATTCATGTGTTATGCTTTATAGGTTTGTAAGTACTTGATCGTTTTTTGGCAGGTTACATTACATGGTTCGTACTTTTATATATATATGCTATTTGGATGTACATATTTTTTGCATTGTTTGCACCTTCTTGCCTATCCTAGCCACAGAAACCTATTTGCTATTTAGATACAGGCGGTCCCCTACTTAAGGACACCCGACTTACAGACAACCCATAGTTACAGACAGACCCCTCTGACCTCTGGTGAAGCTTTCTGAATGCTTTACTATATTCCCAGGCTGCAATAATCAGCTGTAAGGTGTCTGTAATTCAGCTTTATTGATAATCCTTGGTCCCATTACAGCAAAAAATGTTTAAACCCCAATTGTCACTGGGGCCAAAATTCTTTTTGTCTGGTTCTACAATTATAAAATATACAGTTTCGACTTACATACAAATTCAACTTAAGAACAAACCTCCGGACCCTATCTTGTACGTAACCCGGGGACTGCCTGTATTGTATACTTTGGCACTTTTTCATCTTATCCTATCGTCCATACACTTGTGGTAAGGGGTGGTGGATGGAGTAGGGTGATGCACCCACTCTGTCCTGTGTCCTTATTGATATTTTTAATTGATTTTAAACTAGCAGTTGTGTATTTCATGAATTATTTAATAAAGATTGAATTGTATTGTAAACCAGTTTTGGGTCCGGAATAGCACACTTCTTTTCTTCTTAGTGTATAAGTTTGGGTTATGGCGGGTGAGGGGAATGTAAACAGATGCGCAAGAAGCGCTGAAATAATATCGGTAAATGATAAAAGTTTGCCAGTATATTTTGTGGATTACACAGCAGGGTGGCGACAAAGTTAACAAGTTAGATGTGGAATCCATGAAAACAACCCAAAATTCTGCCTGACACAGCTCGTTTGATAAGGGGAGCATGTATGGAGGCAGCTATATGGACGACTTTTGGAGGCAGCTATGGCGATGACGTGTGGAGGCTGCTATGGAGACAATTTCATTTGGATAGTGCCTGTATGTGGCAGTCCAAAAAAGTTTTCAAACCAGAGGACCAGGTAGGTGGTCCTCCAGAAAAATTAAAGAGATTGAGTGCCTGTATGTGGCACTCCCAAAAATTGTTTAAAACAGAGGACCGGGTAGGTGGCCTTCCAGAAAAATTAAATACATAGAGTACTATAGCTAGAGCCAGTTGGCCCTGGCCAAAAATAGCCAGTTTCCTCTGCTTTAGTGTACAAAGAGGAGGAGAAGGAGGACAATGAGGAGGAGGAGTGCATACATTATTCAGGTTGAGCTTCTTTCACCTGGTGGAGAATGGAAATCCTGAGAAATCCAGGCTTTATTCATCTTGATAAGCGTCAGCCTGTCAGCGCTGTCAGTTGACAGGCGTGTATGCTTATCGGTGATGATGCCACCAGCTGCACTGAAAACCCGCTCGGACAACACGCTAGCGGCAGGGCAGGCAAGAACCTCCAAGGCGTACAGCGCCAGTTCGTGCCACATGTCCAGCTTTGAAACCCAGTAGTTGTAGGGAGCTGTGTGATCATTTAGGACGATGGTATGGTCAGCTACGTACTCCCTCACCATCTTTCTGTAAAGATCAGCCCTACTCTGCCGAGACTGGGGACAGGTGACAGTGTCTTGCTGGGGTGACATAAAGCTGGCAAAAGCCTTGTAAAGCGTACCCTTGCCAGTGCTGGACAAGCTGCCTGCTCGCCTACTCTCCCTCGCTACTTGTCCCGCAGAACTACGCCCTCTGCCGCTAGCGCTGTCAGAAGGGAAATACTGTTTCAGCTTGTGCACCAGGGCCTGCTGGTATTCATGCATTCTCACACTCCTTTCCTCTCCAGGGATGAGAGTGGAAAGATTTTGCTTGTACCTTGGGTCCAGGAGAGTGAATACCCAGTAATCGGTGCTGGAAAAAATTCTTTGAACGCGAGGGTCACGGGATAGGCAGCCTAGCATGAAATCTGCCATATGCGCCAGAGTCCCAATGCGCAAGAATTCACTCCCCTCACTAGCCTGACTGTCCAGTTCCTCCTCCTCCAACTCCTCTTCTTCTGCCCATACACGCTGAACAGTGAAGGACTGAACAATGGTCTCCTCTTCTGTCTCGCCAACATTCTCCTCCTCTTCCTCCTCATCAGTGGCGTAACTACCGCCGTAGCAGCCGTAGCGGTTGCTACGGGGCCCGTGAGGTTCAGGGGCCCAGGGATGCACGCTGCCGGATGGCTGCCTGGAGCTGCGCTCACCTCTCCTCCTCTCCAGCGCGCCCGACGTGTGCCTGCCATATATATATATTTTAAGGGGAAGGGGGGCCCCATGCAGAAATTTGCTATGGGGCCCAGCCTCTCCTAGTTACGCCCCTGCTCCTCATCCTCCTCCACCTCCTCCGATATGCGCTGAGAAACAGACCTGAGGGTGCTTTGGCTATCAACAAGGGAATCTTCTTCCCCCGTCTCTTGTGACGAGCGCAAAGGTTCCGACTTCATGCTGACCAGAGAGTTTTTTAACAGGCCAAGCAGCGGGATGGTGAGGCTGATAATGGTGGCATCACCACTGACCATCTGTGTTGACTCCTCAAAGTTACTCAGCACCTGACAGATATCAGACATCCACGTCCACTCCTCATTGTAGACTTGTTATACACGCCCCCTAACAACCCGACGGAAGGCATCATCTGGGTAAATGTTACCTCACAAGCTTGTTACCACTAGCAAAGCGGGTGAGCGAAGCCCGGGTAGGCTGGTTTAACAGGCCATGTTGTCGATATGATCGCCATCTACTAGCTGCTACATGAGACAGACAACATGGGACCAAAGACTTCAAGTGCTGGAGTTTTCTGATAAGACAGTGGATAGGGAGCGTTGTTGTAGGATTTTCTTTTACTGCTTTGAGTTTTGTTTAAATCCGAAAAAAAACCCTTATTCCTGTTGTCTCATTGTGATAAAGTGGTATGATCATTATGTATGCGCCTGGCAACCGGAACACGCAGCTCATGTGTGAGATATATGAGTCACTAAAAATAAACCTATGTGCCTACCCTAATTATAGAACTGCGATATATGCCGGGACCCCGACAGATAAGCCGAGTCCGGCCCATTTACCACCAAAACCTGGGAACACCTAGTGACTGACAAAAATCGAGTATACCGAGGGTATGGGTTGACATCGAGTAGCCGAGGGTGGGAATGCATTGGTCACAGACCAAAAGCCCCCCCTAATATAAGCCAGCAATCCCCAGGAGTAATAGCCATCCCCTATCGTAATCAAGCCAGACCAGCCTGCCCCCTGGCAAGTATCAACCACCAGCATTCCCCCTAGTAAGTATAAACCAGCCCAGTCTGCCCCTAAAGTAGTATACACCCCGCCCGCCTGCCCCCATAGTATACAGCCATCAGCCACCTGCCCCCCATAGTATACAGCCAGCCCCAGCCTGCCCCCAGTAGTATATAGCCCGCCCACCTGCACCCAGTAGTATCCCCCCCTAAAACAGCCAGCCAGCCTGCCCCCATGGTATACAGCCAGCCCAGACTGAGCCCTGTTTAATACAGCCACCCAGCACGCCCTCAGTATTATACGCCAAGCCCCAGTACTAAAAAAAAAAATAAAACTTATATACTCATCCTCACCGTGGCCCCGATGCTAGCCCCCGGAGGGTGATATGATTACGAAGTATAATTGTACCTGTCCCCCTCATTTCCTACCTTTGTCATCCTCAAGCTGATGCTACTGGACCAGGGACATTAACTAGTAGGTTTCCTCCACCCGGTCCTGCTGCTCCCTACAAGGACATTGTCGCCTGACACATTCGTTGTTTTTACACGGTGGGTTTCATGTCTGTGTTACTGGGGCTGGATCTCCTGGTAGGGTTGGACAATGTTCTGGAAACCACACCCATGCTGGGGTCAGCGTTGTCCCCTCACTCTTGCCACTTGTTCTTCAGGCTCGTGATCTTCTCCATCCAGCTATCAGTTCTTCTGGTGAAGTCACAACATTGACGATAAAGAAAAAAAATAAAAGTGTTTTGTTATTACTATTGAGTATTAAGTTGATTTCTTACTTTCTTTTAATAATATTTCAGTAATCGTTATTCCCCCCAAATATCCGTCATTCTAACAATTCGTAATATGATTAGGACCCTGATCTGGGACTTTGATGATATGCTATATGTCTGCTCTGTGTGGCACAGTCCCCTAACCCTAACTCACATCATTCTGTTAAATGTTACGCCATCCTTGTTACACCTATCAACAGCTGTTGAATCTAAGCCCAGGGTATGCTGGTAACAAGGCCATGTTTTTCGGATATGGTATTCTCCATCTGCTAGCTGTACATATACAATACAACATGAACAAGTGTAGTTTTCGAGTATGGATGAGAAACATATTTTGGATATTTAGGTTGTTCGGTGGGACACATTGCTTGGCTCAGTTTCAGTAGGCCCCTGGGTGACAGAGCTTCATGGGCCCTCGGGGCATGAACTCACTTGGTGGCCCTACAAAATTCAGTCTACTGTCCCTAGTTTAATTGATACCAAACAGGACCGCTCATGTTTATTTTACTGATCCCCCCCCCTCACAGCCCCTTTGGTGTAGATAGATACAGCCCCGCCTTACCCCAAGAATTCCGTATGTACAGCCTCCTTGGCCCCCTTTCCTTTCCCCCCACAGCTCTGGGCCTTGGCACTATGGAATACATAATGAGTATAATAAATATCCTACCTTCTGTCCTCCATAAAGAGCCTGCCGATCCTGTGGCAAGCACTGGAAAGGAGTCTCCTTCTTTTTGGATTTCTTTCCTCCCTTCCCCCACATAGATCATCTTTCCCAGGCTTCTGAAGCCTCGCAGTAAGAATCGTAGTGTTCTGGTTCCTTAGGGTTTTCCCTTCCGGCCTTCTCCGTGGTTCTCAATGTGTATGACTTTCTCCTTTTTCTCTCTCTCCTCCTTTTCTCTCCAAGTGCTTTGTCCTCTCCCCTTTCTTTTGCTTTCGGCATGATGCGCGCTCACATGTGTCCCCTCTCACCTCATAATGTAGGCTGAGACCCTGAGCCGCGCACACTGTATTACTAACCGCGCCGGGCATTGTGAAATGTCATCATGTTCCCCATTGTGATGTCACCAGCTCCTCCTCCCCCTGGGCTTCTCCATTGTGATGTCATCAGGTCCTTCATGTGATGTCAGAGCTTCATCTCCTCTCCAGCTTCCATGTTTGTTTCATATAACCAAGAAGTGACAAGTAACTGGGAGAGAGCCATATGATAATTCAGATATGGCATTGTAATTAAATGGATCTGTGTCTCGATAATGACTATTTTTTCAACTCACACAATAAGGCACTATGTACACCTCTTGTACCAAAAGCCACAACACAGTTTCCTCTTCCATATTAAGTTAAAAGCCTGGATCACAAATGATGTCCATCACTCTTTAGGGGATTTGTTTCCCCACATCCTTATTTCTTTAAAAACGTGGCCTGACTTGTAAGCAAAGGTGAACCAGGCGATTAACCTATGGCGTAAAGGATTTAGATGTTTTCATACATGCCCCCCACAAAATGAACCTTATCCAAAAAATTCTCAACTTTTGCCGTCCTTCTTGTGCCTAATAACTTTTTCATACTTTGGTGTATTGAGCTGTGGGTGGTGTAATTTTTATGCGTCTTTTGATGTAGTTTTCAATGCTTCTATTTTAGAAACTGTTGAGCTTTTTGATCACTTAATATTGAATAGATGGCAATTGTCGGAATGCCCCGATACCTAATAGGGGTCATTTTAACTAGGGCCCCTATTCACGTTTTCCCCCGACGTGTACCCTATATTTCCCTTTTCGCCAATTTCCCCTGAATTGCCCCGGGGATTTTGGTGCAACTCGCGTCGGTTGTAGCGCATCAGCGCTGGCATGCACCAACGGAAAATCGTGGGCGTGGCCGAACGAAAACCCACGGATTAGGAAAAAACAAAACCGCCACGCATTTTTTTAAAAAAATGTGTCGCGAAAATTGCACTACCTTCACTCAGCCGGCTCGTGTATTCAGTGTCGTTCCAGGGAACTTCAGCGCAGCACCACCTGGTGGAACGTCGTAGGAACTGCCTTAATAAATCCCGGACCCGAATCCAGCGCAGAGAACGCGCCTCTGGATCGCTAATGGACCGTGTAAGGTTAATCGGCCCTAATTGTGTTTATGATTTTTTTACTGATATTTATATTTATACGACGTCTAGGGAAAGGGGGGTGAATTTTTTTTTTTTTATATATATAATTTGTTTTTCTTTGTACTATTTTTCAGACCCCTAGGGGTTCTTTAACCAGTTGTCTGATTGATTCCATACTGAGTATGCCAGTAATAAGGATTTGTTGCACATACACTCTATTCATTGTAATAGCCTAAAACATGATAGCTCGATCTTTGGGCGACACATGATAGCCTCGGATCTTTGGGCGACAACGAGGCCGGTCAAATCAATGAACCCGTTCCCCCCCCGCTGATGTCCATGTGGAGCGACAATTCGGCAAAGCTTTGCTGGCAGCGATCAAAGGGTTAACTAACCCACCCGCGATCGTGCTAGCACCTGTAGGTGTTAGCGACGGGTTTTTTGCTTCATGGTGTGATCACACACCCTGTCGATATGAACAGGGCTTCAGCCCGTGACAAGACATACTATACTCTTATTGCCTTATGTGTGCTCAAACAAAACACTTAGACTATTTACTTTCTAATAGAAATTAAGTATATAGCCTAGCTTTATTAGCTAGTGCATCATAAACATGACTAATACCTTGTAAATATATATTCCTAACATTAGTTCAATAGTCCCCAAATGTCACTGATGCGCCTCTGCCTACCCCTGGATCCGTGTTGAAAGGCACCCTGTGGTTCCTCCCCATGCCCACAGAGCAGCCTGCAGGTCCACTCAACCTTCTCTCCGGGGCTCGATCCCTGTCCCCTATGGCGCGCTGTTGCTTTTCGGCAAGATTTAAATTAGGTGCCAGTGCTCCGATAATTGGTGGCTGGTCGGACCCGCCTGCCCTTAGACTAAAATCCGCAGTTCCTTTCATTGTCCCGCCGCCAATCTTTTGGCATCAAGCCCTTTGTAGGGAAACTGTCCTTCTGTTGTTGCAGCAGGCTCGGGTAAACCCGTTGTGCCACTTTAGACTCCACTAACCAGGTGACGGCTTCGTCATCCTGCGCTAATGGTTCAGTGGTCCCACTACCCCTGACAGCCTTTACAAAAAGATTCCGGCCATGGATTTTCTGCCAAGGTTCCCGCTGCCTTAAAGTCGATGATCTCTCCACCATTTGTCCTGCGCCAGTTCAAAAAAAATGCAGAAAAATTCAGTTCAATTTCCGCACTTCAGCATCCACGCTCCGTGAAGATGAAGTGGCTTTGGTCGCCACGTTTAAAGAAGGACTGTCTGCCTGGCCACTCAGACGCTCTGTCTGCACGGGACTCCTTTCTTTACCTCTGAGAGGGTCTGAATCCTCCCCTGGCTACGATGACCGACATCCGCTTCTCGAGTGCCGGAGAACAATGTTTAGAACAACGCAATGCCAGGACCCTACGTCTACGCCCACCCATTGTCTCGTCTTCCAAAACCCGGACTCTTTTTTCTGCGCTTCCTTTCCTGTTTTTGCTGAGGATCACATGCAGGGTGGATAAGCTTCAGCTGACACCTGTCAAGATTGCTCCTGATGATGACAGAGAACCTTTTGCCTGCCCGGAATAACACTTTCTTGAGTTTTAGACCATTCCGATTATCAATGTGTTGGATAATACATACACTCCCTATGTGTTCTTGGGAGTAGCATCCCTAGTTGGTGAACAAGAGCTTCTCCCACAATACTGTACCTTGTCTCTTGTTCTACTCAGCCTCCAGGTCAGGTTTAACTTTGCACTTCGAGCGACTCTGGCTGTGGGAACTCGGTTTTCAGGCTCGACTGGCAGACTGGGGTGATTCTTGGCCTGGGGTTAGAGAGTGCCAGTCTCGTTGTGTCTCCTGACATCTTCGGTTCCAGTGGGTCCACCTTGCCTGCTTTTGGGATCCTCCACGCCTCTTGGGGGTGTTTTCCCACTGCTTATACAGTCTTAGCCAACATTACTCGGAGAAGAAAATGGAGACTTCTTGCTGCCACCACACCCATCCCTAAGACTATAGCTATAGAGCTGCTGCTTGGCATGCGTCCCCACCATGAGCTGGGTGTGATAATATTATTACCCCTCTCTAGAGTTTGTTTTGTTTTTTTTTTTACTTCTTGTATTGCTAGTGTCTTAGGCTTTCATTTGGGCCAGAGCAAAGGGCAAAGGAACATTGCTTACCACCAGCCAGAAGAGGCACGGGCATTGTGGTCTCCGCACCCCAGGATCTCTGTTTTGATCAGAGAAACTTCTCTTCCTACGTGGTTGGAATCGCACCTTGGCCACTGTTTGTTCAGGAGGGGATGAAAGAACCACAGACTCTGTGGTTTTTCCCTCTAAAAACTAGACAATGGAAAATAATAGCTGTCCATACTATGTATAATTCATAGTAACGCGTCCCTAGTTTACACAGGACAGTTATAGGGTCTAGTATTCCTCCAGGAAGCAAGAATCGGTTAAGAGCGCCAGGCGAGTCAGCTAATAGCATAACACCCCTGATATAAGCTAGACCCCAACAACGCCAAGTTTGGGTATGGTTAATGGAAAAGGTACCACGCCTGTTTATTGGAAGCATGTCACAGTTGTGGCCCTCTTCCAATCAAAAGTTATGGGGTTTTAAGAAAACCTTAGGAGGCCCGAAATTACACCTCACTGATGGAGGAAGGATGAAAAACTCCCCCTCACAATGACCATCACGGCCTGGGTGGGGTCAATTCCCCTGGTTTAAATTGGTAGAGCACGCCACTGGCTTTGGTTCCAGTACTGATGATGCTAACACACTAGAAGACTGGATCGCTGTCTATGCCCAGGTCCTCGGGCGGAGATTCCTCCTTGGGTGGGCCAAAGAAATTTCCTTGGTCCACACAATTGAGATGTCGTGTGTACCAGATGGGGGGGGTTTTTTGTGTTTCTCCTTAACTTTTTGTTAATTATCTTATGCATATTGTTTTTTTAACTTTTTCATTTTTTATCTGACAATTTTTTATTCTTTAAGTGTACTGTTATTTTTGTACATATTTAAATTGGTTTCCTTTTATAAGTTTCTCATGCTTGTAGCCACTTGACTATTGTGGGCTTAATAACGTTAGCGTGTACAACCTTTCCTACCCACTCCACTGACTTTTAAACTACTTCCCTCCACTACCTTCGATTCACGGAACTCCTTTAAAAAACCAGGCCTCCATGGAGCTCATGTCTCACTAAGTTGGACATTAGGGGGTATATAACCATCGCTTCCGTTAAAGGTGAATATGAAGACTCAACTGCCTTCAACACTCGAGATGGGGCACTTCAATTATCTGGTCATGCCCTTAGGACTCTTCACTGGCGCCCTGCTGTGTGTTAAGAATGTGTCAAATGACATTTTCATCGACTTTTATATGCTGTGGTTGGTGGTCTACTTTGAACAATTTCGGGTGTTTCTCTCTACTATCTGACCTGGAATCCCATCAGGTCCCTACGACAAGTTTCTCAGGCGTCCTATGGTCTAATGTTCACACTCGAGAATGCCAGTTCCACCCAGAGAGTCTTTCGTTCCTTGGGTTTATTATAAATTTCTGACCTGGGTCTGCAAATGGATCCCACTAAGTTGTCTGCGGTTCTCCACAGCTTCCTCACCCATAGGACTTCGAGCTATACAGAGATCCCTGGGCTTTTTGCTACTACTACCGCAGTCGCATACTATTTTCTCCTTTTTGTTTTGGGGGCTGGCCCTGCACAGCGTTCCCGTCGTGTCCTTATTGTGCGTTACCATAGTAAAATTCAATCTAAGCGTGCCTCATGGTGGCTGAAAGAAGCATTTTCTAGTTGAAGTCCTGCCTTTGCCCCCTCTGCTTCCTGTTCTCATGCGCCTGAATACGGAGAAACATTCCAGCTTGAGGTTGACGCTTCTCTGTAGAAGCTGGAGCCATCCTCCCCTGAATGGCCAATGGCAATAAGCTCACCTGTTGTTCTTCATAAGAACTTTTCTGCTGCATATAGAAACTAAATCCATGTTTATTCAGTGTCACACAACAGCCGTACCTGCAATCCTCGGTACGGATTGCCAGGTACAACAAAACAACACCCGTGCCCCACATACGTGGCAACGGTGTCCCCCCTGGTCCCCTGGCCCCTACTTGCCTCTCAAGGCTCCTGGCTCTGCTCGGGTCCCTGGCGTGTATGTGGGCCGCACGCCTCCTTCCCTCGCAGGCAGCGGCTCCTGCTGCTAGGCGCGCATCGCCGAATTCTCAGACTAAAAAGCCAGCGTCCTTCCTGATTGGAGTTCACTAATCTGACCTCTGCCCTTATATCAGGCAACCTCCCTTCACTCCCGCTGGATCTTTCCCACCAGCGGTTCCTGTTTAAGTGATTGCCCCCATCATCGTTTCAGATGCTCCTGTCCTCCCAACGTTTAGACGCCTCTGTGTCCTCGACTGCCTCCACGTTCCCATTGCTCCCTGGTGTGTCCTGTGTCTTCTAACTATCGTTTCCCAGTCGCCTCCTCCGTGGTCGTCCCCTGTCTCCAGCCGTTCCCATACTCTCCTGGTGGTCCGCTTCTTAGCCTTTCCAGATGTCTCCCGTGTTTCTGTCATCCCTCCCACCTTGACTGCCCACTGCGGGGCTAGTCGCAACCTGTGGAACGACTGATGGCACCCTGGCCGTAGCAAATCCCTGCTTTGGTGGCGGGCCTGACGAAGACCATGTGGCACTGTAGAAGACTCCCGGTCCCCAGGTTTGCTAGCATTTCAACATGTCCCATTGGTGCCCAGGGGGTCCCACTGGTCCACAGACTTCCCCCCCTGGACTCTCCCATAGAACTTTCCTCCCTGGTTACTTGGGGGGGGGGGGGGACTGAGTAACTCCAGTACCGTCCAGTTTTTGTCTGTGTGAACCGAACAATCGGAGCTCTTCTGGCCCATAAAACTGGCCTGGAAGAGTGGCGTATCTGCTGGACGAGCTTCGTCATCCGGTCTTATCTTACACGGATCACAAGATCTCCTATACCTCCAGACCCTGCCCATGTCCAACCTTCGACAGCTCATTGTCCCCTCCTCCTCCCCCCTTTTCAATTTCATGATACCTTTCGTCGAGCAGAGAAGAATGGTTTAGCTTTATGCTCTCCCCTCTCGTGCCGCCTTGTGGAAAAAAAAAAAATGTGATTGGAAAAACCGGCTCTGGTTCATATTGTTCCATCCTGCCGAACTGGTTGTTTCCGCTCCCTGTGAACCACGGTTTAGTGTGTATCAGCTTCCTTCTGGGCCAAGATTTTTGTTCACATGCTCTTTGGAAGGGAACTACCTTGGAGACATTTCTCGCGTTGCCTGGGTACCCTGGAGTGAGGGTCTGACCCTCCATACCTCATTTCTACTGGTGGCCAGATCTGGTTAGGGAGTTACAATATTTTGTGAGTTCCTACGGCTTCCTGTGTCCGTAACAAAGTCATCACATAACAAGCCTGCTGGTCTTCTCCCCTCCTTCCCCTGGCATTTCCTTATCCACCTGTGCCCATGACTCACGCGGCCATGGACTTTATTTCAATCTTCTGTCCGTCTTCTTCTAGTAACACACTCTCTGGTTGTTCCATTTTTGTTCCTCTGGTATTTTCTGCCATCATCCTCCCTCGTCTCGCCAACCTTTCTTTCTGACTGACCTCCCCATTGGGGCTCTTACTTAAGCGTCCAATCGGTCCCGTGTCGCTGTTGTCTGATGTGGGATTCGGGTCTGCCGGGATTCATTAAGGCGTGCGCCCGAATACAGCAGGTGTCGCTGCTGCGCCGAGGTCCGCCGGAGTTCACCTGCTTCTTCCTGGTGCATGTAGTGCTTGATCTGCGACAACAAACGTTTTTTAAATTCTGCGTTTTTCCGCATGAAAGCAGCCAGCCGCCGGATGTCCACCATCCGATCGCGTGATCCAAAATCCTGGGGCAATCACACAAAACGGAAAATTTGGGAATCCCCACGAACGTGCGGGCTTCGAACCTTCGTAAATAGCCCATTGTGTCGCTCTGTGGGGTCGTTTGTTTCCAGGTTCTGGAGTCCCTCCGCAATCAACGCAGTCAGCTGAACTTCTCTGCTACCATGCCAGTCTAACGTCAGGTGGATATATCAACACACCCTGTGGCTGCTATCTCTCATGCACTTTGTTTCTGCTCGAGAGGACGATTAGTCTCCCTCCTTACCTTGGGCGGAATTTTCTATAATTCTCTAGACGTTCTTAGAATTCTTCTAGACGTATATTTCTCTAGACTCTAAATCTGCTGGTGCTGCTCCTTCTTTCATTGTCTATGGCTTCCACGTCTCCTCGCCCTCCTTGCCATTCCTTCTGATATTCCTGCTTTAACGAACGGTTTTTAAGTCCATCTGGGACCAAAACTGCCATTCTCTCTGTTGACGTTCCGCCCCCCCACCATAGAGCAGGCCTGACATGACAAGTAGGCCTCCCTCCAATACTTCTCTCCTGGAGTACAGTCTGCTTCCTCCAGATATGTCCCGGCGAAAATCCTACTCAAACTCTATCCTTGTTTTTCTTCTTTTCTGTGCCCATTTTGAGAGAATAAGGAGGCAATGAAATCCCATGCAATACAAACTATCGCTTCCCTCCCACCATGCGTATCCCGACCTCTTTTTCATGTCTCCCACCTTAAACCCGTCCATCTTGTATCGTTTTGTTCTCTGCCGGCAAATAGCTCCCCCCTGCTCCTGTGGGTCTAATTCTAAACCAATGTCTATTGAGTTCCCAAGACAGGGTCCCTGAATCATAAATCGGTTGGGGAGGCGTACTTTCCTTCTCAACCGACTTGGAGTGGGTCGGGCTGGAGGGAGATCTGGGAGAACTACTCATGGATCCGTAATCTTCTTTCCAAGGTTCCTCTTGGGGCCAATAAAGAGGGGGAGTCAAAGAGGATGGGGCACTGTCACAGGGTGCTCCTGCGACGCTATCCCGGTCCCAGCCACCTGTGTGCCTCCCCCTTCCCCCTGACCAGCCTGTCAGCTTCCCTGGCTCCAGCGGCGGTCACTTGCTGGTCCTTGTGCGCTGGCCCCTTGGAGATGGGCAACTGCAGGTCCTGCCTGATAATTCCAGCCCGTCCTCATGTCCCCCCGCTTGTGCATCTTTGTGCCCGTGCCTTGGAGAATCTTATCTTTTGTAGAACGGCCTCAATTATTGTGATTTCCCATTGTGACCTAGATTTCCAATTCCTGCATTCCGATTCTTTGGTTGCCGCCTCCCTTGACTCCTGCAACGTCCCCAGGTCTTATCTTCCTGTGCTGCTGTCCTGACCTCCTGCCTGTCCACGACTCTGTCTTTCCTCACGATACGTCCTCACCTTGGCCACCACAGCGGACAAAGTTGTAACCTGTGGAGAGACCGGTTGCGAAGTCCACCCGCTTGGGGCGGCTTCGGTGAAAACAGGGTGCCACTTAGACTATACGCTCCCAGGTGTCCGCTTATGCTCATCGTCCGCGGTGGTTCAGTGGGTCCACTACCCCCCCTGACACGTGACCAACTCGTTATAATATTAGCCAGTATCAGCATCCCTTTCTTAAGGTTGAAAACCATATGGTTGTCTAGTTTAAGAACGGAAATCCAATATGTTTCTTCTCATCCAATAATTTTTCTTCCTCCCCTTAATGCCTTTTTTTACTTTCAATTCCTTGTTATACAAAAGTTTTTTTGTATCACTTGTATCCACACTCTGACGGATCTACTAACGAAAATGCTTGGTCGCCACTAGCGCATTTAGAGTCAAACTAAGTATTCTCCTCTGATGATGTTTTTTTCAGATATGTGTCTTAAGAATTAATTGTGCGGCCCACTATTGCTTGTGAAAGCTTGGTCAGAATCATGTACACTACAAAGTGATATTGCCGTTTCTATACAATTATGTCATATTCCTTATTTGTAACACTTAGAATAGAGCTACAACAACACACCAAGCATTTTCTGTGACCACATTATGATTCCCAGGGTAATTCAACATATATTTCCAGTTTTGTTTTTTCCACGTTATTCCTAAACATACCTATGTATCAGTGGTGACCACGCATTTCTGAGATCCTCAGGGTGATAATTTTTTGTAATTGGCAAGGAATGAAAAGTAAAAAAATCGATAAGGGGAGGAGACCAACAGAAAAAATAATTGGATACAGAAACTATTGATGTTCGTTCGTAAGACTAGACAATCATATGGTCTCTCTTAAGACAGGATCTGATACGGTGCTATTATTATAGCTAGGGACATATCCAGGCATCACACAGGACCGCCCTATAGAGGATTTTTTTTTTTTTTTTGTGTGTGATATCTTTTATGATTGCCTAAATATGTTACCTTCTTTTTGTTTATCATTTTTGGGAGTGGTAATTCTTGATGTTTGTTGTATGCGGTGTTAATATAAATCTACTCCTTTGTGTTATTATTTGTTGATGCCCTATTTGTGATTAAACCTCTCCCCCTTCGGGTGAGTTTTATGTAAAAACATACGTTATCAAGGCATTTTCATGTCAATTTTGTTTATAAGTTGTTTTGGTCACAAATTACATGAGGGGGGTGTTTTTGTGGTCAAAATGTTAATTCCAAATGCATCACCTGGTTGTCTGCTTTCAAATTATATAGTTTTTAAGGGCCTGGCCTTGACTTTTTAAATTTGTTTATTGAATGTATTTTGCCAGGTGGTTGACTGTCTTAATAAAAATTTCTGCTGAAATAAGTCAGAGTGATATATGATATTTTATGTTGAATATAGCAAATGGGGACATTTGTAACTCTCATATGTCAATCTATTACCCTCTAGTAGATGTAAAGGTAAATTATTTCTGTTTGCGCACATTTTGTTGACCAATCCAGTTCAAAAGTTATTTTTTTTTATATAATGTTTCAGTTTTTGAATCAAAATTGCATGAAAGCGCCTATTTTCTATAAACTCTTTAATCCCCACCTCCTTACAACCCCATCTCCCGTTTGCGCTGTACTCGTACGGCGCAAGCCGGGTTCCCGTTGCATGAGCGGGCTCGAGAGCCGAGTCCTCTCCAATAGCTGGTAAGTCTTTGCTGCAATTATTACAGCATCATTGTACTGAATGAGGAGAAAATCCCATATAAACGCTCGGCCATACTGTAGTATTGCAGTAGATGCTAGGATCGTACAACAACCTAGGGTACTGTACCCTAGTGAGTCTGAGACATGAGTAAAATTAAAAAGAAAAAGGTTGTTTTTTTTTTTAACTTATAATAAAAAAACCCTAAAAATTCAATTACCCCCCCTTTTCCCTAGAGACTGATATAAATATTAATAACAGTAAAGATCATAACACATCAGTAATCGCCGCATTCCGAAAATGCCGATCTAAACTATCACAATATAATATGGTGTTTCCTGCGTTTACCCCCCGTAACCATAAAATATCACTTTTTTGCCATTTGAAAAATTATAAAAAATCAATAAAAAGTGATCAAAAGATCGTACCTTCCTAATAATATACATGACAACGCCATCAAAGTCGCAAACAGTGCACCGATCCACATCTCCTGTACAACCAAGTATGAAAAAGTTATTGCTGTAATTTTCGATTTATTTGTAAACATTAAAATTGTAAAATTGCTCTGGACAATAACGTAAAAAATATACAGAATGCCTGCAGAAGGGTTAATACCCCCTTTGTTACTTTTCTGGGTAAGATGTTATCACTACTCCTGTCTATAACTACTGTCTAGTTATCTATCTTAATCTGAACCATTTATATATCTCCTCCTTTTTCGCAACTTTTTTCATCAATCTCTATTTCTCTTCTACTATGTATTTACCTCGGCTATCCATCTCCTGTATATATCATCTACTTTATACTTCTGTCTAGAAATCTCTATCATCTTTCATATTTATCTTCTATCAAAATAATTTGTGTGCAACACACACAAACCCAAGAGAACCTGGAACTCTTTGCAGATGTGAACCAGCGCTTGTAAGGCTGTAGTGCTAACCACTGAGTTCCACCGTGGCTGCCCATAAAATCCCCTATCATCTATCTTCCCCATATTACATGTGTTTAAGCATTTCTGGGCTAGTGATGTTGAGCAGCTAGCCCCAGCCATGCACAGGAGACCAGTAGGATCTACCTTACAGTTTTGTTTATTGTGTCCCTAAAAACCAAAAGGGAGACAGATTTAACTGATTTAAGGTTCCATCACTGACACAGAAGGCCAGTAGGAGTATTGGCTTTAAAGAGGTTGTCTGGAGGTGAAAACATGCTGTTTTTCATCCAAAAACAGCACTACCGCCTGACCATGGTTTAATTCCCTTATTAACTACTCATCTTCTGGAGCTGGAAAACGCAACTTCCAGAAGAAGAGTAGGTGGGTTAGTGGTATGATGTAAGAACAGAGTAGGTGATGTATAGTGTAGTAATGTCAGAACCAGTAGTTATGTATAGTGTAATGATGTAAGAACAGAGTGGTGGTGTAATCGGTAAGTAATGTAAGAACGAGTAGTGGTTTATAGTGTATAATGTAGAACATAGTAGGTGATGTTAGTGTAGTAATGAAGAACAGAGTAATTGATGTATGTGTATTAATGTAAGAACAGAGAGGTGTGTATAGTGAGTAATGTAAGAGAAACAGAGTATGTAGTGTATTAGTGTATATGTAAGAACAGAGGAGGTGGTTATAAGTGTAGTAATCTGTAAGAACAGATTAGGTTGATGTATAGTGTAGTGAATGTAAGACAGTGTAGGTTATGTATAGTGGTAGGAAATTAAGAACAGAGTAGGTGGTGTATAGTTAGTACGGTAAGAACAGAGTAGTGAGTTATAGTGTAGTATGTAAGAACAGAGTCGGTGCTTATAGTGTAGTATGTAAGACACGATTCTGTTATTCTAGTTAGTAATGTCAGCACAGAGTCAGGTGGGTTTTTCGTGTCGCCTGTAATCACCGAGTCTGTCTGTCTCTTTAGTACTGTCCGAACCGAGTCGGTGCTTTATCCTGTCGTGCTGTCAGCACCGCGTCGTTGACTGTATCGTGTCGTGCTGTCCGACCGCGTCTGGTGCTGTCTGTGTTAGTCATGTAAGACAGAGTTATCTGCAATTATAGGTAGTAATGTCCGAACCGAAGTAGTGGTGTATATGTCGTAAATGTAGACAGCAGTAGGTGGTGTATAGTGCCGTATGGTAAGAACATAGTAGGGCTTTCTAGTGTAGTCCATATAAGAACAGAGTAGGTGATGTATTGTAGTTATTGTACGAACAGTGGTCAAGGTGTGTATAGGGTAGTAATTAGAGATGAAGCGAGCACTAAAATGCTCGGGTCCTCGTTATTCGAGACAAACTTTTCCCGATGCTCGAGTGGCTCGTCTCGAATAACAGCCATTGAAGTCAATGGGAGACTCGATGCCATTTTTCCAAGGGACCAGCTCTGCACATGGAAGCTTGGCCAAACACTGGGAACCTCAAAAAGGATGGAAACAACACGTAAATGGACAGGAACGCAGCAGGGGCAAGCATGCATGGATGCCTCTGAGGCTGCTTAAATCGCAGGCCATTAATGCCAAAATTATGGCAACAGCATGGCCATAACAGAGTGACAGAATGAAGCTAGATAGCATCTAAACATCCAATAATTGCCTGACACTATAGGGGACGGCATGCAGAGGCAGCGGCATCAGGCCTGAGAGTGTCATGGCGCATACCCTAATGGACTCAGGCTTCAAACCAATGAGGTGGCAGAGATGAACCAAGGAGGTGAGCAAGAAGCGCTCAAATAATATCTGTACTATAAAAGTTTCCAGTATATTTTGGTGGATTACAACAGCAGGTGGCGACAAGTTAACATGGCAGGCATGAAACAACCAAATTCTGCCTGACACAGCTCGTTTGATAGGGGACCATGTATGGAGGCAGTGAACTATTATTGATTCAAGGTGCCTGCAGTAAACTAGGTTAGTTGATCTTGGCAGGAGCTGCGCTCCGTGCCAGCGTCTTTCGCCAATCCAAGCCCCTTTCTCTAGGCTACTCCCCAACAGCACTTCTAAGAACCTTTTGGATAAGATCAAGTGTAGTAGCGTTCTTTATAAGTTTAGGAAATGGCAGGTTAGGGGAATGTAAACAGTGCGCAATAAGCGCGAAATAATATCGGTAATGATAAATTTTTGGCCCAGTATATTTTTGTGGATTACCACAGGGGGCGACAAAAAGTTAACAAGTTATGTGGAAGCCATGAACACCCAAACTTCTGCCTTACACAGCTTCGTTTGATAGGGACATATATGGAGGCAGTGAACTATAGTGATTAAAGGTGCTGCATTTAAAACTTGTTATTGGATTTTGGCATGGAGCTGGCGCTCCGCTTCCAGGCGAGCTTTCGCCATCCAAGCCCTGTCCTCTAGGCTTACTTCCCCACAAAACAAAAAAAAGCAACTTCTAAGAACCTTTGTATAAGTCAGTGTAGTACGTTCTTCTAAGTTTGTGATATGGGCGGGTTAGGGAATGTAACAATGCCAAGAAGCGCTGAAATAATATCGGTAAATGAATAAAAGTTTGCCCTTAATATTTTGGGGATTACACCATCAGGGTGGCGACAATTAACAAGTTTATGTGAATGCCCTGTAAAGCTCTGGGCGGTGTGCCTTTTATCCGCCTAGGCTCACAGGCAGTTTGAGCACCGCCTGCTGTCGCTTAGCGACGGCACTGCTGCTGTTCCTAGAGCACCGACTGATGGCGCCATGGCCACGGATGGTAATTCGGAGGATGAGAGGTGGAGGAGGGGTGGAGGAGGATGAAGGTATAGTAGGCCCTTGAGACCTGGAACCGAGGGTAGGCCCCCAATCCTCTGCGCGGCAGTATATGACCAGCCCCATGGTCAAAACTCGCCCGGCCCTGCCCAAGTTTTAAGTGTAGTAGCGTTCTTATAATTTTGGGATATGGCGGGTTGAGGGGAATGTAAACGAGCTGCGGGCAAGAAGCGCTGAAATAAATCCTAAATGGTAAAGTTTGCTATTATAATTTGTGGATAACACAGCATGGTGGCGAACAAAGTTAACAACTTTATTGTGAACCATGAAAACAACCCACTTTCTGGCCTGACACACCCTCTTTTGGTAGGGGACTATTAGGAAGCAGCTATATGGACGACTGTTTGAGGTGGCAGATGGATACAAAACGTGTGGAGGCCTGCTATGGAGAACAATTTAAGTTAATTTGGATCTGCCTGTATGTGGCTCCAAAAAAGTTTCAACCAGAGGAGCAGGTATGTGGCCCTCCAGAAAATGAAATAGGATTGAGTCCTGTATGTTGGCAGTCCAAAAAGTTTCAACCAAAGGAGCAGGTAGGTGGCCCTCCCCAGACAAATGAAAATATTGAGTGCGGTATGTGGCAGTCCAAAAAGGTTTCACCAGAGGAGCAGGTAGTGGCCCTCCAGACAATGGAATAGATGAGTGCCCTGTATGTGGCAGTCCAAAAAGTTTTCAAACCAGAGGAGCAGTAGGTGCCTCCAGAAAAATGAATAGATTGAGTGCCTGTATGTGGGCAGTCCAAAAAGTTTTTCAAACAAGAGGAGCAGGTAGATGTCCTCCAGAAAAATGAATAGATTGAGTGCCTGTATGTGGCAGTCCAAAAAAAAGTTTTCAAACCAGAAGGAGCAGGTAGGTGGCCCTCCAGAAAAATTGAAATAGATGGAGTGCCTGTATGAGGCACTCCCCAAAATGGTTTAAAACAGAGGACCGGGTAGGTGGCCCTCCAGAAAAAATTAAATGCATAAAGTACTATAGCTAGAGCCAGTGGGCCTGTCAAAAAATAGCCAGTTTCCTCTTGCTTTAGTGTACAAAGAGTGAGGAGAGGAGGAAAATGGAGGCGGAGGATGAGTGCATAATTATTCAGGGTGAGCTTCCCTTCACCTGGTGGAGATTGGAAATTACAGAATCCAGGCTTTATATTTAATTCAATCTTAGAAGCGTCAGCCTGTCAGCGCTGTCAGTCGACAGTCCGTGTACCGCTGTATCGGTGATGATGCCACCAGCTGGCACTGAAAACCCGCGCGGTACAAGACGCTAGCGGCAGGGCAGGCAAGAAACCTCCAAGGCGTACAGCTCCCTTTTCGTGCCACATGTCCAGCTTTTGAAACCCAGTCAAGTTGTAGGAGCGGTTGATCATTTAGGACAATGGTATGGTCAGCTACGTACTCCCTCACCAATCTTTCTGTAAGATGGCCCACTTGCCCAGACTGGTACCATGTACCGTGTCCCTTGCTTGGGGTGACATAAAGCTGGCAAAGCCTTTTAAAGCGTACCCTTGCCAGTGCTGGACAAGCTGCCTGCTTCGCCACTCGCCCTCGCTACTGTCCCTCAGACCTACGCACTCTGCCGCTAGCGCTGTCAGAGGGAAATACGTTCACACAGCTTGTGCACAGGGCCTGCGGTATCTGCATTCTCATACACTCCTTTCCTCTCCAGGGATGAAGTGGAAAGATTTTTGCTTTACCTGGGTCCAGGAGAGTGAATACCCAGTAAGCGGTGCTGGAAAAAATTCTTTGACGCGAGGGGCCCGGGAAAAATAGGCAGCCTAGCATGAAATCTGCCATATGCGCCATAGTTTCCCATTTCTCAAGATTCACTCCCATTACCTCCCCTCCCTGGCCTGACTGTCCCTCCCTCCTCCTCCAACTCCTCTTTCTTCTGCCCATACAACGCTGAACAGTGAAGGTCTGAGCAATCGCTCCCCTCTTGTGCTTCGCCAACATCCTCCTCCTCTTCCTCCTCCTCCTCCTCCACCTCCTCCGATATGGTCCGCTGAGAAACAACCTCAGGGTGCTTTGCTATCACAAGGGAATCTTCTTCCCCGTCTCTTGTGACAGTTGCAAAGCCTTTCCCGACTTTCATGCTGATTCAGAAGTTGTTTCAACAGGCCAAGCCAGGGGAATTGTTGAGGCTGATGAGGCGGCATCGCCACTGACCATCTGTGTTGACTCCTCAAAGTTACTACTCAAGCACCTGACAGATATCAACAAAAACCATCCACGTCCCCTCCTCATTGTAGACTTGAGGAAGCTACGACCTGACTACGCAGTTCTGGTGGAAGTTGACATTGGCAGTCTACATCTCGCTCTGCGCTGCTGGTAAACTCTGGATTACAGGTTTAATGTTGAATTCCACCTCGTGGGCACGTCGCACACAGTCTGGTGAGCGGGCAGTTGGAGGCGGCGCTGCGCTGCCCGAGAGTGGCAGCAGTCGGTGCTGGCTATTCCGAAATGGCGCCAGAATGTCGGCGCACCTTCGTGAGGCAGAATCAGACAGAATTGGGGTATGTCTTGAGGAACGCTGAACACGATGAAGATTTTAACACATGGCAGGCATGGCACATGTGTCAGCTGCCCAGTTGCTACTGCCACCAGGTTACGCCGTTGTCACACACACCAGGCCTGGGCATCGGTTTCACAGCGTTGCCAGCCACGATCATCTCGCCGTGATGCCATCTGCTAATAGTTTTCTCTTCTTGGGCGGTGTGCCTTTTATCGCCTAGGCTCAGCGTTTAACACCGCCTGCTTGTCGCTTTGCGACGGCACGGCTGCTGTGCCTAGACTAGCGACTGATGCGCCATGCCCACTGATGGTAGTTTCGGAGGAGGAGGTGGAGGAGGGGTGGGAGGAGGAGAGGCATAGTATGCCCTGAAAGACCTGGACCGAGTGGACCCCGCAATCCTCGGCGTCGGCAGTATATGACAGCCGCAGGGTCAGATCAGGTCGGCTCCCGCCTCCACCAAGTTAACCCATGTGCCATCGCGATATATAGTGGCCCTGCCCCGGCAGCACTCGTCCACGTTCCGTGGTCAGGTGGACCTGTCAGCACGGCGTGGTCAGCACGGATGATGTTTGTCCTGACACGTGCTGGTGCAGGGCTGGGGGATTACGGCACATCGGGAAAAGTAGTGTCGGCTGGGGCTCCCGAATACCGATGGGCGGTGCCGCCGCCATGAGGTTGCGAAGGCCTCGTCCTATAAGCCGATAGGGCATCATCTCAGGCTAAGCAATCTGGAGATGTGGACATTAAGGGCTTGGACGGTGCGGGTGGGGTTGCACTATAGTTCCGTTCCCGCCCAAAGAGTCTGGGGTAATGGAGAGCGAACGCTGGGGATCTGTGGAGGATCGTGGAGGCGACGATGGGGTTTTTGTGCCAGGGTCCTGGCATGGGGCTGACTATCGCTGACACAGGGGGAAGGAGCAGTGGTGTGCACGGCTGTGCACGCCGGAGTTGACGGGGCTTGGTGCAGAGTGGGTGTTTAGCATTCATATGCCTGTGCCTACTGGTGGTAGTTTAAGCTAGTAGTGGTGGAACCCCTGCTGATCCTGGTTTGCAAGGTTGCACACCACAGTCCGTCGGTCATTTGATCCGGTTGTTTTCCTAAGAATCCTCCAAGCTTCTGAAAATCTAGCCTCGCGCGGGAGCCCTCCGCCACGGGAGCTTCACTCTACGTTCCACATTTGGCACTGATGCACCTGCCTCTGGCCCTGCTCTCCGTCGGTCCCCACCACTGCTCTTTCCACCTGTTTCTGGTCGAGAACTCTCCTCCGTTTCAGAAGCCTGTTGTTCACCACACCCGGCCTCTCACCGCTTGGGTCTGTCACCTCACATCCCCGATCCTCAGTCGCTCCCCCCTCGGACTACTTCCTGCCCTTCACCACTTCACCACTGTCTGACAACCGTGTCTCTCATCGTCGACACCTCTTTACACACTCTCCCTTAACGTCAAGAAGGTCATCTTACCCACAGACTGCGACTGGTGGAAAAACCTGGGCCTCGAAAATTGCTCAGCAGCAACCGGACAAAGTGGTTTGTCTGTGGTCCAGAAAACAGTTCCTCAGGTATGCCGGTTCAAATGCCAAATTTCCTGGGATGGGCATACTGGGGGGGGAGGAGGCTGTAGTGCAGGAGCTGGAGGAGTGCCGATTTTCGGTGACTGGGTGGACTGCCGTGGAAGACTGACTGGTGGACAAATTACTCGAAGCATTGGCGGCAATCCACGACATCACCTGTTTCGCACTGTTCTGGCCTCAACAGTGCTCGACACAGTCCCACCCAGTACTTTCAGATACAATGAACCTAGGGAGTGTTTCTCTGCGGCGTTCCCCTGCTCCCCCTCATCAGCAGTGTGTCTCCTCCGTCCCCTGACTCAACGGCCTCTTACTCCTCTGCAGTATTTGAGACGCCCACTCCCCGCCCTCTTCCTCTACCCCTCGCCCTCGGGTAAACATTTTGAAAATGAAAGTTTTTTTAACTTTTTTTTGTGTTTTCTGTTGGTCTTTTTAGTTTTTAAAACCAAACGATGCTATCCCCTATTGCTATGGCTATTTTCTAGCCAGAAGTATGAAAGCACACTGATGAGATGACGCGAGTATGAAACAAATAAACGTAAAATAAAAAGAACTGGCAGACTGTGGCCTAATTGAAATCCAACCCCGTACATAAAACTTATTCCCACTTCGGTCCTTTGCGATGGAATATTTGCGCAAATCGCTAAACACAGCGGTCGCATCCTCACTACAATTCCTCACAAATTTGCTAGTAGATGCACCCTGCATCCAGGACAGCCAACCAGCAGATCAACCAGAAATAAAATATATATAACGCTATTGTAGGCGTAAAAGCCTTTGGATGCTCCTTTGGCTATTTTTCTAGACAAGTATGAAAGCACATACTGATGTAGAGACCTGAGTTATGACAAAATTAAACGTACAATAAAGTGAAACTGGGCAGACGGTGCCTATGAAATCCAACCCCTACTAATTTTCCCACTTCGGTCTTTGCGTGGATATGGCGTCCACTAAGCGGCTAAACAACAAAGGTCGCAAGTCTCACTACAAATTCCTTCACAATTTGCTTGTATATTCACTGCAGCAGGACAGCCCACCAAGCAGATCAACCAGAACTAAAATAATATAACGCTATTGTAGGCTTAAGTAAAGACCGTTGGATTCTCCTTTGGCTATTTTCTAGCCAAGTATGAAAGCACACTGATGAGATGACGCTGAGTTAATGAAAAAATAAAGTAAAATAAAAAGAAACTGGCAGACGTTGCCTAATTGAAATCCAACCCCTAATAAATTTTCCCACTTCGGTCTTTGCGATGTATATTTTCGTCACTAGTGCTAAACACACAAAGGTCGCAAGTCTCACTACAAATTCTCACAAGTTCGCTAGTTAGATGCACTGCAAGCAAGTACAGCCACCAGCAGACACCATACAATAAAATATATAACGCTATTGTAGCGTAAGTAAGCCGTTTGGATTCGCCTATGGCTATTGCTAGCCAAGTATGAAACACAGTGCTATGCCCAGATGAGATGACGCTGAGTTATGAAAAATCAACGTAAATTCCACATAAGTTAATGGCAGACTGTGCCTAATTGAAATCAAACCCCTAATAAATTTTTCCCACTTTTGGTGTTTGAGGTGATAATGTGTATCACTAAGAGCTAAACACAACGGTAAGCAAGTCCCCCCTGCAAATTCCCTCACATATGTACTAGCTGCAAATAAAAAAAAAAAAGGATAAACGTTATTGTAGCCCTAAGAAGGGCTTTTGGGTTCTATGTAGAATCACTCCTGCCTAACAGGCAAGCTAATCGACACCCTAACGCTTTCCACTGACCAGCAAGCAGCTCTCTCCCTAGCGTCATCCAGACCAGAATGAATCCGAGCAGCGTCGGCAGCTGCTATTCTAATCCCAGGGTCACCTGATCTGGCCAGCCAACCACTGCTATCGAACGTTTAAAGGGTACCACGTCATGCTGGGTGGAGTGCAGAGTCCTCCTGTCTTGTTATTGGCTCTGTTTCTGGCTCAAAAAGCAAAACGGCGGGAGCTGGCCATTTTCTTCGAGCGCGGCCTCTAAGTATTCGTGTCTGCTATCTCGAATGCTCGATGACGAGCATCAAGCTCGGACGAGTATGTTCGCTCATCTCAGTAGTAATGTAAGAACAGAGTAGGTGAATGTATAGTGTGTATGTAGAACAGAGTAGGTGATGTTAGTGTAGTACTGTAAGAGAACAGAGTAGTATGTAATATTGTAAGTATCCCGACCTAGTAGGTGGTTTTATCGTGTAGTAATGTCAGAACCATCGGGTGCTGTATAGTGTATGATGTAAGACAGTGTATAGGTTATGTATAGTGTAGTAAATGAAGAACAGAGTAGGGGGTGTATAGTTAGTATGTCAGAACAGAGTAGGTGGAGTATAGTGTAGTATGTAAAAACAGAGTAGGTGATGTATAGTGTCTTTCCTGTCCGAAAGCCAGGTGTGTACAGTGTCGTACCTGTCAGCCCCGTAGGTGGCTTCGTGTCGCCCTGTCGCCCCGCGTCTGTCTGTCTCAGTGTCGTCAATGTAAGACCAGCGTCCGGTGCTTATAGTGGTAGTCCTGTTCCTCCCAGAGTCATGTACTGTCTCGTGTAGTCATGTCCGCCCAGCGTAGGGGATGTCTAGTGTCGTGCTGTCCGCCCGCGTCGGTGGCTTTCTCGTGTCGTGCTTCCGCCCCGTCCGTCTTCTCGTTCGTTCCTTGTCCGCCCCGCGTCGGTGCTGTCGCGTGTCGTCCTGTCCGCCCCGAGTCTGTGGTGTCATAGTGTCGTCCGTCCCACCATAGGTATGTGGTTTGTCTCGGTCTACTTCCCTCCAGGTCGTGCCCCGGCTGCCCTATTCTACTCTGGACGGCTGAGGCGCGCTGTTCGGCGCGCCTGCGCGTACCGACTTATTTTCCGGTTCACACTTCCGGTGAAGCTGATGCCGTGCTAATGATGCGCGCCAATGTGCGTCGTCTGGCGGTCTGGCCCTGGTTTTCCTGGGGCGTGCGTGGCGACCGAACAGCCAACGCCTACACCCACAGCCGACCTCATCTCTGCTTATTAAGGTAACTATTATGATAACACTAAGCGGCTAAACCCTTGGCCTTTGCTAATTTGTGGGTGGTCCCCCTGCCATCTCCACTCTCCTTTTGCCATGCTGCAAGCACATCCCCTTGAGAAAAGCGACGGCGAAACGTACTTCGGGGTGCTGCGGTGGTGGCATAGAGAGTCCGGCTTGGTATAGTGGTAGGCCCTTTTGTACATGTAATGCCCTTTGTTTTTTTGGGCGTAATGGACTATTGGTTCTGGACACTCTAAATGAGACAGTACTGTACTCTGTATTTATTTAACTCTATACCTACTGTGGTTTAATGTGGTATATTTACCACCACCCCGCTCCAAGTGCTTGTTGTTGTGTATTTTTAGTGATGTTTTGATTGTGTTGTCCCTTTTGGTACCCTTGTGAGACTAAAAATTGATATGGATGGTATTGTTTTTCATGTATTGTGTCTTTTTTGTGTGAATAGGGTCCTGATTACTAATTGTTGGTACTGTGTTTTCTTTTCAGTAATGGACACTTACTTATGTAAGTGGTTATTCTTTTTTTTGGTATTGAATTGTTGGTAATTTGATTATAGACAATACCCTACTGACTATTGGATTTTCGAAGCAGAATCGAATTGGCTGTCTATGTGACCCAGGTTTTTATTGTGACTCACAAGTCTCTCAAGAAAAAAACAAAAAAGTTCGGAATGATTAAGACTAAGGAGGCCCCAACTTCTCTAAAAAACCTTCTAAAAAAACGGATCAAAATATGGTGGACCAAGTCTGCACTGAGCAAGTAACTTGGCTAAAGACCTGGTACCCAGAGGCCTTAGGGTACAGGTGTACCCCCTATTTGCATTGGATATGAGATAATCAGAAAAACCAACGGAGTGGGATGAAACATGTAACACCTGTTCCCCACCTTTATTAGTGAAATTCTGATGGCATTGAAAAAAAGAAACTAGAAAACATTGAACTTGATCTAGTCCGCCAATGCAAGATTAAAATAAAACTCTTAGTGTCACCAGACAATTTTGAGCAAGTTTGAACAATATTTGAACATATGATGTTTTGAAGTGGGAAAAAGATACGCAGCGCAGTGACAACTAAGAAATTCCACAGGGATAATGGAGGATTTTTCAAAACAACGTGCAAATACCATGGGCAACGTTGAGCATCCATCACGTCCGATAAGGGGTTGGGATCAACAACCTCAAATCGATACGGTAGCCTCGGATTCTTCAAGCTCTGTAGCAGAGGACATGTGATGGAGACCCCTATCGCACGCAGCAAAACCGGGGACCTCCATTAAACGAAATATAACAAACCAACAGGAAACCACGAATGGGAAGATTGAAGGTAATTAACCTTTCAAATATTATATTGACTCTGACCAACTCTCCTCTCTCTTTCATTAGGAGGGCTAAAAAACTTTAGTCCTTTTTATAATTTGATGATTCACGTAATTAAGATTTTATTGTTTGGCCCGGAAACTGCTAATGGCAAAACATTTTAGTGGCAAACTACTGTAATTCTTGTTCTAATACATACAGCCCCCCGGAAGACCTGGAAACATCAGGTATTAGAATCCGCTTTACCAAAACAAGAAGAATCTGGGTGAGTAACCCTGTGAAATTTCTATTGAAATCAGACCTAAATCCACCACGTGCCCCCCTTCACAAGTCCGAGATAAGAGATGTTTTTGTGAAGATGGTCACGGATGATTTACGCAAACTATCTCAGCCTCGTCATTTTGATAACTTAACACGTGGCCCCAGCGTCGGCTTACGTGAGTAAGAATAAAGAGGGGTAATTCAAACCAACCCGCGGATAAGGGGGGAACGTGGTGGTGTGGCCGATTGCTATGTATGAAGCAGAAGCTTCAACAGTTGAAAATACTGGAGTGTTTATGACAATGTTCTGGAAACCCCACTGATATTTTCAAATTAGTTTGGTCCACATTTGGGACACGCCTTGGATAAACGTATCATTCCACTAGGACGATCTTACGCAAGGGCTTAGAAGGGACTCCCATAATCCCCCCACTATACTTTTACCTAAAGGTACATAAGGATGCAAAAAACATCACACCAGGAGGATCCGTCCCATAGTGTCAGCTGTTGGAGGTTTTGTGTGAGCCCATTTTGGCGATTTTCGTGGATTTTTACCTGCCGGCCATTGGTGGAGGAACTCCCTCATCCATTCGTGACTCTACTGATGTGTTACAACGATTGATTATGTCATATTGGAACCGGACATGTTTTCTGGTCTCATGCGACGTGAGGACCTACACTTGTATAGCCCATGACTTGGGATCGCGAGGGGGCGTGAAATATGTTTTAAACATTTGCGAACTTGATGATGACCTGACGACATTCCTGATGGTGCTAATAATGCATATTAGCCATAATTATTTTTCCTCTTCAAAGAGATCGGTATTTATTACAAACCAGGGGGACGGCTATGGGGGCCACTTGGGCCCCTCATACGCGAACATTGTTTTTAGGCTGTGGGAAAGAAATCAGGTCCAAGAGGCTATGGATATGGCATAGTGGACAAGTCATCTCATGGATGCGCTTCATAGATGAATAATTCTTTTTTTCATTTGCATTGGCACAGGAGGATCTTGATCGATTTTTCTTCCTTGACAGATCTTAATATTAACAACCTCACATCCGACTTACAAACACCTCATTCAGAAACACATGGAATTCTTGGACATCCGATCTTGTCCAAACTAATGGCCGCCTTAAAACAACAGTTTATCGCAAGAAACATCTGTCATGCCCGTCCGTACACGGCGAGATCCTTTCAATCCTGCCCATAAAAAGTGCGATCTATCCCAACAGGGCCAATTTTGAGGGCAGCTCCGATTTGTGACAACAATCTAGTACTTCGATAGCGAATCTTTGACACTCAAAGCACGTTTTAAACAAAGAGGATAGCGTGACAATCGATATAGATAGGTGCACAAAACACCGCCAAATCACAGACCGAGGGCAACTTGTTGTCCAGAATCGAACGGACAGTTGACACAAGGTAAAGAATTATCAACCGGCACCCCCCCCCCTATAAATGGCTCAATGGAGGGAAGATGGAACATGATTTTTAAACGCTTTTTGGCCACAGGTAACATCAAGAAGACAAACACTATTGCGATAACCCTGGTGAGAAGCCATTATCCGTCTTCTTCCCACAGTCCGACACTTACATCTTTGATCTGAAAGGGTCTGACTGGGGGTCTCATTCATGTGGCACTGTTCGGTAATGTCCACAATTGAGAAAACTAAGACCTTTCATGATTCTGGTGGACAGAGAAATGTAACATCTGTCCATTGCCCTTAATTACAGCACTAACGGGGGTGGTTATATCATCAATGCCCATGTGGACTCATGTATGTTGGCATGACCACGAGGGAATTGGAGTCCCGACTTCAAGAACACATCAGGGAATCCATCAGCGGGTAAGCTTCCATCTCCCTGCACTGCCCTTAGAAAAAATATTAAACTTAAAACCAGTTCCAAATCATTTGTTTTGAGTGCCAATGGAGATCAATGCAAGCTTGAGGGCATTTGGCATAGACAAAATCATCTTGGGCAACTTCGAGGATGGTGACGTTTTTTAAGAAATTGGACCGAATTGACTTACATGGATGTGAAATTGGCCACTCATGTCCCCATTGGGGCCTAAATGACAAACTGCTTTTTCCCCATACTATTAATTGTAGCCAGTGGTCCGGTTTTTAATTGTGTGTTTGATAACATCTATAATATTGGCACTTGGAGTAAGTATAATGGTGCATTATAGTGCCATACCATATTTTGTGGTATCTTTTTGAGTGACCTCATGTTGTTTTATTGTTTAGGATACGATGGTGGACATTGCTACCGTTGATACTTATGGAGACAAATTTATCATGAACAATGGATGATGATATCCGTAGACGATCTCGAGAATCCTCTCAACACTGATCGCGTTTAAGTTGCTTCTCATGG
Organism: Engystomops pustulosus; assembly: GCA_019512145.1. NCBI lineage: Eukaryota > Metazoa > Chordata > Amphibia > Anura > Leptodactylidae > Engystomops > Engystomops pustulosus. The sequence continues at coordinate 212,999,258 of CM033644.1, forward strand.
GGATGATTTTACGGTTTTATCTGACATGTTTTATGTCAACCCCCTTTGTTGCTCACTTTTTTCATTTTATGTGCATCTACATATGAGTGCATAATTTCACTACAATGGACACACAAAATTCTAACCTGTGTCAGGTAATTATCGAACACATAGGTTCCCTGTTTTTTTACATTTTGCACTCAGCACTTTACTTCACATTGGCCAATTTTTATATGCAATTTTTGCAATAACTCTTTATTGATTTAGTGATACCCACCTTTTAGTCACATTTGCGCCTGTTGATAACTGCCATATTTTAACTTAGTGCATCGTAACGTCACTTTCATATTTCAGTTCAGTCCCACTGATGGGCAAACTCCATCCTGCGGTGAGTCTCCTTGTTATGATTCTAAACCACACACATTAATATATCATATATTTTTTACCTGTACATCTTCACATTATTTTGGTCAATGCATAATATTGGTCCACAATAAAGACTCGACTTCATTTAAATTATATATTTAGTATGCATCTCTTTATCCATCACGGTGTTTTTTCTGTTTTTTTTTTGTTTTTTCACATTATTTATTTATCACTTTGTCACCAGCACTTCACTTTTGTCACATATGGTATATCAATGCACATTATGGACACTACACCGTTACTATAATGTTTTTATTTTATAGTAGACAGTAAAATTGATGGATGCCGCAAATATAATTTTGTTGTTCCAGCTGCTCCAGCATCTATGAGGTTACTTACTAAGGCGTCCGTCCCAGGCTGCCCTATTCTAATATGGACGGCTTGAGGCTCGCTGTTCCGCGCGCTTGGTCCGCGCGGTCTCCGGGGGCCTTCCGGTTCACACTTCCGGTGGACGATGACGTGCTATGTCGCGCCATGCGTCTTCTCGGTCTGGGCCTGGTTGTCCTTGGCGTGCTTTGGCGACCGGACCAGCGGCGCCTACACCCACAGAGCCGACCTAATCTCTGCTAAAAAATATTAAGGTAACTCTATTTGATACACTAATCACTACCATTTGGCCTTTGCATAATTTTGGGTGTCCCCCCTTGCCATATACACTCCTTCCTTTTTGCCCTGCTTCAGCACTCATCCCCTTGATGAGCGACGGCGAAACGTCGTCGTTGTGTCTGCGGTGGTGGTCATAGAGAGTCGTCTTGGGTATAGTGTAGGCCTTTGTACATGTAATTCCCTTTGTTTTTTTGGGCGTATGACTATTGGGGTCTGGACACTCTAATGGAGACATTGTACTTGTACTCTGTATATTTAACTCTATACCCCTACTGTTGTTAATTGGTGTTAACTATGTACACCACCGCTAGGAGTGCTTGTTTGTTGTGTATTTTAGTGATGTTTTTTAATTGTGTTGTCCTTTTTGGTACCTGTGAGAAAAAAATTGATTATTGGATGTTATGTTCATGTTTGTGATTTTTTTGGTGAATAGGTCCTTATTACTATTGTTTGGTACATGTGTTTCGTTTTTTGAGTATAGGACCGTTACACTTCTGTAGTGGTTATTCTTTTTTTGGTAGTTGATTAGGTGGTGTATATGGCAGTACTGTAAGAACAAGGTAAGGTGATGTATGTGTAGTAAATATAAGAACAGAGGAGGTGATGTATAGTTGTAGTTATGTAAGACCAGAGTAGGTGGTTATAGTGTTTAGAGTCTGTCAGACATGATTCTTTCTGTTCTTCTAGGGAGAGAAAGAAAGATATAGGACAGGAAGTGACATCTACTCCTGAGCCCCGGCCTTCTTACATCACTACACTATACATCACCTACTCTGTTCTTACATCACTACACTATGCGTCACCTACTCTGTTCTTACATTACTACACTATACATCACCTACTCTGTTCTTACATCACTACACTATAAATCACCTACTCTGTTCTTACATTACTACTAGAGATGAGCGAACATACTCGTCCGAGCTTGATGCTCGTTCGAGCATTAGCGTACTCGTAACTGCTCGTTGCTCGGACGAGTATTTCGCCCGCTCGAGAAAATAGCAGCGTGTATAGTGTAGTTATGTAAGAACAGAGTAGGTGATGTATAGTGTAGTGATGTAAGAACAGAGTAGGTGATGTATAGTGTAGTAATGTAAGAACAGAGTAGGTGGTGTATAGTGTAGTGATGTAAGAACAGAGTAGGTGGTGTATAGTGTAGTGATGTAAGAACAGAGTAGGTGGTATATAGTGTAGTGATGTAAGAAGGCCGGGGCTCAGGAGTAGATGTCACTTCCTGTCCTATATCTTTCTTTCTCTTTCTCTCCCTAGAAGCACAGAAAGAAACATGTCTGACAGACACAGCAAGTATAACACTGGAGTTACCATATTATATGATCTGCTGTCACCACATACACCTCACACATCATGTACTAGTGTAGCCTCAGCTTCCGCATCATATATGAGAGGATTTTACCTCAGGAATTAATAACTACCACATATCCTGTCTCCATGTCTCCTCATGTACCTGCTCCCAGCCATCTTACACATGGCAGCTCTGTCTGTCATGTCTGTGAGCTTATAACCCCACACACTGTAGATATGACTGGTTAATGATACAGGGGAGCAGCATTACCTCATGTATTGTGCATGTGGGACAAAGTTATGTAAGAAGCTGCCATGTTTCCTCAGCCATGTCACCTCAGGAGTCAGATCTCATGTATATTATACCCTGCAGCCAAGGCTGTGATTTACCTCACATATTATAAATATGGCTGCTTTATGCTACACTGAAACTTTATTTATTTACTAGTGTAATGTGGACATAATAGTTCAGGTCTCCTCAGCTATCTTACACATGGCAGCTATGGCAAGATGGGAGTCCATGTGTCCTCATGTTCCTGCTCTCACATGTGATGGGGTAGCTCCATGAGTGGTACAGACAGACACTTATGTATATGGGTGCAGTTTACCTGTGTAGGCAGCGCTGTATATGGGGAGATAACTAATAGAGATGAGCGAACATGCTCGTCCGAGCTTGATGCTCGGTCGAGCATTAGGGTACTCGAAACTGCTCCTCGTTGCTCTGGACCGAATCTTTGCCCGCTCGAGAAAATGGCAGCTCCCCCGCCTTTTTTGCTTTTTGGCGGCCAGAAACAGAGCCAATCACAAGCCAGAGACTCTGCACTCCACCCAGCATGACGTGGTAACCCTTACACGTCGATAGCATGGTTGGCTGGCCAGATCAGTGACCCTGGGATAGACTAGCCGCTGGCCGCGCTGCTCGGATCATTCTGTCTCTTGATGCCGCTAGGAGAGAGCTGCTGCTGGTCAGGGAAAGCGTTGGGTGTTCTATTAGCTTACTGTTAGGCAGGAGTGATTCTCAAAGAACCCACACCCTTCTTAGGGCTACAATAACGTTCTACTTTTTTTATTTTAATTTGCATCTTTTACCATTTGTGAGGAATTAGCAGGGGGACTTGCTACCGTTGTGTTTAGCTCTTAGTGGGCACACATATCCATAGCAACGGCTGAAGTGGCAAAATTTAAGTAATGGGTTGAGGGGGGGAGGAGGCTGAGGTGCAGGAGCTGGAGGAGTGCAGATTTCGGGGACATGGGTGGACTGCGTGGAAGACTGACTGGTGGACAAATTGCTCGAAGCATTGTTGGCAATCCACGACATCACCTGTTCGCACTGTTCTGGCCTCAACAGTGCTCTACCACGAGTCCCAGTAACTTCAGACATGAACCTAGGGAGTGTAGCTCTGCTGCGTTCCCCTGCTCCCTCATCAGCAGGTGGTGTCTCACCCCGCCCAGGACCATGGCCTCTGACCCCTGCAGTAGTTGGACGCCCACGTCCCCGCCCTCGTCCTCTACCCCTAGCCCTCGGGTTAAACGTTTTGAAAATGAAAGTTTTTTAACTGTTTTTTGTGTTTTTTTGTGTTTTTTAGGTTTTAAAACCAAACGATGCTATCCTATTGCTATGGCTATTTTCTAGCCAAGTATGAAAGCACACTGATGAGATGACGCTGAGTTATGAAAAAATAAACGTAAAATAAAAAGAAACTGGCAGACTGTGCCTAATTGAAATCCAACCCCTAATAAATTTTCCCACTTCGGTCTTTGCGATGGATATGTGCGTCACTAAGCGCTAAACACAGCGGTCGCAAGTCTCACTCCAAATTCCTCACAATTGGCTAGTAGATGCACTGCAGCAAGGACAGCCACCAGCAGATCAACCAGAAATAAAATATATATAACGCTATTGTAGGCGTAAGTAAGCCGTTTGGATTCTCCTTTGGCTATTTTCTAACCAAGTATGAAAGCACACTGATGAGATGACGCTGAGTTATGAAAAAAAATTATTATAGGTGGATATGGACCCCGTATTGTGCCCACTATCTCACGTTTCATACCACTGACCACCTGCAAACTGCCTATGACCTAGTTCACACTGTGCTTTTAATCCACTGTTTGTCCTGTGCATCTAGTGGTTTGTGCCACAACAGCTTGTAATATAGCGCAATCTTTTTTAAGAATCCCTAATAAAAGTGATGTTTTACTTTATTTTTTCATTTGTCCAGATATGGGTTAATCTTGACTGCCCAAATGCAGTTTTGTAAAATATTCACTAAGAGCTAAACACAACGGTAGCAAGTCCCCCTGCTAATTCCTCACAGTATGGTACTAGCTGCACTACTAGTGCCAGCAAGCCCAGCCACAAGCAAACAAAAAAAAGTAAAATAAAACGTTATTGTAGCCCTAAGAAGGGCTGTTGGGTTCTTGTAGAATCACTCCTGCCTAACAGTAAGCTAATAGAACACCCTAACGCTTTCCCTGACCAGCAGCAGCTCTCTCCCTAGCGTCCGCATAAATAGATAAAATTTACAGACACAGGAGTGTGACCGACACCCAGGGGGACGGCTATGGGGGCCACTTGTGCCCCTCATACCGAACTGTTTTTAGGCTTTGGGAAAGAACAGGTCCAAGAGCTATGGATAGGGCATGTGGACAAGTCATCATCATGGATGCGCTTCATAGATGATACTTTTCTTTGGCAGGGCACAAGGACGGATCTGGATCGATTTCTGGAGATCTTAATATTAACACCTCAACATCCGACTTACAAACAACATCAGTCAAGACACATGAAAATTCTGGGACTCCAGATCCTGTCCAAACTAATGGCCGCCTTATACAATCAAACGTTTATCGCACGACCATCTGTCAATGCCCTCCTACACGCAGAAATCCTTTCATCCTGCCCATACAGTGCGATCTATCCCAACAGGCCAATTTTTTGAGGGCACGCCGAATTTGTGACACATCGAGTAACTTCGAGAGAGATCTTTGACACTCAAAGCACTTTTTAAACAAAGAGGATATCGTGACATCGATATGAGAGGGGCTACACACGAGCCAAATCCACAGACCGAAGGACTTGTTTGTCACAAATCGAAATCGGACAGTTGACAACAAGGTAAGAATTACACCCCTATAATGCCATGGAGGGAGATGAACATGATTTTTAAACGCTTTTGGCCACAGGTAACATCAAGAAGAGCAAACACTATTGGCGATACTCTGGTGAGAAGCCATTATCCGTCTCCCACAGTCCGAAACTACATCTTTGGATCGAAGGTCCTGACTGGGGTCTCATTCATGTGGACACTGTTCGGTATGTCCACAAATTGAGAAACTAAGACCTTTCATGATTCTGTTGACAGAGAATGTTAACATCGTCCATTTCATTAATACAGCACTAACGGGGTGGTTTATATCATCCATGCCCATGTGGACTCATGTATGGCATGACCACGAGGGAATTGAGAGTCCGACTTCAAGAACACATCAGGACATCCGATCAGCGGGTAAGCTCTCAACCTACTGACTTAGAAAAAATATCTAAACTTAAAAACCAGTTCCAAGCATTTTTTTGAGTGCCATGAGAGCAGATTGCAAGACTTGAGGGCATTTGGCATAGACAAAATCATCTTGGCCACTCGAGGATGACGTTTTTAGAAATTGAACGAATTGAACTTAAATGGATAGTGAAATTGGCCACCATGTCCCCATTGGGCCTAAATGAAAAACTGTCTTTTTCCCCATACTATTAATTGTAGCCATGGTCCGGTTTTTAATTGTGTGTTTGATAACATCTATAATATTGGCCATTGGAGTAGTATATGTGCATTATAGGGCCATAACTATTTTGTGGTCTCTTTTTGAGTGACCTCATGTGTTTTATTGTGTTAAGATACGATGGTGGACATATGGGCTACTTGAGAATTATGGAGACATCATCATTTGAACAATGGCTGATGATATCCGTAGACGATCTCGGAGAATCCTCTCAACACTGGATCGCGTTTAAGTTGCTTCCTCATGGGATGTTTATCTGTTTAATCTGACAATGTTTTATGTCACCCCCTTTGTTGCTCACTTTTTATTCCAATTTATGTGCTCTACATAATGAGTGCAATCAAGACAAATGGACACACAAATTCTCACATGTTTTCAGGTATTTCGACACATAGGTTCCCTTTTTAGCATTTTGCACTACAGCACTTTACTTCACATTGGCATTTTATATGCAATTTTTGCAATAATCTTTATTGATTTAGTGATACACACATTTTATTCACATTGCAGCCTGTTGATAACAGCCAATTAACTTAGTGGCAATCGTACTCACTTTCCATATTTCAGTCCACTGAGGGCACTCATCCTGCGGTGAGCCTTGTTATGATTCATAAACCACACACATATATATATCATATATTTTTTACCTGTACATCTTCACATTAGTTTGGTCAATGCAATAATATTGGTCAGCAATAAAGACTCACTTCATTAAATTTATATATTTAATGCATCTCTTTATCACATCACGTGTTTTCTGTTTTTTGGTTTTTCACTTATTTTTTATCACTTTGTCACCAGCACTTCACTTTGTCACATATGGTATATATGCACTTATGGACACTAACTACATAATTTTAATTTATAGTAGCAGTAACATTGATGGTTGCGCAAAGATATAATTGTGGTGCCAGCTGCTCCATCATCTATGAGGTATACTTACCTAAGTCCGTGCCCCGCCTGCCCTATTCTAATATGACGGCTGAGGCCGCCTGTTCCGCGCGCATGCGCGGTCCGACTCCGTTCACACTTCCGGTGCGATGACTGCTAATGATGCGCGCCATGCGTCTTCTGCGGTCTGGGCCTGTGTCCTGGGCGTGCGTTGGCGACCGGACCAGCGCGCCTACACCCCACACCGACCTAATCTCTCTTATTAGGTAACTATTGGATCCACTAAGCACTACCATTGGCCTTTGCATAATTTGTGGGTGGTCCCCCCTGCCATATACACTCTCCTTTTGCCCTGCTGCAGCACTTCCCCTTGAGGAAGCGACGGCGAACGTACGTCGGGGTGCTGCGGTGGTGGTCATAGAGAGTCGTCTTGGTTAGATGGTGGCCTTTGTACATGTAATGCCCTTTTTTTTTTGGGCGTAATGACTATTGGTCTGGACACTCTAATGAGACATGTTACTGTACTCTGTTATTTAACTCTATACCTACTGTGGTTTAATTGTGTTACTATTTACCACCACCGCTTATGAGTGCTTGTTGTTGTGTATTTTAGTGATGTTTTTAATTGGTGTTGTCCTTTTTGGTACCTTGTGAGAATAAAAATTGATTATTGGATGTTATTGTGTTTCATGTATTGTGATTTTTTGGTGAATATGTTCCTGATTCTATTGTTGGTACTGTGTTTCGTTTTGAGTATAGGGACACGTTACTTATGTAGTGGTTTTCTTTTTTGGTATTGATTAGTGTGTATAGTGCAGTAATGTAAGAACAGAGTAGTGATGTTAGTGTAGTATATAAGAACAGAGTAGGTGATGTATAGTGTAGTATGTAAGAACAGTCAGGTGGTTATGTGTATAATGTAAGACAGAGTAGTGAGTATAGTGTAGTTATGTACGACAGAGTAGTGATAAGTGTAGATGTAAGACAAGTATGATTATGTGTGTTGTAGAACAGAGTAGGTGGTGTATAGTGTAGTGAGGTAAGAACAGAGTCAGGTGGGTGTATAGTGTATTGCTGTACGACCAAGTAGTGGTGGTAGTAGTGTAGTAATTTAGAACAAGAGGTGGTGGATAGTGTAGTGATGTAAAAAGCAGAGTAGGTGTGTTAGTGTATGATGTTAAAGAACAAGTAGGTGGTAATAGTGTAGTGATGTTAAGAGGCCGGGCTCAGGAGTAGATGTCACTCCTGTCCTATATCTTTTTCTTCTCTTTCTCTCCCTGAAGCACACAGAAAGAAACTGTCTGACGACACAGCAAGTATAACACTGGATTACCATATTATATGATCTGCTGTCACCACATACCACCTCACACATCATGTACTAGGTGTAGCCTCAGCTTCCGCATCATATATGAGAGGATTTTACCTCAGGAATTAATAACTACCACACATATCCTGTCTCCATGTCTCCTCATGTACCTGCTCCCAGCCATCTTACACATGCGCCTCTGTCCTGTCATGTCTTGACTTATACCCCCCCACACACCTGTAGATATGACTGGTTATGATACAGGGGAGCAGCATTACCTCATGTATGTGCTGTGGGACAAGTTATGTAAAAGCTGCCATGTTTCCTCATCCATTCCACCTCAGGAGTCAGATCTCATGTATATTATAACCCTGCGACCAATGGCTGTGGATTTACCTCACATATTCTAACATGGCTGCTTTATGCTACACTGAAGCTTTATTTATTTACTAGTGTAATTTGGACATATATTTCAGGTCTCCTCAGCTATCTACACATGGCAGCTGTGGCAGATGGGAGGTCCATGTGTCCTCATTTCCTGCTCTCACAGTGATGGGGTAGCTCCATGAGTGGTACATATATTATTATATGGGAGCAGTTTACTTCAGTTAGGCAGCGCTGTATGAGGGAGATAACTAATAGAGATGAGCGAACATGCTCGTCCGATGCTGATGCTCGGTTCGAGCATTAGGGTACTCGTAAACTGCTCGTTGCTCGGACACGAATCTTTGCCGCTCCGAGAAAATGGCAGCTCCCCCCCGCCTTTTTTGCTTTTTGGGCGGCCAGAAACAGAGCCAAAATTCAACAAGCCATAGACTCTGCACTCCACCCAGCATGACGTGGTACCCTTACACGTCGATAGCAGTGGTTGGCTGGGCAGATCAGGTGACCTGGGTAGACTAGCCGCCTTTGGGCCCGCGCTGCTCGGATCATTCTGTCCTCTTGATGCCGCTAGGAAGAGAGCTCTGGCTGGTCAGGGAAAGCGTTCGGGTGTTCTATTAGCTTACTGTTAGGCAGGAGTGATTCTCAAAGAACCCACACCCTTCTAGTGCTACAATAACGTTCCTACTTTTTTTATTTAATGTGCATCTTTTACATTTGTGAGAATTAGCAGGGTGACTTGCTTACCGTTGTTTAGCTCTTAGTGGGCACACCTATCCATAGCAACGGCTGAAGTGGCAAAATTTAAGTAATGGGTTGAGACCGCTGTGTTCTGCGCTTAGTGGCGCACATATCCATAGCAAAGGCTGAAGTGGGAAAATTCAGTAGGGGTTGGATTTCTATTAGGCACTAACTCAGTGTCATCTCATCTGGCATAGTAGTGTGCTTCCTTTGATACTTGGCTAGAAAATAGCCATAGCAATAGGATAGGATTGTTTGGTTCTAAAAACTCAAAAAAAAACAAAAAACACCAAAAAAAAGAAAAAACACAAAAAAAAAAAAAAAAAAAAAAAAAAAAAGTAAAAAAAAAAAAAAAGTTATAACTCTCATTTTAAAAATGTTTAACCCCAGGGCTAGGGGTAGAGGACGAGGGCGGGGACGTAGGCGTCCAACTACTGCAGGGGTCAGAGGCCGTGGTCCTGGGCGGGGTGAGACACCACCTGCTGATGAGGGAGCAGGGGAACGCCGCAGAGCTACACTCCCTAGGTTCATGTCTGAAGTTACTGGGACTCGTGGTAGAGCACTGTTGAGGCCAGAACAGTGCGAACAGGTGATGTCGTGGATTGCAAAATTCTTCAAACCAGAGGAGCAGGTAGGTGGCCCTCTGGTTTGAAGAATTTTTGGGACTGCCACATACAGGCACTCAATCTATTCCATTTTACTGGAGGGCCACCTACCTGCTCCTCTGGTTTGAACAATTTTTGGGACTGCCACATACAGGCACTCAATCTATTCCATTTTACATATCACTGATTTATATGAGGGTGTACTTACCACACACGCTGTACATGTCACTGATTTATATGAGGGTGTACTTACCACACACGCTGTACATATCACTGATTTATATGAGGGTGTACTTACCACACACACTGTACATATTACTGATTGATATGAGGGTGTAGTTACCTCACACGCTCATATCAACTGATTAAAGTTTACAAAAGGATAGCCGGGACGTAAGGATTAGCCCAAAAAGGGCTATCCTTACGTCCCATTCATCCACCTACCACCCGTTCTACCTTTAGAGGTAGAATCGTGGTGGTAGGTCCCCTTTAAGTGATTTCTTACTTTCTTTTTAATAATATTTAGTAAATCTTATTCCCCCCAATATCTGTCATATACAATTCCTGTAATATGATTAGGAACCTGATCATGGGACTTTATGAGATGCTATACACATCCCCTAACCCTAACTCATGCATCAATTCTGTTAAATGTTACTGCAGCCTTGTTACACATAGCAACAACTGTGAAATCTAAGCCTGGGTATGGCTGGTAACAAGGCCATGTTTTCGGATATGGAATCTCCATCTACTAGCTGTACATGATACATACAACATGACAAGTGTAGATTTTCAATAAATGGGGAATGAGAAAATATTTAGGATATTTAGGTGGTTCTGTGGATACATGGCTGGCTCCAGGTTTCAGTAGGCCCCTGGGTGACAGAGCTTCAATGGGCCTCTTGGCAGTGAACTCACTTGGCGGCACTAAAAATTCAGTCTACTGTTCCCTAGTTTATGATACCAAACAGACCCCTCATGGTTATTTTATATGAGCCCCCCTCACACCTTTTGTGTATTTATTAGATACAGCCCCCCTTACCCCAAGAATTCCTTATGTACAGCCTAATGTGGGCCCCCCTTTCCCCCAGCAGCTCTGGGCCCTGGCACTTGACAGGTACGCCCAGTGCTGGCGCCGGCCCTCTGTGGATAAATAATGGAGTATAATATCCTACCTTTCTGGTCCTCCAGAATGATGCTGCCGGATTCTGGGGCATCACTGGAAGGAGAAAGAAATCCAAAAAGAAGGAGACTCCTTCCCCCACATAAGATCAGTCTTTCCCAGGCTTTCTGCAGGCTCGCTAAGAATCGTTGTGTTCGGGTTTTCTTAGGTTTTCCCGCCTTCTCCTGTGGTTCTTCAATGTGTATGACTTTCTCCTCTCCTCCTTTTCTCTCCAAGTGCTTTGTCTTCTTCTTTGCCTTTGGCATGATGCGCTCTCACATGTGTCTCCTCTCACCTCCTGAATGTGAGTGCTGAGACCTTGATCCGCTCACCTGTATTTATACCCTCCGGTCATTGTGATGTCATCAGGTTCCGCCATTGTGATGTCACAGCTCCTCATCCTGGCTTCTCCATTGTGATGTCATCAGGTCCTGCATTGTAATGTCACAGCTTCAGCTCTCTCCAGCTGCCATGTTGTTCCATAGTAACAAGAAGTGAACAAGTAACTGGGAGAAGCCATATGATAATTCAAGATATTGCATTGTAATAAAATGGATCTGTGTCTCGATAATAATTCGATTTTTCACTCACAATAAGGCACTATGTACACCTTGTGTACCAAATGGCCCCAAACGGTTTCCTCTCCATAGGAGGTTAAGAAGCCTGTATAACAAAGGATGTCCATCACTCTTAGGGGATGTGTGTCTCCTCTCACCTCCTGAATGTGAGTGCTGAGACCCTGAGCCGTGTGCGGGTATTTATACCCTCCGGGCATTGTGATGTCATCAGGTTCCGCCATTGTGATGTCACAGCTCCTCACCCTGGCTTCTCCATTGTGATGTCATCAGGTTCAGCCATTGTGATGTCACAGCTCCTCACCCTGGATTCTCCATTGTGATGTCATCAGGTCCTGCATTGTGATGTCAGAGCTTCAGCTCTCTCCAGCTGCCATGTTGTTCCATAATAACAAGAAGTGAACAAGTAACTGGGAGAAGCCATATGATAATTCAAGATATTGCATTGTAATAAAATGCATCTGTGTCTCGATAATAATTCTATTTTTCACTCACAATAAGGCACTATGTACACCTAGTGTACCAAATGGCCACACACAGTTTCCTCTCCATAGGAATTTAAGAAGCCTGTATGACAAAGGATGTCCATCACTCTTAGGGGATGCTGTTCCAATCCTTTATTTCTTTAAAAACATGATTGTCAGAAGTGGCTGAATTGTAGCAAAAGGTAACCAAGCGAATAGACCTACGCGTTTCGCCTTATACCTTTGTCATGGTCTAATAGCATACACATACAATCCCTTCTTTTAAATTCTCGCGCTCTCTTTCAGGTGTGTGACGTCACCGTCACCTGACCCAGATCACGTGACCTCAAATGGCAAGTACCTCCCTCACCTCCCGTGTACCACTTCTATACTTATTCATAAAAACTTATGTATGGGATTAAAATTACATGTTATAAATATGTCAATATTCTCAAAACGGTATACTTGGAAAATGGAGAAAGGAAAAGTAGTTATAATACACGATTTTATCCCCTTAAGGACCAGGCCATTTTTCGTTTTTGCGACTTTATTTTTCATTTCCCATCTTAAAAAGTCTCGAACTTTTTTATTTTTCCATGTAAAGGGCCGTGTATGGGCTTGTTTTCTGCGTAACAAATTGCAATTCATAGTGACGGTATTTATTATTCCATGCCATGTACTGCAAAGCGGGGGAAAAATTCTGAATGCAGTGAAAATGATTAAAGAACACTTTTGCACCATTTCTCGTGGGCTTGGATTTTACGGCTTTCACTATGCGCCCCAACAGACATGTCTACTTTATTCTTTGGGTCAGTACGATCACTGAGGTAACAAATTTGTAAAGGATTTATAATGTTTTCATACATGCACAAAAATTAAAACTTATACAAAAAAAATTCTTAATTTTGCCGTCTTGGTGCTAATAACTTTTTCATGTACGGAGCTGTGGATGGTGTCATTTTTTTTTTGTGTCTTTTCATGTAGTTTTCAATGCTTCTATTTTTAGGACTGTGAGACTTTTTGATCACTTATTATTGAATTTTTTTAATTTTTCAAAATGGCATAAAAGTGCCATTTTTTTGGGCATACCCGATAATAGATGCCCCAATACCTAATGTGTTTATGATTTTTACTGATTACAGGCGGTCCCCTACTTAAGGACACCCGACTTACAGACAACCCATAGTTACAGACGGACCCCTCTGCCCACTGTGACCTCTGGTGAAGCTCTCTGGATGCTTTAAAATAGTCCCAGATTGCAATAATCAGCTTAAAATTGTCTGCAATGAAGCTTTATTGATAATTCTTGGTCCTATTACAGCAAAAAAATTTGAAACTCCAATTGTCACTGGGGCAAAAAAAAAAATTGTCGGGAACTACAATGATAAAATATACAGTTTCGACTTACATACAAATTCAACTTAAGAACAAACCTACAGTCCCTATCTTGTATGTAACCCGGGGACTGCCTGTATTTATATTTATACAACTTCTAGGGCAGTGGTGGCGAACCTATGGCACTGGTGCCAGAGGTGGCACTCAGAGCCCTTTCTGTGGGCACCCAGGGCTTCATGCCAACAGAGAGTTTGCCAGACAATACTCAAAGCTTCCTCCTGTGGTCCAAGACATCCCAGAATGTGCCATGCTCAACACCATTTTAAAGCAATATGCTTGGCTGCCAGGACTACAGGAGGAGCAAAAAGGTGTGGAAAGAGATGGATTATCTTTGGAGCTCCTGCTCTGGGTCCCCTGATTCTTTCTCTTCAGTGGATCCTGGAGGGAAGCTACAATCCAAATTTCTTCATTATCTTTCTATTGTATTGGTGAACTCAGGACACCAATATGATTGAAACCTGTGATACAGCAGGGATCAATAAGTTACTGCTTAAATTGTCATGTTGGCACTTTGTGACATGTAAATGGGTATTGGTTGTAGTTTGGGCACTCTGTCTCCAAAAGGTTCGCCATCACTGTTTTAGGGAAAGGGGGTGAATTGAATTTTTATTTTTTTTATATAATTTTTTTTTTGTACTATTTTTCAGCCCCCCTAGGGTACTTTAACCCTAGGTTGTCTGATTGATCCATACTGCAGAATGCCAGTATATAGGGATTTGCACATCATCTATTACAATGTGCAAATCGCCACATTGTAGTAGCCTAAAACATGATAGCCTCGGATCTTTGTGTGACCCGAGGCTGTCACAGCAATGGAACGCCTTTCCTCTGACGTCACGGGGAGCGACGATGGAGCCAGATGCCACCGGCAGCTTGCTGGCAGCGATCAAAAGGTTAACAACACCGCGGGGTATTTGCTCATTGTGAATCAAACACCCGGTGAGTATGAACAGGGCTCAGCCCGTGACAAGAAGACATGTACATCTTTTTGCGTATTGGGTTAAACAATACACTTAGACATATTACTTCAACTAGAAATTAATATATGCCTAAGCTTATTTAGCTGTGAATCATAAACATGACTACCTGTAATAAATATAACATTAGTTCATTAAGTCCCAAATGTCACGGATGTCCGGCACACCATATGCCTGTGTTGAAGGCACACACGTGTCCTCCCATGCCCACAGAGCCAGCCTGCAGTCCTACTCACCTCCATTCCTCCGGGGCGTGCACCCCAGTCCCCTAGGGCGCGCTGGCTTGGTAAGATTTAAAGTGCCAGTGCGCCGATAATTGGGGCTGGTCGGCCGTCTGCCTTGATAAAATCCAGGCCCTTCCAGTGTCCGCCACAGATCTTTGTGCATCAAGCCTTGGAGAAAGCTTGTTTTCGTGTTGCGGCAGGCTCTGGTGATGAAAGCCGGGGGGTCGCACTTAGACTTCCACCCATGTGACGGCTTACGTCATCCTGCGCATGGTTCAGTGGGTCCACTACCCCTGACCGTGACAATAAGACACGGCCATGGATTCCGCCAAGGTTCCGCTGCCTAAAGTCGCTAATCTCTCCACCATTGTGGCCAGCAATCGCAGCAGCGGTGAAGGGGAGGCAAATTGATCAACTGACCTTGGTCACAGCAATTGTTGGCCACCCAGCAGCAGCAGTGACTGGATCCTGCGGTGCCTCCCACTACAGCGGGCTTCACCATCTTCGCAGAACCCAGAATGCGACTATCCTTGCCCTCCAATATGACAGAGACCCCAAGTGGGCAGAGGGTTCATCACACAGTGCACTGGCATGGGCCACACCCCTCGGGACAGGAACGACCCGGTCACGGCTAATTTTCCATATTCCTCGCAGAATTCCAGTCCATTCTTCAGTAACCAGCTGCGGCGTCATCTGCCGCGAAACCGCCCTGCTGAATCTGCGCCAGGGGGACTTACTGTGGTGACTAGCAGTTCAATTTCGCACTTTAGCTTCCGAGCTCTTGTGAAATGAAAGCGGCTTTGGTCGCCACGTTGAAAGAAGGATGTCTGGCCTAAACAAAGACGCTCTCTTGCACGGGACCCTCCTTCTACCCCGAGAGGTTGATCTCCTGGCTACGGAGATCGACATCCGCTTTCTGAGTGCCTGGAGAAGCAATGTTAGAACAAGCGCAAGCCAGGACCGATTGTCTATCCCACTTAGCTCCAGTCTTCCAAAGACCGCCTCTGCCGCTCTTCGTGTCTGCTGCTGAGGGACACATGCAGGTGGATAAACCTCAAGAGGCTCCCGATGAAAAGAAGGAGAAACCTTTGCCAGCCCGGAACACTTCTTGAGTCTTGACCAGTCCATCCTCAGTGTCCGGGAACGCACGCACTAGATTCTTGGGAGGAGCATCCCCTAGGTGAGAGCAAAGCTTCTCCACAACTGAACTTGCCTCTCTACTAGCTACAGGTCAGGTACTCGGTGGTTTCAGGCCTCCGCCTTCCTGGATTTGGTTTCTGCAGGAAATTTCGTGGAGCTTTCCTAGTCTCCCAGTACTCACCTTCTGTGGTCCACTAGAGAAAGCCGTGACTCCTCGTCAGTGGGAGGTCCTCCAGCAAATACAGTCATTATCGCTCCAAGCTGTCTCTGCAAGTTGGGGTCTGAACCAAGAGAAGAGCAGTGTAAGTAGCAAGGTACGCGTTTTCTTTCTGTTTTTAGATGTACCAGTCTCGCAGACAGCGTTTCAGGGAGCAAGGGTTTTGGGGGTCGTCTGCACAGCGGGAAGTTACTCCTCTCTCGCCCACTATTGTTTTTTGCCTATCTGGCAACAAGTGATTGGGTCTAAGTTAGAGGATGTACCTACTGACTGGACAGACCGTGGGATTACTAAATACGGACATACTGCGGATGTGTGACGGGGGGTAAGAGTGCCAGTCTCGTTGTGTTTCATAACTCGGAACCTGTGGGGGACAACCTTGCACTGCTTTGGCGATCCGACAAGCCTGTTGGGTATGGTTATTCACTGTTCTAGGACTTTGCCAACATCTTTTTGGAAGAGAGCACACAGAGAGACTCTGCACCACCACAAATCCCGACTGTCTATAGAGCAGGTGGGCAGTCTCGCCATGAGGTCGGTTGTTTAAAATGATTAAAACTATAGAGGCGAGTTGTTTTCGTATTTTGATTGGTTTTCATTATGTATGATCGGGTTCATTAGGGCTTACGCGCTGACTCTCATTATTTTGTGGTTAATAGTAGCACACTAGGGTGGACGTTCGCACGTACGTGAATGGCCTGGTAATGGCTGGTCAACTACATGTGCGTCTCGTGATTTTACTATCTCCATGCCATGCACCCTGGTGTCTTTCACTGGCCCATGGCTCTCCGCATCCCCCAGGCCGCGTCTAATAGCCTTGTTTTGAACGGCCCTCACTTGCCCCTCCTCCGCGGGGCTGGACATTTGTGTCACCATGCCCCTCCTTTCGGCCACGGTGGGTTCCGTGGGGCTGGTTCCGCTTTTTGATCACTTATTATTGAATTTTTTTAATTTTTCAAAATGGCAAAAAAGTGCCATTTTTTGGGCATACCCGATACTAGATGCCCCGATACCTAATGTGTTTATGATTTTTACTGATTATTTATATTTATACAACTTCTAGGGAAAGGGGGGTGAATTGAATTTTTTTTCTTTATATAATTTTTTTTTTTGTACTATTTTCCAGCCCCCCTAGGGTACTTTAACCCTAGGTTGTCTGATTGATCCATACTGCAGAATGCCAGTATATAGGGATTTTGCACATCATCTATTACAATGTGGAAATCGCACATTGTAGTAGCCTAAAACATGATAGCCTCGGATCTTTGTGTGACCCGAGGCTGTCACAGCAATGGAACGCCGTTCCCCTCTGACGTCACGGGGAGCGACGATTGGAGCACAGATGCCACCGGCAGCTTTGCTGGCAGCGATCAAAAGGTTAACACCCGCGGGTATTTGCTTCATTGTGAATCAAACACCCGGTGAGTATGAACAGGGCTCAGCCCGTGACAAGACGTACATGTACATCTTTTTGCGTTATGGGGTTAAACAATACACTTAGACATATTACTTCAATAGAAATTAATATATAGCTAAGCTTATTTAGCTGTGAATCATAAACATGACTACCTTGTAATTATATATTCATACATTAGTTCAATAGTCCCAAATGTCACGGATGCTCCTGCCACCCATATGCCGTGTTGAAGGCACACCCGTGTTCCTCCCCATGCCCACAGAGCCAGCCTGCAGTCCTACTCACCTTCCCTCCGGGGCGTGCACCCCAGTCCCCTAGGGCGCGCTGGCTTGGTAAGATTTAAAGTGCAAGTGCGCCGATAATTGGGGCTGGTCGGCCGCCTGCCTTGATAAAATCCCAGGCCCTTCCAGTGTCCGCCACCAGATCTTTGTGCATCTAGCCTTGGAGAAAGCTTGTTTTCTGTGTTGCGGCGGGCTCTGGTGAAAGCCGGGTGCCACTTAGACTTCACTCCCATGTGACGGCTTACGTCATCCTGCGCGATGGTTCAGTGGGTCCACTACCCCTGACCCGTGACAATAAGATCCGGCCATGGATTCCGCCAAGGTTCCGCTGCCTAAAGTCGCTAATCTCTCCACCATTGTGGCCAGCAATCGCAGCAGCGGTGAAGGGGAGGCAAATTGCTCAACTGACCTTGGTCTTACAGCAATTGTTGGCCACCCAGCAGCAGCAGTGACTGGATCCTGCGGTGCCTCCCACTACAGCGGCTTCACCATCTTCGCAGAACCCAGACTGCGACTATCCTTGCCCTCCAAATATGACAGAGACCCCAAGCTGTGCAGAGGGTTCATCACACAGTGCACTGGCATGGGCCACACCCCTCTGGGACAGGAACGACCCGGTCACGGCTAATATTTCCATATTCCTCGCAGAATTCCAGTCCATTCTTCAGTAACCAGCTGCGGCGTCATCTGCAGAAACCGCCCTGCTGAATCTGCGCCAGGGGGGACTTATCTGTTGGTGACTATGCAGTTCAATTTCGCACTTTAGCTTCCGAGCTCTTGTGAAATGAAGCGGCTTTGGTCGCCACGTTGAAAGAAGGACTGTCTTGCCTAAACAAAGACGCTCTCTCTGCACGGGACCCTCCTTCTACCCCGAGAGGTCTGATCTCCCTGGCTACTGAGATCGACATCCGCTTCTCTGAGTGCCTGGAGAAGCAATGTTTAGAACAAGCGCAAGCCAGGACCCGATGTCTATCCCACTTAGCTCCAGTCTTCCAAAGACCGCCTCTGCCGCTCTTCGTGTCTGCTGCTGAGGAACACATGCAGGTGGATAAACCTCAAGAGTGCTCCCGATGAAGACAGGAGAACCTTTGCCAGCCCGGAACACTTTCTTGAGTCTTGACCAGTCCATCCTCAGTGTCCGGGAAACGCACGCACCTAGATTTCTTGGGAGGAGCATCCCTAGGTGAGAGCAAAGCTTCTCCACAACTGAACTTGCCTCTTCTACTCAGCTACAGGTCAGGTACTCGGTTTCAGGCCTCCGCCTTCCTGGATTCTGGTTCTGCAGGAAATTTCGTGGATGCTTCCCTAGTCTCCCTGTATCACCTTCCTGTGGTCCACCTAGAGAAGCCGCTGACTCCCTCGTCAGTGGGCAGGTCCTCAGCAATCCAGTCTATTATCGCTCCAAGCTGTCTCTGCAAGTTGGGGCTATGCACAAGGAGAGACTGTCATTTAATGTGGGTGCAGCAACATGTTCCATTGCTCGACTGGCAGACTGGGGAAATTCTTTACTGGGGTACAGAGTGCCAGTCTCGTTGTCTCATAACTCTTCACCGGTGTCCACCTTGCCTGCTTTGGTATCCTACAAGCCTCTGTTGGGTATTCCCACTGTTCATACGGTCTTTGCCAACATCTTTTTGGAGAAGCAACAGAGACTCTGCCACCACACCATCCCGACTGTACTATAGAGCAGCTGCTGGGCACGTCTCCACCATGAGGTCGGTTGTTATAATATTACCACTCTAGAGTTTGTTTGTTTTTTATTTTTCTTTTGTGTTGTTTCATTCTGTCCTGCTAGGAGTCATTAGGCTTCATTTGGCCAGAGCAAACGGCTGAAAGGAACATTGCTTTACAACCAGCCAGCAAGAGGCACTTGGCATTGTGTCTCCGCACCCCAGGGAGTCTCTGTTTGATCAGAGAAACTTGCTTATCCTAAGTGGTGGAATTGACACCTTAGGCCAATGTGTGGTTAAGGAAGGGGGATGAGAGAACCAACAGACTATGTGGTCTTTTCCATCCAAAACTTAGACAATGGGTAATATCATAGCTGTCCATAACGGAGGCATAATTCATTATTATGAGTCCCCAGTTACACAGGACAGTAATAGGGTCTAGATATGCTACTGGAGTGAGAATTGGAAGCTTAGCACCAGGGGAAGTTATCTAATAGCAGAACACCCCTGATATTAGGCTAAGACACCCTGAGTTTGTATGGGGTTAATGGGAATAAGGTACCCGGTTGATTGGAAGCAATGGCACAATTGTGCCATCTTCCAATCAAAAGTTATGGGGTTTTAAAGGCACATGGCTTTGGTTCAGTACTAACGATTCTATCACACTAGAAGACTGGATTGCTGTCTATGCCCAGTCCACAGGCCAAAGAATTTCTTCCTATTTCAATAGCAAGAGTTTTTTGTTTCCTTTTTCCCCTAACTGTTTGTAAGTATCGTATGTGTAGTGTGTTTTAACTTTTTCATTTTATCTGACAATTTTATTCTTTGAGTGTACTGTATTTTTGTGTACGTATATTAAATTGTTCCTTTAATAAGTCTCTGCTTGTAGCCTTAAAGAATCTGAGTCTCCGTCCCGTGGAGGGCTAGATTTGCAGAAGTCTGGAGGTTCTTTAAAGAAACAACCGGATGACCGACCGACTGTGTGTGCAACCTTTGCCAACCAGGATCAGCAGGGGTTTCCACCACTACTAGCTTACTACCACCAGTATGCGCAGGCCATATGCATGCCTAAACAACAAAAACAACAGCCCCCCCCACTCAGTGGCACCAAGCCCGTTCCCCTCCGTCCGGTTTCACACCACTGCTCCTCCCCCCCACTTTGTCATTCTTATAGTCAGCCCCCTGCCCATTACCCTGGCCCAAAAGAAAACCCCATCTTCATCCCTCCAGCCACGATCCTCCACCAGCATCCCACAGCGTTTCATCTCTCCATACCCACAGACTCTGATCTGAAACGGACTATAGTGCAACCACCTGCACGCCCAAGCCCTTAATGTCCACATCTCCAGATTTTGCTTAGGCTGGAGATGCTGCCCTATAGGCTAGTAGAGACCGAGGCCTTTCGCAACCTCATGGCCGTCGGCCGCACCCTCGGTATTCGAAAAAAAGAAATTTCCCCAGCGCCACATACTTTTCCCGATGTCCTCCCATCCTCCCTTCACCAGCAACGTGTCAGCCAACATCATCCGTGCCCTGACCATACGCCATTTCTGACAAGGTCCACCTGACCCGACACGTGAACGAGTGTGCCGGGCAGGGCCACTATATATCGCTGACGGCACATTGGGTTAACTTTGTGGACGCTGGGACCCGAGTCTGACCTGCGGCTGGTCGTATACTCTGCGACGCGATGATTTGCCGGAGCCTACCTTCGGTCCGTCTTTTCAGGCAATACTATGGCCTCTCCTCCTCCTCCCACCCTCCTCCACCTCCTCACCAGAACTAGACCATCCGTGGGCATGGCGCCCTCAGTCGCTAGCCTCTAGGCACAGCATCGCATTGCCGTCGCTAAGCGACAGCCCATGGCGGGCTCAAAATGCTGAGCCTAGGCGTAAAAGGCACACCACCCAAGAACTATTACCGGGCATCGACACGGCGCAGACTGGATCGTGGCTGCCAACCGCTGAACCTGAAAGCCATGCAAATGGTTGTGTTTGACAAACGTCCGTCAACCTGTGGCGGCTCTGCAACTGCTGCAGACTGACACAATGGCCATGCCTGGCCCATTGTTAAATCTGATAGTTCAGCGTTTCCTCCTTCCTCCCCTCAGACATACCGAATGCTGTCTGATTTGGCGTCACGGTGCGCCGCCTCTGTGCGCATTTCCGGAATCCAGCACAATGCTGGGTCCCCCCCCACTCTCAGGGCAAGCGCACGCCGCTCCAACTGCCCGCTCACCGCCTGTTGTGGCGACGTGCCCACGGAGGTGGAATTCACTTACCCTGTTTATCCAGAGTTTACCAGCAGCGTCACGATTGTGACTGCCAGATGTCACTTCCACCAGAACTGGTAGTCAGGTCAGGGTCAGCTTCCATCAGTCTACCATGAGGATGGAACGGGATGTCTGATATCTGTCGTTGCTGATAACTTCGCGAGTCAACACAGATGGTCAGTGGCGATGCCAGGCCATCATCAGCCTCACCATCCGCTGCTTTGGGGCCTGTTGAAAAACTCTCTGATCACATTAAGTTGTCGGAAGCTTGCCTCGTCACTAAGAGCGGGGGAAGAAGATTCCTTGTTGATACCAAAGCACCCTTAGGTCTTTTTTCTCAGCGCATATCGGGGGAGGTGGAGGTGTAGTGAGGATGAGGAGAGGAGGAGGAGAATGGTTTTGCCGAGCACAAGAGGGGACCAGTGTTCAGTCTTCACTGTTCAGCGTGATTGGGAAAGAAGAGAGTTGGAGGAGAAGTTGGAGAGGAGGAATGGACATGTCAGGCCCGTTAGGGGAGTGAATTCCTTACGCGTTGGTACTCTGGCTCATGTCATATTCATGTAGGCGCCTATCCCGTGACCTCGCCGCGTTCAAGACTTTATTCCAGCAGCACCGATTACTGGGTATTCACTCTCCTGACCCACGGTAACAGCAAAAGCAAAGTCTTTCCACCTCATACTCTCAATCCCTGGAGAGGAAAGGAGTTTGAGAATGCATGAATACCAGCAGCCCTGGTGCACAAGCTGAAACACTATTTCCCTTCTTTTCTGACAGCGCTAGCGGCAGAGTGCGTAGTTCGGCGGGAACCATTAGCGAGGTTGAGTAGGCGAGCAGGCAGCTTGTCCCGCCCTGGCAAGTGTCCGCTTTACAAGGCTTTTGTCCACTTTATGTCACCCCCAGCAAGAACACTGGTCACCTGTCCCCAGTCTCTCGGCAGAGTAAGGCTGATCTTACAGAAAGATGGTGCGGGAGTACGTAGCTGACCATACCTCGTCCTAAATGATCACCCGCTCCCTACAACTACTGGGTTTCAAGCTTGACATGTGGACGAACTACTTGCGCTGTACGCCTTGGAGATTCTTGCCTCCCTGCCGCTACAATCTTGCCGAGCGGGTTTTCAGTGCAGCTGGTGGCATCATCACCGATAAACGTACACGCCTGTCTACTGACAGCGCTGACAGGCTGACGCTTTATTCAGATGAATCAAGCCTGGATTTCTCATAATTTCCTAATCTCCACCAGGATGAAGGATCTCAACATGAATAATTTATGCACTCCTCCTCCTTCTCATTTTCCTCCTTCTCCTCATCTTTGTAACGCTAAAGCAGAGGAAACTGGCTTTTTTTTGACAGGCCCACTGGCCCTAGCGATAGTACTTTATGCATTTTATTTTCTGGAGGGCCACCTATCCCGGCTCTCTGTTTTAAAAAAAAAAAACATTTTTTGGTAGCAGTGCCACTAACAGGCACTCAATCTATTCAATTTTTCTGAGGGCCACCTACCTGCTTCCTCTGGTTTGAAACTTTTTGTTGGACCTGCCACCTACAGGTACACCTCATCTACTTTCATTTTTCTTGAGGCCACCTACCCTACTCCCTGGTTTGAAAACTTTTTTTGGACTGCACATACCTGCACTCAATCTATTTTCATTTTTTCTGGAGGGCCCCTACCTGCTCTCTGGTTTGAAAACTTTTTTGGACTGCCACAGTACATGGCACTCAATATATTTCATTTTTCTTGGAGGGCCCTACTGCTCCTCTGGTTTGAAAACTTTTTGGACTCACATACAGGCACTCATCTATGTTCCTTTTTCTGTAGGGCCACCTACCTGGCTCCTCTGTTTGAAACTTTTTTGGACTGCCACATACAGGACTATCCAAATTAAATTGTCTCCAAAGCACCTCCACACGTTTTGCTCCATTTCTACCGACCGGAAGATTGGCGGTAGGACGATGCATCCCAAAGTCCCGTCCCTGATAGCTGGCCTCCATACACGTCCCCTTATCAAACGATGGTGTCAGGCTAAATTTGTGGTTGTTTTTCATGGATTCCACATCAAGTTGTTAACTTTGTCTCCACCGCAAAGCTGCCTGTGTTTCCACAAAATATACTGGCAACGCTTTTACCATTTACTGATATTATTTTTTTTTCAGCGCTTCTTGCGCTCTGGATTGCTGTTTAAAAATTCCCCTCACCCTGACCGCATAAAATCCCAAACTTATAATAACTCTACTACACTTGGATCTTATACAAAAGGTTCGTAGAATGTGCTGTTGGGGAGTAGCCAGAGACAGGGCTTTGGATTGAAGAAGGCTCTCCTGGAACTGAGCGTCCAGCTCCATCCCCAATATCCAACTAACATATTTTTACCTGCAGCAACCTTTAATCTAACTACTAGTTTACTGTCCCCTCCATAATAATAAGAATAAAATAATAATCGTTATTATATAAAGGCCCGCAATCATATTCCGTTATCGCTTTAAACAAATCATAGGAAACAAATACAAATGTTGTAACAGAGCACAACATTTGTTGGACCAACAGGAAGGTGAGGTCCCTTCTCGCAGAGCTTACGGTTTCTGAAGATGATGGGTGTAACAACTAGGTAAAAGAATTTTAATGGATCAAAGCCCCTTCCTCTTGGGGAATAGGACAAAATATATAAATGGATTGCTGATCGCTTGAACCACTCAGGGCAGACCGCATCTTAATATACCAGGTCCCAGGGTGAAATGGGACTGCAAGGAAGTCTGGTGCCTGTTTGGTTGGCTGGATCAACAGGATGGAGGACGACACAGGACGGTTAAGAAAGTTAAAACTTCATGCAGTTGATGATGTTATAGGCCTGCCTAAAGATGGGTTTTAAGAGACGTTTGAAACTGTGGAGGTTAGTATTAGTCTGATATCCCGGGGCAGAGCTTCCATAGAATTGTGCAGCTCTAAGAAGTCCTTGGAGACGCGAGTGGGAGTCCGCACTAGGGTAGAGGTTAATCTAGAGATCCCTGCGGGATCCTAAGAGACACGGTTTGGGCGATGCTGGAGATAAGAGAGGAGAGGCGGGGGGTGCAGCCATTATACCAGAGCTTTATGGATGAGGGGTTAATTATTTTAAACTGTATTCGAAAGAGACGGCAGCCAGTGCAGCGACTGGCATGAACTGTAGGCATACATTGTCCCCTTATCAAACGAGCTGTGTCCGTCAGATTTTGGGTTGTTTTCATGGCTTCCACAACCAACTTTTTAAACTTTGTTGCCACCTGCTGTGTATATCCAAAAAATATACTGGCCAACTTTTACCATTACCGCTATTATTTCAGCGCTTCTTGCGCATCTGTTTACATTCCCCCTCACGGGCCGCCATAATCCTAAACTTAATAAGAACTCTCTACTACACTTGATCTTATCCAAATTCTTAGAAGTCGTTTGGGGAAGTAGCCTAGAAGACAGGGTCTTGGATTGGCGAAAGCTCTCTGCCTGGCAGCGGAGCGCCATGCTTCGCATGCAAATCCAACTTAAACATATTTTTTTTTTTTAGAAAAAAAAAACTGCCGCACCTTTATCTACTACTAAGTTCCACACTGCCGCTCCATACATGGTCTCCCGTTATCAAACATCAAGCTGTGTCAGGCAGAATTTTGGGTTGTTTTCATGGCTTCCATGTCAACATTTTGTGTCGCACCCTGCTATGTAATCCACAAAATACTCGGCAAACTTTTTATCATGGTACCGATATTATTTGAGCGCTTCTTGCTCACCTCCGTTTGTTCCTCTCTGCACCGCATTGTTTTGAAATCCTGATTCCATTTAAGGGGCATGGTGGCGAACCTATGGCACTGGTGCCAGAGGCGGAGGCAGCACTCGGATCCCCTCTGTGGGCACCCATGCCATCACCGCCAGCAATGAAGTTCAACCAGCCGACTCAAAGAACTTCCTACAAATCCTTCCTATCAATGGAAGTTGCCGCCCATCCTTCTTTCAACTGCAACTCATGTGTCTCTATGAGGCTGAACTATTGGAAGTTGTCAGAACAAGGAGTAAATAAATCTATCTGCTTAATTGCCTGTGTGCTGGTCACTTTGCATATAGGGTGGGCTTTTGGTTGGAAGTTTGGGGCACTCGGGCTTCTAAAAAAGGTTCGCCATCACTGATTTAGGGTATGTCGCCATTCCATTCCTCTAGCCTGCCTCGCTTTTGCCGTCGGCCCTGCATGCCGTCCCCTAATAGTGTCATGGTCCATTATTGGAGTGTTTTAGATGCTACTATAGCATTTCATTCTGTCTTCTGTCATGGCCATGCTGTTGCCCATAATTTTGGCATAATGGTGCTTTTAAGCGAGCCTCAAGAGCATCTATGCTCATGCTGCCCACCTGCTGCCCGGTTTCCTGTCCATTTCCGGGTGTTTCCATCCTTTTCTGAGGGTTCCCAGGTGTTTGAGGCCAAGCTTCCCCTGCCAGACCTGGTCCCCTTGAAAAAATGTCTCGAGTCTCCCACTGAACTTCAATGGGGCTCGTTTATTCGAGACGATCACTCGAACATCGGGAAAAAGTTGTCGTCTCGAATAACGAGTACCCGAGCATTTTACGTGCTGCGCTCATCTCTAGTCTTACTAAAGTACTCCAGTTGCTTCCTCCCTTTGGCTGGAGGGAGTCTGTGCTAATTCAAAGAGAAATCCACCTTGCTACCTAAGGCAGCAGAAGCCAAATCTGGTCTCCTACTGACCATCCCTCCACCGACTGGACCAATTCCTCGTACTCCCCAGTTCCTCGCCTTGTGTGTACTGGAGCGAAACCCTTTGCAAGCCTGTTTGCATGTCCTCTATGCAGTCGTTAACACGCAAATAACTGACTCTACCTTAGAGGGAATCCCTTCTCTATTGACGCTTCACACTTCTCCTCATGCCCTTCTGACCCTAACGAGCGTGGACAGGACCTTGTTCTCATTGGCGAACTCAGGAAGGCAGGACCCCATAGCCGATTTCCTGAATGGGGCCCCCACTTACACCAATTAAAATATCATGCAGTATTACATGCCATATATACACACATACATTTCACTACCATATATACCCATAGGCATCATGTCCATAGACATACAGCATATACACTCACATAAGCAACACATTTAGAGCATATAAATAATAAATAATAACCTTATTATCCGAAGGGAACTTAAAGTGTCACGTTCCGCATATACAACAAACACAACATCTACAGGACATCAAAACACAAATTTATCTCACATCAATTACAATTTCTAAAATATGAGCCACACACTCCTGACTTGGTTTGCCCTTCCTCACAGTAAATTACAAAGCCTCAAGAGCGCTGCAACAAATGTTTTCTTTAAGATCTCATCAGAACCTGCACCGTATAGAAATAAAACGAAACTAACAACCACTCATCTGTGCCTGGACTACACATACTTAGGTTTTGGTCGATTAATCTCTTGATTTTATCTATTTTCCTCAATATTCCCACTGTACCAAGTTCCTCCCTTTCTCCAACGGTTGTCCCACTATTATGCATGCCGTTTTGTTATGATCTTATGTAACCTTTGGCCGATCTCTACTACAAATACAGTTGCTCCCCCCCACTGAAGCAATGCGCAACCACCACACCATCACCGCTTCCAATAACCAACATGCACACATATCATAGACACAATCCAATACTTTACTCGTACGTAAAAGAATAAATTACTATTCCCAGCTTACAAAACCTTCTCATGTGGCTGGATTGCCAATTAACTTATATGTATCTAAAACAAATGCTCAGGTATTTTGTAACTAAACAAGCCTCTCCGACTTCTGCTATATTCACCGGTTTGTAAAACCAATTAATTTCGTCTTATCCACATTAAGCACAAGTCCATTTAGTATTACAACCACTGTCCGTGAAACTGATTCACTGTCAGCTATATTCAACTATCATCACCCCTCAACGCAGACAGAGTCATCAGAATATTTTTTTTCAAGAATCATGCCTGGACCATTTTTCTAAAATCTGAGGTATAATATAACTAAAAAAGGAGTCTAATACAGTACCACTGAGAGTGCCCATACTACAACACTGCATCCATCATACCAAGAATTTCCCACCTGACCCTCCTGCGTCTAGATTCATCATCGAACCATTTAAAACCCCCTTACCGACATTTGACGTAGTATTACATCACTTCCGTTCCCTGTGCATGGAGAGCTTGCGGCCAAGCCCTCTCCATAGCGTTAAGTCTTTGCTGCATATAGCAGCCATCGCGGGTGGTTTTCCTCTGATCGCGCCTCGTTCAAAAGAGTGTGCCCTTCTTTTTCTGTTAAAAATAGTAAAAATAAATAGAAAAAATTTCAAAAAAATATAATAAAAAAAAACTAAACAATCACGCCCCCTCCCCCTGCTAGCACTGATATAATATAAATAACAGTCAAAAATCATAAACACTTAGGTATCGCCCGCTCCGAAATGCCCGATCCACAAAAATTGGTAACAGTTTTTTCACTGAGTTTTAACCCTGTCAAAAATCGGCCCAAGTCGAAAATGCACTTTTTTCCATTTAAAACTATTTTTAAAATTCTATAAAAAAGTGATCAAAAGGTCACACAGGTCCTAAAAATGTATAACATTGTAAACTCATCAAAATCCGCGAAAACAACACCACACCCACATGCTCCATAAACACCAAATAATAAAAAAGTAGCGAGCGCAGAAGAGTGCAAATCCCCCCCAAAAATTTTTTGTACAGGTTTTTAATTTTTTTATATGTATGAAAACATTATAACCCTATACAAATTTGTATGCCCGTAATCTTAACCGCTAACCTACCGACCAAAGAATAAAGTACACATGTCATTTGGGCCACAGTGGAAATCCGTAAATCCAAGCCACAAGAATAGTACAAATTGCGTTTTTTTTTTACCAATTTTCACTGCGTTTGGAATTTTTTTCCCGCTTCCCAGTAAACGCATGGAATATTAAAGTACACATTTTGAAGTGGTAAGTTTGTTACGCAGAAAATAGCCATCATGCTCTGTTGCATGGAAAAATAAAAAATTTACAGATTTTTTGAAGGTGGGGAGGAAAATAAAGAGCAAAAACGAAAAAGGTGCCGGGGGTGTTAGTGGATAATTTCAATTTCAACCTCCAGTAGCCCAAAATTATAGTATTAAAGGCGTGCTAAGTCGCTGCTGATATACACTCACCATACATCATATAGCTATTCAGCACACATATAGCCCCAGAAGTCGGAGCCCCTGACACTGTGGGCCCCCATAGCATCTGCTATGGGCTGCTACCACCCCCTGTGTTACTTTCCGCTCTGTCTTGTTCTGATAAGCCAGCCCCGTGATCAATTCTGTGCTACTCTAGAAATCCAGCTGCCCCCACACTGTGATTAGGACCCCGTGGGGTCAACATTGTATACACATTACTTCACTATACAATGGTGTGGACCATACAACCAGATATTGGGAGAGACCTCTCATATCACAATCACTGCATATTCTGATTGCCTGTAGTAAGGAGAGGATCATACATCTTATATCATTACAACATCTGATAGTATCATATTCTGTGCACAATTGATGAGTCCTTACTTTGGTTACTACAATGTCATGTGAATTGGGGCTCATGCACCCAACTCCGGTGCACACATAAGGGCCAGATCATGGCTAACCATTTCCCTATTACACACCGTCCATCAGTGAGGTGACACCACAAATATAGGGCAGGTCCTTTTGCTCGCCTGGATATATATGGTTTCGGTCTTTTACTTTCCTATGGTAGAGTAAACGTGTGTGGCCATTTGGTACACGAGGTTGAACATAGTGCCTTATTGTGAGCGAAAATAGGATAACGTTATACGCATTTTGCTTACAGCTTATCATGGTCTAATAGCATACATACAATACCTTTTTTTAAATTCTCATTTGTGTGTGACGTCATTGTATCTGACACAGTATCCAGGACCGTCAATTGCAAGTACCCAGTCCCTCGCCTCCCGTTGCTTCAATAGAAACTAACATATAGCTGAGCTTTATTTACTTTGCATCATAGCACTTACTAACCTTGCAGATATATATTGATACATTTCGTTCAATGTCCCTAGCTATTAATATTAGCACAGTATCAGATCCTGTCTTAAGATGAAGACCATTTGGTTGTCTAGTCTTACAGAACGAACATCCCATATGTTTTCTGTATCCAAAAATTTTTTCCTATGTCTCCTCGCCTTAATGTTTTTGTTTCCTTTTGTCAACTTCTTGCCATACAAAAGTTTTTGTATCACCCTGATGGATCTCATTAAATCGCTGGTCGCCACTGATACATAGTGTAAATGGTTTAGGAATACTTTGGAAAAACAAACAACTATACACTACATGGTTGTATTACCCTGGAATCATAAATGTTGTCACAGAAAATGCTTGTGTGTAGCTATATTCTAGTGGCAGTGGTGCGACCTTATGCACAGGTGCCAGAGATGTGCACTCAAGCCCTCTCACGTGGCTACTCAGGCTGTTGCCTCATGGCGAGTTTCACCGACAAAAGAAAAAAGCCGGGATCCTCCTGCACGTCTCAGACTTGCCATCTTTGCATTATTTTAAGTGGAGCAATCCGGTATACCTGAGACTACTGGAAAAGAGTGTGGTGTGCGACCCTCCCCTGACGTTCCTGTTTAGAGGGACTGTCTCTGGGAACCTCCCAGGTTACACCCAAATTCCCTCCTTCTGACAAGATATTGGTACCTCTAAGGCCCATTGAAAGCTGTGGTACAACAGGAGCAAGCAAATTGCCATAATTTACTGCTTAATTGCTGTTTTTTTGCACGTTTGCAAAAATATATGGAAGTTTTTTAGGTTGCAGTGTTGGGCACTGACTCTCTAAAGGTTTCTATCACTGTCCTGTGAGAATTACATTTCCTATATGTTACCACATTTGTATAGTAACTGCCAATATCACTTTTTAGTGTATACGTTGCATGCACAATGCTGTCATCCACAAGCAAATGTGGTCTGTACAATTAACTTCTTTAAAACACATATTCGAAAAACATCATCACAATTAGATGGAAGAATACTATTTGACTAATGGTATCAGCGCGACCAAGCATTTTTGTTAGATCTGTCAGAGTGATACGACAACTTTGTATGCAAAGATTGAAAAAGTAAAGAGCATTAAGGGAGGAAGAAAAATATTGGGAAGAGACAACAGTATTGGTGTTTCGTTCTTAAAAGTAACACCATATGGGGGTTTCAACTTAAGACCAGGATCTGATACTGTGCTAGTATAAACTAGGGCAGTGTGGGACCTCATGGCACTGGTGCCACGAGGCGCACTTGGAGCCCATCTCTTGGCACCCAGGCCATCACCCAAGCAACGAAGTTGACCGACAGGACTCAAGAGAATTTCCTTCAGAATCTTCCTACAAATGATAGCGAATTTGCCCTCCTCCTTTCAACTGGCGTTTGTGTGCCTAGGAGGCTGAATGACTGAAATTACAAGACCAGGAGAAATACTTACTGCTTAATTGCTGTGCGGCAACTGTTGCAATAAATAAAGCTGCGCTTTTGGTTAAAGTTTGGGCACTGCTCAAAACTTAGGCCATCCGAACTAGGGTTGTCACGGGTCAGGGGTGTGGACCACTAACCACACCGCGGCGATGACATAAGCTTAACACCATGGAGGTCAAGGCAAGGCGGCAAGAATCGGAAGTCAGGACTCAGGCACATGAATCTAGGCACAATGGGAAATAATCTCAGTGTCCACAAAGTAAGCTTTCTCCAATCACGAGTCACAAAATGCAGCAGGGAACATAGGCTGGGAATTTATCAGGGCAGGATGGCCGGCGCAATTATTGGCATGCTGACCCTACTTAATCTTGCCACGCGGCCTGCATGCGCTCATCTCCAAGTGCGCCGTGCGCCGGTTTTGGCAAGACCGCAAGCTAGAGCAGGGAAGCTGCAGGCTGCTGCCCTGGGGCACAGGATACAAACGGGTAACGCCGTGAACCCAGGATATGGGTTCGCAGAGCACCGTGACAGTGCGCGCCTCCCTTTGGCCAGGACCTCTTTCATTCTGCTAGACATTGGTGTAATTATGCCCAGGAGCAGGGGGAGCTATTTGGCCCGGGAAACGATTCATAGATGACAGTTTCAGGAGGGAGACATAAATATTCGGCATTGCTGCATGGGGGAGGAACGACGAAGTTTGTATGCCATGTGGATTCCATCGCCTTATTAGCTCGAATGGGGCCCAAAAAACAAGGATCGAGTTTGTAGCTGGGGATTTCAGCTGGACATATCTGAAGGACAGCCAGACTCTCAAAAAAAGTCTCCAGGATAGAAGATTGGAAGGAGGCCTACTTTTTTCTCAGCCTGATTTTGGTGCGGGTGGACGCCCAAATAGAGAATGGCACAGTTTTGATCGCAGATGGACAATAAAATCTGTACCAGTTTTTTTCTACAGCAGACCGCAAGACGGGAGGAGGAATGTGGAAGTCGTCCATAGACATGAAGAAAGGAGCAGTACCAGCGGATTACAGAGATTTATCAAGAAATTCCGTAAAAAGGTAAGAGGGAGACCAATTGTCCTATCGAGCAGAAACAAAGTGCCGTAGATAGCAGCCCAGAGCTGGTTGCTTCTCTCCACTGTCCATTAGAACTGTAGATGGTTGCAGAGAGAGATCCACTGACCTGTCAGTTTGATTGCGGAGGGAACTCCAGAAAACCTGGAAACCAACTGGGGACCCCACCCACGGCCCGACACAATGGGTTCCATTTAGCAAAGGTCGGTGGTTTCCGAATATTTCCGTTATGCGCTGAATTTGCCCCAGGATTTTTGGCACACGTGTCCAAGCGAAATTGGCGCATTCTGCCTGCATGCCATTAAGAAACGGGGGGCGGGCCTGTTGGACAACCACAGAATTTAAAAAAGTGATTTGTGTTGCAAGATCAAGCACTCCATCACTGGACAAAGAAGGTGGAGCTGAGGTGGACTTCGTCCCGAATCCTCGTCGGACAACGCCCCGTTGGGTCGCCACGGGGCCAGGTAGTACATCTGCCGCCAATGTGTAAAGGGAAGTCATATGTAGCCCAAGATAAGAGGAAGAACAGGTTGGAAGGTGAGGAAATTGAATGCAGACCGCCAGAGGAAGCAAATGGGACCTTTTTGAAGATACTTCATTACTACCCAGATGAGGGTGTTTACCAGAAGAAGACGACAGGATCGCGTAATCAAGTCCATGGCCACGTGAGTCATGGGCCCTGCGTATCAGTAAATGCAGGGAAGACCGCAGCTTGAGATTTGATGACCTGTTAACGGGCACAGGAATGTGCAGGAACTCACAAATCTTTTACATCCCTAACAAGACTGGTCACCACAGGCACTCCATTACTTGGAGTACCATAGGGAGGAAGTCTCTATGGGAAGAGTCCAGGGGATGAAGTCTATGGACCAGTGGGCCCTCTAGGCCACCACGGGAGTTGATGCTAAGCCAAATCTTGGGACCTGTTGTCTAAGTGGCAACCCTGGTCTTCGCCAGAGCCCCGCCGCAAGCAGGATGGACTTGCTGCTGCAGGGGTGCCCCAGTCGTTCCCAGGTGCGACTAGTCCCCCAGTGCAGTCAATGTGGCTATGGTAGGCTGGAGGACGGACACACCATGATTGTATGCGAGTAGAGAGAAGGCAGCACACTCCTCCGTTTTCCTATTCAGGATATGTTTATTCACATGTGATACAAACACTAACGTTTGTGCTAGCTCAATGTAGCCATTTTCCAGCAGTGAAGTCAGGTGTTCTGGCACGTTTAAATTCCCCCGCAGGATGTGACGTCATCAGTGACGTTAACAAAGTGAAAATACATAGATATCTACAATAAATGTGCAAAATAAATGGCTCATCATACATACACTTAACAAAAGTACATTAGTGACATAGTCTGAAAATATACGGAAACGCTCATTATTTACAGCCACTGCTCCGATCTGGTGTTTGGGTGGCCCATCTTGGAAGGCAAGAGTGTCGGGACCCTCTGCCTGCATGTCAACGGAGGGCTGGCAAGTAGGCTGTCGGCACCGGCACAAGAGGGACCAGTGTCATATATCGAGAGTGGCTCCTTCCGGTAGTCGGGCTTTCCGTAAATACGAACCCCTGTATCTACTGCGGTCAGTCGCCCATATCAGCACTGGTTTAACGGTCCCCCACTGTGCCACTCAGCTGGATCAAGCCAATCTCGTCGTGAGCCTCCGATCGTGCAGAACACCAATGTCACGTCTGGCGGGAGGCCACATGAAAATCATTGTAGAAAATTACGGAATGAAGCGCAAAGTGATGAGGGTTTCCTGTCAACGTGATTATCGTGTCTGTGTACAGAAAAAGCCATTGTTATTCTTTATAAGAAGTATGTCAGTACAACAAAAACAGCCAACAATAAAGGATAAAGGTGGCGCATGGTCGGTCAGATTGGGGGAGTATACTTTTGTTATAAAGAGTGTTCACTTTAATTCCTGTTGAGTCCGACTGATATAGAGAGTTAAGTCTGTGATCCATACTGTCCTCGCGTTGTTTTAAAATTTTCTGTCATCACTCTCCTCTCCTAAGGGGGGGGGACATGGTCAATGATAAAAAACTTTAGTTGGTGTATGTTATGACCAGTTTTGTCTAAAAAGGTCGGGGAACAGGTATGTCAAGTTTCTTGTGTATTAATCGTTGATCTGTGGTTGTTTGATCGTACCGACACTCAGTGTGTGTTTCATCACCCACATAAATTTTGGGACACACGTAAAAATATAATACGTGGTTCGATCCATGTCAATGGTGGGAGATGTTGTATTTTTTACCCGTGCCCGGTGTGTGATTGTGTCCCCTTTAACCATGTAATGACAATATCGTCACAACTCATGCATGGGGCGCTGGAGACAGGATACGTGGGAGGCCTCTGAGAAACGCTGGAGTACAGTAGTGTCTGGAAACGCTGATGGGCAATCACTTCACGGTAGTGCCTGTGGGAACGCGTGTGTGGAAACCTTGGAAGTTCAATTAGAATGCTTCAAATCCAGGGGGAGTGAAGGGAGGTGCTGGATTATAAGGGCGAGGCCGGATTAGCAACTCCACTCGGAGGATGCTGGCCCTTAAGTCCTGATAGTCGGCCTAGCAGCGGGAGCGCGCGGCCTGGTGGGAAGGAGGCTTGCGGCCTCCACGCTGGGACCCGAGCAGAGCTAGAGCCTGGGGAGGTAGAGGTGGCCGAGGGGGACACACACCGCACACATAGGAGCCTTGGGTGTACCTACGATCCGTAATGAGGATTGCAGGCACATCCGTGGCAGTACCCCCCCTTAAGGGCCTCTCTTCTTCTTCAGCCTCTTCTTTTCGCCTCCTCCATATCATCTGTTGACGGGACACCTGAAAGGAAAGCAAAAACAGGACAAACCCAAAGAGTGCTTGGACCTGCAGGAACAAGCTGAAGATATCCACGAGACTTCTGGAGTGTCCTTTGCGCGAGAGACGTACTCTGCTAACTTGCATAGACTCTCTGCAAGCAGTACGGCCAGAGGCTGAAGTGGCTCTTGGAAAGCTGAAGCAGCACTGGGAAGCTGCGGAGGTAGGAGCGGCTCTTGGAAAGCTGGAACAGCTCTGCGAAGCTTCAGGGACTGGAGAGGCTGTTGGAAGGCCGGATGCTCTGGAGCAGCTTCTGGGAAAGCCTGAGGCTCTAGAGCGGCTTCTGGGAAAGCTGGAGAGTCTGTCGGCAGCTTCTTCTGGGAAAGCTGGACTCGTAGGATGGCTTATGGGAAAGCCGGAGACCCTCTGGAGCGGCACTAGGAAGCCAGAACTCTGGAGTGGCTTCTGGAAACCCTGAGACTCTGGAGCGGCTTCTGGAAGCCGGAGGAGAACTTGGAAGTGGTTGAAGCATGGCGGCCGGCTGGAGTGGTTCTTGGAAGAAAGGAGTAGAGCTTGAGCTGAGGAAGCACGGAGCCGGCTTTTGGACCCGGAGCCAAGCGATGCCATCATGGAAGCTGGACTTGTAGTTGATGGCAATCAACAGCTGTTTGAGGCATGGAGACGGCTACGAGGGGATCTTGGAAAGCCGGAACAGTTTCTAACAAGCTGCTAGAGTGGAGCCTGCGGTAGCCGAGAGTCTCACGTTGTCGGAGCAGGTTTTAACCCCCGCTCAGATCCTTTCTCTAAGAAAAAATCAGTTGAGACTGCTGGGCGAGAACCTCTGCCACAACTGGTCTGAGTCAATGGAACAGCCCATGACCTTGACGGGATCCATGACCTTGAGGGTTCATGCTGTCACGGTCCAACACAACCATCAGGTCCTTGTGGAGTACCAGGGAGGAAATTCTCTATGGGAGAGTCAGAGGGAGGAGCCGGTGGACCAGTGTGACCCTCTGGGCCACCACAGGAGTTGATCTAGCCGCACCCTGGGACCGGAGTGTAGTGATATCTGGTCTTCGCCAGATGCCCCGCCGTACAGCAGTGAGGACTATGGGAATAGCTGAGGACAGGACCCACCAGGAAGCAATATGGGAACGGCAGACAGGAGACACGGAGGCGCCTGGAAACGCCAAAGACAGGACACACAAGGCCGTATGGGAACTCTGGGATAGGAGACATGAGGCGTCTGGAATGCTGGAAGACCAGGACACACCAGGAGTGTATGGAACTCTGAGACGATACACGGAGGCGTCTGAACAGCTGGAGGACAGGAACGTCTGGTAATGCTGATCGGTAACACTCACTTAAGCAGAACCGCTGTGGGAAGCGAGGTGTGAAACCTTGGAAGTTTCATCAGAATGCGTGAATCTCTGGCGGGGAGTGAAGGGAGTTGCCGTATTATATGGGTGAGGCAGGATTGAGGAACTCCAATCAGAGGACACTGGCCCTTAAATGCCTGAGAAGCCAGCGCGTGCGCGCTAGCAGCGGGGAACACGTGGCCTGTAGGAAGGAGCCGTGCGCCTACATACGTGGACCCGAACATAGCCGGGAGCCCTGGAGAGGCAAGTAGGGGCCAGGGACAACCCTCGGCTATGTAGGAGGGCACAGGTTGTACTGCGATCCATACCGAGGATTGCGAATAGGGCCGTGACACCGATCACCTATGGAGTAGTTTCTCTTGCAGCAGAAAATTCTTTGCAACACAACCACAGTGGAGCGTTTGGCCATTGGGCCCTTTCTTGGTGAGAATGGCTCCAGCTCCTACAGAGAAGCGTCAACCTCAAGCTGGACTGGTTTCTCTCATATCAAAATGCATGAGAGCAGGAGGCAGAGGCACGGCAGACTTCACTTGCTTCTTTCAGCCAGCCGGAGGCCAGAGCTTAGGATCAGAATATTTCTATGTTAACTCCACAATAGGGGACACAAGGAACGCTGTGCAGGGCCGGCAATGAAAATGTGGTATGAACTGCAGGTAGTATGTTAGCAAAGCCAGGAATCTCTGTAACAACTCGAAGTCCTACTGGCGAGGCCTGTGGAGAACCGCAGACAACTTGGTGGGATCCATTTGTAGGCCTTGTCAGAAATGATATACCCGAGAACGAAGACTCTCTGTGGAACTGGCACTCCAAGTTGGCATTGGACCTTAGGTGATTGACCTTAGATGCCTGCGAACTTGTCGTTGGACCGATGGATTCCAGTCAGGAGAAACCCAAATATTGTCGAAGAGACCAATATAGTGATAACAGTCTCTAAAATGTCATTGCATTCTTGAAACAAGCGGTGCATTAGAGTCCAAAGGCATGACATACTTGAAATCCATCTCACGTGTTAAGGCTATCTTCATTCATCCCTTTACGATGCGGATGAGTTATATTCCCCCCTAATTCCAACTTATGAAACCTTAGCTCCATGGAGGTGGTCAAAGAGTTCAGTGATTCAAGGTAGTGGGTAAAGGTTCTTCACGCTACCTTTATTAAGCCCATGCAGGGGCTGCGAGAACTACTTTCTGGCCACAAATAGAATCCAGCACCGGCAGGAATGAAGACTGCAGATGAATCCTTTTGACTGATTCTTCTATATATATCTGACATAGCCATGGTTTTCAGGAATGAAAATGGGTGTACCCCATGCCACGAACCCCACTCACTGGAGTTCACACATGGGCATACCTACTCTATGGAGTCCCAGAATTTAGCCCTTAAGCTCCGCCTACTTCCCAATATGGGCGTCCTAATGCTATTTACTCCAAAATCTCGGCACCAGTCATCCACTGCCACCACCCACGAGTTACTTACGCAAGAAGGCCGTAGGCCCCCCACCTAAACCACACAGACAAAATGTCACTGCTGATGATTACCAAGGCATACATTCACTCCTGCTCACATGCTATATTTAAATGATTAATTCACACAGACATTCCTTACTACCTAGATTATGTTGAAATGACCTCTGGTAACGTGATTAAGGCGACTGATATTAGGCTAAGACACCCTGAGTTTGTATGGGGTTAATGGGAATTAGGTACCCGGTTGATTGGAAGCAATGGCACAATTGTGCCATCTTCCAATCAAAAGTTATGGGGTTTTAAAGGCACATGGCTTTGGTTCAGTACTAACGATTCTATCACACTAGAAGACTGGATTGCTGTCTATGCCCAGTCCACAGGCCAAAGAATTTCTTCCTGTTTCAATAGCAAGAGTTTTTTGTTTCTTTTTTCCCCTGTTTGTAAGTATCGTATGTGTATTGTGTTTTAACTTTTTCATTTTATCTGACAATTTTATTCTTTGAGTGTACTGTATTTTTTTGTACGTATATTAAATTGTTCCTTTAATAAGTCTCTGCTTGTAGCCTTAAAGAATCTGAGTCTCCAAAAGGAATCACGTTACCAGAGATCATTTCAACATAATCTATGTAGTAAGCATGTTCTTAAATATAGTATGTGAGCAGTGAGTGAATGTGCTATGTAAATCATCAGTGTGCATTGTCTGTGTGGTTGAGGTGCCTACGGCCTTCTTTGCGTAAGTAACTCGTGGGTGGTGGCAATGGATTGACTGGGTGCCGAGATTTCGTGGAGTAAATTTAGCATTAGGACACCATATTGTGGAAGTGGGCGGAGCTTAAGGGCTAAATTCTGGGACTCCATAGAGTAGGTATGCCCATGTGTGAACTCCAGTGAATGGGGTTCGTGGCATGGGGTACACCCATTTTCCATTCCTGAAACCATGGCTATGTCAGCCTATATCAAGGAGAATCAGTCGAAACGATTCATCTGCAAGTCTTCATCTCCTGCCAGTGCTGGATTCTATTTTGTGGCCAAGAGAGATAGTTCTCTCAGCCCCTGCATTGACTGCTGTGGGCTTAATAAAGTTAGCGTGAAGAACCTTTACCCTTGATCACTGAACTCTTTGACCACCTCCATGGAGCTAAGGTCTTCACTAAGTTGGACCTTAGGGGGGCATATAACCTCATCCGCATACGTTAAAGGGATGAATGGAAGACTGCCTTTAAAACGTGAGATGGGCACTTCAAGTATCTGGTATATCATTCGGGTATATCATTTCTGACAAGGATCTACAAATGGATCCCACCAAGTTGTCTGCGGTTCTCCACAGGCCTCGCCCAGTAGGACTTCGAGTTGTACAGAGATTCCTGGGCTTTGCTAACTACTACCTGCAGTTCATACCACATTTCTCATTGCCGGCCCTGCACAGCGTTCCCTCGTGTCCCCTATTGTGGCGTTAACATAGAAAAATTCTGATCCTAAGCTCTGGCCTCCGGTGGCTGAAGAAGCAAGTTGAAGTCTGCCTTTGCCTCTGCTCCTGCTCTCATGCAGCCTGATACAGAGAAACCGTTCCAGCTTGAAGTTGACGCTTCCTCTGTAGGAGCTGGAGCCATTCTCACCAAAAAAGGGCCCAATGGCCAAACGCTCACCTGTTGTTGTTGTTGCAAAGACTTTTTCTGCTGCAGAGAGAAACTACTCCATAGGTGATCGGTGTCACGGCCCTATTCGCAATCCTCGGTATGGATCGCAGGTACACCCGTGCCCTCCTACATGGCGCGGTGTCCCCTGGCCCCTACTCGCCTCTCCAGGCTCCTGGCTATGCTCGGGTCCCAGCATGTAGGCCGCACGGCTCCTTCCCTACAGGCCACGTGTTCCCGCTGCTAGCGCGCACGCGCGCTGGCTTCTCAGGCATTTAAGGGCCAGTGTCCTCCTGATTGGAGTTCTCTAATCCTGCCTCACCCATATAATCCGGCACCTCCCTTCACTCCCTGCCAGATATTCAGCATTCTGATGGAACTTCCAAGGTTTCCACACCTCGCTTCCCACAGCGGTTCCTGCTTAAGTGATTGCCGATCAGCGTTACCAGACGTTCCTGTCCTCCAGTGTTTCCAGACGCCT
Organism: Engystomops pustulosus; assembly: GCA_019512145.1. Taxonomy (NCBI): domain Eukaryota; kingdom Metazoa; phylum Chordata; class Amphibia; order Anura; family Leptodactylidae; genus Engystomops; species Engystomops pustulosus. The sequence continues at coordinate 213,039,392 of CM033644.1, forward strand.
CTGTGTCTCCTGTCTCCAGCGTTCCCATATGCTCCTGGTGTGTCCTGTCTTCCAGCATTTCCAGATGCCTCCGTGTCTCTTGTCTCCAGCATTTCCATGCACTCCTGGTGTGTCCTGTCTTCCAGCATTTCCAGACGCCTCCATGTCTCCTATCTCCAGAGTTCCCATACGCTCCTGGTGTGTCTTGTCTTTGAGCGTTTCCAGGCGCCTCCGTGTCTCCTGTCTGCAGCGTTCCCATATGCTCCTGGTGTGTCCTGTCCTCCAGCATTCCCATAGGCCTCCGTGTTTCCTGCATCCCACCTTGACTGCCACCGCGGGACTAATCGCACCTGTGGAATGACCTGGTGGCACCCTGCTGCAGCAAGTCCATCCTGCTGTGCGGCGGGCTCTGGCGAAGACCAGGTACCACTTACACTCCGGTCCCAGGTTGCGGCTAGCATAAACTCCTGTGGTGGCCCAGAGGGTCCACTGGTCCACAGGCTCCTCTTGTCTGTGTGGTTTAGGTGCCTACGGCCTTCTTTGCGTAAGTAACTCGTGGGTGGTGGCAGTGGATTGACTGGGTGCCGAGATTTCGTGGAGTAAATTTAGCATTAGGACGCCATATTGTGGAAGTAGGCGGAGCTTAAGGGCTAAATTCTGGGACTCCATAGAGTAGGTATGCCCATGTGTGAACTCCAGTGAGTGGGGTTCGTGGCATGGGGTACACCCATTTTCCATTCCTGAAACCATGGCTATGTCAGATTATATATAGAAGAATCAGTCAAAAGGATTCATCTGCAAGTCTTCATTTCCTGCCGGTGCTGGATTCTATTTTGTGGCCAAGAAAGATAGTTCTCGCAGCCCCTGCATGGGCTTAATAAAGTTAGCGTGAAGAACCTTTACCCACTACCCTTGATCACTGAACTCTTTGACCACCTCCATGGAGCTAAGGTCTTCACTAAGTTGGACCTTAGGGGGGAATATAACCTCATCCGCATACGTTAAAGGGATGAATGGAAGACTGCCTTTAACACGTGAGATGGGCACTTCAAGTATCTGGTCATGCCCTTTGGACTCTTTAATGCACCTGCTGTGTTTCAAGAATTTGTCAATGACATTTTTAGAGACTTGTTATACACCTATATCGTGGTCTACTTCGACAATATTCTGGTGTTCTCTCCTGACCTGGAATCCCATCAGGTCCACTACGACAAGTTCTCAGGCATCTAAGGTCCAATCACCTAAGGTCCAATGCCAAACTTGAGAGTGCCAGTTCCACCAGAAGAGTCTTTCGTTCCTCGGGTATATCATTTCTGACAAGGCTCTACAAATGGATCCCACCAAGTTGTCTGCGGTTCTCCACAGGCCTCGCCCAGTAGGACTTCGAGTTGTACAGAGATTCCTGGGCTTTGCTAACAACTACCTGCAGTTCATACCACATTTCTCATTGCCGGCCCTGCACAGCGTTCCCTTGTGTCCCCTATTGTGGCGTTAACATAGAAAAATTCTGATCCTAAGCTCTGGCCTCCGGTGGCTGAAGAAGCAAGTTGAAGTCTGCCTTTGCCTCTGCTCCTGCTCTCATGCATTTTGATATGGAGAAACCATTCCAGCTTGAGGTTGACGCTTCCTCTGTAGGAGCTGGAGCCCTTCTCACCAAGAAAGGGCCCAATGGCCAAACGCTCACCTGTTGTTGTTGTTGCAACGACTTTTTCTGCTGCAAAGAGAAACTACTCCATAGGTGATCGGTGTCACGGCCCTATTCGCAATCCTCGGTATGGATCGCAGGTACACCTGTGCCCTCCTACATAGCGCGGTGTCCCCTGGCCCCTACTTGCCTCTCCAGGCTCCCGGCTATGCTCGGGTCCCGGTATGTAGGCCGCACGGCTCCTTCCCTACAGGCCACGTGTTCCCGCTGCTAGCGCGCACGCGCTGGCTTCTCAGGCATTTAAGGGCCAGTGTCCTCCTGATTGGAGTTCTCTAATCCTGCCTCACCCATATAATACGGCACCTCCCTTCACTCCCCGCCAGATATTCAGCATTCTGATGGAACTTCCAAGGTTTCCACACCTCGCTTCCCACAGCGGTTCCTGCTTAAGTGATTGCCGATCAGCATTACCAGACGTTCCTGTCCTCCAGCTTTTTCAGACGCCTCCGTGTCTCCTGTCTCCAGAGTTTCCATACACTCCTGGTGTGTCCTGTCTTCCAGCATTTCCAGACGCCTCCATGTCTCCTATCTCCAGAGTTCCCATACGCTCCTTGTGTGTCCTGTCTTTGAGCGTTTCCAGGCGCCTCCGTGTCTCCTGTCTGCAGCGTTCCCATATGCTCCTGGTGGGTCCTGTCCTCCAGCATTCCCATAGTCCATCCTGCTGTACGGCGGGCTCTGGCGAAGACCAGATATCACTTACACTCCGGTCCCAGGTTGCGGCTAGCATCAACTCCTGTGGTGGCCCAGAGGGTCCACTGGTCCACAGGCTCCTCCCTCTGGACTCTTCCCATAGAGACTTTCCTCCCTGGTACTCCCAAGTACCTTGAGTTGTCTGTGTGACCGTGACAGCATGAACCCTCAAGGTCATGGATCCCGTCAAGGTCATGGACTGTTCCATTGACTCAGACCAGTTGCTGGCAGAGGTTCTCGCCCAGCAGTCTCAACTGATTTTTTCTTGGAGAAAGGATCTGAGCGGGGTTACAACTCTGCTCCGACAACTGTTAGACTCCCGGCTACCGCAGGCTCCACTCTAGCAGCTTTGCAATGCTGTTCCGGCTTTCCAAGATCCCCTTGAGCCTGTCTCCATGCCTAAACAGCTGTTTGATTGCCATCAACTACAAGTCCAGCTTCCATGATGGCATCGCTTGGCTCCGGTGTTCCAAAAGCCGGCTCCCGTGCTTCCTCAGCTTCCAAGCTCTACTCCTTTCTTCCAAGAACCACTCCAGCCGGCCGCCATGCTTCAACCACTTCCAAGTTCTCCTCTGGCTTTCCCAGAAGCCGCTCCAGAGTCTCTGGCTTTCCCAGTAGCCGCTCCAGAGTATCTGGCTTTCCTAGTAGCCGCTCCAGAGTCTCCGGCTTTCCCATAAGCCACTCCAGAGTCTTCAGCTTTCCCAGAAGCTGCTCCAGACTCTCCAGCTTTCCAAGAAGCCGCTCTAGAGCCTCGGGCTTTCCCAGAAGCCGCTCCAGAGCATCCGGCCTTCCAACAGACGCCCCAGCCCTGCCAGCTTTCCAAGAGCCGCTCCAGCCTCCGCAGCTTCCCAAGAGCCGCTCCTGTCTTCGCAGCTTCCCAGTGCTGCTCCGGCTTCCCAAGAGCCACTTCAGCTTCCGACCGTACTGCTTGCAGAGGAGTCTATGCAAGTTAGCAGAGTAAGTCTCTCGGCCAAAGGACACTCCAGACGTCTCGTGGATATCTTCAGCTTGTTCCCTGCCAGGTCCAAGCACCTCTTTGGGTTTGTCCTGTTTCTGCTTTCCTCCTCAGGTGTCCCGTCACCAAGATGAATTGGAGGAGGCGAAAGAAGAGGCTGAAGAAGAAGAGAGGCCCTTAAGGGGGGGGTACTGCCACGGATGTGCCTGCAATCCTCATTACGGATCGTAGGTACACCCAAGCCCTCCTATGTGGTGCGGTGTCCCCTCGGCCACCTCTCACCTCCCCAGGCTTCTAGCTCTGCTCGGGTCCCAGCGTGTAGGCCGCATGCCTCCTTCCCACCAGGCCGCGCGCTCCCGCTGCTAGGCCGACTTCTCAGGACTTAAAGGGCCAGCATCCTCCTGAGTGGAGTTTGCTAATCCGGCCTCGCCCTTATAATCCAGCACCTCCCTTCACTCCCCGCTGGATCTTAAGCATTCTAATTGAACTTCCAAGGTTTCCACACCTCGCTTCCCACAGCACTACCTGTTGAAGTGATTGCCCATCAGCGTTTCCAGACACTACTGTCCTCCAGCGTTTCCAGATGCCTCCACGTCTCCTGTCTCCAGCGTTCCCATGCATGAGTTGTGAGAATTGTCATTACATGGTTAAAGGGGACACAATCACACACCCGGGCACGGGTAAAAAATACAACATCTCCCACCATTTGACATGCAGATCGAACCACGTTATTTATATTTTTACGTGTCCCAAAATTTATGTGGGTGAAACCACCACTGAGTGTCGGTTACGAATCAACAACCACAGATCAACGATTAATACACAGAAACTTGACATACCTGTTCCCCGACACTTTTTAGACACTGGTCATAACATACACCAACTAAAGTTTTTTATCATTGACCATGTCCCCCCCCCTTAGGAGAGGAGGTGACTGACAGAAAATTTTAAAACAACGCGAGACAGTATGGATTCACAGACTTAACTCTCTATATCCAGTCGGACTCAACATGGAATTCAATGTGAACACTCTTTAATAACAAAAGTATACTCCCCAATTCTGACCGACCATGCGCCACCTTTATCCTTTATTGTTAGGCTGTTTTTTGTTGTTACATGACATACTTCTTTATAAAGAATAACAATGGCTTTTTTCTGTACACAGATCACGATAATCACGTTGACAGGAAACCCTCATCACTTTGCGGCTTCATCTCCGTAATTTTCTACAATTGAATTTTCATGTGGCCTCCCGCAGACGTGACATTGGTGTTCTGCACGATCGGAGGCTCACGACGAGATTGGCTTGATCCGCCTGAGTGGCACAGTGAGGACCGTCTAACCAGTGCTGATATGGGCGACTGACCGCAGTAGATACAGGGGTTCGTATTTACGGACAGCCCGACTACCGGAAGGAGCCACTGCGCTATATATGACACTGGTCCCTCTTGTGCCTGGTGCCGACAGCCTACTTGCCAGCCCTCCGTTGACATGCAGCGCGGATGGGTCCCCGATCACTCTTGCCCACTTCCAAGATGGCCACCAAAACACCAGATCGGAGACAGTGGCTGTAAATAATGAGCGTTTCCTTACTTATTTTTCAGACTATGTCACTAATGTACTTTTAATGTTTGTATAGTATGATGAGCATTTATTTTGCACATTTATTGTATATATCTATGTATTTTCACTTTGTTAACGTCACTGATGACGTCACATCCTGCGGGGAATTTAAACCTGCCATGTAACACCTGACTTCACTGCTTGAAAATGGCTACATTGAGCTAGCCGAAACGTAGTTTTGTATCCACATGTGAATAAACATATCCTGAAATAGGAAAACGGAGTGCTGCTGCCTTCTCTTCTACTCCCATACACTCCTGGTGTGTCCTGTCCTCCAGCGTTCCCATAGCCACCTTGACTGCCACTGCGGGACTAGTCGCACCTGTGGAACGACCTGGTGGCACCCTGCCGCAGCAAGTCCATCCTGCTTTGCGGCGGGCTCTGGCGAAGACCAGGTGCCACTTAGACTCAGGTCCCAGATTTTGGCTAGCATCAACTCCCGTGGTGGCCTAGAGGGCCCACTGGTCCATAGACTTCATCCCCTGGACTCTTCCCATAGAGACTTTCCTCCCTGGTACTCCCAAGTACATTGAGTTGCCTGTGTGACCAGATCTTGTTAGGGATGTACAAGATTTTGTGAGTTCCTGCACTTCCTGTGCCCGTAACAGGTCATCAAATCTCAAGCCTGCTGGTCTTCTCCTGCATTTACTGATACGCAGGTGCCCATGGACTCACGTGGCCATGGACTTGATTACGGATCTGTCGTCTTCTTCTGGTAACACCCTCATCTGGGTAGTAATGAATGTTTCTTCAAAATGTCCCATTTTGTTCCTCTGGCAGGTCTGCTATCATTTCCTCACCTTGCCAACCTGTTCTTCCTCTATATCTTGTGGCTACATTGACTCCCTTTACACATTGGGGCAGATTTACTTACCTGGCCCCGTGGCGACCCAACGGTGCGTTGTCCGACGAGGATTCGGGACGAAGTCCACCTCAGCTCACCTTCTTTGTCCCAGTGCATGTGAGTGCTTGATCTTGCAACACAAATCCTTTTTTAAATTCTGTGGTTTGTCCAAAGGCCCGCCCCCCGTTTTCATTAGCATGCAGGCCGATGCGCCAAATTTCGATCGCGTGTGCCAAAATCCTGGGGCAATTCAGCGCATAACGGAAATATTCAGGAAACCCGACCTTTGTAAATGAACCCCATTGTGTCGGGCCCGTGGGGTCCAGTTGGTTTCCAGGTTCTGGAGTTCCCTCCGCAATCAACTGCAGGTCAAGCTGGACTTCTCCTCTGCATACCATCTACAGTCTAATGGACAGGTGGAGAGAATCAACCAGACTCTGGGCTGCTATCTACGGCACTTTGTTTCTGCTCGATAGGACAATTGGTCCTCCCTCTTACCTTTTACGGAATTTTCTTATAATTCTCTGAATCCGCTGGTACTGCTCCTTTCTTCATTGTCTATGGACGACTTCCACATCCTCCTCTCCCTCTTGAGGTTCCTGCTGTAGAAAAACTGGTATAAGATTTTATGTCCATCTGCGATCAAACTTGCCATTCTCTATTTTGGGCGTCCACCCGCACCAAAAATCAGGCTGACAGGAAAAGTAGGCCTCCTCCAATCTTCTCTCCTGGAGATAGAGTCTGGCTGTCCTTCAGATATGTCCAGCTGAAAATCCCCAGCTACAAACTCGATCCTTGTTTTTTGGGCCCATTCAAGATAATAAGGCGCATGAATCCCATGGCATACAAACTTCGTCTTCCTCCCACCATGCGCATCCCGAACTCTTTTCATGTCTCCCTCCTGAAACCTGTCATCTTGAATCGTTTCTCCCGGCAAATAGCTCCCCCTGCTCCTGTGGCTAATTCCACCAATGTCTATGAAGTGAAAGAGGTCCTGGCCAAAGGGGAGGCGCACTGTCACGGTGCTCCTGCGACCCATATCCTGGGTCACAGGCGTACCCGTTTGTCTCCCTGTGCCCCCGGAGCCAGCCTGCAGCTTCCCTGGCTCTAGCTGCGTCTTGCCAAACCGGCGCACGCGCCCTTGGAGATGAGCGCATGCAGGCCGACTTGGCAAGATTAAGAGGGTCAGCATGCCAATAATTGGCGCCGGCCACCTGCCCTGATAAATTCCCAGCATATGTCCCTCGCTGCATTTTTGTGACTCGTGCCTTGGAGAAAGCTTATCTTTTGTGGACCCTGAGATTATTTCCCATTGTGACCTAGATTCATGTTCCTGAGTCCTGACTTCCGATTCTTTGCCGCCTGCCTTGACCTCCCTGGTGTCAGCTTATGTCATCGTCCGCGGTGGTTCAGTGGGTCCACTACCCCTGACCCGTGACACCCTAGTTCAGTGATGGCTACGCTTTTAGAGCCTCAGTGCCCAAACTTTAACCAAAAGCCGCTTATTTATTGCAAAGTGCCAGCACATCAATTTAAGCAGTAATGTATTTCTCCTGGTTCTTTGATAACTTTCAGTCATTCAGCCTCCTAAGGACACCAACGCAGTTGAAAGGAGGAGGGCAAATTCGCCTATCATTGTAGGAAGATTCTGCAGGAAGATTCTTTGAGTCCTGTCTGGTCAACTTCGTGCTTGGGTGATGACCTGGGTGCCCACAGAGAGGGCTCCAAGTGCTGCCTCTGGCACCAGTGCCATAGGTTCGCCACCACTAGTTATTAATACTAGCACAGTATCGGATCCTGTCTTAAGTTGAAACCATATGGTTGTCTACTTTTAAGAACGAACATCCAATATGTTTCTCTATCCAATAATTTTTCTTCCTCCCCTTAATGCTCTTTTTACTTTTTCAATTCTTTGCATACAAAAGTTTTTGTATCACTCTGACAGATCTAACAAAAATGCTTGGTCGCAGCTGATACATTAGTCAAACTAGTATTCTTCACATCTAATTGTGATGATGTTTTTTCGAATATGTGTCTTTAAAGAATTAATTGTACAGCCCACATTTTGCTTGTGACAGCTTGTGCATGCAATCGTATACACTAAAAAAGTGATATTGCAGTTACTATACAAATTGGTAACATATGAGGAAATGTAATTTCTCACTAGGACAGTGATAGCAAACCTTTTAGAGGTCCAGTGCCCAAACTGCAACCTAAAAACTTCATATTTTTTTGCAAAGTGCCAAAACAGCAATTCAAGCAGTAACTTATGGCAATTTTCTTGCTCCTTGCTGTACCACAGCTTTCAATGGGCCTTAGGGTACCAATATCTTTGTCAGAAGGAGAGGAAATTTGGGTTGTAACTGGAGGTTCCCTAGACAGTCCCCTAAACAGGAACATTCAGGGGGGGTCGCACACCACCACTCTTTTCCAGTAGTCTCAGGTATACCAGGATGCTCCACATTAAAATAATGCTAAGCATGGCAAGTCCTGAGACTGCAGGAGGATCCCTGTCTGGTGAACTCTGCCATGAGGCAACAGCCTGAGTGCCCACTGAGAGGGCTCTGAGTGCCACCTCTGGCACCTGTGCCATAGGTTCGCCACCACTGCACTAGAATATAGCTACACACCAAGCATTTTCTGTGACCACATTTATGATTCCCAGGGTAATACAACCATGTAGTGTATAGTCTGTTTGTTTTTCCAAAGTATTCCTAAACATACACTAATGTATCAGTGGCGACCAAGCGATTTCATGAGATCCATCAGGGTGATACAAAAACTTTTGTATGGCAAGGAATTGAAAAAGGAAACAAAAACATTAAGGGGAGGAGACCATAGGAAAAAATTTTTGGATACAGAAACATATTGGATGTTCGTTCTTAAGACTAGACAACCAAATGGTCTCATCTTAAGACAGGATCTGATACTGTGCTAATATTAATAGCTAGGGACATTGAACTAATGTATCAATATATATCTGCAAGGTAGTAATGTCTATGATGCAAAGCTAAATAAGCTCAGCTATATGTTAGTTTCTATTGAAGCAACGGGAGGCGAGGGAGGTACTTGCCATTTGAGGTCCTGTGATCTGTGTCAGATGACAATGACGTCACACACAAATGAGAATTTAAAAAAAGGTATTGTATGTGTATGCTATTAGACCTTGACTAAGCTGTAAGGCAAAATGCGTATAACGTATCCTATTTTTCGCTCACAATAAGGCACTATGTTCACCTCGTGTACCAAATGGCCACACACGTTTTCCTCTCCATAGGAAGTTAAGAAGCCGAACCAAATATCCAGGCAGCAAAAGGACCTGCCCTATATTTTGTGGTGTTCACCTCACTGTGACTGGGTGTAATAGGGAATGGTAGCCATGATCTGGCCCTTATGTGTGCACCCAGATTGTGTGCATGAGCCCCAATTCACATACATTGTATTAACCAAAGTAAGACTCATCAAGTGCACAGCATATGTATACATCAGATGTTGTAATGATATAAGATGTATGACCTCTCCTTACTACAGGCCTATCAGAATATCAGTGATGTGATATGAAGGGTCTCTCCCAATATCTGGTTGTATGGTCACATATGTATCTGTGAATGTAATGTTTATACAATGTTACCCCACTGGGTCCTAATCACAGTGTGGGGGCAGCTGGATTTCTAGAGTAGCACCAGAATTGAATCACGGGGGCTTGGTCCTTAGAACAAGCAGGGACGTAACTACAGGGGTAGCAGCCATAGCAGCTGCTATGGGGCCCACAGTGTCAGGGGGCTCCGACATCTGGGGTATATGGTGTGAATAAGCTATATGTATGTATGTGTGATGTGTATATCAGCAGCGACTTTAGCAGCGCCTTTAATACTATCATTTTGGCGCTACTGGAGTTGAAATTGAAATTATCCACTTAACACCGCGGCCCTTTTTCGTTTTTGCATTTTCATTTTTCACTCCCCACCTTCAAAAATCTGTAACTTTTTTATTTTTCCATGCACAGAGCTGATGGCTTATTTTCTGCGTAACAAATTACACTTCAAAATGTTGGTATTTAATATTCCATGCCGTGTACTGGGAAGCGGGAAAAAAATTCCAAACGCAGTGAAATTGGTAAAAAAAAAACGCATTTGTACCGTATTCTTGTGGGCTTGGATTTTACGGATTTCACTGTGCGCCCCAAATGACATGTGTACTTTATTCTTTGGGTCGGTAAGATTACGGGCATAACAAATTTGTATAGGTTTTATAATGTTTTCATACATTTAAAAAAATTAAAACCTGTACAAAAATTTTTGGGGGGATTTTGCCATCTTCTGGCGCTACTTTTTTATACTTTGGTGTATGGAGCTGTGGGTGGTGTTGTTTTTCGCGGATTTTGATGACGTTTACAATGTTATCATTTTTAGGACTGTGTGACCTTTTGATCACTTTTTATAGAATTTTAAAAATTATTTTAAATGGCAAAAAAGTGCCATTTTCGACTTTGGGCGCGATTTTCTGTTACAGGGTTAAACTCAGTGAAAAACTGTTACCATATTTTGATGGATCGGGCATTTTCGGACGCGGCGATACCTAATGTGTTTATGATTTTTACTGTTTATTTATATTTATATCAGTTCTAGGGAAAGGGGGGTGATTGTTTAGTTTTTTTTTATTATATTTTTTTGAAACTTTTTTCTTATTTTTATTTTTACTATTTTTAACAGAAAGAGGGCACCATCTTTTTGAAGCGGCGATCAGCAGGAAAACACCCGCGATGGCTGCTATATGCAGCAAAGACTTAACGGCTATGGAGAGGGCTTGGCCCGCAAGCCCTCTCCATGCACCGGGACCCGGCATGTGATGTAATACTACGTCACATGTCGGTAAGGGGTTAAATGGTTGATGATGAATTCTAGACCGCAGAGGGTCAGGTTGGGAAATTCTTGGTATGATGAGGTAGTGTGTAGTACTGGAGCCTCTCAGGGTACTGTATTAGCTCCTTTTTTGTTTATTATATATACCTCAGATTTTAGGAAAAATGGTCCAGGCTGATTCTTAAAAAAATATTCTGATGACTCTGTCTTGGTTGAGGGGGATGATAGTGAATATAGACTGACAGTGAACAGTTTCACGGAGTGGTGTAATCTAAATGGACTTGTGCTTAATGTGGATAAGACGAAATAATTGGTTATTCACAACCGGTGAATATAGCAGAAGTGGAGCAGGCTTGTAGTTACAAATACCTGAGCATTGTTTTAGATAATAAGTTAAATTGGCATCAGCACATTGAGAAGGTTTGTAGCTGGGCAAATAGTAATTTATTCTTTTTACGTAGATTAAAGTCATTTGGTGTGTCTATGATAATGGTGGCATGTTTTTATTGTGAAGTGGTGATGGGTGCGTTTGCATTTGCTTCAGTGGGTTGGGGCAACTGTATTTGTAGTAGAGATCGGCAAAGGTTACATAAGATCATAAAAAAGGCATCATCAATAGTGGGTACAACCGTTGAGAAATGGGAGGAACTGGTACAGTGTGGAATATTGAGGAAAATAGATAAAATCAGAGATAATTCCGACCAACCCAAGTATGTGTAGTCCAGGCACAGATGAGTGGTTTTAGTTCTCGTTTTATTTCTATACGGTGCAGGTCTGAGAGATCTAAGAAAACATTTGTTCCAGCGGCTCTTGAGCTTTGTAATACTGTGAGGAAGGGCAAACCAAGTCAGGAGTGTGTGTCTCCTCCTGTACATATCATCTCCTGTATATATCATCTCCTGTACATATCATCTCCTGCATATATCACCTCCTGTATATATCATCTCCTGTATATATCATCTCCTGTATATATCATCTCCTGTACATATCATCTCCTGTATATATCATCTCCTGTATATATCACCTCCTGTATATATCATCTCCTGTATATATCATCTCCTGTACATATCATCTCCTGTATATATCATCTACTTTATATTCTGCATCTAGAAATCTCTATCATCTTTCATATTTATCTTCTATCATAATAATTCTACATAATAAATCCTTTATTCATACAGCGCACACAGATTACGCAGAGCCGCACTCTGCCTGCCTGGTCAGTCCCTGTCCCCATGGGTCTCACAATCTATTCAACCTACCAGTCAAACACAGAGAGAACATACAAACGCTTTGCAGATGTTGACCAGCGCATGTACTGATGTATTCCAGGGTATGATGTATTTCAGCCAATGCAACACATGCATTGGCTGACACTGTGCCTTTAAGATGACGTCATAGACGCCATCTTTCAGGCACTGCCAGCAGGCAGCTCTGGGGTCCTAATCGGACCCCAGGGATGCCATAGCAATGATCGGCGCCCCCCGAAAATGGATAGGAGCAGCGGATATTTCATCTTTTGTTTTATGATTTTCTTTTCTTGCTTTCTTTTTTTAAAATCCCAGGCAAAAACCCTTAGTCCTTTTTCTCATTTTGATAAATTGTATAATCAGAAATCGGGTAATACTACTTGTTGCCCATTGCAACCAACAGCAGTTCGGGTTGCGATTATGGTCACTAAAAGAACTTATACCCCTCCCCCATTGTATATACCTGTCCCCATCATTTCCTACCTTTGTCATCCTCCAGGCTGATGCTACTGGGTGCAGGGACATCTCTGGAAGGTCTCTCCAGGCTGATGCTACTGGGTGCAGGGACATCTCTGGAAGGTCTCCCTGCCTCTTGGCTGCCATAGTTCTGTACATACACGTCCTCATAGCTCAGGATCTGTTCTTGCTCCTGTTGGTAGTGCAGGAGGATTTGCTGTTCCTCGTAGCTGATAGAAGGTTCCTTCTTGTCAGGTGTTTTCTTGTCCTCCAGACCCTGATAGAAGGTTCCTTCTTGTCAGGTGTTTTCTTGTCCTCCAGACCGATGTTTCTGGGACCAGGGACATCACTGGAAGGTTCTTCCACCTTCTGCTTCATACAGTACAGGGCATATACATCCTCCTGGCTGTGGACCTTGGCCTGGATCTCCTGGTAGTCTTGGAGAATGTGCTGGACCACATCCATGCTGGGGGTCAGCTCGTCCATCTCCTGGCCAGTTGTCTTCAGGCTCTGATCTTCTCCAGATTCAGGTTTCTGCGTCCGGTCAGAAGTCACATGGACTATAAAGAAGAAATAAAAGCATTGCTTATAATCATTGATTATTAAGTGATTTCTTACTTTCTTTTTTATAATATTTAGGAAATATTATTCCTCCTAATAGTCAGTTACAATTCCGGTAATATGATTAGGAATCTGATCATGGGACTTTATGGGATGTTATACACATCCCCTAACCATAACTCATGCATAAATTCTGTTAAATGTTACTCCAGCATTGTTACACATAGCAACAGCTGTGGAATCTAATCCCGGGTATGGCTGGTAACAAGGCCATGTTTTCGCATATGGAATCTCCATCTACTAGCTGTACATGATACATACAACATGTGACCAAAGACTTCCGTGCTGAGTTTATGGAGAAGAGCAGTGAATATTATATCTTTTGTTGTGTGATTTTCTCTTCCTACTTTCAGTTGTTTTTTTTAAATCCTAGAAAAAAAACCTTAGTCCTTTTTCTCATTTTGAAAAGTTGTATGATCAGGAATCGGGTAATACTACTTGTTGCCCATTGCAACCAATAGCAGTTCAGGTTGAGATTATGGTCACTAAAAGAACTTATACACCTCCCCCATTGTATATACTTGTCCCCATCATTTCCTACCTTTGTCGTCCTCCAGGCTGATGCTACTGGGTGCAGGGACATCTCTGGAAGGTCTGGAATCTCCATCTACTAGCTGTACATGATACATACAACATGTGACCAAAGACTTCCGTGCTGAGTTTATGGAGAAGAGCAGTGAATATTATATCTTTTGTTGTGTGATTTTCTCTTCCTACTTTCAGTTGTTTTTTTTAAATCCTAGAAAAAAAACCTTAGTCCTTTTTCTCATTTTGAAAAGTTGTATGATCAGGAATCGGGTAATACTACTTGTTGCCCATTGCAACCAATAGCAGTTCAGGTTGAGATTATGGTCACTAAAAGAACTTATACCCCTCCCCCATTGTATATACTTGTCCCCATCATTTCCTACCTTTTTCGTCCTCCAGGCTGATGCTACTGGGTGCAGGGACATCTCTGGAAGGTCTTCCTGCCTCTTGGCTGCCATAGTTCTGTACATACACGTCCTCATAGCTCAGGATCTGTTCTTGCTCCTGTTGGTAGTGCAGGAGGATTTGCTGTTCCTCGTAGCTGATAGAAGGTTCCTTCTTGTCAGGTGTTTTCTTGTCCTCCAGACCAATGTTACTGGGACCAGGGACATCACTAGAAGGTTCCTCCACCTCCTGCTTCCTACAGTACAGGGCATATACATCCTCCTGGCTGTGGACTTGGGCCTGGATCTCCTGGTAGGGTTGGAGAATGTGCTGGACCACATCCATGCTGGGGGTCAGCTTGTCCATCTCCTGGCCAGTGGTCTTCAGGCTCTGATCTTCTCCAGATTCAGGTTTCTGCTTCCGGTCAGCAGTCACATGGACTATAAAGAAGAAATAAAAGTGTTGTTTATTACCATTGATTATTAATTCCTTAATGACGTAGCCAGTTTATAGCTTAAGGCTCAGTCCCATTTTTTGGATTCTGACTTGCGTCGCTTTATATGGGTATTACTTTTGAACACTTTTACTTATCAAAGCGATTCCGAGATTTGTTCTTTCTTTCTTTTTGCTATTGCTTTTTCCTCAAATTTTGTACAGGCAGTCCCCAGGTTGCGTACAAGATAGGGTCCGGAGGTTTGTTCTTAAGTTGAATTTGTAAGCAATTCGAAAATGTATATTTTATAATTGTAGATGCAGACAAAAAAATTTTTGGCCCCAGTGACATTTGGAGTTTAAACATTTTTTGCTGTAATGGGACCAAGAATGATCAATAATGCTTCAAAACAGACACTTTTATCCCCTTAAGGACAGGCCATTTTTCGTTTTTGCTACTTTATGTTTCATTTTCCCATCTTAAAAAGTCCCGAACTTTTTTAAAAAAAGAGAAAGAAATTTTTCCATGTAAAGGGCCGTATTGGCTTTTTTTCTGCGTAATAATTGTCAATTCATAGTGACGGTAATTTATTATTTCCCTGCCATGTACTGCAAAGCGGGGGAAAAATCGCTGCTGAAAATGAGTAAAGAACACTTTTGCAACCATTTCTCGTGGGCTTGGATTTTCACGGCTTTCATTCACTATGCGCCCCAACAGACATGTCTACTATTCTTTGGGTCCTACGATCACGAGGTAAACCAGTTTGTAAAGATTTTATAATGTTTCATACATGCACAATTCAAACTTATACAAAAAATTTCTTAATTTTTGCCGTCTTGGTGGCTAATAACTTTTCATCCATGTACGAGCCTGTGGAGGTGGTCAATTTTGTTTTTGTGTCTTTCATGTAGGTTTCAATGCGTCTATTTTTAGGTACTGTGAGACTTTTTTGATCACTTATTAATTGACTTTTTTTAATTTTTCAAAATGGCACAAACGTGCCATTTTTTGGGCATACCCGTACTAGATTCCCCGATACTATGTGTTTATGATTTTACTGATTATTTATTTTCTAATACAACTTCTAGGAAAGGGGGTGAATTGAATTTTTTTTTCTTTATAAATATTGTTTTTTTGTACTATTTTCCGCCCCCTAGGTACTTTAAACCCTAGGTTTCTGATTGGGATCCATCTGCAGAATGCCAGTAGATAGGGATTTTGCACATCATCTATTACAAGGTGAAATCCCACATTGTAGTAGCCTAAACATGATAGCCTCGGATCTTGTGTGACCCGATGCTGTCACAGGCAATGGAACGCCCGTTCCCCTCTGTGGGGGGGAAACAACAATATTCCCCAACGTGGAGCGCGATTGAGCAAAGTGCCACCGCAGCTTTGCTGGCGGCGATCAAAAGGGTTTATCACCCGCGGGTATTAGCTATGGGTTTTGCTCCATTGTGAATCAAACCCCCAACCCGGTGAGTATGAACAGGGCTCAGCCCGTACAAGACGTACATGTCATCTTTTTTGCGTTATGGGGTAAATCAATTCTTAGACTTTAATTCAAATAGAAATTATATCAGCTAAGCTATTACAGCTGTGCCTCATAACATGACTACTCTTGTAAATTATATATTCATAACATTCATTCATAGTCCAAATGTCACAGATCTCCTGCCACCCTATGCCTGGGTTGCAGGCGCACCCGTGTGGCCTCCCATGCCCGCAGAGCCAGCCTTCAGTCCTACTCACCTTCCCCTTCCAGGGCGGCGCAACCCCGTCCCCTAGGGCGGCTGCTGGTCTTGGTAAGATTATAAGTGCAAGTGCGCCCGATAATGGGGCTGGTCGGGCCGCCTGCTTGATAAACCCAGGCCCTTCCAGTGTCCGCCACCAGATCTTTTGTGCAATCTAGCCCTTGTGAGAAGCTTGTCCTTCCTGTGTTGCGGCGGGCTCTGTAACACCGGGTGCACTTAACTCCCCACTCCCATGTGACGCTTACTCCATCCTGCGCTATGGTTCAGTGGGTCCACTACACCCTACACCGTGGACAATAAGATCCCGGTCATGAGTTCCGTGCAAGGTTCCCGCTGCCTAAATCGCTAATCTCTCCACCATTGGGGCCCACAATCCCAAGCGGTGTAAGGGGAGGCAATTTTGCTCAACTGACCTCCCTTCTTACAGCAATTGTTGGCCCACCCAGCAGCAGCAGTGGACTGGATCCTGCGTGCCTCCCACGACAGAGGCGGCTTCACCATCTTCGCATAACCCAGACATGCGACTATCCATGCCTTCCAAATATGACAGAGCTCCCCAGCGTGCAGAGGGTGCAATCACACAGTTGGCACTGGCATGGGCCACCCACCCCTCTGGACCGGAACGACCCCTGTCATGGCTAATATTTCCATATCCTCACAGAATTCCAGTCCGTTCTTCAGTAACCAGCTGCGGGCGTCACTGCAGAATAACCGCCCTGCTTGAATCTGTGCGCCAGGGGGGACTTATCTGTTGGTGCTATCAGTTCAATTTCGCGACTTTGCTTCCGAGAAGGACTGTCCTTGCCTAAACAAAGACGCTCTCTCTGCAACGGAACCCTCCTTCTACCCCGATAGGTCTGACCCCCCTGGCTAACTGAGAGCACATCCGCTTCTCTGAGTGCCTGGATAAGCAATGTTTAGAACAAAGCGGAAAGCCAGGACCCGATTCTATCCCCCTTAGTCTCCAGTCTTCCAAAGACCGCCTCTGCCGCTCTTAGTGTCTGCTGCTGATGAACACATGCAGGTGATAAACCTCAAGAGTGCTCCCGATGAAGACAGGAGAACCTTTGTGCAGCCCGGAACCGGTTCTGATCTTGACATTCCCCTCCTCAGTTCCGGGAAACGCACGCACCTAGATTTCTTGGGAGGAGCATCCCTAGGTGAAACAAAGCTTCTCCCCCACAACTGACTTGCCCTCTTCTACTCATCTACAAAGGTCATGGTCACTCGGTTTTCAATGCCTCCTCCTTTTGGATTCTTGTTCTGCAGAAAATTCGTGGATGCTTCCCCTGGTCCCTCTGGATCACCTTCCTGTTGTCCCCTGAGAAGCCGCTGGCTATCTCCCTCTTCATGGACAGGTCCGCAGCATCCAGTCTATTAATCGCTCCAGCTGTCTCCTGCCACGTTGGGGCTATGCACAAGAGAGCTGTCATTTAATGTGGGTGCAGCAACATTTCCTTGCTCGATGGCATTCTCATGACTCTTCTCACCGGTGTCCACCTGCTGCTTTGTATCCTCAGCCTCTTGCCACATCTTTTTGTAGAAGTACCGAACGCGGCCACCACACCATCCCAACTGTACTATGAGCAGGGCAGCTGCTGGCACGATCTCCACCATGAGGTCGGTTGTTTATAAATATTACCACTCTTAGAGTTTGTTTGTTTTTTTATTTTTCTTTTGTGTGTTTCATTCTGTCCGGCTAGGGAGTCATTAGCTTCATTTGGGGCCTAGCACGCTGAAAGGACATTGCCTCTTTACAACCAGCCAGCACGAGGCACTTGGCATTGTGTCTCCGCACCCAGGGAGTTCTCTGTTTGATCAGAGAAACTTGCTTATCCTAAGTGATGGAATGACATCTTAGGCATGTTGGTGCAGGAGGGAAAAGAACCAACAGACATGTGTTTCTTTTCCATCCAAAACTTAGACAATGGGTAATATCAGTAGCTGGTCCATAACTGAGGCAATAATTTCCTATTAATGATCCCCATTTACACAGACAGTAAAAGGGTCTAGATATGCTACGGGAGTGGAGAATTGGAAGCTTAAGCTCCAGGGAGGTTATCTAATAGCCGGAACAGAACACCCCTGATCTTAGGCTTACTACCCTGGTTTTGTATGGGGTTAATGGGGAATTAGGTCCCCGGTTGATTTGGAATCACTGGCACAATTGGTTGCCATCTTCCAATCAAAGTTTTATGGGGTTTTAAAGGCACATGGCTTTGGTTCATACTAACGATTCTAATCACACTAAAATGACTGGATTGCTTGTCTATCCCGTCCACAGGCCAAGAATTTCTTCTGTTTCAATAGCCAAGATTTTTGTTTCTTTTTTCCCCTGTTGTAAGTATCGTATGTGTAATTGTGTTTTTAACTTTTCATTTTTATCTTGACTATTTTTATTCTTTGGTGTACTGTATTTTTTTTGTACGTATATTAAATTGTTTCCTTTAATAAGTCTCTGCCTTGTAGCCTTAAAGATCTGATCTCCAACAGTAATCCGTTACCAGAGTCATTTCAAACATATCTAGTAGTAAGTCATGTTCTTAAATATATATGTAGAGCATGAGTGAATGTGCTATTGTAAATCATCATTGTGCATTGTCTGTTTGGTTGAGTGCCTACGGCCTTCTTTGCGTAAGTAACTCGTGGGTGGTGGCAATGGATTTGACTGGGTGCCGAGATTTCGTGGATTAAATTTAGCATTAGACCCATATTGTGGAAGTGCGGAGCTTAAGGCTAAATTCTGGGATTTCCATAGAGTAGGTATTCCCATGTGTGAACTCCAGTGAATGGGGTTTCGTGGCATGGGGTACACCCATTTTCCATCCTGAAACAGGGCTATGTCAGCCTATATCAAGGAAATCGTCGAAACGATTCATCTGCAATCTCATCTCCTTCAAGTGCTGGATTCTATTTTGTGGCCAGAGAGATATTTCCTCAGCCCCTGCATTGACTGGCTGGCTGTGGCTTATAAAGTTAGCGTGAAGAACCTTTTAACCCTTGATCACTGAACTCTTTGACCCACTCCATGGGCTAAGGTCTTCACTAAGTTGATGGACCGTAGGGGGCATATAACCTCATCCGCATACGTTAAAGGGAGAATTGAAGACTGCCTTTAAAACGGGGAGATGGGCACTTCAGTATCTGGTATATCATTCGGTTATCTGCATTTCTGACAAGGATCTACAAATGGATCCCACCAAGTTGTCTGCGGTTGCTCCACAGCCCGCCCAGTAGGACTCGAGTTGTACAGAGATCCTGGGCTTTGCTAACTACTACCGTGGCAGTTCATACCACATGTTCTCATTGCCTCCCTGCCACAGCGTCCCTCGTGTCCCCTATTGTGGCGTTAACATAAGAACAATTCTGATTCTAAGCTCCTGCCTCCGGTGGCTGAAGAAGCAGTTGAATTCTTGTTCCTTGCCTCTGCTCCTGCTCTCATGCAGCCTGATACAGAAACCGTTCAGCTTTGAAGTTGACGCTTCCCCTCTGTAGGAGCCTGGATCCATTCTCATCTCACCAAAAAAGGGCCAATGGCCAAACTCTCACCTGTTGTTGTTGTTGCAAAGACTTTTTCTTCTGCAGAAAGAAACTACTCCATATGTGATCGTGTCACGGCCCTATTCGTCAATCCCTCCGTATGGATCGTCAGGTACAACCCCGTGCCCTCCTACATGCGCGGTGTCCCAGAGACAAGAAGTAGATTAGAGGATGAGTAGATTAACGCTGGTCCCCTGTCCCCTACTCTTCCTCTCCAGGCTCCTGGCTAATGCTCGGGTCCCAGCATGAGGCCGCACGGCTCCTCCTCAGGCCACGTGTTCCCTATGTCAGCGCCACGCGCTCTGGCTTCCTCAGGCATTAAGTCCAGTGTCCTCCTGGATGGGAGCTCTCTAATCCTGCCTCCCCATATAATCCGGCACCTCCCTTCACTCCCTGCCAGATATTCACAGTCTGATGGAACTTCCAAGGTTTCCCACCTCTCTCCCACAGCGGTTTCCTTGCTTAAGTGATTGCCGATCAGCGTTAACCCAGACGTTCCCTGTCCTCGCATTGTTTCCAACGCCTCTGTTCTCCTGTCTCCACTCGTTCCCATATTCTCCTGGTGTGTCTGTCTTCCAGCAGTTCAGATTGCCTCCTGTTCCTCTTGTTCTCCAGCATTTCCATGTCACTCCTGGTGTGTCCTGTCCTTCCACTTTCAACGCCTCATGTCCTCCTATCTCCAAGTTCCCTCGCTCCTGGGTGTGTCTTGTTCTTTGAGCGTTCCAGGCGCCCTCCTGTCTCCTGTCTTCCGCGTCCCATATGCTCCTGGTTTGTCCCTGTCCTCCAGCATTCCCTAGGCCCCGTGTTTCCTGCATCCACCTTGCCTGCCACCGCGGACTAATCGCACCTGGGGAATGACCTGGTGGCACCTTCTGCCGCAGTCCATCCTGCTGTGCGGCGGCTCGCGCAAGACCAGGTACCATTACACTCCGTCCCAGGTTGCGGCTACATAACTCCTGTGGTGGGCCCAGATGGTCCACTGTCCACAGGATCCTCCCTCTGACTCTTCCATAGGGACTTTGCCTCCCGGGTACTCTCTCCCAAGTACCTTGAGTTTTTCGTGTGACCGGACAGCAAGACCGTCAATACCGTGAAATCCCGTCACGGTCATGGACTGTTCCATTGACTCAGACGCAGTGCCTGGCAGAGGGTTCTCGCGCCAAGCAGTTCTCAACTCATTTTTTTTTCCTTGGAGAAGGATCTGAGCGGGGTTACAACTCTGCTCCGACAACTTTAGACTCCCCGCTACCTCAGCTCCACTCTAGCAGCTTTGCAATGCGTTTTTTTCCTGCTTTCCAAGATCCCCTTTATCCTGTCCTCCATGTCCTAAACAGCTGTTTGATTGCCATCAACTACAGTCCAGCTTCCATGTTGGCTCGCTTGGCCCGGTGTTCCAAAAGCCGCTCTCCCGGCGTCCTCAGCTTCCGACTCTACTCCTTTCTTCCCATAACCACTCCAGCCGTCCCCCATGCTTCAAAACCATTCCATTTCTCCTCGGCTTTCCCAGAAGCCCTCCCAGAGTCTCTGGCTTTCCCAGTAGCCGCTTCCAGAGTCTCCCTGCTTTCCCATCATCCACTCCAATTCTCCGGCTTTCCCATAAGCTGCGGCGGAGTCTCCGGCTTTCCCAGAAGCCGCTCCAGAGTCCTCCGGCTTCCCAGAGGCCGCTCCAGAGTCTCCAGCTTTCCCAGAAGCTGCTCCAGACTCTCCCAAGCTCTGCCAAGAAGCCGCTCTATAGCCTCAATGCTTTCCCAGAATCTTACTCCAGAGCATCCGGCCCTTCCAACAGCCCTCTCCAGTCCCTGAAGCTTCTCAGAGCTGTTCCAGTTTCCCAGAGCCGCTCCTACCTCCGCACCTTCCCAGTGCTGCTTCAGCTTTCGCAAGAGCCACTTCAGCAGCCTCTGGCCTGACTCTTTGCAGAGAGCGTATGCCAAGTTAAAGAGTAAACCTCTCTCGGCCAAAGGACACTCCCAGACGTCTCGGATATCTTCACTTTTTTCCCTCCAGTCCAAGCCACCTCTTCGGTTGTCCTGTTTCTTCTGCTTCTCCTCATTGGTCCCGTCGACCAGATTCAATTGGAGGAGGCTAAAGAAGCGTCTGAAGAAGAGAAAGAGAGCCCTTAAGGGGGGGTACTACTGTCACTGACGAACCCACAATCCTCAGTAACGGATGGTAGGTCCAACATCCCAGTCCCAAGCCCTCCTATTTGGTGCGGTGTCCCCCCTCCACCGCTCACCTCCCCCGGCTTTCTAGCTCTGCTCGTGTTCCCCGGCGTGTAGGCCCATGCCTCCTTCCCCCAGGCCGCGCGCGCTCCCGCTGCTAGGCAACTTCCAGGACGAAAGGGCCTGCAAAGGGCCGAACCTCCTGATTGAGTTCACGAATCTGTCCTCTTCCCTTATAATCCGGCACCCTTCCCTTCACTCCCACTGATCTTAAGCATTCTCTTGAACTTCCAAGGTTTCCCACACCTCGCTTCCCACAGCAGTACTGTTTAAAGTGATTGCCCATCAGCGTTTCCAGACACTACGTCTCCAGCGTTCCCATATGCTCCTGGTGTGTCCTGTCCTCCAGCATTTCCAGAAGCCTCCACGTCTCCTGTCCTCCAGCGTTCCTCCATGCATGATGTGATAATTGTCATTACATTGTTAAAGGGAACACATTCACACACCCGTGCACGGTGTAAAAAATACAACAATCTCCCACACAATTTGACATGCCGATCGACCACTTATTTTTATTTTTCCGTGTCCGTGTCCCCAAAATTATATGTGGGTGAAACCACCACTGATGGTCAACAACCACAGATCAACGATTAAATACAGAAACTTGACTTAACCTTTTTCCCCTACACTTTCAGACACGGTCATAACTACACAACTAAAGTTTTTTATCATTGACCATGTCCCCCCCCGCCTTAGGAGAGAGGTTAACAGAAGACTTAAAATTTACAACACGCTAGACAAGTATGGATTCCACATCACACACTGTAACTCTCTTGTAATCCAGTCGGACTCACATGGAATTCAATGTTAACAACACTCTATTAATAACGAAAGTATACTCCCCAATCCGACCACCGACCATGCGCCCCTTTATATCCTTTTATTGTTAGGGCTGTTTTTGTTTTATATGACATACTTCTTTTAACGAATACAATGGCTTTTTTCTGTACACAGATCACGAGAATCACGTTGACAGGAAACCCTCATCACTTTGCCGCTTCATCTCCGTAATTTTCTACAATTGATTTCATGTGGTGCCTCCCTCAGACGTGACTTGTGTTCTGCACGATCGGATCTCACGACGAGATGGCTTTAATCTGCCCGAGTGGCATCAGTGAGGACCGTCTAACCAGTGCTGATATTGGCGACTGACCCTAGTAGATACAGGGGTTTTGTATTTACGGACAGCCCCTACTACCGGAAGAGCCACTGCTCTATATATGACACTGGTCCCCTTGTGCCTGGTGCCGACCTCCTACTTGCCAGCCCTCTTGACATTCACGCGATGGGTACCCGGCACTGGCTGTAAATAATTAGCTTTTCCCCCTTATTTTTCAACTATGTCACTATGTACTTTTAATGTTGTATATTATGATGAGCATTTAATTTTGCACATTTATTGTATAAATATCTATGTATTTTCACTTTGTTAGAACGTCACACTGATGAGTCACATCCTGCGGGGATTTTAAAGCCGCCATGTACACCTGACTTCACTGCTTGAAATGGCTACATTGAGCTAGCCGAAACGTATTTTGTATCCACATGGTAAACATATCCTAAATAGGAAACGGAGTGCTGGCTCTGCTGCTTCTCTTCTACTCCCATCCCTCTTGTGTGTCCTGTCCTCCATAGCACCTGACTTGCCACTGCGGATTAGTCGCACCTGTGGAAACACCTGTGGCACCTCGGCCGCAACAAGTCCATCCGCTTGGGGGGGGGGGGGCGGCGGGCCTGGCGAAACCAGGTCCACAATACTCAGTCCCAGATTTCGGCTAGCATAACTCCCGTGGTGGCACCAGAGGGCCCATGTCCATAGACTTCTCCCCCTGGACTCTTCCATAAGCTTTCTTTCCTCCCTGGTACTCTCCAAGTAGCCTTGAGTTGGCTGTGTGGACGTGACAATCGAGAGCTTCTTGGCCATAAACTGTCCTTGAAAGTGGCGTTATCTGCGGAAGTGCTCGTCATTCCGGTCTTTATGTATCACGGATCACAAGAATTTCTATACCTCCAACCGTCGCTTCTCATCCTCACGGGGATCATTGGTCCCCTCTCCTGTCCTATTGTTCCTTCTGAACGACTAGTTGTTGCCGCTCCTGGGAGCCTAGCGGCAGCTTCCTTCTGGCAATATTTTTGTCGCAACCTGCTCTTGGAAGAGGATACTAACTTGGAGATATGCTCTCATGTGGCGGGATACCCTGGTGTGGCAGACTCGACACTAATCATATCTCGTTTCTTCTACTGGGGCCAGATCTGGTTAGGATGTACAAGATTTTGTGAGTTCCTCCTGCGCTCCTGTGGCCGTAACAAGTCATCAAATCTCAAGCCTGCTGGTCTTCTCCTGCTTTTTACTGAATGCAGGTGCCCATGGACTCACGTGGCCCATGGACTTGATTACGGATCTGTCGTCTTCTTCTGGTAACACCCTCATCTGGGTAGGTAAAGGAAGGGGGTTTCTTCAAAATGTCCCATTTTGTTCCTCTGGCCGGCTGCTGTCATCCTTCTCCTCACCTGCCAACCTGTTTCTTTCCTCTATATCTGTGGCTAAATGACTCCCTCTACAAAGTGGGCAGATTTACCTTATTACCTGTCCTGTCGCGACCCAACGGTGCTTTGTCCGAGCGAGGATTCGGGACGAAGTCCACCGCAGCTCACCTTCTTTGTCCCAGTGCATGTGGGACAAATCCTTTTTTAAATTCTGTGATTTGTCCGACGGCCCACCCCCCGGTTTCAGTAGCATGCTGGCCGATGCGCCAGATTTCGATTGCGTGTGCCAAAATCCTGGGGCAATTCAGCGCATACCGGAAATATTCAGGAAACTCAGAATAAAGTGCGGCGTTTCGGACCCTTTGTAAATTAAATGAAGCCCCATTGTTCCGGGGCCCTGGGGTCCTTGTTTCCAGGGTTCTGGATTCCCTCCCTCCTTCCTCCGCATCAACTGCAGGTCAAGCTGGACTTCTCCTCTGCATCCATCTACATTCTAATGGACAGGGGTGATAGAGTCAACCATACTCTGGGCTGCTATCTTCGGCACTTTTGTTTCTGCTCGATAGGACAATTGGTCCTCCCTCTTACCTCTTACGGAATTTCTTATAATTCTCTAGACTCTGAATTCCGCGTACTGCTTATTTCTTTATTGTCTATGGACGACTTCCACATCCTCCTCTCCCTCTTGCAGTTTCCTTCTGATGTTCCTGCTGTAGAAGAACCTGGTATAGATTTTTAATCCATCTGCGACCAACTTGCCTTCTCTATTTTGGGCGTCCACCAAGCACCAAAACGCAGGCTGCAGGAAAAAGTAGGCCTCCTCCATCCTTCTCTCCTGGAGATAGATTCTGGCTGTCATCAGATATGTCCGTCCTGAAACCCAGCTACAACTCGATCCTGTGGTTTCTGGGCCATTCGATAATAAGGCGCATGAATCCCATTGCATACCAAACTGTTGTCTTCCTCCCCCGCGCATCCCTAACTCTTTTCATTCTCCCTCCTGAAACCTTCATCTGAATCTTTCTCTTTCTCCCGGCAAATAGCTCCCCCTGCTCCTGTGGCTATTCCACCAATGTCCATGGGAAAGGTCCATATCCTGGGTCACAATGCGTACCCGTTAGCCTCCCTGTGCCCCCGGAGCCACCTGCAGCTCCCTGGCGTCCTACTGCTGCGTCTTGCCAAACCGTCGCAACGCGCCCTAGGAGATGAGCACATGCAGCCGACTTGGCAAGATTTAGAGGGTCATCGTGCAATAATTGGCCCCGCCCACCGCCCTGATAAATTCCCAGCATATGTCCCTCGCTGCATTTTTTGTGACTCCGTGCCTTGGAGAAAGCTTATCTTTTGTGGACCCTGATTTTTTCCCATTGTGACCTAGATTCCTGTTCCTGAGTCCTGACTTCCGATTCGTTGTGCCGCCGCCTTGCCTTGCCCTCCCGGTTCACTTATGTCATCGTCCGCGGTGGTTCAGTGGGTCCACTACCCCTGACCCTGACCCCTATTCAGTGGAGGGCTAACCTTTTATGAGCTTCAGTGCCAAACTTTAACAAAACCCTGTTCTATTTCATTGCAAAGTGCCAGCAACATCAATTTAGTCATTAATTTATTTCTCCTTGTTTCTTTGATAACTTTCAGTCCTTCAGCCTCCTAAGGACACCAACGCAGTTTGAAAGGAGGAGGGGGCAAATTGCGCCTATCATGTAGGAAGATTCTGCAGGAAGATTCTTTGAGTCCTGTCTGGCACTTTCGTGGCTTGGGTGATGACCTGGGTGCCCACAGAGAGGGCTCCAAGTGCTGCCTCTGGCACCAGTGCATAGGTTCGCCACCACTCATTATTAATACTAGCACAGTAAAATCGGATCCTGTCTTAGTGAAACCATATGGTTGTCTAATTTTAAGAACAACTCCAATTGTTCTCTATCCAATAGTTTTTCTTCCTCCCCTATGCTCTTTTACTTTTTCAATTCTTTGCAGACAACAGTTTTTTGTATCACTCTGACGGATCTAACGAAAATGCTTGGTCCAGCTGATACATTATCAAACTAGTATTCTTCACATCTGATTGTGATGATGTTTTTTTCAAATATGTGTCTTTAAACAATTTAATGTGCAGCCACTATTGCTTTGACTAGCTTGTGCATGCAATCGTATCACTAAAAAGTGATATGCAGTTACTATACAAATTATGTCATATTCCTCATTGGTACATATGAGGAAATTACTTTCTCACTAGAACATGATAGCAAACTTTTTAGAGGTCCAGTGCCCAACTGCAACCTAAACCTGCATATTTTTTTGCAAAGTGGCACACAGCAAGTCAAGCAGTAACTTATGGCATTTTCTTGCTCCTTGCTGTACCACAGATTTCAATGGGCCTTAGGGTACCAATATCTTTGTCAGAGTAGAAGGAATTTGGGTTGTACTGGAAGGTTCCTCTAGACACTCCCCTAAACAGAACATTCGGGGGGGGTCGCACACCACCACTCTCTTTCCAGTATCTCAGGTATCACCAGATTCTTCCCATGAAAATAATGCTAAATGGCAAGTTCCTAGACTGCAGGAGGATCCCTGTCTGGCGAACTCTGCCATGGGGCAACAGCCTGAGGTGCCCACTGAGAGGGCTCTGAGTGCCACCTCTGCACTGTGGCCATAGGTTCGCCACCACTGCACTAGAATATAGCTTTACACCCAAGCATTTTCTGTGACCACATTTATGATTCCAGGTAATGCAAACCATGTCTGTATAGTCCAGTTTGTCTTGTTTTTCCAAAGTATTCCTAAACTAACACTAATGTATCAGTGGCGACCACGCGATTTCATGAGATCCCAGGTGATACAAAACGTTTGTATGGCAAGTAATTAAAAAGTAAACAAAACATTAAGGGGAGGAGACCATAGGAAAAAAAAATTGGGATACCAGAAACATCATGGATGTCGTTCTCAGACTAGACAACCAAAAATGGTCTCATCTTAAGACAGTACTGATTACTGTGCTAATATTAATTAGCTAGGTACATGAACTATGTATCATATATATCTGCAAGGTAGTAATTTTATGATGCAAAGCTAAATAAGCTTCAGCTATATGTTAGTTTCTATTGAAGCAACGGGAGGCCTAGGAATTCTGGCCATTTGAGGTCCTGTGATCTGTGTCAGGTGACAATGCTGGACTCAAATTGCATTGCTGCAAATAAAGGTCTTTTGACGCAGAGATAATGTGATTGAATATGTGTGAAGATAAAATTTATACTTTTATTACATTTATTTAATAAATATACAACCAGAGCTGAAGTCTGTGTTTTGTCTCTGGTTGAAAGGAAGTATACTGAGCCGAAAATCTTAAAAAGATGTGATGGTAGTGGATATATCCTTGTAAATGTTGTACTACCATATAAGGGTAGAACCTTCCAGATCTCTGACTGTTGGGTGGGTGTATGTGGCAATCTTCTTGCCTCGGTTGAAATGAGAGTGGATTTATCATAGTGGGGCCACAGGGCTTTCGTGTGGCTTTAGAATGGTGCACCCTAGGATTGTCTCTAGTCACACTGTGGGAAACACTCTTTGGTTGGTATATTTTAATCCTCTCTTTGTCTGTATTTGCACACCTCTCAAGGAAGAGGTAGTAGGAATTGTCACACACTCTCACTTGCATCACACCACTGTTCACCACATTTGAATCCCACTAAGATTATCTGTGTCTCCCTATATGAAAGGTGGTATGAAAGCCTATTTCGCTGCAGTCCGCATATATTAAGTCCAGTCTGTCCACTACCGTAGCATCACTTATTTAAAAGCTGTGCCGCTCAATCCGCCCCCCCGACATTGTTTTTCTCATAATCTGGCGTCCTCAAGGGGTATCAGGGCCGAAACGTGATGGTCCGTAGGATCCAGATTGTCTCTCTCTTAGGTAGCAGGTGACATTCCTGTTGGATTAGCAACAGACTCCTCCAGCCCAAGGGGAATCTAACGGAGTCTAACTTTATAGTAATGACGCCATCTAGTGGGATTACTACACAAACGTTCCTTCTTCTTTCTGGCTTAGACAGGGGTTCTTCATAATACATATGGACATTTTTTGTCTTATAAGATGGACAAATTAAACATTTTGTCGATAATTATTTCCCTTGTTTTTAAAAAGAGATATGCTTTAATTCTATCTATCGCTATTTATATAACTTTTTAAAATATTTTTGACTGTTACTAGGGTCCTACTTAATGTTTCATGTGGTGCTAAGAACACGAGCCTACTGATCTCCCAATTAAAAGTTCATTTCTACAATGATCCTGATTTAATCAAGTTTGTTTGTAAATCCCTCTCTCAGTGATATTCTGAGAACCTGTAGATAACACCCTACTCCTAAAGACATTTCTGCATATTACTACTTTGTCTCTTGTGCTTGCGGGCTACTCCTTACATTATGCATTAATGACCCCCTCTGATATATTAGGACACCATTTCCTAAAAGGCTATTAAGCTATTGTTGATATAAATGTGCCTATCAGGGGCCGGCTAAGTGGCAGGCCGGCGCTATGGGTAGGCAACGTAGGGTATGTTCATCCCTCTGAAAGAAGAGATGGGGGCAAATTTACTTACCGGTCCTGTCTCGTTCCAGCGGCGGCTCTTCTTCCGCTCTGGATTCGGGTCCGGGCCGGGTTGTACTAAGGTATTTTCTCCGCCTCCCACCAGGTGCGCTGCTGCGCTGAAAGTAACTCATCGCTCCGTAATGCACCGAGCTGGACCAGGTTGAGGTAAGCATGTGGGGATCTTACTTGCGACACATTTTCTGTTTTTAATGCGGGCGGTTTTTCCGAATACGTCGGGTTTTCGTTCGGCCACGCCCCCCGATTTCCGTCGCGCGCATGCCGCGCCGATGCGCCACAATCCGATCGCGTGCGCCAAATCCCGG
This sequence comes from Engystomops pustulosus, assembly GCA_019512145.1. NCBI lineage: Eukaryota > Metazoa > Chordata > Amphibia > Anura > Leptodactylidae > Engystomops > Engystomops pustulosus. The sequence goes on from CM033644.1 coordinate 213,068,629, forward strand.
GGCAATTTAAGTACATAGCGGCGCAAAACGGAAATATTATTCGTGGTAACACGTCGGAACAACTCTAATCTGGGCCCTTAATAAATGACCCCCACTGGTCTTTCTTTTTCAATTGAATCTAAAATTGTGTTTTCTAGGTTCCATCCATCATCCAGAAGATTTCATCTTTAAATGAGGATTTTGGGTGCGATTTTTATATATAAAGATCACCCCGATGACAATTTAATAGTTAATATCTCCGTTTTCCTGACACATGGAAACACATATTTGGATGTAAAAGAGGAGCCTCTCTTCTTTCATATGAAAAAAAGAAGTGAGGTTCTTTGTGTTTTGGAGCCAGAGATATAGCCCCCTGAAGTGTCTCCCCCATCAATTCTTAGCCTCAGGCTGCAGGAAATTTGCTGGACACAGGAGCAGCCTGCCCCTCACTGATTAATTGAAAGATTCACTTTATGGGCACATTACTTTACTTTCCTATTGTGAGTAAACCCACTTCGATGGAGTTTTAATTGTAAAACTCCATTATCAAGGCATTTTCATGTGCACTTTTTGTTTATAATAATTTGTGTTTTGGTTCACAAGTTACATGAGGGTGGTCAAATTTAATTGCCAAATGCATCTCCCTGGTTGTCCTGCTTTCAAAAGTTATATAGGTTTTTACGGGTGCCTTTTTAATCTTTTTTATTGATAATTTGGGCAGGTTGTGACTGTTTCAACTTGCTTTCTTTCTAGCTGAAAAGCAATATCTAGTTGTTACAGTTTTAGTGTATTATGATTATTTATTTTAATGTGAATATATAATTATGGACATTGTGACTCTACATATGTCCATCTATTACAGTTAGTAGATGTGAAGGTAAATATATTTCTGTTTGGAGCACACTTTTTGACCATCAAAGTCAATTTTTAAGTATTTTTAATAAAATGTTTCAGTTTAATCAAAATTGCATTCAGGCTCTTTATGTTTTTATTTTATTTGTAATATTAAAATGGTAAAAAGAACGTGAAAAAATATACATAAATGCCTGGCAGTGAAAGGTTATACCCTTGGTTTGAAATCCCCGGGTTGAAGATGCTTATCAATCTACACCTTCCTATAAATCTACTGTCCTAGTTATATCTACGTCTATAATCTGACCATTTATATATCCTCCCTTTTTTCTCAATCTATTTTTCATCATCTTCTATTTCTCTTCTAACTATATAACTGGATGTTCTCTCATATCCATCTCCTGTATATATCATCTACTTTATATTCTGCATCTAGAAATCTCTATCATCTTTCATATTTGCTTCTATCAATAATAATTATAATTAATTTTCCTTAATGTATATAGCGCTCACAGGAGCTGCCCAGGCTTTGCAATCAGTCCTTGTCCCCATGGGGCTCACAATCTAATCACCCTACAGTAATTTTTTGATGGTGGGAGGTCAAACCGACAAACCAGAGTAACCCACACAAACACAACACCAAAAGAACATATAAACTCTTGCAGACGTGGACTAGCGCTGTAAGGCTGTAGTTGCTAACCACTGAGCCAACCAGCGCCTGCCCATCATTCCCCAATCATCTGTCTCCTATAATAAAATTCTAATTTCTCCCATATTTGTTTTAATTTACCATAACTAAAGGGAGTCCAGCCTCTTATGACTGTGACTGGTCATAAAATAGTTTTCTTTTGGGGCTCCACAGTTTGCCCAGGGCCCACTTTGTCTATACCCCCTGGCTAAGGGAACTGGCAAAACAATCCAGGAGGTGATGGTTTTAGGGTTGAGGCCTAATGACCTTGTCACTCTCATTGGGGTGACAAAGACAAGCATTCCGATGTTGGGTAGCATTCCTCTGGCTATATTGATGTTGAGCGGCTAGCCCAGCCATGCAGAAGGAGACCTAGGATCTACTTACAGATGTTTATTGTCTAACCACATTGAAGACAGTATGTAATGGTAGTAAAAGTTCCATCACTGGCACAGTGCAGGCTGTAGAGTATTGGCTTTAGAGGGACCTGTCACCCATAAATCGGGCACTAGGGCCAGCTTACTATGTATCTAACACTGGGGCAAAGTACCATGTAAACGTCGGACCGCTCACCAAGTGGTCCATGTATTCCATTAGAGGGCGGGGTTGGGCATGGTTTTGGGGCGGTGACTGCCCATTGAGCGCGGCAGTCACCGCCATCCTATGAGCGAGCGGGGGGGGCGTTTCCGTGATAGGCAAGGCGCCTCGGACCGCCCCCTAAGAATACATTCGGATACCGCTTTTGAATCGTCCAGACGTTGACCTTGTACTCCGCCGCAGTTGTTAGATAGCGTTACCGGAGGTTTTCGATAACGCTATCCTTCAACACTGCGGCGTGTGGGTGACGGTTCCTCTTTAAAAAGAGATTGTCATGAGGTTGAAAAACATAGCTGTTTTCCTCCAAAAACACACTCCCCCTGACCATGGTTATCCAGTATTACTACTCAGCTGCTTGGAGCTAAATGCAACTCCGGCCGCCATAGCCGAGGGGGAACATGATGGTGAGAAGGGGGACCTATACGTCTGATTTTATGTGATAGTATAGATTTAAGTGATGTTCACTTTACAGAAAGAGTAGGTGAGTAGTGTAGTAATGTAGAACAGAGTAGGTGCTTATATTTTTAGTCATGTAGGCACAGCAGGCGGTGGTTATCGTTTAGTGAGGTAAGAACCGCGTCTGTGGTCTATAGTGTAGTGATGTAAGAACGAGTTAGGTATGTATAGTTATGTAAGTTAAGAAACAGAGTAGGTGAGTATAGTGGGTAGTGATGTAAAACCTAGTAGGTGGTGTATAGTGTAGTGATGTAAGACCGAGTAGCGTGATGTATAATGTAGTAATGGAAGACAGAGTAGGTGATGTATATGTAGTAATGTAAGAACAGAGTAGGTGATGTATAGCGTAGTGATGTATAGAACAGGAGTAGTTGTGTATAGTGTATATGTAAAAACATAGTAGGTGGTGTATAGTGTATTAATTGTAAGACACAAAGTAGGTGATGTTGTGTAGTAATGTCAAGACCAGTAGGTGATGTATAGTGTATAATTAAGAACAAGTAGGTGTATAATGTAGTGATGTAAGAACGGAGTAGTGATGTATAGTGTAGTAATGTAAGAACATAGTAGGTGATGTATAAGTGTAGTAATGTAAGACAGAGTAGGTGATGTAAGCTGTAGTCCTGTAAGAACATAGGTAAGGTGATGTTAGCGTAGTGTGTAAGAACAAGTAGGTGATTAATAGTGTAGTACTGTAAGAACAGAGTATGTGGTGTATATGTAGTCATTTAAACAGCAGTAGGTAGTATAGTGTAAGTATGTAAAAAACAAAGTAGGTGGTGTATGTGTGTAATGTAAGAACAGATTAGTGATGTATAGTGTAGAATGTAAGACAGAAGTCGGTGATGTAAGTGTATGTGATTAAAGAACAGATGTGCTGTGTATGTGTAAGTGATGTAAGAACATGTAGTTGATGTATGTGTAGTAATGTAGAACGAGTATTATGTAAGAGTGTAAGTGGATGTAAGAGGCCGGGGCTCAGGAGTAGATTCACTTCTGTCCTTTATCTCTCTTTTTCTTTCTCTCCCTAGAAACAGTGATGGCTAACTATGCACTGGTGCCATAGGTGGCACTCGCGAGCCCTTTCTGTGGGCACCCAAACCCGGCCATCACCAGAGATGACTCAGGTATCTTCCTGCGGTTCCCGACAGCCCAGTACTTGCTGTGCACAGAGCTATATTAAGTACAGCTCACCTGGGACTATTTTTCTGCTTTAATTAGTGTCCTCAGTGTGCTGGTATCAATGAAAACTGTGACAGAGAAGGAGTATAAATCACAAATTAATTCTGGTGTTGGCACTTTGCCGTAAATAGAGGCGTGGTCTGTGTTGTATTTTGGGCAGACTCGGCCTCTAAAAGTTCGCCATCACTGCCTAGAAGAACGAAGAACATGTTTGACAGACTCAGCAAGTAAATAATCACTGGAGTTCCATATTATATCATCTGCTGTCACCACTACACCTCACACATCATGTATTATGTACCCTCAGCTTCCCCATCAATATGAAGGAATTTTACCTCAGGCATGAATATATTACCACAGGAGATCCTGTCTCCATGTTCTCCTCAATTACTGCTCCCAGCCATCTTACACATGGCAGCTAAAGCTCTGACTGACATGTCTTGAGCTTATAACCCCACCCACTTAGATTGGCTGGTTGATGATTACTGTAGCAGCATGACCTCATGTAATGTCATAGTGGGACAAAGTTTATATAAGAAAAGCTGCCATGTTTTTTTCCTCAGCCCATGTCCTCCTCAGGAGCAGATCCCATCTATATTATCCCCGCATCATACACCATCACTTAGTACATGCATGGCTGATATGTGAGCTTATTACTTATCATACTGCATATGCCTTATGTATAATGATGTGTATTACCTAACCTCACACCTTACAATACTATTGATATGGTGTGTTCTACCCCCTCAACGTGTACATATCACTGATTTATATGAGGTGTACTTCCTCACACACTGTAATCAATCCTATTGATATGAGGGTCTATTTCCTCACAACTGTAATGTAAACCTGATTGTTTGCAGAATGTACCCTACCTCATACTTAGTATATATTATGATTTATATAGGGTAGACTTACATCACACACTGTACTATCATTGATTTATAGGAAGGGTTGTAGTTCCTCAGAACACGGACATATCACCGAGTTGATGGCTGAGTTAAATTAGGTGAGTTGGGTATTTTTGTAGCCAATCCTCATGGCACAGATTATGGCAAAAGCATCCATGTATTATACACTAGTTTTATAACGATGTATTTATATATATCTTATATATATAAATAATATCTATAATATATGTGTGGCCTTTAGTTTTGTCCTTCATATTATGGACGTCCATGTATACCTTATGTGTACTAATATATACAGTCTCTAGAATACATGGTGTGATGTACAATACTGAGGGTTAACATGCCGTCTCAACTAAACGGTAAGAATCATTGTTATTATATTAACATTATCGCCATGAAATAGCTGGGATTACCAGACACATGGAAGTTTTACTGTTAAGATAATGAATCCTATTATACCATGTCCTTGTACACGTTTTATATAATAATGTCTTATGGGTTGTTTGTTTTTTTTTTGTTCTCAATGGTTGGTCTATGTCCACATCTTCTTTGCGACTTAGCTAGGGGGCTAGCGCTGTGGAGCTGGGGGATGTGGTTCTTATTATTTTTCTAATAGTCGCCCACTAGCACCAAAATCTTTTTGTACCCACGGCAGAACATAAAATAAATATACCTTTATTGATATTTTAAGAACAGTCAACTATGCAGTAAAAAAAAACACAAGCAGGCCGTGTCTAACCATGGGTATTCCAGGGGTTTAGGGGGTACTATCTTTTGAGTAATAATATAATGTAACTCTATAGGGGATTGATGAGTTCCCCCCTATTTGACAAGGTATATCATGAAAGCGACCCGCGATAGAAATAACCCATTTGGTCCTGTAGTAGACAGGTTTTCTTCAATGTTTATTCGTCTCTAAGAGTCCCTAGACTATATTTCTCTCATAGTCCCTACAATTTCGTTGGCATTAACAGATCACTGTCTACTGCTCTTAAATTTTACATGATCAGCTAAGCCCACCCGACTGCTTTGCCTGGACTGGCGTCAACATTTTCTCCGGACTCATCAACGTCAACAATTTCAACCGGACTGGGCTTCATCAGGGAATGGGGCTGACTGCCAACGTGATTAGTGTTTTTAAGGCGCGTATATAAACTACCCATAAACTACCCAGGGTTGTTATCATCACCTGTGTCGTTGAGTGAAACATTCGCGGTAAATCACAGCTGATTAATGTCCAACTAAAATTTTGTCGCATGCCAATACGTTGGTATCAGGAAGCCGCGTATGCTTGTTGAACCGCATGACCTTATGGGTCAAGCCGGACTGACGCCTGCGCTTAGCAGATCGGGTACCAAGGATGAAACAGATGAATGAACGCGCTTGCCCTCAGATTAGACCAGTAATAGAAGCGTCTCAATCGTATCCCAGGCATCACATAAAAGGATTATTGAAGTATTAAACAGATAGATTGCTTTTTTTTGCGTCTTGCTTGCCCGTAAGTGTGGCCCTGTTTGTTGGAAGCAAACGACTGTTTTTAACCGCTGGACAAACCCTTGAAGTTTCCAGCCCTTGATGGCCTCCTCAGGTGGATGGCTGTAATGCTCAGACTACTCCCTTCTCTGATAAGGAACAAGTTTCTTCTTCAGTCCGGTAATGAACAATATACCGTTTGTGGCAACCTCTTTTCTCTCCGAGAGCTCTGCTCATACAACTCTGTCTCATTTGGCATTCTTACACCCCTACGAAAAAAACCATTTTATAACTATTTTCCCTCTAGAAAGTTCTAAAAATTAATGTTTAACAGTTTGACACAAACCATGACTATAAATAATGTGATTCATAGCTTAGAACAAAATTAACAATACCCATGAGTTGGTGGTGGTGATGTTTCCACCTAGCGTTCTTGGTTGCTGAATTAGCCCGGCAGCTGACATTATATGGGAAAAGGTATGGGACAGCCATACCTCTCCCTCGAACTGGCCATTCAACCAATAGCTCCACTTTGTGGGAGAAGTGCCTTGGTGAGAGAGGTAAAAAAGATCCCCCAAGATCACTGAACTGAGCTCCAGAAATGCATTAGGGAGATGGGAAAGTTTCCCACAAAGTCAACACCTCCACCATTCGGGCGTTATGGCAAACTTTACCAACAGAAGCCTCTCCCTCACTGCAGACATCTAAGCGCATGCGTGTGAAAACATGAAGGACTCCCAGACATGAGAAATAATATTCTTGGCTCTGGAGATATAAGATTTTACAATTTGTGGTTTAAATTCTAAGTGCTGTTTGGGGAGAAAACCTGTGCTGCTCATCACCTGCAAATATATCCCAACAGCGACCATGGTGTGGGAGCAATCACCAGGGACTTAAATCCAGGACCCAGTGTTGCAAGGCTGTAATGCTAACCACGGAGCCCACCATGCACCCGTATGAGCATCTACTATTGAATACTGAAACATTGCTTCCAACCTGGTGTTCACCATCCACCTCAGGGAAACTTGGAGAGGAATCAGAACGGAAAACTGCAGAGGATCCCGAATTTGTTGGCATCCTTCCCAAGAATCAGTATAAGGTGGTATTTTTTGCGGCACGAGTGATCATTTTCGATGCTACCATTTTAGGACTGTGAAACCTTTATTCTAAGAACCATGACTAGAGGACATCCTTATATAAAACTAACTTTGCATAAAAACTAACAACAAATTTATAGATTTTCCAAATATTATAAAGTTGTTTTAATGATGGACCTATCAGTATATGTTTTGTAATGTGGGAGGAACCGAGTACTCCGGGGAAAACCCCCGCAAACAAACACGGGGGAACATACAAACCCATGCAGTTGGTGCCCTTGGTGAAATTTGGGGCTCTGCAAGACAACAGCGCTAGTCACTGAGCCTCCGGTTGCCCATATGGTGGCAGCATATCATCTTGCTGCAGAACGGGTCCAGCTGTGTCAGTCCAGTGGGGTGCAAGAAGGAAATCCACTTGTTAAGTTGAATACATCTTACTGCGGAAAATCCAGTGATGATCAAGTCGGTGGGGCAGAAATGAGATGAAGTCACACAGGAATCTACAGTCTGGCATGGAGAAGGTGGATGTTCAGAATCCCTAATAACACAAAGAGAAATAATCCTCATTAATTAAATCATCATTCCTGAATACAAGTGATTTTATAACCCCAGATATTTTATAGTATTCACTAACGTGTAGGAATCTCCCTAGACATGTAACCCTGACCAGCAGTATTTTGCATACTGAATCTTCATTCCTACTCACGTTGTGGTGGTTCTCCCATGTATGAGCCTACAAATGACAGGGATCGGGCTGGTTATGGAGGGAGCGCAGGCAATTTTAATTTCACAGTAAGGAACAGGATGGCCACAGAGAGTTTCATATGTCCTTTATATTCTGACTGGATGTGAGGACTCTCCTTGGTGTTTTGGTGTTTTGAATGTTCCTTTTAGAGATTAGCATCTCGCAGCAGTATTGTCTTGCTGTTACTTTCTACATGGCCATTTGGATAATATTTGGGCCACTCAGTCTGTGGTCTGTACCATGTCGTGGGATAATAGGGTGTCATACCACGCCTGACATACAAAGCTGAAGTCATTAGAGCTGTTTCAGCCTCGATGCTCATCTTGTAATCCATGCAGCGGCCTTCTGGCAATTTTAGGTCCTCCGGAGCTCCGCAGTAGACGTGGGGGAACTGCCGTCCTGTTCTCCCATCATCCAATTTATCTATATAGAAGAATGGATCCTTCCTGAGTTTCCCTTTAACTCCAAGCCGATTTTGTGGCTCTTTACACAGAGTCCCTTTGATTATCTCTAACAGTCTCATGGTTTTAGTGGCTTGGTAGTCAGGATGCTTGTTGATGACCGCAAGCTCATTTGTCCAGCGATTTCCCACTGAATGGGTAATATCCGTTGTCAATGTAGAATAAATTGACCCTAGAGCAAAGAGTCCACACCTCGTCCATAGTCCATGCAATTGACCATTTCCGGGGCAGCTACCCTGGTGTACCTGGCAAATTTCGACTTTTTGTCATGCACTCAGTTATTGCCCGGCCAAGTCGCCGATTTATTGGCCCTCTCTGTTCACCAGAATGTTTTTTGATTCCTTCAAGTCTCTGTGAATTATGGCTTTTCTATGGAAAACTGCAGACCACTAGGACTTTCTGCTGTGATGAAATCTAGATGTGTGAATATCTAGGACAGTGTCTTGACAATTAAATCATCAAGACTTCCGTTTGTGGGCCAGTTCCATCAATAGTTAAGACTTGGCTCTCAGTCTGAAGGCAGCCGGCCAATGATCAGAAAAGGGTTTCTCATGGATAGCGCAGGATTCCGCGCTCTGCCATGCTTACTTACCTTGGTTTAACAAGTAACTTATTGACCACTTTGATGGCAACATTTTCGTGTCCTGATGTGATTCTGTTGCCAACGACTTCCCAAATGCTCCTTCTCCAGTAGTTTGTGGAGGGTGAAGCATTTTCAGAGTAAGGGGACGGACAGTCTCCTTCTGATTAGATGTGGCCCGGCGCCTCTTCTTACAGAAATGTCACTTCTCACTCTTGTGGCATTTGCTTGACTTTGTTGACGGTTTTGGTGTCACGTCCTTTCTGTCCTCTCTCTCCATGCTTCTCGCCTTCTCGCTGCCCTGCTCATAATAAAATGAAAAAAAAAAAAAAACTGTATGGCACCCGTCCTCATAGCTCACGAGTTGTTCCTCTTTCCTCTTGTAGTGCGGACGATTGTTTTCAGCGTCAGCAATAGGTGTTTCCTTCCTGTCAGATTTCTCATGACGTTTAAGAAAAAAAAGATTTAATGTTATAGGACATAAGCTGATATGTTTTCACCTAATGTTGACCAAAGACTTCGTGCGGATTTATGGAGAGGCAGCGGAATATTTAATCTTTTGTTATAATGCTTTTCTTTCCCTGCTTTCATTTTTTTTAATCCCAAACAAAACCGCTTAGTCCCTTTTTCCCCCCTCGGTTTGATAAATTGGGCTGATCAGAAATAGCTAATACACTTTTTGCCCTTGCAACAATAGCAGTTCGGGTGAGATTATTTGTCACAAAAAGACACATCGCCCCCCCCACATTGTATATACTTTTCCCCATCATTTCCTACTTTGTCGTCCTGCCAGGCTGATGCTTGGTGGCGGGGACATCTCTGGAGGTCTCCCCTGCTCTTGGCTTCTATGTTCTTTTAACATACCGTCCTCATGCTCAGGATCTGTCTGTTCGTTCTTGCTCTTGTTGGTAGTGCAGGAGGATTTTGCTGTTCCTCGTTGCCTGTAAAGGTTCCTCCTTGTCAGGTGTTTCTTGTCCTCCAGTCCGGTGTTACTGTGCCAGGACATCACTAGAAGGTTCCTCCACCTCCTGCTTCCTATAGGACAGGGCATGCAACATCCTCCTGGCTGTGGACCTGGGCTGAATCTCCTGGTAGTCTTTGATATTGTGCTGACCACATCCATTCTGGGGGTCGCTGGTCCATCTCTGGCCATTTGTCTCAGCTCTGATCTTCTCCAGATTCCAGGTTCTGGTCAGAAGTCACATGGAACGTATAAAGAAGAATAAAGCATTGTTTTCTATCAATTGTTATTGTTCATTAATACGTAGCCAGTTATAGCTTAAGCTCATCCCATTTTTTGGATTCTGACTTGCGTCGCTTTATATGGGGTATTACTTTTTGAACACTTTCCTTATCAAAGCGATCCGAGGTTTGTTCTTTCTTTCTTTTTGCTATTGCTTTTCCTCACATGTCGTACAGCGCATCCCCAGTTACGTACAAAGATAGGTCCGGAAGGTTTGTTCTTACGTTAATTTGTAAGCAAGTCGAAATGTATATTTTATTAATTTGGTAAGATCCAGACAAAAAAAATTTGGCCCACGTGACATTGAGTTTAAAATAAACTTTTTTGCGTGTAATGGGACCAAGGATTAATCCATAAAGCTTCATTCCAGACCGACCTTACAAACTGATCATTGCAGTCTGGTACTATAATAACATCCAAAGAGCTTCAACCAGAGTCAGAGGGTCTGTCCTGTAACTATGGGTTGTCTGGAAGTCGGGTGTCCTTAATAAGGGAACCGCCTGTACTTCATTTGAGTGGTAAAATTGGCAGATTTGCATTTATTTACAAAAAAAGAAAAATTAATGATTTTTTTTTTTTAAAATTAGCCATTTTCTGATTCAAAATCTTGCTTTTTTCATGCATATAGATATACCCACTAAATAAGGTCGGCTGAATAACTTTCCCTTGCGTCTACTTTACATTTCATAATTTTTGAAATGTCTGGATAATTTTATTGATGTCCTACGTACGGCGCTTACAATCGAATATCGATTTTCCCTTATTTTCAGAATTTTGACTATTTTGGGGGATAATACTGTTTTAAAATGAATTTTACATATTTAACATCAGAACCACCTTATATCAACCCCTTTCAAATCTGCACCCCTCAAACTATCAGAAACAGCTTTTTAGAAAAGATTGTTTACCCCTTGAGATCTTCATAGTAATTGAATCAAAATGGAGGTGAAATGTAGAATAGTCAAATTGTGTTCGGATATACCTTCATTTAGCCCAAAAATTTACACTTTCCAAAAATAAAAGTGAACACCCACCTCACAATTGTTTGCATTTCTCTCCCGAGTACAGAGACCCCCCCATGGTGGCCATTACTTGTTTATGGGGGACGCGAGGCCGCCGCAGGGACGGAGCGCCCTGCCGCATCCAGTATGTTTGCTTCCTCATTGGCCCCTTTTGTAGGCTATAAAGTTTTTCGCGTTTTCGTTATTGGGGCCATGGTTGACAGCATTTTTTTTGCGGGATGAGATCTTTTTCCAGTGTCCCATTTTGGGGGGTTGTTTATCGATGTTACTGATGCATCCAGGGTAGATGTATTAGCCAATCAACACATGCATTGGCTGACATACGTGCCTTTAAAGATGAACTTCATAGACCCATCGTTCAGGCACTGCCAGCGCAGCTCTGGGGTCCTAATCGGACCCCAGGGATGCCATAGCAATGGGGTAAAAAAAAAATCGGCGGTCGCCCCCCCTACAAATGGATGAGCAGTGGATATTTCATCTTTTGTTTTTATGATTTTCTTTTCCTGCTTTCTTTTTTTTAAAATCCCAGGCAAAACCCATTATGTCCTTTTTCTCATTTTTGATAATTGAGATCAGAAATCAGGTAATACTACTTGTTGCCCATTGCAACCACAGCATTTCGGTTGCGATTATGGTCACTAAAGAACTTATACTCCTCCCCCATTTGTATATACCTGTCCCCATCATTTCCTACCTGTTGTCATCCTCCAGTCTGATGCTATTGGGTGCAGGACATCTCTGGAAGGTCCCTCCGCCTCTTGCTGCCATATTTCTGTACATACACGTCCTCATTTATCCAGGATCTGTTCTTCTTGTCCTGTTTTGGTAGTGCAGGAGGATTTGCTGTTCTTCGAGCTGATATAAGGTTCCTTCCTTGCTTGTCAGTTGTTTTCTTGTCCTCCAGAACCGCTTACGGGCCCTGGACAATCACTAGAATGTCTTCCACCTCCTGCTTCTATAGTATAGGGCATATACATCCTGCCTGGCTGTGGGGACTTGGCCTGGAATCTCCTGGTAGTCTGGAGAATTTGGCTGGACCCTCCATGCTGGGGGGCACTCGTCCATCACCTTGCCGTGGTCTTCATGCTCTGATTTTTTATAAAAAATTTAAAAAATTTTTTTCTCTAGATTCGTTCGCTTCTGTCAGAAGTCACATGGACTATAAAGAAGAAAAAAAGCATTGTTTTTTATCATCATTGATTTATTAAGTGATTTCTACTTCTTTTATAATATGTAGGAAATATTATTCCTCCTAATAGTCAGTTTCACAATTCCTGTAATATGCAAGGAGCTTGATAGGACTTTATGAGGATGTTATAACACATCCCCTAACATAACTCATGCGTCAATTCTGTTAAATGTTACTCCACCTTGTTTACACATAGCACCAGCTTGAATCTAAAGCTCGGTATGGCTGTACAAGGCCATTTCCGGAATCTCCATCTCTAGCTGTAACATGAACATACAACATGTGACCAAAGACTTTCCGTGCTGAGTTTTGGAGAAGAGCATGAATATTATATCTTTTTTTGTTGTGTGATTTCTCTTCTACTTTCAGTTGTTTTTTTAAATCCTATACAAAAACCTTAGTCCCCTTGTTCTCATTTTGAAAAGTTGATGATCAGGAATCGGGTAATAACACTTTTGCCGCATTGCAAACCAATAGCAGTGCAGGTTTAGATTATGGTCACGAAAGAACTTATACCCTCCCCCATTGTATATACTTTCCCCATCATTTCCTACCTTTTTCGGTCCTCCAGGCTGATGCTACTGGGTGCAGGGACCTCTCTGGAAGGTCTTCCTGCCTCGTGGCTTCCATATTCTGTACATACCAGTCTCATATCTCAGATCTGTTCTGCTCCTGTTGGTAGTGTCCGGAGGATTGCTGTTCCTCGTAGCTGATAGAAGGTTTCCTTCTTGTCAGGTGGTTTCTTGTCCTCCAGACCAAAATGTTACTGGTACCAGGGACCTCACTAGAAGGTCCTCCACCTCCTGCTCCCTACAGTACAGGGCATATCATCCTCCTGGCTGTGGACTTGGGCCGGATATCCTGGTAGGGGTTTGGAATGTGTGGACCACATCCATGCTGGGGTCCACTTGTCCATCTCCCTCTCCTGGCCCGTGGTCTTCAGGCTCTGATCTTCTCCTGATTCATGTTTCTGCTTCCTCCGGTCATGCAGTCACATGATAATAAAGAGAAATAAAAGTGTTGTTTATTCCCATTGATTAGTACTTCCTTAATGAACGTTAGCCAGTTTTATGCTTAAGGCTCAGTCCCAATTTTTTGGATTCTGCCGTGCGTCGCGTTTAATGGTATTACTTTTGAACACTTTTACTTATCAGCGATTCCGAGATTTGTTCTTTCTTTCTTTTTGCTATTGCTTTTTCCTCAAATTTTGTACATGCAGTCCTCAGGTTGCGTACAAGATAGGGTCCGGAGGTTTGGTTTCTTAAGTTGAATTTGTAAGCAAGTCAAAAATGTATATTTTATAATTGTAGATGCAGACAAAAAATTTTTTGGCCCAGTGTACATTTGGAGTTTAAAACATTTTTTGCTGTAAATGGGACCAAGAAATGATCAATAATGCTTCAAAACAGACCTTTACGCTGATGATTGCAGTCCTGGCTATAGTAGCATTCAGAAACTCACCAAGTCAGGGGGTCTGTCTGTAACTATGGGTTGTCTGTAAGTTCGGTGTCCTATAGGGGATCGCCTGTACTTCATTTGGTGGTAAAATTGCAGATTTTTGCATTTATTTCAAAAAAAGAAAAATTATGAGTTTTTTTGAAATTAGCCATTTTCTAAATTCAAAATCTTTGGCTTTTTCGGCAGATAGATTGACCACCTAAATAGTCGCTGAATAACAATTTCCCATGCTTCTCTTACATTTTCAGAATGCTCACGAATGCCCAGTTTTCCAACCGTCACAGTCTTATGGGTATAGAGGGTGTCGACGATGAGGACGATAAGGAAACACGGTTTCGGACAGTGGTGATTGTTGTCAGGTCAGGAAGTCCGAGGGAGGAGCGACAGAGGATCTAGGATGATGAGGTTACAAGACCCACTGGGTTGAATAGGCCGGTGAACAACACATGCTTCTGAGACTGAGGCGAGTCCTATAACAGAACCATTTGGAAGATGCGTGGTGGCCAGACGGGAGCGGCAGGGCCAGAGCTGGTGCATCACACACGCGCCAAATGTTTCCACGTATCTGCTCCCACGGCGAGGGCTAGATTTTCGTAGTGAACCCAAGGTACACAAAATCTTCCCATCTCACCCTGGAAGGAACGGAGTGTGAGAATGCATGAATACCAGCAGGCCCTTGTGCACAAAGCTTGAAACATATGTTCCCTTCTGACAGCGCTAGCGGCAGAGGCGTACTTCTGCTTGGCGGACAAGTAGCGCGATGGAGAGTAGGCGACAGGCAGCTTGTCCATCACTGGAGGGGTAAGCTTACAGAAGGCCTTTGGCAGTTTTAATGTCACCCCACGCAAGACCTGTCACCTGTCCCAGTCTCGGCAGAGTAGGGCTGATCTTTACAGAAAGATGGTGTGGGAGTACGTAGCTCTGACCAGGACCATTGTCCCTAAAAGATCACACAGCTTCTACACCTACTGGTTTCAAAGCTGGACATGTGCAACGAACTGGCGGTAGCGCCTTGGAGGTTCTTGCCTGCCCTGCCGTTAGCCTGTTATCCCAGCGGTTTTTTCAGTCAGCTTGTGGCATCATCATCACGCTAACTGTACCTCCTGTCGACTGACAGCGCTGATCAGGGCTGCGCTATCAAGATGGATAAGTCTGGATTTATCCTAATTTCCATCTCCACCAGGTGAAGGAATGCTCAACTGATAATTTATGCACTCCTCCTCAGTTTCTCCTTCTCCTCACTCTTTGTACACTAAACAGAGGAACGGCTATTTTTTGCCAGAGCCAACTGGCTGTAGCTATCGTACTCTATGTATTTATTTTTCTTGGAGGACCACCTACCTGCTCGTCCTCTGGTTTGAAAACTTTTTGGGACTCATCATACAGGCACTTATACAAATAAAATTGCTCCATAGCACCTCCACAACGTCCGTCTTTTTAGCACCTCCACACGTTGGTCCATAGTAGCTGCTCCATACACTCGTCCCCTTATCAAACGAGATGTGTCAGGCAGTATTTTGGGTTGTTTGTCCAATGCTTCCACTCAAACGTGTTTAACTTTGTCGCCACCGCTTGGTGATCCACAAAATCTTACTGGCAAACTTTTTCATTTCCCGATATATTTCAGCGATCTTTTTGCGCATCTGGTTACATCCCCTCACCCGCCACTAACCCAAATTCTAGAGACACTACTACCACTTGATCTTATACAAAAAGGCTCTTAGAAGATGCTGTTTGGGGAGGAGCCGAGAAGACAGGGGCTTGGACAGGCGAAAGCTCGCTGGCAGCTGGACCGCCAGCTCCATCCCCAAGATCCAACTAACTAGTTTTAACTGCGCACTTACTCTACTACTACACTTCTTCTCCCTACAGTCGTCCCCTTATACAAAGAGGTGTCAGGCAAATTTCAGGTGTTCACCAGATACATAGTGAACTCGCCGCATCTGTCGCCGCCTGCTGGAGACCTGAAGTGCAATCATAGCAGCGAATTATGGATGCCCATATGTCGCTCTTAATCAATGAACCATTTCCGAAAAAACTATTAAATAGAACCGCTATGCTATTCCATTATTCCTATGTGAAATATTCAAACGACCCCATCTGTTTGAAATTATAATTTTTTCAAAGTAACACTTCTTGCCCCCAGGCCCTTTGGGTGGAAGGAGCCGAGAGACAGGGCTGGCTTAACAGGTGAAAGCTCGCCAGGCAGCGACCAAGCTCCACATCCAAGATTAGGCCATCCTCAGAGGAATCCGCATGATGCCCCTCTGTTCCTGTCCATTTTGCCTCCACGATCCTATCCCCACAGCGTCCACCAATGTCTCCATGCGCAACTTTCAACTCTCTATACCCCAGACGGCTGGAGCACGAGAGGATATGCAGTACACCTCATCCCTTATCAAACAAGCTGTGTCAGGCCAGAATTTCGGGTGTTCACCAGATACATAGTGGAACTCGGCACACATCTGTCGCCGCCATGCTGGAGCCTGAAGTTGCAATCATAGCAGCGCAATATGGATGCCCCATACTGTCGCTCTAATCATGGAAGTCGTCTCCTGGCTGCCTCCACATGTCGTCCCCTTATCAAACAAGCTGTGTCAGGCTCATTTTTCGGGTGTTTCACAGATCGTTATGGAACTTGGTCACTATGTCGCCACCAGCTGTTTATCGACTAAATATAACCGTCAACCTTTTGTTGACATAGGAAATCATTTCAGCGCTTCTTGCTCACTCCTTTGGTTCTCTCTGCCACCCATTGGTTGAGAGCCATTTAGGGTATGCCGCGCCTCTGCATGCGTCTTCTATAGTGTCAGGGTCAATTATTGCATTTTTAGATGCTATCAGCCTCATCGGTCACTCTGTCATGGCCATGCTGTTGCCCATAATTTTGCATAATGGTGCGATTAGCAACCTCAAAGGCATCCATGCATGCTGCCCCTGCTGTTTCCTGTCCATTTCCGTGGTGTTTCCATCCTTTTCTGAGGTTCCCAGGTGTTTGGCCAAGCTTGCCCTGTGCAGAGCCTTGGACCTTGAAAAATCTCGAGTCTCCATTGACTTCATGGGGCCTCATATCGAGACAGCACCGAGCATCGGGAAAGTTCGTCTCGATCAAGAGCACACCAGCATTTAAGTTGCTCGCTCATCTCTAATTTCATTGGTCAATGCACTTTCGGGGAACTCGCGGGACCGGAGGTAATGTTACACATTTCTAGGGACATTCAGTTTAAAATGACAAAGTAATAATGATTTCTTTATGGGTTGTGTCCTTGCATCTGCTATGGATGTGACATAAATGGGGGGAGACCTCTTAATGGAGTCTTTTCCTATGTGTGCCATAGGCAACAAGTGTAGATTTTCATAAATGGGGAATTAGAGGAGATTTTGGATATTTAGGTTGTTGTGGGATACAGGGCTGGCTCCAGGTTTCAGTAGGGCCCCTGGGCGACAGAGCCTCAATGGGCCTTGCAGTGAACTCACTGGGCGGCATTAAAAATTCAGAAACTTAAACAGTCTACTGTCCGTAGTTTATGATACCAACAGCCCCCCTCATGGTTATTTTATTTGAGCCCCCCTCTAACCCTATGGATTGATAAGATATTTTAAAATCTTTTTATAAAATTTCCTTACGTAACTGGGCGTGTCTGGCCAAGTGCCAGGGCCCAGAGCTGCTGGGGGAAAGGGGGGCCCACATTAGGCTGTACGTAAGGAATTATTTTATAAAAAGAATTTTAAAATATCTTATAAATCCATAGGGTACGAGGGGGGCTCAAATAAAATAACCATGAGGGGGCTGTTTGGTATCATAAACTACGGAACAGTAGACTGTTTAAGTTTCTGAATTTTTGATGCCGCCCAGTGAGTTCACTGCCAAGAGGCCCATTGAGGCTCTGTCGCCCAGGGGCCTACTGAAACCTGGAGCCAGCCCTGTATCCACACAACAACCTAAATATCCAAAATCTCCTCTCATTCCCCATTTATTGAAAATCTACACTTGTTGCCTATGGCACACATAGGAAAGACTCCATTAAAGAGGTCTCCCCCCATTTATGTCACATCCATAGCAGATGCAAGGACACAACCCAGAAAGAAATCATTATTACTTTGTCATTTTAAACTGAATGTCCCTAAGAATGTGTAACATTTACCTACCCGGTCCAGCGAGTTCCCCGAAAGTGCATTGACCAATGATAATTAGAGATGAGCGAGCACTAAAATGCTCGGGTGCTCGTCTGGATAATTTATTTTGATGTCACGCGGCTTACAAATCGAATATCGATTTTCCTTATTTTCAGAATTGACTATTTTGGGGATAAATACTGTTTAAAATGAAATTTTACATATTTAACATCAAAACCACCTATATAATCAACCCATTTTCAAATCTGCACCCCTCAAACTATCAGAAACAGCTTTTAGAAAGATTGTTTACCCCTTGAGATCTTCATAGTAATTGAATCAAAATGGAGGTGAAATTTAGAATAGTCAAATTGTGTCGGATATACCTTCATTTAGCCCAAAAATTTACACATTTCCAAAAGATAAAAAGTGAAAACCCACCTCACAATTGTTATGCAATTTCTCCCGAGTACAGAGACCCCCCACATGTGGCCATTACTTGTTTTATGGGGGCACAGCGAGGCGCCGCAGGGACGGAGCGCCCTGCCGCAGCCAGTATGTTTGCTTCCTCATTGGCCCCTTTTGTAGGCTATAAAGTTTTCGCTTTTTCGTTATTGGGGCCATGTGACAGCATTTTTTTTTGCGGGGTGAAATGCTTTTTCCAGTGTTACCATTTTGGGATTGTTATCCATTTTTGTTGAAAGTTTAGGAATATTGTTTTTGATCGTGGAGGCAAAATGGACAGGAAACAGCAGGGGTAGTATGCATGGATGCCTCTGAGGCTGCCTAATCTTGGGATGGAGCTGGCGGTCCACTGCCTTTCGCCTGTCCAAGCCCCTGTCTCTCGGCTCCTTCCCACCCAAAATGGGCCTGGGGGCCAGAAGCGTTTACGGTACTTTGAAAAAATTATAATTTTCAAAGCAGGCGGAGTCGTTTGAATATTTCACCTAGGAATAATGGAATAGCATAGCGGTTCTATTTTTAATAGTTTTTTCGGAAATGGTTCCATGATTAAGAGCGACAGTAAATGGGTCTCCCTATGCGCTGGCTATGTTGCAACTTCAGGTCTCCAGCATGGCGGCGACAGTGGGCGTAGTTCCATATGTATTGGTGATTTTTTAACACCCAAAAATTCGTCCGACACAGCGCGTTGATAAGGGGGGACGATGTAGAGCTAGTAACGGTAGTAGTAGTAGATTGTAATGGTCTGCATTTTAAAACTACTGTTAGTGGGTGATCTTGGATGGGAGCTTGCGGTCTGTGCCAGGCGAAGCTTTCCCCTGTCCAAGCCCTTGTCTCGCTCCTCCCCTCCCAAACGCAACTTCTAAGAACCTTTTGTATAAGATCAAAGTTGTAGTAGTGGTCTTATAAAGTTTGGGGTTTAATGGCAGCGGGGGAATGGTAACAGATGTGACAGAAGCGTTACATAAATATCGCGTAAATACTAACAAGTTTGCCAGTATATTTGTGGATAACACAGCGTGGTGGCGACAAGGTTACAAGTTGGATGCTGGAAGCTATGATCAACATCCAAAAGTTCTGCTGACACAGCTCGTTTGATAAGGGACATGTATGTAGTGCAGCTTATAATGGATGACTGTTTGGAGGCCTAGCTATGGAATGATGTGTGGAGGTAGCAATTGGAGACAACGTGTGGAGACAATCTAAAAAGACTACGTGTGGAGCTAGCTATTGAGACAATTTAATAATTTGGATAGTGCCTGTATGTTGCCGTCCAAAAACTTTTCAAACCAGAGACGTAGGTGTCCCCTCCCCAAAAATTTAATACTAGAGTACTATAGGATCTATCGCCTGTTGGCCCTGGCAAAAATAAGCAGTTCCCAGAGTGCAAGTGCAGGCCCGGAGGGATCTGAAACCTATTGCAGATGTAGATGGTACCAGCTGAAACCTAGAACCTGAGTCTAAGGGGAACTCGTCTTCACCCAAAGCCAATCACACAGCCGGCGGAAGATCTTACTGCGGTGGGGTGCCACTATGTCGTTCCAGGGCTGTTGTGACTAGGCCCCGCAATGACAGCCAGGGGAGAGCAGCGTGGATGCAGGACACAGCCGGGCCTGGGATGACAGGAGGAGAGTACAAGCTTGGAAGGATAAGATGGAACAACGACCCAAGCAGACAGGGTGGACGAGGGTCTGAGGAGGAGCTGGTGATTGGAAGCATTGGGAATGCCTGGGAAACACAGAACCACCAGGAGGGCGTCTGGAAATGCAGAGGACAGCGAGCATCTCTAACAATGCTGTGAGGACAGGGAAAACACGGAGGCCACTGGAACGTGAAGGACAGACAGATAAACATGGAGGCATCTGAAAAAATCTGAAAGACCGGGCCTTCTGGAAACGATGGAAAGGGCTTTCTTTTCAACAGGAGACCGCTGAGGGAAGGAACGGTCTGGAAACCTGGAAGTCCATTAGAAATGATGAGATCTGGCGCAAGGAAGGAAGGGAGGGCCGGATATAAGAGCGAGGGCCGGAATGAGCCGCGCCCACAGGAGGACACTGGCCATTAAGGCAAGTAGACGGCGCACAAACCATAGAGAGCTGGGACGTGCATGGTTTAGTCGGAAAGCAGGAGCACTGCGAGAGAGGCCTGTCTTTCAAAAGAGCCCGCCACAAAGCGGCATGGTCTTGATGCATGGGGTGCTACCCCAGACCGCTTCTATCGGCTCATGCCTGTAGGCCGTGATGTCGCACACTAGAGAGGAGCCTAGACAAAATGCTCGGGTAGCTCGTTCGAGACGAAACTTTCCCGGATGGCCTCGAGTGTGCCTCGTCCTCGAATCAACGAGCCCCATTGAAGTCCAATGGGGAGACTCAGAGCATTTTTGTCAATTATTGGATGTTTTAGATGCTATCTAGCCTCATTCGGTCACTCTGTCATGGCCATGCTGTTTCCCATAATTTTGGCATAATGGTGCGATTAAGCAGCCTCAAAGGCATCCATGCATGCTGCCCCTGCTGTTTCCTGTCCATTTCCGTGGGAGCGACCAGTATGGGGCCATCATATTGCCGCTGATAGAGTGAAACCTTCAGGTCTCGCAGCATGGCGGCGACAGCATGGGACGAGTCCATAATGTATTTGGTGAGTTTTAACACCCAAAATTGCTGCCTGACACAGCTCGTTGATAAGGGGACGATGTATGAGGCGTAAGGTAGTCGTAGTAGATTGTAATGGTGCTGGCATTTTAAACTATGTTAGTGAGATCTTGGGATGGAGAGCTTGCGGTCTGTGCCATGCGAAGCTTTTCCGCCTGTCCAAAGCCCTTGTCTCGGCCCTCCCCTCCCAAACAGCACTTCTAAAACCTTTTGTATAAGATCAAAGTAGTTAGTAGTGTCTTATAAAGTTTGGGTTTATGGCAGCGGTGAGGGAATGGTAAACAGATGTGCAGCAGAAGCGTTAATTAAAATATCGCGTAAATGTTGAAAAGTTGCCAGTATATTTTGTGGATAACACGCAGTCGGTGGCGCAAGGTTAACAAGTTGGATTGTGGAAGACCATGAAACACCCAAAAGTCTGCTGACACAGCTCGTTTGATAAGGGGACATGTATGGTAGTGCGAGCTATAATGGATGACTTTGGAGGCAAGCTACTATGGAGATGATTGGGGGGCAGAAGGGAAATACTGTTTCAGCTTGTGCACCAGGGCCTGCTGGTATTCATGCATTCTCACACTCCTTTCCTCTCCAGGGGTGAGAGTGGAAAGATTTTGCTTGTACCTTGGGTTACACTTACGAAAATCTAGCCCTCGCCGTGGGAGCTTGACTACGTGAAACATTTGGCGCTGATGCACCAGCTCTGGCCCTGCCTCTCCCTCTGGCCCCACCACTGCCTCTTCCAAACTGTTCTGGTATAGGACTCGCCTCCGTCTCAGAAGCACTGTGTTCACCCGGCCTATCAACCCAGCTTGGGTCTGTCACCTCATCATCCTCTGATCCCTCTGTCTGCTCCTCCCTCGGACTTCCTGCCCTGACAACAACTTCACCACTGTCTGACAACCGTGTCTCCTCATCGTCCTCATCGTCCGACACCTCTATACCCATAGACTGTGACCGGTGGAAAACCTGGGCATTCGTGAGCATTATGAAAATGTAAAGTAGACGCATGGGAAATGTTATTCAGCGACTTATTTAGGTGGTAAATCTGCCTGAAAAAGCAAAGATTTTGAATTTAGAAAATGGCTAATTTTTCAAAAAAAACTCATAATTTTTTCTTTTTTTGTAAATAAATGCAAAAATCTGCCAATTTTTACCACTCAAATGAAGTACAGGCGGTCCTCTACTTAAGGACACCCGACTTACAGACAACCCATAGTTACAGACAGACCCCTCTGACCTCTGGTGAAGCTTTCTGAATGCTTTACTATAGTCCGAGACTGCAATCATCAGCTGTAAAGTGTCTGTTTTGAAGCATTATTGATCATTCTTGGTCCCATTACAGCACAGGTGTTTCACCAGATACATAGTGGAACTCGGCCCATCTGTCACCGCCATGCTGGAGACCTGAAGTTGCAATCATAGCAGCGCAATATGGATGCCCCATACTGTCGCTCTTAATCATGGAAGTCGTCTCCATGGCTGCCTCCACATGTCGTCCCCTTATCAAACAAGCTGTGTCAGGGTCATTTTTCGGGTGTTTCACCAGATATGTTATGGAACTTGTGAAACTAAATCAAAACGACACGTGTTAAGTAGCCAACAAAAAATCCAATTTTTATTATACACAATAGAAAACCACATACATATAATTACAAAAATTGGAAAAACATCAGACTGACAGGAGATAATTATATTTATGTGGTTTTCTATTGTGTATAATAAAAATTGGATTTTTTGTTGGCTACTGAACACGTGTCATTTTGATTTAGTTTCGTTAGCGTTACCTTGAGTTTTGGACTCCTCATGATTCCACCTCTTTAGCACGTTATGGAACTTGGTCACTATGTCGCCACCATGCTGTGTTATCGACTAAATATACCGTCAACCTTTTGTTGACACAGGAAATCATTTCAGCGCTTCTTACTCACCTCCTTTGGTTCCTCTCTGCCACCCATTGGTTTGAAGCCTGAGTCCATTTAGGGGATGTCGCCATGACACTCTCTGCTGCCGCTGCCTCTGCATGCCGCCCACTATAGTGTCAGGGTCAATTATTGCCTGTTTTAGATGCTATCTAGCCTCATTCGGTCACTCTGGCATGACCATGCTGTTGCCCATAATTTTGGCATAATGGTACGATTAAGCAGCCTCAGAGGCATCCATGCATGCTGCCCCTGCTGTTTCCTGTCCATTTCCGTGGTTTTTCCATCATTTTCCAAGGTTCCCAGGTGTTTGGCCAAGCTTCCCTGTGCAGAGCCTTGGACACTTGAAAACTGCTCGAGTCTCCATTGACTTCAATGGGCTCATTATCGAGACGAGCACCGAGCATCGGGAAAAGTTTCGTCTCGAAATAAAACGGCACGCCGAGCATTTTAGTGCTCGCTCATCTCTAATTATCATGGTCAATGACTTTCGGGTGAACTCGCGTGGACGGGAGGTAAATGTTAACCATTCTTAGGGACATTCAGTTTAAAATGACAAGTACTAATGATTTCTTTTGGTTGTGTCCTTGCATCTGCTATGGATGTGACATAAAGGGGGGAGACCTCTTTAATGGAGTCTTTCCTATGTGTGCCATAGGCAACAAGTGTAGATTTTCAATAAATGGGAATAGAGGAGATTTTGGATATTAGGTTGTTGTGTGGATACAGGCTGGCTCCAGGTTTCAGTAGGGCCCCTGGGCGACAGAGCCTCAATGGCCTCTGGCAGTGAACTCCACTGGGCGGCAAAAAATTCAGTAAACTTAAACAGTCCTATGTTCCGTAGTTTATGATACCAAACAGCCCCCCATGGTTATTTTATTTGAGCCCCCCCTACCCTATGGATTTATTAGATACAGCCCCCCTTACCCCAAGAATTCCTTATGTACAGCCTAATGTGGGCCCCCCTTTCCCCCAGCAGCTCTGGGCCCTGGCACTTGGCCAAGTACGCCCAGTGCTGGCGCCAGCCCTCTGTGGATAAATAATGGAGTATAATATCCTACCTTTCTGCTCCTCCAGAACGATGCTGCCGGATCCTGTGGCATCACTGGAAGGAGTCTCCTTCTTTTTGGATTTCTTTCTCCTTCCCCCACATAAGATCAGTCTTTCCCAGGCTTTCTGCAGGCTCGCTAAGAATCGTTGTGTTCGGGTTTTCTTAGGTTTTCCCGCCTTCTCCTGTGGTTCTTCAATGTGTATGACTTTCTCCTCTCCTCCTTTTCTCTCCAAGTGCTTTGTCTTCGCCTTTGCTTTCGGCATGATGCGCTCTCACATGTGTCACCTTTCACCTCCTGAATGTGAGTGCTGAGACCCTGAGCCGTGCGCCTGTATTTATACCCTCCGGGCATTGTGATGTCATCAGGTTCCGCCATTGTGATGTCACAGCTCCTCACCCTGGCTTCCCCATTGTGATGTCATCAGGTTCCGCATTGTGATGTCACAGCTTCAGCTCTCTCCAGCTGCCATGTTGTTCCACAATAACAAGAAGTGAACAAGTAACTGGGAGAAGCCATATGATAATTCAAGATATTGCATTGTAATTAAAGGGATCTTTGTCTCAATAATAATCACATATGTTTTCCTCTGTGGGGTCAGCTGGATTTCTAGAGTGGCTGGCTGTAATTGTGGCCCAGCACCAGAATTGTTTCACGGGGCGTTGTTCCTTATGACTTTTGGATATGGGATGGCCCCTCACTTCATCATAACACATCAAGAGGAAACACTGTGCCCAGTATAAATAAACACAAAACACTTTTTATTTTAAGATATTAAATAGGCCACAGCTTTATTTAAATCACAAGACTATAACAGTTAGAGGAGGAGGAAGAAGCCTGAAGAGGCAAAACCTGAGGTCGGGCGTTTCTTGGAATCTTTTAACCCCTTAACGACTTGGTCC
Organism: Engystomops pustulosus; assembly: GCA_019512145.1. Classification (NCBI taxonomy): domain Eukaryota; kingdom Metazoa; phylum Chordata; class Amphibia; order Anura; family Leptodactylidae; genus Engystomops; species Engystomops pustulosus. The sequence continues at coordinate 213,093,661 of CM033644.1, forward strand.
TTTTTAGTTTTTTCACTTCTATTTTTCACTCCCCACCTTCAAAAATCTATAACTTTTTTATTTTTCCACAGAAAGAACTGTGTGATAGCTTATTTTTTGTGTAACAAATTCCACTATTGCAATATTCCATGTTGTGTACTGAGAAGCGGGAAAAAAATTCAGAATGCAGTGAAAATGGTAAAAAAACGCCTTTGTGCCATTTCTTGTGGGCTTGAATTTTACAGCTTTCACTGTGCGCCACAAATGACATGTCTACTTTATTCTTTGGGTCGGTGCGATCATGGGGATAACAAATTTGTACAGGTTCTATAATGTTTTCATACATTTTTAAAAATTAAAACCTCCTGTACAAAAATTTTGCCATATTCTGGCGCCAATAACTTTTCATACTTCGATGTACGGAGCTGTGGGTGTTGTAATTTTATGCATCCTTTGATGCCGTTTTCATTGCTATAAATTTTAGGATTGTGCGATCTTTTGTTCACTTTTTTATAGATTTTTTTAATGTTTTTCAAAATGGCAAAAAAGTGCCATTTTCAACTTTGGGCTCTATTTTCAGTTACGGGGTAAAATGCAGTGAAAAATCGTTATTATATTTTGATAAATTGGGCATTTTCGGATGCGATGATACCTAATGTGTTTATGATTTTTACTGTTTATTAATATTTATATCAGTTCTAGGAAAAGGGGGGGTGATTTGAATTTTTAGGTTTTTTTATTATAATTTTTTTTTTTTAACTTTTTTTATTTTTACTTTTACTATTTTTCAGACTACCTAGGGTACTTTAAAGGACAATGACCCTAGTGAAGATCCTCACTCCTGTGCTTCACCACTTCTGGCCACTTCCAAAGCTCAGCCTGTTCACCACCATGAGGTTTAACATCCTCTATTAGTTAAAAATTTGTCCATCTGCAACTTCCACCCAACTCCTCCACCGCCACAGAAGAGGCCGATTGACACCTCAAATGAACTTGACCCCCCACCAAGCCGATAAATTCTAGTCCTCAGAGATGTATTTGCAAAACTCGCGAGGAAATGTCTAAGTAAAATAGTACAGCTCAAGTCTACGAAATGTAACTAACTATACAGTAATAACAGCAATAATAATCCTCTTAAAAACAGTGAAGCAGTAACCATGGGGGCTGGTATACCCTCTTCTATTAACCGGTTCGCGACCGCCCGCTGTGTATTCACGGCGGCGGTCGCGTTCCGATGCATGGAGAGGGCTCGCGGGCCGAGCCTTCCATGCCGGTAAGCATTCTCCAGGCATCGGAAGTTGCCCGTCGCCGGAATACAAAGAGGGACGTTCGCCGAACCGGTTAATAGAGAGGGGTATCCCAGCCCCCATGGTTACTGCTTCACGATCCGTCGCCCATATAGCCTCGGGTCTCACGAAGAAACGCAGCTACTGCGAGTACCCCCTTCAGTTACAATGTGCTATCAGCAAATGTACTGGTATGAGCGAGGTAAATGCACATATACTGCCATACTATAGCATGGCAGTAATGGTAGATCAATCAGGACACCCTAGGGTTAAGTACCCTGGGGGTCTGAAAAATAGAGGAAAAAGAAAAAATAGTTACCAAAAAAAACATGATAATAAAAAAAACGTAAAAAATTCAAATCACCCCCTTTCCCTCGAACTGCTATAAATCTAAAATAAACCAGAAAATCATAACAAAAGTCTTCCCCGCGCCGGAAAAGGCCATCTATCAAAAAATACCTCTAACGAAATAAACTGGTTTTCACTGCACTCTACAGGAAACATAGGGGAGAGGAGGGGCAAAAAGTCACGTGGCAAACCCGGCCTTTATTTTTTTTTTGCCATTTAAAAACAAATGAAAAAATTCTATGAAAGTGATCACAAAGGTCCGTACAATCCTAAAAAATAATATATGAAAACATCATCCAAAGTCGCAAAAGAGGACCACCCGCACAACTCTGAATCCCCGAAGTATGCCCAGTTATTAGCAGGGCAGAGAGACGGACAAAATATGAAGACCAATAAATTTTGCACATGAGGTTTTTAATTTTTGTAAATGTATGAAAACATTATAAACAAACATATACCAAAATTTGGGTCCGGTGTGGTGGGGCCGAAGATTGAGGTATCCCGTACATCGTAGAACGCACAAGAATATAAAAGGGCCCAATGTATGTGTGGCGTGAGAGGTTGAAAAGACCGTACAATGCTAAGCCAACAAGAATACGGACGGAATCAGGCTTTTTTACCACCCATTTGGAATTTTTTTAGACCCGCTTCCCAGTACAGTGGGGCAATAGGGAATATTCCATTGCGTCCCCCTGAACTGTACATGTGGTACACAAAAAAAATTAGCCATCACATAGCCTTTTTAAGTGTTAAAAACAAAAAAGTTACGTATAGATTGTGAATGTCCGGGGAGGAAAAGATGTGAAGGAAAAACGGGAAAGTGCCAGGGGATCCTGAAGGCTAAGGGGCACGTTTAAAAAGACACAGCATCCCCTCTTGCCTCTAGATCCGTGGTGGCGAACCTATGGCCAGCGTGCGGAGGTGGCACTCAGTACCCTTCTGGTGGGCACCCAGGCCTTCACACAACAAAGTTCCTGCTCTGGGAACCAGGATTCTTCCTCTCAGTGGACCCTGGAGGGAAGGATACAATCAACATTTCTCCATCTCTTCTATTGTCTTGGGGAACTCATGATGCCAATCGATTGAAAACTGTGATAAGGCAGGGATCCAATAGTACTGCTTAAATGTCCTGTTGACACTTTGCGAATATAGAGGTTTGTTTGTACTTGGGCACTCTATCTCCAAAAGGTTTGCAAGCATGCTCTAGATCATGGTTCCGACAACAGCTAAGCCTAGTTTTGATTCATCAAACACCAGGAATGCAACTCAGTCTATATAAACCAATTCCTGAGGAATCGCGGGCCAGTTTGTCGACTTAAGGCTAGCCCCATTTTATTGGATTCTGACTTGCGTTGCTTTATAGGTTATACTGTATTGAACTTGTTACTTATCAAAGTGATCTCATCATTTTTGAAAATGTTCCTGATAAATTTATTTGGATGTTCACGGGCGGCTTACAAATCGAACTTCTCTATTTTCTGTATTTCAGAATGGACTATTTTGGGGATGATAAATCCTGTTTGAATGAAATTTTAAATACCAATTAAAACCCCCTTGATAATCAAACACATTTTCAAATCTGCATCAGAAACAGTTTAGGAAGATTGTTACCCCTTGAGATATTCCCTGTCCTTGATATAGATAATTGAATGGAGATTGAAGGTAGAATGGTATGATTTGACGGTATCAGTTCATTTAAGCCCTTACAATGTACACATTTCATAGAGAAAAAAGAGAAAACCCATCTTTAAAATTTGTATCCAATTTTTCCTGCGTTACAAAGACCCCACACATGGGCCGTTACGTGTTTTATGGGCGCCACGAGCGGCGCAGCAGAAGGGAAGGAGGCGCCCTGCAGCTGCCAGGGACTGATAGTTACTAATTGGCCCATTTGGAAGCTTTAACTTTTGGCTTTTCGTTAGTAGGGCATGTGGTGGCATTTTTTTTGTGGGATGGAGAAAGCGTTTTCTCAAGTTGTTACCCCTGTTGGCGTTCGGATCCCCTATTGTTGACAATGTTATGCACTTTTTTAGGTCAGGATTAGAAAAGAAATCATTCTGTACTGGGATTTTAAAGTTCTTTTTTGGTTCAATGTTTAGCGCCTAATATCTGTTATCTTGTCTATGGGTGGATACACTTACGGGGATATAATACATGAATGTTTTTCTTATGTTTTACTAAATTGAAAATTAAACCTAATGTAGGAGACATCTATCATTTGACGTATTGCCGTCTCACGTGGCAAACAGTGTTACGTTTTGGTCTGGTTGATGGTACAACATATTGTACTTTGCACAGCACTTCTAGAGTACATATGTTTTTATCACTTTTTATTTATTGATTTTTGTGGGAGGCTTAAATAGGTAAAAATCATAATTTTTGGCCGGTTTTGAACGCTGGGTTTACGGCGATTCATTGTACGGGTCAATAATGCGACTGAAGCATTAAGGGGTTTAAACACCGCGGTCACCAAGTGGGCTAAGCTCGCGGTTTACCGGATGCTCGCAACAGATTACGCTGAACATCCTGCGAATAACGACTGCCGGTTAGGCTCAGTTGCAGCACGGGTTTAATATAGACGGAAGACCAAGAAGAGCATAGATGTAGATGTCATTGTTACAGGCTGACCAGATACCAAATTACGTCTTGAAAAGGAAAAGCACCTAATTGGGGCGCCACTTCCTTCTACTGGCATTCTCATTGTGTCTGCATAAGCTTCCAAGGACACCTGAGAAACGCACCATCTACACCGGCAAAGAGAATGCCCATTTATTCTGCAAGCCCGTGACATGCAAGCCCCAGGGCTATCTCAATAAGGGTCTGTAGAAATAGGGCCATTCACCTGAGGCTACCTCCCCACCAGCGGGTCGTACCAATGATCAGTATACCCCTCCACAAAGGGGGCATCCCCGTGAATTGGCTAACCACTCCTCTCAAGGGGGCCATACCCTGATGGGACTACCCCTCCACTCCAGGGGGCCATACTATGAGCTTACAATCCATCAAGGGGCCTTACCTGTGTTGCGGTATACACACTAGACACCAAGAACACAGAGTTTAAAAGGTTCCGTTTCAACAGTTGGGCCGGGTGTTATGTACTGGATTTGTTTTAGACAGACAAATCGGCCATTGGAAGGACATACCCAATTTCACTAAAAGATAACTTTCTTCGAAGTACCAAAACAAGAGGGAAATGGTTCAATTCCCATCAACACACTGGGCGTAATTTACTAAGGGCCATATCCCCGATTCGAGTTTTGTGAGGAGTTAACCAGAAAGATTTCAATGTTTGTGCCAATTTTCCTGTATGCATGGATTCGGCACATCGGAAACATGCCCACGGACTTTGTCGTGTAGGCGTTTGAGGCATGTCATATTTACTTAGTGCCAGTCTCCACAGCCACAGTGCATAATGGCCCACCAGACTTGAGACGGGTGCTCTGGTGTGTTCCATTCCTTGCGCCGTTTTTTTTTTTGTTTTCTCTCTCCGAGCATATGACAGGGCACTTGGGTTATAATCGCACTCTCAGGGCTACAGTGGCATATGTTACGGACGTGGTGAGTAGAGAGCTAGTAAGGGCGTAATAGAAGAATTAAAAACAATGATATATAGCTCACGGGGATCCACTATGGTCTACGGTTCTCTGAATAAGCATACGGGTTGGGCTACCAGTTTCCACCGAGGTGATGGAGTTGTATACCTATAACAAAACGCCTGTGATTATTAGGTGGCTACGTATATATATACGGTGGTGTGCGGTGATCGAGTATCCCACCAGTCATATTCCTCATTGGTACAGTACCCATTTTTGTCCGATAGACCCAGGCGTATGTAGAAGAGATGAGCCCCTTGTCCGGCGGTGTCCATCATACTCATTGGCTATGGAGGGAAGTTTATATCAATTTTTATTCTAATTTGGAGTTGGATTTTCTCAAGGCCGTTCGTCCCAATATTTGCAAAGGCCTCTGTGAGAAGAGCCAGAGAACGTGTATTTTCTCTTGTTTAGATTCGTTAAGGTGGAGTTGAGTTAATCAGGGGTGCCGCTAGGGTCTCTTATGCTATTATGACAGGCGTCTGTTCAACCCTTTGTCATTACAAAGTGGTTCTCTTGCTCTAAGAGTTTGTGAGGTATGTAAGGCTATCTTCGTGGGGAACAAATCAGTCTTTAATCCAGCAAAATCTGTCGAAGTTTAGGAAGAGGGTGAATGATAGGGCCATTTCGGAGTAACCTCCTTTGTCGTCCACTGTAGTTCAAAAATTTGAAAGGTTTGATAACCAAATTGTCTGTATGATTTGTATACAGGACCTCTCATTTACTTTCCCAGTATCCCCTCTTTCTCTGTCCGTCGTGGACATATGTGGGTTGCCCTAAAAAGTGGACCTCAGGGGGACAGTACTGGTGGGGTGGGGTTCCGTTTCAATCCCGCCCTGTATTGGGTCGGTGGTGCTCTCACCAAGTAAGGAGTAATGGTATTTGAAGTTCGACGGTCCCAGTGAGGTTCACATGTGATGTCACAGGGTCAGTGACAGGGGACATTACCTGTTGCTGGTAAGCCAGCATGATGCGAGGAAGGACCTAGTTTAGGTAAGGTGGGACGTTATCTGTTCTGCTATTTTGCATCGTCTATGCTCTCTTTGTGGGGTCGATAAATAGTGTCAGATTGTTCTGTGGTTTGAGGGAGGTTTCTAGATGGCCTCCCCAACTAGTCTTATATAAAGATAATAAAAGGTATTTTTCGGGACCCCTGGTCTATACGTCCCAATGGACGACTTGGCTGTCTTGAGGACAACTCCCCCCAGGGGGACCATACCAGGTAATGGTACCACTCCACACGGGGGACAATAAGCCTACTCACATTTAATCCTCATTCCCAGGGGCGGTTCGGGGGCCAGGGTACAGCGACGAATTAAAACGTCCCCTATAGGCCGGCAATGGGCGCAGGCACCGTAGTTCCGGAGAAGGGCCGCCATGTTCCTCTATTGGGAGGTATAATAGTAAATAACCAGCCTGCTGGTCTGAATACAGACCAAAAAGTTCTACCTGTTCCTATGTACACAGCCCCCAGGTTAAGAGGCAGTCCCAGCGAACGAGTCTTATTGGAGACCACATGAATTCATGAGGTGGACCCCCCTCACAGCCAGTCCAAAGTATGTGATAAATAATGGAAGAAAATCCCAGAATATAAAACAAGCCACATGTGTGGGTAATACAAAACTCCCATTGAATCCATCATACAAAGCAAGCAAACAGTCTCCACCATACAGCGGCCATGTCTGTAGGGGTTGTGGGAGGTAACTGGGGTGCAGTTCCACTTCTTCATTCATCGTTCTGTAGTGTGTGAGGTAAACTTGGTTGCAGTTACACTCTTAGTAATGTTAAATATGTTATAAAAGATTTCTCTCAGGCTAAGCCGCAATAACCACAGGGTATAAGGTAATAAGCTGACATGTGCAGTATGTCTGTCATATATAAGATGGAGGAAATTGGATTCATTACATGAGGAGAGATGGTAAAAATAAAATCAATAGTAATTATGATTTCTGAGGTAAAAATCCTATCTATACATGATGTAGAAGCTAATTCATACAAGTACATGATGTGTGAGGGGATGTGGTGACAAATGTATGAGATAACCCCAAGTATTATACTCCCCCTAGTGATGGAGAATTTCCAGCTCTTATTAGGGAGCGGCTCAAAGGCTCCTCTGCAATTAAGGACGAAGGCGTTATTCTGGCTCCTGAACGGTTTTCAGTATAAATATATAATAGAGGCCGAGGCCAGTCCGTCAAACCCACCCCCACTTTTAACCAATTTATTTTAAAGGCGGGTTTTAGTTGAGCAATGTCACGTGAAGGAGTTGGTCTTGGGCCGCCGGCTTGTTCGCAATGACCCATCACGGATTATCAGGCAGAGGACATGTGTAATGGATGTGTGATGAGACAGAAAGAGAAGAGAAGAGGAACAGGACAGCAGTGCTAAATATGGGGTCTCCCCCATACCAAAGTACCACACTAGAAACACATACTCTAGCCCCCTCTTCAGCAGAACCCACCCATAAGTAAATGAATACTACTCAATATTCTGCCAGCAATTTTAGGTCAACCATGCCAAACGTCATGTCTCAACTGTTATGGGAATCTGGGGGTCTGGAACAAGGTCTGTTACGCGAGTTAGGGGCAGCAGGGAGAGTGGAAGAAGTGGGGAGCCTGCAATATGAGCAGGGAGAACCAGCTTACTTACAGCTCTCCCTCTAAATCATTTCTTGCTAACATCATGCTGGAGACCCGGGCCAGGCTGAGGACAGCCATCCGTGCCGATACCACGCACAGTGACCCTTGATGTGCTTAGGCCACAACCGGCCCAGCCACCCAAGAGGAAGACGGCTAGGCCCTGGTGGGGTATGTTGCCAAGTTGGTCACGAACACGATTTTATACTTCTGTGCCGTATGACTTGAATATAGACCTGTCCTTTATTCAAATCTACTGTGATGCTCAACCCGTGCTGACATCCGGGTTTTCGGGCCCAAGTGACTTTGTGATTTCCCCAGTGACTGTGTATGACGGTTGAAAAATGCTGGCGTGCATCGCTGAGAGCCAGGAGGTTAAACCTGCAAAGAACTTGTCAGACTCAAATACATCCAGCGGCTGCCGCGCTTGAAGATTACTCAAACGAGCTGTGGCGCAGCACGGAATTTCAGCCCGACAACTCTTACAGCGGCCCGTCAAGTCCACCCCATGCCGAGTGGTGCGGGCGAGAACAGTACAGGGGAGGAGGAGCAGGAGGAATTATATGCGGCGCATGAAGCATGCAAAGACGGTCCTGTGAACTGGAGTGAGAGAATCGATGATCACGCTGAATCTGGTGAGCTGACATCTGGTACTGAAATCCTTTCGTGCACCGAGCTGTCAGGTCACAGCGGCTATTCATGATGCGACGATGGGGAAGTTAAAGGGGGGTGTATAGACTGTTTCCGAGTGGTTAATTGCGTCACATCCCATGGAATAGTGACTGTGCTTACTTGCCCAAGGTCCCCCAATTACTTGCACATCCCGAAGGAAACAGTGGTATCCCCAGCGCCTAGTAGGCTAGAGCAATCATGTCAGCCCAAGGAAAGAAGAAACGAACGGGGCACCGTCCCCAGGTACCTATAAGGTCTCGGAGCATGTTAAATAAAACAGAGCGACCATTGAGCCTGATGCTTCAGTACCAGTAAGAAAGCTCAGGACTCGACCATGAAATCATACTACCCTTTCTGTGGGCACCCAGGCCTTCACCCCAACACAGAGTTCCTGCTCTGGGAACCATGATTCTTCCTCTTCAGTGGACCCTGGAGGGAAGCTACAATCCACATTTCTCCATCTTTCTATTGTATTGGTGAACTCATGATGCCAATACGATTGAAAACTGTGATAAGGCAGGGATCAATAAGTTACTGCTTAAATTGTCCTGTTGCCACTTTGCGACATATAAGTAGGTTTTGTTTGTACTTTGGGCACTCTATCTCCAAAAGGTTTGCAATCACTGCTCTAGATAATGGTTCCGAACAGCTAAGCCACTAGTTTTGATTCATCAAACACCAGGATGCAAATAAGTTCTATATAAACCATATTCCTTGTACGAAGGCGGCAGCGTAACGGCATGACGTAGGCGCGTCACGCCGCACAGCCGCCAATCATAGTAATTGAATGGAGATGGAATGTAGAATTGTCTGATTTTGTCGGTTATAAGTTCATTTAGCCCTAAAATTTACACATTTCCAAAAGATAAAAAGAGAAAACCCATCTTAAAATTTGTTATACAATTTTTCCTGAGTACAAAGACCCCCCACATGTGGCCGTTACTTGTTTTATGGGCGCACAGCGAGGCGCAGAAGGGAAGGAGCGCCCTGCAGCTGCCAGGACTTTAGTTTCCTCATTGGCCCATAGGAGCGCCCTGCAGCTGCCAGGACTTTAGTTTCCTCATTGGCCCATTTTGTAAGCTATAACATTTTTGCTTTTTCGTTATTGGGGCCATGTGGTGGCATTTTTTTTGTGGGATGAGAAGCTTTTTCCAGTGTTACCATTTTGGGGTTGGCATCCCCTATTGTTGAAAATGTATGAACTTTTTTTAGGTCAGGATTAGAAAAGAATCAATTCTGTACTGGATTTTTTACATTTCTTTTTTGTGTTCACTGTTTAGCCTAATAATCATGTTATCTTTATTCTATGGGTTGATACAATTACGGGGATATAATACATGAATGTTTTTTCTTATGTTTTACTAAATTTGCCAAATAAAACCCTAATGTAGGGAAAAATCTATCATTTTTGTATTGCCGTCTTCCAAGTGGCATAACATTGTTACGTTTTTGTTGATGGTACAACATATTGTACTTTGCACCAGTCACATTCTGGAGTACATATGTTTTTTATCACTTTTTATTGCATTTTTTGGAGGCTTAAATAGGTAAAAATCATAATTTTTGGCAGGTTTTTAACGTTTGTTTTACGGCGTTCATTGTACGGGTTCAATAATGCGACTGCAGCATTTAAGGGGTTAAACACCCGCGGTCAGAGTGGGCTCCGATCGCGGGTGTTACCCCTGGATGTCAGCAATAGATTACCGCTGACATCCTGCGACTCCCGATGCCGGTTCGGCTCCAGTGCAGAGCCGAAGCAGCATGGGCTCAGCGCCATACTAGTACAGCACAGAGCAGTAATAGCAGGAGCCCGCAATGTACTGGTATGCCACTGAGCGCTAAGGGGTTAATATAGATCGGAAGACAAGAAGAGCATAGATGTAAGGGGGGGTCATTTGTTACAGGCTCTGACCAGACTTCCTTCCGCTAATATAAATTGTTGTGCAGGCCAACAGTTCAAGTTGAAAATTACGTCTTGAACAGGACCAGCACCTAATTGGGGCAGCCCACTCCTTCTAACACCTGAGAAAAGCACCATTCCTCCACCCGGCTCAGAGAATGCAATTTATTCTGCAAGCATGTGACATGCAAGCCCCAGGGATATATCAATAGGGTCTGTAGGAACTAGGGGCCATTCACCTGATGGCTACCCCTCCACACCAGGGGGTCGTACCCATGATAGTTACCCCTCCACTCCAGGGGGCCATCCCCGCAAGGGGTTAATATAGATCGGAAGACAAGAAGAGCATAGATGTAAGATGTCATTTGTTACAGCCTCTGACCAGATTACCAAATTACGTCTTGAACAGGACCAGCACCTAATTGGGGCAGCCCACTCCTTCTACGTCTTGAACAGGACCAGCACCTAATTGGGGCAGCCCACTCCTTCTACTGGCATTATTCATTGTGTCTGCATCAGCTTCCAAGGACACCTGAGAAAAGCACCATTCCTCCACCCGGCTCAGAGAATGCAATTTATTCTGCAAGCATGTGACATGCAAGCCCCAGGGATATATCAATAGGGTCTGTAGGAACTAGGGGCCATTCACCTGATGGCTACCCCTCCACACCAGGGGGTCGTACCCATGATAGTTACCCCTCCACTCCAGGGGGCCATCCCCGTGATGGCTAACCCTCCTCTCCAGGGGGCCATACCCCTGATGACTACCCCTCCACTCCAGGGGGCCATACTCATGATGGCTATACCATCCCCATCAAGGGGCCTTACCTGTGTTGGGTATCACTCGCACAAGAAACAGAGTTTAAAGGTTTCAACCAGTTTGTGGCCGGGTTTATGTACGTTTTTGTTTTAAGACAGACAAATCGTCCAATTTGGACGTACATACCCAATTGTCACTAAAACATAACTTTTATTAGAAGAACAAAAAGAGAAAATGGTGCAATTCCATCCAACACACTGGGTGTCATTTACTAAGGGCCCAATTTGAGTTTTTGTGATGGGTTAACCGAATATTTCCATTTTGTGCCAATTTTCCCTGTATTGCCCTGTTAACCGAATATTTCCATTTTGTGCCAATTTTCCCTGTATTGCCCTGGGATTTCGGCACATGCGGCACATGCCTACGGACTTTGTGTTAGGACGTTGCGCATGTATATTTTACTTAGTGCCAGTCTCCACAGCCCCAGTGCATATGCCCACGGACTTTGCGCTCGTGTGCCGATTTTTATTTTTTTTCCTCTCTCCGCGCATGACAGGGCACTTAGGTTATATCTCCCTCTTCAGGTGCTACAAGTGCGCATGTCTACGGACTTGGTGAGTAGAGCTAGTAACTGAGGGTAATAAGAATTAAAAAAATATATATATAGCTCACGGGGATCACTATGGTCTCCGGTTCCTCTGCATAGCCTTCCGTGTTGGGCTTACAGTTGCACCAGAGGTATGGATGTTTCATCACCTATTAACAAAACGCTGTGATTATTAGGTGGCTAGTATATATTAAGGTGGTGTCGGTGATCGAGTATCCCACATGTCATATTCTCATTTGGTACAGTCCCATCTATTTGTCAGATTGACCCATTGCTTATGTCTAAGAGATGAGCCCGTTGTCCGGGGTGGCAGCCATGTCTATGGAGATGGACGTTTCTATCAATTTTTTATTTGATTTGATTTTCTCAAGATCGTTCGTCACCATATTTGCAAAGGCCTCTGTGAGAAGAGACGTGTATTTTTACTCTTGGGTTTTAGATTCATTAATGGTGGAGTTATATCAGTGGGTGCCGCTAGGGTCTCTTCTGCTAATTCTGACAGGAGTTGTTCAACCCTTTCGTCATTCACAGTGGTCTCTTGCTCTAAGAGTTTGTGATGTTTATGTAAGGCTATCTTTTGGGCAAACAAATTCACGTCTTTAATCCAGCAAAATCTGTCGAAGTTTCGTACAGGGGTGAATGATAGGGCCTTTCGGAGTACCTTCAGTTGTGTCTCACTGAGTTCAAACTTTGAAAGGTTGATCACCAATTCAGTTGTGTCTCACTGAGTTCAAACTTTGAAAGGTTGATCACCAACTTGTCTGTCTGATTTTGTATAAAGACATCCTCATTTACTTTCTACTGTATCCCCATCTTTCTCTGTCCCTTAGGGACATATTTGGGGTTGTCCCTAAAAAAGGGACCGCAGGGGGAAGTCTCTGTTGGGGGTTCCTGTTTAATCCCGCCTGTATTGGGGTGGTGGTGCTCACCAAGTAAGGGGTAATGGTATTGTAAGTTCCCGGTCCCCCAGTGAGGTTCACATGTGATGTCACCAGGTCAGTGACAGGGACATTCACCTGTGCTGGTAAGCCAAAGGAAATAGTTAAAGGGGTATTCCGGGAATATGAACGTCTGACACAAATACCCTTGATGATATAAATAAATGAATACAACAATACTCAATGTCATTAGTCACAAAATGGAGCTAAAATAATATGATTTTATGATTTACAAAATTTATGGCCTCTCTAAAGTAGGTGGAGTTATCACTAAGATGGCCGCCACTGGAAACTACAAGTTCCATGATCCTATAGTTCTCAGTAACTCCTCCTCCCTCTTATGCTCTGCTAACAGTGATGATGTAACAGGTTTTCTTGCTCTGTTACCATAGTAATGATGTGTAACTGCCATCACCAAAACACTGGCCATACTGGATGCACTGCAACCAACCGACTACAGCCAAACGTAGTGGTGATCACATGACCCTGCCCAGGCAGGTACAGGACATGTGATGTGGACATGTGACCAGCGGCCATCTTCTTTTCTGCGACGGACCGCGCAGAGGAAATTAACGGACTGATTAAAGGGCCAGTAGCATTTAAATTCTTCATTACAGTCTATGTCAGCAGCATTTTCTGCCAAGGGGAGCAAAATTTTAAATCACAACTAATTACACATTAGCTTATATTTTGCAGAACCCACCCATATTAAATGAATACTACTACATAAAAATGCCAGCGTTATAGGTCCCCCCATGCCAAAGTCATGTCCCCCTTGGCTTATGACCCTGGGGTGTCTGGACAAGGTCTTGTCTACGCTCGTTAGGGTCAGCAGGGAGATGGAAGAAGTGGGGAGCCTGCAATATAGAGAAGGGATCCCTCTGGGATACACTGAGTATTTGTGTGTTAACGGATCTTGGGGTAGGCGGTAAAGGGAAGGCCTGTGGTGTTAGCTGCAGCAAGGAACAGGCTGAAAAGGTTATTCCTCCAGGCACACAAAAGGTGATGGATTGCTTGTGCAATGTCCCTGCCAATGCGTATGGCAGAGGAGTAGTTGCGAATAAGCCCTTTTACTATTCAGTACATTAGGGTCAGCAGGGAGATGGAAGAAGTGGGGAGCCTGCAATATAGAGCCCCAGGGAGAACCAGTACTACAGCCTCTCCCTCTAAATCATTTCTTGCTAACATCACCTGCTGGAGACCTGCCAGGCTGTAGGACAGCCCTCCAGTTCCTATACCAAGCACCGTGACACTAGCGTGCCTAGGCCACAACCGCCAGCCACCCCAAGAGAAGGCTAGGCCCTGGTGGGGGATGTTGCAAGTGGCGTCACGAACACGATTTCTACTTCTGTGCCGTATACTTGCACTATAGACTGTCCTTTATTCAAAATCTACTGTGCTGCCTAACCCTGCTGCCATCCGGGTTTAGGCCCAAGTGACTTTGTGCTATTTTCCACATTGACTGTGTTATACTGTTGCCACATGCTGTCGTGCATCGCTGCAGCGCTCCGGAGGTTAAACCCTGCAAAGAACTTTGTCAGCTCCACTACATCCAGCGCTGCCGCGCCTGAAGCATTTACCACACGAGGCTGTGGCGCAGCACGGAATTCCAGCCCGCCAAATCTTCACAGAGGCATCGTCAAGCTCCACCCCCTGCGCGTGTGGCGCGAAGTACCGTGGAGGAGGAGCCGGAGCATATGCTGCGCCTGAAGCCTGCCAGCAGTGTCCTGTGACTGGAGGAGAGCACCGCTGATCACCGCTGAATCCTGGCTGCCTGCTGACATCGGGGACGGAGTCTTTCGTGCACCAGAGCTGTCCGGTCACCGCGGCTAATCCTGAGTGAGTACCGCTGGGGAAGTTAAAGGGGGGTAGAGATTGTTTCAGATGCTAGGTTAATTGGCTCACCTCCCAGGGAATAGTGACTGTGCTTTAAAGTGCCCAAGTCCCCATTACTGGCCACAGCCCATAGCAATGGACAGTGTGTATCCCTCAGCCCTCAGTAGGCTAGCTCAATCATGTCAGCCCAAGACAGAGACACGGAACCGGGGCAATTCCTGTCCCCCGGTTCCTCCTCAGGGTATCGGAGCATGTTAAATCCACCAGAGAGCCCCTTGAGCCCTGCTGCAGTCAGTATCCCCGTTAAAGGGACCCGCTCTCCGGGAAGTCAAGTCTTGGCCCCGAGAACAGCACTAGAGTGTGGTCCAGATTCTCAATAGGCTGCGCAACACCTTTGACAAATGTACTGCCTCAGAGTTGAAGCAGAAGTTCTACGGAGAAAGACAGAAGCCTCAAGAGTCCCTCAGAGACTTTGCCCTACAGGAGACATGGAAGGCCATAACCCGCCTTGATCCCAAAGAGGCTGAAAACTCTGACCAAACCATGAGGGAACAATTCATTAATGGACTTGTTGATAGAAATCAAAGATGTCAACTAAAGATAATCTCCTCTCAACATGCCCAGGCCTCCTTTCTTGAGTTCAAGGAAATTGCTATTGACATATTAGGGGACCGACTGCCCGCTGGACCGCAGAAAGATTCTGAATCTGTGGAAATGGAGGATACTGCTATAGCTTGTCATCCAACACAGCCGACATCACCGCCTCCCGCGGCTGCGAAAGTTGCTGTCCAACACAGCCGACATCACCGCCTCCCGCGGCTGCGAAAGTTGCTGTCCTAGCAGAACAGGTCACCAACCTGGCGGATACCATGAGTAAAATACTCGACCAATTGTCCCAGTTGGAAGTAACCGTCTCCTCCACAAGGAGGAAACCACCAGAGGACTCTGTATGGTCAGTCACTCCTCGTGACTCCCCAGCCAACCAGAGGACTCTGTATGGTCAGTCACTCCTCGTGACTCCCCAGCCAATCCGCGCCCAAGGGAGGCAAAGTCCTTAAACACTTGAAGTCAGAAAGACCGCGCCCAAGGGAGGCAAAGTCCTTAAACACTTGAAGTCAGAAAGAAACCCCGCCAGTGGTGCATGAAGAGCATGGATGTCGTCGGTTAAACTCCAAACCCATGGAGAACCTTTAAGTCCCTGAGATGCTAACTGGATGTCCAGGTTCGTGGGGACTCGCCCCATGGTTCATGTGACCATCAACGGGGTAACCGTTAGTTAGTCTGGGCTGTGACTGAAAAAAGTTCAAAGACTACCTAGCTGCTTCCTTCTTCACTGTCTTCACAGACAACAACCCCTTGGTGCATCTGAACACTGCCCGGCTTGGAGCCCTGGAGCAGCGATGGGCTTCCAGGTTTGTGAACTTCAACTTCACTATCAAGTACTGGGCTGGCAAGACCACGACAATGCTGATGCTCTGTCCCGACTCACTGACCAGTAGGAGGGACTCTCCACCGATGCTCAGTGGGAAGATGTGAAGATGCCAGCAATCTATGCCCGGTTTGTGCGCCAAGAGGCCCAGAGAGTCTACTCCTTACCCTCAGAAGCAGTACCAGCTACCCCACCAGAAGAGTCTGTGCCACCGGCAGAAAAAGGCCTCTGGATGAGTCTGCAGGCTGATAGCCGCGCCATAGGAGAGCTTATGGACTATCTCTCTAGTGGGCGAGTGCCTGAACGGATTTGTCGGAGGAGGGACGATGGGGAATTGTCCCAATTGTGGTGCCAGAGGAAGACTCTGAGTATGCATCAGGGCCTGCTGAAAAGGAGAACTCTGGATCCGATCACCTATGACCGGCTGTATCAGATTGTGATCCCAAGATAGGGATGCCAAGATAGTGCTGGATATGTACCACGACCAGTCCGGATACTTCGGCACTCAGAAGCGTTTCTACTAGGTGAACATGAAGCCCGACATCGAGACCTGGTGCCGGGAATGCCCAGCCTGCACCATCGCAAAAGGGCCCCTCTACATCCCATTGTGAGCCAGTGGCCTTTGGAGATTCTGGCTCTGGATCACGTGAAGTTGGAGCCCAGCAGATCCGGTCACACCGGTCGCCCTGCCAATAATCAACCACTACACCAAGT
Source organism: Engystomops pustulosus (assembly GCA_019512145.1). Classification (NCBI taxonomy): domain Eukaryota; kingdom Metazoa; phylum Chordata; class Amphibia; order Anura; family Leptodactylidae; genus Engystomops; species Engystomops pustulosus. The sequence goes on from CM033644.1 coordinate 213,110,359, forward strand.
TTGTGGTCGCAGTACCAGTCAGACACTTCTCCACCAGGACCACCACAGCGGCCCTGTGGAAGAGCTTCATTCTCCCTTATGGCCATATCCCTGCGTCTGGCGGATGCCAGAGAAATTGTGGATCTTCGGGTGGAAGAAGCCCGAGATAAACAAAAGAGAGACTTTGACCGCAATGCCTGTGCTGGGCCCCTTGCCCCCGAAGAACGAGTGTGGCTGAAAAACAACCATCCCACCAGTAAGCTACATGGGCGATGGGAGTGTGAGCCATACCTAGTTAGGGACAGTCTCTCCCCTGAAGTCTACGAGATTTCAAGAGGAGAACATCCATCCCTCCGGGTACACAGGAACCGGCTGAAGAGATGTCTACGATCCTTCACCCCTGTGTCAAGTCCTATGACCCCAACTTCCAGTCCAAGAGCCCCATTGTGTTCATCTACCCCCAGTTTCCTTGAACTTGTGACTGTGCCTCAACTTTGTGTGATTGTCTCTACTCCAGCGAGAGTTACTCCAGAGAGGTCATCACCCCCGCTGCAGTCTCCCGCTGCTGCCTGTGGAGGATGACCCTGTCCCAGAACCTGTTGCCCCTGTCGTCTCTGAGGAGCCTGCGATCCCTACTCCAGTGCCCGATTGAGACAACGACGAAGAAATGGTAATTTTCTCTCAACAGGGACTCAGGAGATCTCAGCGAGAGACAAAGGGGAAACCTCCTGCATACCAGCTGTCCCAACACAAAGATCGGAAGCCGAAGGCCGTCTGCTTTGCCGATCCTGAGCTACTCACTCCTACTGACTGCAATTCAGATACTGAGTAACCCCTGATGGGCTGTAGCCCTTACCAGGTACTGTAAATATATTGTATATATGACTTTGTCTGCTACTCCCAGTTGGGCTGAGCACCCATATACCTTATAGAGCCAGAGACTTTCCTGGGACTCTTTCCCCTATTTATTTATCTCAGTCAAGAGACTCTCCTTGAACTGCTCACTAGTATTATATGCTACATTAGCATCAACATCTGCTGATGTAGAGATGACTACCAAAGGATTCTGTCCCTTTACATCCAGAGTAGACCCTTTGTTTACTGCACTTTTCCCCGAAAAAGTTGCCAGTGACTTTTGTGTTGCACTGAATGTTCTTTATTTGCAGGAATGAGACATTCTGTTTGCATTTATGCCTTTTTCTCCACAGGAAAATGGCCATTGTGGCACTTTGCTATTGCTACCCTGAGTAGCCATTCTCATGTAACGTTTGTAACATTAAAGTAATGTACCCATTGGGCTGCTAAAGCCAATGCATGTTATATAATGTTTGCACAACTGTCATTTATTGCCATTTTCATAGGCTTTGCAGGTGATAGTATGACTGTGTTGCACCTTCTTTTATATGTAAATCCTGACCGCAAGCTTATGCCGAGAATCTGAGCTCAGTCATTGTGTGGCCTCTGTAAACTGTGGGTCCTTAGGGGACCGCGGGGTATTCATCCAGAAATACCTAGATGTCATACACTCAGGGTAAGACCGTCAGATTGCAGGTAAAGTGTACTGTATGTATTGCATGTACTTAAGTATATTACTATTTGTCGCCACGGAAGAAGAGTTTTCGAACAAATAGTCAGGCCTTGGTGCAAGGAGTGGATTACAGGACATGACACCACACCTTTCCCACATACGGTTGGTTTAAGGGGGTTAGCTAACAACTGTCACATATGTTTGTATTTATGTACTTAGTCCAACACCAACCCAGGTGCCTGTCTCCAGGACCATGGGCGGTTTGTCCCCTACACTGCACTTAGCCAGCACTTCCTCGAAAGTGCAACCTTTCCATCTATACCCCTAACGGGTGTTATACACATGGACCCTCCGGAGGCCATCTACTGGACAGCGTTGGTTCTCTTTCTCCACATCTGGTCCAATAGTCGAGCCGTGGGCGGCTCTTTCAATTGCCCAGGGGGTATGCCCTGTCCCTGCCAATGCACATGACAGAGGAGTAGTTGCGAATAAGCCCTTTTACTATTCAGTACATAGAGAGGTAATTAAGCAGCGGTAGATTCTGCCTGCATAGGCAAGTGTTAAAGCAATGTTAATGTTATCATCCAATGATGTTCCACTATTGTAACTGGAGTGTGATTGGAGGAGGAGAACACCTGACTAGGGAGTAACTAAACCCTTACTCAGGGGAGGAGTTAGCTCTCTTAGGATCCAGCTTCTGACAGAGAAGCACCTCTTAGAGCACATGCTCTGCTCATAGGCCTCCTAGGCCGCAGCAACCACATACAGAGTGACACAGAACCGTCACAGGACAAAGCTGCAGCTTCCAGGATTGGACACAGCTACATTCCAGCCTGCCCCTGCATCCAGGCTGGTGACACAACTCATGAGGTTCCTCTCCAAAATCACTCCAGTACTGCATTTGTACAGAATCGTTTGGCGTGTTGTTACCGTTGGTTGAATAAAGAACTGTAAGTTTACTTTTATGGACAACATTGCCTACGTCTGGTCCCTGCTACAGCTGCATCACCATCAAGGGGCGCCCCAAGTATCTACCAGGGACACATACTACAGACTCTAAGGGCTGCCCCAGGGAGAACCAGTACATCAGCCTCTCCCTCCATATCATTTCTTGCCAACACCACCTGCTGGAGACCTGCCAGGCTGCAGGACAGCCCTCCAGTCCCATACCAACTAGCGTGCCTAGGCCGCAACCGCCAGCCACTCTGGTATTCTGGGCCCCGGCTGCATCCAGGCCCCAAGAGGAGGCTAGGCCCCGGTGGGGGGATGTTACACTTGGCTGTGGATCTGGAATTTGGAGAGTTGTGGCAAAATTATGCACCTCCACTTTATCGTAGGTCATCTTATACTAGAGTGTATATATTTTAAATATTATTATTCCTGTTGAAGTAACACATTACGCCTGACACCTCCCCCATGAGACAAGTTGAGCAGCATGCCTCAGGCAGCAGATTCAGGTACTCTGATGAGGGCTGCATGTATGGCACCAGAAGCAGCTGTCTCTGAAGGTTATTATCTATCTCCGCCTTATTTCTTTCTGTACAAATTATTGCATATGGCACATGTTCCCAATTCCTTACGACAACATGTTTACTATAATTTTCACCAGAAAATGGTGCAAATTATAGCTGAAATCTACACCCGCTCATTGAAAGCATAGAGAGACATCCTAAGAGGCTTCATTGACTAATCTATAAAACGCCAGGCTTAGTAAATGTATTTCTTATGTTTTTAGTTGAAGGTTATTCACAGTTAGTTTCCCCGGAGTCTCGGTCTGGCTCCGGCACTCACCTATGCTCAAACATCCAAGCAGGAAGGCGTCGGATCAATATCTCACCTCGCTCCAAGAAGAGATTAAAATCTGAAGCTACTAGGTGAAACATGACATCTGAGACAAGAAATAAGAGCAAAAATAGACAGAAACAGTAAATGTGCTGATGGAAAGGTGACAGGTGCCGCGTGTGTTACATGTGTGTTATATCTGTACAAGATGACACTGAATTTAAAGGGTCATTATGGTTATTTAGGTAATATCTATCTAGTTTATGAGGGCCTGATAGGGCATAATTCAAAATTACTGGAATACCCCTTTAATGAAAACTGTCTAAATCGCTCTCCTATTGGCTCCCACTAGTGGTGGCCACAAATCATTTTGACATGTAAATTTATTATTGAGTATGTGTAGGTAGGTAGGTAGGTAGGGAAAAAAACCCTAAGCCATCACCATATAACGAAACAAACTCTGGACCCACCATAAAAATCTGATTAGTTCATATGACCACCATGAAAACCTGTAGACAGTGTTAGGTAATTGGTCCAGGAGATCTGGGTAATCATACCTTATTGTGTGCTGTTAGTAGCAGCAGGACTATGAAAATGGATTGCACAATCATACTGAGTTTAAGCGCTAGTATGCATCTGATTTGAGTGCTACAGCAGTGCTCAAAGAAGATGGGAGGGACTGTGGACAGGATCAGTGCAGAGAGCTAAGAGCACAGCAGTGTGAGCACACAGCTAGGGTGAAACAATAATCTTTGAAAATAAATCCAAACTAACTACTGCAGTCTGCAGTTATGAATGGTTAAAACCACTGAAACTCCTGGTAGACAACCACTTGCCAAACAAAAGCTGGACAGTCCATAAGATGATTTTCCAGTTGGTTATTCTTCTTTCGGATCCAGTGATTTTCCCACAATCCCACATTGGGAATATATATCCTATAGTCCCTGGCAGCTCTCCTGGTATCTCTAGGGGCTGTGTGCTGCTTACTTTTCTGCATAAATGATCACACCTATATATCATGATGACACCTGTCCGTGTACATCCTATTAAAATTCAGCGCAACTTAGATGTCTTCTTGCTATAATTAATGGGATACACTTCCTTGCATCTTGTCAGCTTTATTTAGGGTAACATACCTCTGTATGTTTGCAGATTTGCATTTCCGTTCATTATCTTAAGTAAAATTTGCATTTTTTTCTACTACTCAAAAGTATTGTTAGACAGTGTATTAGGTCCATAACAGAACCACAGTATATATACTCGAGTATAAGCCTAGTTTTTGAGCACAAAAAAAATGTGCTGAAAACCCAAACTCGGCTTATACTCGAGTAAATAAAATATAGGTTTTACCAGGTTTTTGTGGTACAATTAGGGGCCTCGGCTTATACTTGGGTCGGCTTATACTCGAGTATATACGGTATATTAATTTTACACCAATGACTTATTTGTCTGGGGGACACTTAAATTAGTATTCCAGGTACCGAATTTTTCAGACTATACAATGCACTATTTAGCATGAAAAATACTTGCTAAAAAGTGCATGTGTCTTGTAGTCCAGAGTTTAAGAGGACCCTCTATGGACAATGGAACACCACATGTGACATAGAGGAACTGATGTCCCGTTGTACATGGAGATCAGTGGTGTAACTTTAAGCTGCCAGGCCCCTGTGCAAAATGTTTGCCAGCCCCCAATTATACTGTATTGTTCACGGTACTTGTCCTCTGAAATAGGAAAAACACACCATATGGGCCGCCAGGCCTCTTGGGTCCGGTTGTGACCACACCCCCTTAAGTTACGCCCCTGATGGAGGCCACTGATTTTCTGAAGCATGTCTTGGCCGGACAGAGATTCCAAAGACCGGAAGTAGTAGAGCAATGCAGGATAGAAAGCAGAATTCTTACCAGAATTTCCCCCCAAAAAATCTAAGGTGTCTGTAAGTTGTTTCCCTTCCATATATACAGACCAAGACTACACACGTGATATTATAGTTAAGAGATTTAATACAGATTCTGGGGTCCTACAGCTTCACATTACACCTCTTACTACAGTGACTACGCCCCTGAAAGTGACTACGCCCCTGGATTAGATATATTGACAGTTTCTTAAGTCAATACAATTCAGTAACAATATGACTGTCTTAGACTTTTTCACATGGGACGTAATTTATAGAACCAACCACATTAGAGGTGAAGAATTACCCAAGATCTCCCCATCAGATATGATTATTATCAGTGATCTCTATCTCAGCAGAATGAGGACATTGTTATTATCTTATCTCCGAGTAATGACATCTTATCAGGATCTCACCGTAGCACCCCGGAGGATAACCTTTGTTTCTTCTCTCCCTCTACTCCTTATTTCACAGTAAGATCCTTGATAAGATTAAGATAAGTGATAATTGGGAACTCAAGGACGACCAGAAAATGCCTTACCCTTCAAATTATTGGGAATTACTTAATAACAACCAACATAGAGTCTTCAGCCAAAAACCCACCCACATCATATGCTGCAATATCATAATATCAATAGATTGTAATTTAACCCCTTCATGCCCACGTCATTATACGTTTCTGTGTTTCCATTTTTCTGCCTCCCTAAAGTTGTAACTGTTTTTTACTATAACATTTACAAAGCGATATGAGGGCTTGTTTTTGGCGGGACAAAGTGTACTTTCTATTGGCAACATTTTATATTCTTTGGACCACACTGGAAGCTAGAAAAAAATCTGTGGATTGGCAAGAAAATGTAGCTGCGCCATTTTCTTACAGGGTGCATTTTTATCGTTTTCATTGTGCGGTCCGAATAATGCTACATCTTCATCCTTTGCATCAGTATGATCACGAAGAATTCAAATTTATATAGTTTTCTATATCTTAATACCTTTTAAAAAAAATTTAAAAACTTGCCATATTCTGACACCCGTAACTTTTTCGTACTTCGATGTACGGCGCCGTGTAAGGTGTCGTTTTTTGGACAGGACAAGAAGTCATATTTATTGATACCATTTTGAGAACTGTAGAACATTTCGATTGCTCAATAAAAAATTTAATTGGGTTGCAAAATGCTGAAAAGCACTAATATGAACACTTTTTTTCGGAATTTTTTTCCGTCACGGCGTTTACCATATGGGATAACTATTTTTATATTTTGACAGATCACACTTTTTGGGATATGATTATAGTGATTTTTTTTTTCCTCTGCATTCAAAGGAAAGCGGATTACCGTTATAAGCAGACCCAAGTATAAGCCGAGGCCCCTAATTTTGCCACAAAAACCTGGGAAAACCTATTTACTCGAGTATAAGCCGATGGTGGGAAATGCATTGGTCACAGCCTCCCCAGTATATAGCCTGCCGGACCCTGCACCATAGTATATAGCCAGCACCTGCCCCCCAGTATATAGCCTGCCAGCCCATATCCCCCAGTAATAGCCAGCCCCCTGCCCCAGTAGCCAGCAGTGGAAGAAGGCAGAATGGTGAGTTTTGATATTTTTTTTACTCGAGTATAAGCCAAGTTTGAGTTTTCAGCACATTTTTTTGTGCTGAAAAACTAGGCTTATACTCGAGTATATATGGTACTATAATTTTAACTTAATTTTTTCTTGTTTTAAAACATTAACTTTGTATTTTTATTTTTTTACTATTATTTCAGGCCACCTAGGCTGTTTTTGTACAAGACAGATACAGATTCTTCAAGGTTCCTGTGTCTTTTGTAGCATCTCTGAAGTCGTTCGGCTTCACAGTTGACGTCTACACACATGGCGCATGCAATCAGGATGAGGCCACCTGCGAGAATCGGGAGTTATAAGGTTGATTGCCGCATTAATGTGGCGCCATCAGAGAAAGATTTCGTCTTACCATCTGTTTATTTTTGGAAATTGCATCTCATTCTCTTCTGTCTTGATAGATTGATTGCAGAGCAGCAGATTTCAGAACAGGCACAATTGTTCTAGTCTTCGCTGATAACTGCTGGCAGGAAATTAGGATTTACGAAATATCACCATAAACACAAATTTACAAGATGTAGAAAAAAAATTCAGTGAATAATCAAACAATTTAACTTCCTGCAACCTCAGTTACTGAATTTTACGAATGATGGTGCAGTCACCCAATTATCCATGTCCAAGCAGATCTATGTCCTGTCAATCAGGGTTCAACCTCTGATCATGAGAACATGTACCCACCAGAACCATCAAATCTGAGGTCGTCCTTCCGGATGGAAACACCAGACTACAGTTTTGAATCAAGTGTTCAAATTTGTTGCAGCACCACCACTGGTGATGTAAAGTATTACACAATGGGGGTCATTTACCAAGGGCCCAATTCGCGTTTTCCCGATGTGTTACCTGAATATTTCCGATTTGCGCCGATTTCCCCAGAATTGCCCCGGGATTTTGCCGCATGCGATCGGATTGTGGCGCATCGGCGCTGGCATGCATGCAACGGAAATCGGGGGGCGTGGCTGAACGAAAACCCGATGGATTCGGAAAAACCTCCGCATTTAGAAAAAAAAAATGTGTCGCGGAGCTTGCACTTACCTTCACTTGGAATAGGCCGGTGAACTTGAGTGCGTTCCGATGCTCTTCAGCGCAGCAGCGGCACCTGGTGGACGTCGGAGGAACTGCCTTAATGAATCCCGGCCGGACCCGAATCCACCGCAGAGAACGCGCCGCTGGATCGCGAATGGACCGGGTAAGTAAATCTGCCCCAATGATTTGGGTCCTCCAAGGTGGCAGAAGAGTCTTTTTAATCACACTCTGCCCTGACTCATATATGGTTGTAGATCAGTTCTGTTCACTCATTTGCCACCTTAAAATTCAGTTTTTGATTAAATCTATGTTACCCTATTTTATTATCCTATATTTTATTCATGAAATTCACCATAAATGAATCACTTTGGGTATTTTACTCAAGAACCAGAAGGATCAGGGTAAAAATCTTTATGAACCCCTCCCTGGTGCTTCTTCTGTATACACGTCAAACATGTTGAAGATAGAAATATCCCTTTAAAAAATTCCTTATAGAGAATGTTCCATCAGCTCCGGAAAGAGAGACGCTGATTCGCACCTCTTCTCACATCTCGAAGGAGCAATCTTTGAACCTTGGATGTAAAGATCTGTTATGACACATCTGACTTTTAGGAGATTGAAATTTGACGTGTTTCTTTGTCGATCGCTTTCTTCTCTTGCAGATAGTAGATAATGAGCAGCGCTGAGCACAATGGATTGTCAGTAACCGGTTTTGTAGAGGGTTGAATGGAAGGAAAGATACAACATTGGACCTGAGTTCTATCTAAACTCAGATCAGAGACTTTATATGTGGACCAAATCCGGCAGCACCAGTTGACCATCTAATGTGCTGGTCGTGTCACCCCCCTATCTCTCTAATGGAAAGTGTCTGGGGGAATTATCACTTGATGAAGTCCCACATCCATAATACATTGATATGCCTATGGACCACCAGTAAAGTCCCTTCTTGCCGCCCTGCTGCTGCTACATACAAATTTTACCTAATACCCATTTTCAACCTCCTAAAGCAAAGCCCTTGGTATGGATTATTTTGTTGTCAGCAGCTCTGTAAGTATCGTGCTGACTGGCTCTTGCCTTCAACTTACGTGCCTGCACACAGTGATGGATTATAATATAGGTGGTTTGGGGGTATATAGATATAATTTCCACCTGTCTCTATCAGAACTGGTGTATACAATTTGGTTGTCCTTGGACACAACCATAAATCTTCTTACTATGATCCGATTCTTCTCATGAATAGCTTCTTCTGTCTGCACACTGCAGTGCTCTCCGTCTCCTGCCTCTCCCCACTGCATTACAAGACCAGCTCAGACATAAGCAATTCCTGTCGGCAAGGAGCTATGTGCAGAGACTACAGATAAGATAAGGTCTTTATATCAGAGCTGACTGTCTATTTTATTGATAAGGTGAGGGAGCAGAGCTGAAGTGTATCATTGTATTTCATATCCATCTCATGAATGTCATCACCTCTTATCTCTGATCTGTTTCATCTCTCTTTTTCTATGTGTCAGATACTTGTAGAATGTTCAGAAGCTAAATGAAAGTGTAGATAAACCCTGGACCCTGATAATCTAAGCACATTGTCAGCACACAGCATCTCATAGCACAGAGGGATCATGAAGTGTCTGCTTAGAGAGTCCCCGCTCACACTCTGGAATTTTACACTGACCTGTCTAGGGATAAAACTGACTGAATTGCAGAGTATGGGGTTAAAAATGATCATTTTGGGGATTTAAATTTGAGAACTTTCTTTCATGGAAAAGCCTGTTTAAGATATAGACATTGATTCTTATCTTGGGAGAAGAGGGAATGCCCCATCCATTCCCTCTTCTCCCCAGATGAGCATCAATGTCCATATCTTAAACAGGACTTAAATTGTAAAAACCAAATAGAAGTATTTGATAAAAAAAGGTGTTTCATCCCCTACCTATGTGGGTTGCTAGTTGTATGGGGTGAAATCTAATGACAGATTCCCTTTAAGTGTGATAGTCCCTTTAACATTGTCTTTCCACTGCAGATACTATTATATCAGATTGCCAGGGTCATTTCTTCAAGGACCCCCCTCAATAACCCAGAGCAGAGAGGTAACACTATATTGGGAGCCTGGACTCTGTATTGTATACAGAGATAACCACCTAAAACTGTATTGAAAAGTGGTCTCTTGGGTGGTCTTTTCTTCTGTAGACCTTGGTAGACTTGCTCCTCCATAAGGAAGAATCAGGGGGAGATTTATCAGTAGTGTCTGATAGTGATGGGTCCTTCGCAAACGAGCCGGCACAAAGAGCCGGCTCACATGAGCTCACTAAACTCCGCCCCTAAATGGCTAACCACGCCCTCTTTAACCCCAAAAAATCGGGTTAAAACTGGAGTGGTGTGACTGACTGGCCCGCGGCTCTCTGTTATATATTTAATAGGGAGCCATACAAGCCTTTAAGAAGAGCCGTAATTCCCTTCACTAGTGTCCGAGAGCAGATCCTTTGTGGTTGCTCATGGCAACCAATCAGACCTTAGCTTTCATTTTATAAACAGCTGTGGGGAAAGCAAAGCTGAGCTCTGATTGGTTGCCATGGGCCATGGATATATTAGAAAAAAGATGACATTTCACACGTTTTTTGGCGAGGTTTCTATTCAATGACAGGAAGCAGGGGTCACATAGAGGAATTGCTGCAGTAATGGCTGTACAAACTTTGAATAATAATAATAATAAAATACATGTGTAACATACTACATAAAAGCACAGAACAGACATACAATAAACACCAATACAATATAATGCAGAACATACTAAATAATCACATAACCTTAATAAATACATCTCCGCTATAACATCAATAACATGCAAATAAAAACACTTCATGGCCTTTACACCTATTCTCATTAAAAAAAATAAAACTTTATTGCCAAAAAACAAACATCACTTTAAGTAATGATTTCACCATCCACGTCGTAGGAGTGACACCTTTGTGTGTATCCTCCGTGTGGCTTTGATTTGCCTCCAGCGTTGACAATCTCTCTGACACCCCGGTGTCATGGCTTTCCGTGTTACTAGGCGCAGCCGCTTGTCACCGCTGTCACAGCCTCTTGTGCGGCGCCGATGTAACATGTTCACGCGCTGACGGGGATTCATTTGTCATTTGTCCTTATTAATTGAATTAATTACTCAATGTCTTAATTGTTTCTTATTCTTCCGCTGTCCTTGAGAAACATTTATCTTTGGGAATAACAAGAAAGGGTCAGCATGGAGGCTCAGTGCTCAGCACAATGGGGTCCTGGGGTGGATTCCAACCTTGACACTTACTCATAGATCCAGGCACCGTGACTGTGGTAATCTTCTTATATCTGTTGTCCATGGCCTCCTACATTCTAAAACCAACGTTTAAAATTATGCTAATGAAGCCTCAAGGGCTCTGGGTCCGTTACCAGAGCCCCTCTGTGCAGCAGATCCACAGGTTGTTACACTGTTTCACCCTCCCCCTGTGCCCTCAGCACCTACCTGATGTAATATCACTGCAGCAGAGGAAGTTTTGGCACACAGTGGGAGGGGTTGAGTGCTCCTTGCACAGTGTAACAGCCTGTGAATCTGCAGCACAGAGTGCCTCTGGTAACACCCGTCAAAGACTTTCTGGCTCATTAACATAATTTTAAAAGTTGATTTTAGAAGTAAGGAGGCCATGGATAACAAATATAAGAATATTGCCACAACCATGATGCCTGGATCTATGAGTAAGTGTCCTGGGTTTATCATACTTGATTCTGGTGGTAGATTTCCTTTAAGTCACCTTTCCCTATTGGAAGGGACCTCAGCAATAAGGTGCCTGTGTCCCTGTAAAGGCGTTTAGCCTGTTTCTTGAACTAAGCTTGTTATTAGTAAAGAGTGGACCCATCGGTTTTTGGGTCTGGCGGTTTCGGCCAAAAGTCCAGTTTCGTGGACCTGAATCCAAGCACCATTGCAAGCAACAATCATGGCCTTTAACCCTTTACGATCTTGTTGCTTCCCTTTGCCATACCATGTAAGGGATAACACCTGAGATATGTACCAGCACTGATCGGTACAAGCACTGTACATGCCCTAACATCTGCTTGTCCACCAACCACATACTTGTTGTCCTTTCGATACTTTGCACTATTGTCTCTGCCTGTTTGGGTAAGGACTACTCCTGCAGGTGTTTCCCTGTATCAAAGACCAGATTCCTTTCAAAAGATGTCCGAGCAATTAGGCTCCCCATGTCCTTCAGAAGACGTTTGACCTTTTCTGAATGCTTTGACCTTGGCTTGTTATACCAATCATGTAACTACACTACCTGCTCTAACCTCTGCTTGTCCACCAACCACATTCTCTGATACTATGCATTGTTGTCTCAACTTATCCAGGTCAGACACCACTAAACTGTGACTTCTCCTGAAGTAGAAATCAGTGGGTTCCCTGCATCCAACGCCAGATTCCCATACAGAGGGAAACTATGGACCATTAAAAAAAACATCATTAGGTGTAGTCCCTTAAATGGTTGTGTCAGCCCCTGTCCCACAGGAAAAGGGATAAATGTCCATTATGGGTGAAGACCTTTAAAGGGATTTCCTAGGATCTAGGATTTTGTCAGAGCAGGGCAGACCCAACCAACTGTGGCCCCCCTGTGGCCACCTCCAAAAACATCTTAAATATAAAAATGTCTCCACTAAACAGATGGATGGTTATCATAACTGGTAGTCTTGGTGAGGTGAAGGTCAACGTTTCTTGTGATCTAGGGTATGGAATGGGCTTACATAGATCTCTTTGGTGGCCTTGGGTAGAGAAGAGGACAATGGCAATATCACTGGTGGCCTAGGGCTGGTCTGGGTTAACTCTGAAATCTCATAGACTTAAGACTATAATTTATGACTTGTAGAGACTAGAAGGAGAATTCTGATCTGCCATACTCTACACACCTCTGATGTCGGGGTCACAACAATCCATCCAGATCAATCACTTTTATGGCCCCAATACAGAAGAGTACAACCCCTAGATAAGTGTTATTCATGGAAAAATTTTGGAAACATCATCACATTTGTCCTTATGTTCTATGTAAAGATCCAGTTTAGCACTCTTTACTACTATAGAAAAGTTTAGTTGCAATACCAGACCCATCCTGTGGACAGGAGTGGCACTGTTTATGGAGTAAGCAGCCATGTTATTAATATAATAGATTACCTTAGTGCCCAAAATGTCAGGAAATGTCACAAATGTCTGATCTTTGGTGGGATCTACAGAGTTGAAGAGCGACATGTGTACTTGATAGATATGGTGCCATTCTATTCGGCATCACACTGGCCGGTGACCTCGGGTTAGTTGACATCCCATCTCACTACATGAGGATTAGCTGTACGTCTCCCGATGTGTCCTCCAGCTACACCACAAGTTACCAGGATTTAGTTTATGGTCGCGCCCTGTTATCTGGTGTTAGTTCATGAACTCATAAAACTAAGTGAATGACCCCTTCCTCACCAGCCTTGTGTAGATGCAGTGAAACAGAACCCAACTTCCTTCATGTTGCAATTAGTACTAGAAAATTCTATTTTTTTACGCAGATTTAACTCTCTGGTTACCAAAAATCCTTGTCCATCTGTTCCTGCTCTCCTGTATACATGTACACAAGAGCCATTTTAAGACCTTTAAGGTCCTAAAAAGCTCCTGAAATGGCAGAAACAGCAGATTAGAAAGCAGCAGAAGGGACACATCCTCCCTTCACCAGAAGCTGATTCTAGTACCAGATGTAGGAAGTGAATCCAGACTTGTAGGGGCTGTAATATTCATACAGCCCAGGGCCCATGGCAGTCTTATTCCGCCCCTGTCTGTAGGTTGTCGTTGTCGGAAAGATTCTGAGTTGAGACCTAGCTGCTGTGACTCACCACTCCCCCTCCCCTCTGTATCGACTTCTCAATGAACTTCTGTCTGTAATGCTAGCAAGGTGGAATTCAGAAGAAGTTAAAAAGAAAAAGTTTAGTTATTAGGAAAGAAGGAGGATGATAAAAGCACAGTAAGAGGAGACAGAGTCATTTTTCTCTTATAAGATGTATTACTAAGTTTCTTGTGATTATTTTTAATATTGATTGATGCAATGTTAGTTGAAATGTAAGTGACCATCTGACGGGGTTTTCTGGAAAAGCATACAGTGGCCAGGACAGGAATAAGTAGAAAATACAGTATGCGCACCATGCTATACCTCCCGATTCCTGCGCCGATTTCACTGACAGGCCCGATTTGGTTGGATTAATTGGTGGTCACAGAATTCACCGCGGCCAATCAGTGGCTTCTGTGTTCCCCGGTGACATAGAGCAAGTAATGTCTCCGGTGTGATGTCCCCACAAGGAGAAGAGGCGACGCACTGGACTTAGCATAGTATTCAGGTCTTGGCAGGGCGATTGCTCATGGACAGATAGAGATCACATGACCCTCCATCTGCGGCCATGTTATGGTCAGGAATCTCTGGCTGATGAGGTAAAAGACATGAGGTAAAATAATGAGGTAAAATACATGAGGTAAAATGATGAGGTAAAATGCATGAGGTAAAATGATGAGGTAAAATGATGAGGTAAAAGACATGAGGTAAAATGATGAGGTAAAATGATGAGGCAAAATAGTGAGGTAAAATAATGAGGTAAAATACATGAGGTAAAATGGTGAGGTAAAATAATGAGGTAAAATACGTGAGGTAAAATGATGAGGTAAAAGAAGTGAGGTAAAATACATGAGGTAAAAGACAGGAGGATTCACTTTACATATCAAGAAAGTGGAGCAGAACTATTACTAGATGTATATTAGTAAATTACCTCATATTCTTCCCCGCACAATTACACACACAAAATACATGAGGTCAAGTGGACAACCCCTTTAAGTTGAGGCTCTAGTAGCCATGGGGTGACCTTTGTAATGTTCTGGCCAACTCAACACCATCTTCTACTATATAATCCCCATTGATTTTAATGGGCAGCATGTAATACCACATCTCTCCTGCAGTAGCCACGCACTCAATAGCGCCCCCTATACTTCCAGGCCATAACTCCTGGCAGTATTAGTATGATGATATTGTTCTTGGTGTATTGATTCCTCCTGAATGTCTTCTCTCGACCACTGAGGCGCATGTGGAGTAACTTGTATCACCAGTAATGAATGTATTGACTTTTATCTTTGCAGTGAGTAGAATTCTCCATTCTTTAAGCATTTTTATGACTATCACACACTTCTTGAACGCTCATTTTTAATGGCCGCCTATTACTTGGATTTTGGCAGGACTTCATAACGAGCGGATTGACATGTAGGAGCGGCCGTGTCTTCATCTACCGGAGGGAATGAACTTTGCTTGGGTTTCTGTGGCTGGAAATTTTATGTCTGTATTAAGTGATTCAACTGCATGAGCTTTCTGTAAAGGCCATAAAGTCAGTTGTTTGCTTTTCCCACCAATTACCATTGTGCACCAGTTCTATGAAACAAGCTGTTATAATCAAAGCTGAGCAGATTGTACATAGTATCCTATCTGCAGGCAGCATGTTATACAGCAGGAGGAGATGAGAGGATTGTACATAGTGTCCTATCTACAGGCAGCATGTTATAGAGCAGGATGAGCTGTGCAGATTGTACATAGTGTCCTATCTGCAGGCAGCATGTTATAGAGCAGGAGGAGCTGGACAGATTGTACATAGTGCCCTATCTGCAGGCAGCATGTTATAGAGCAGGAGGAGCTGAACAGACTGTAAACAGTGTGCTATCTGCAGGCGGCATGTTAAAGAGCAGGAGGAGCTAAACAGATTGTACATAGTGTCCTATCTGCAGGCAGCATGTTATACAGCAGGAGGAGCTGAGCAGATTGTATATAGTGTCCTATCTGCAAGGAGCAAGTTGTAAAGCAGGAGGAGCTGAACAGATTGTACATAGTGTCCTATCTGCAGGCAGCATGCTATAGAGCAGGAGGAGCTGTGCAGATTGTACATAGTGTCCTATCTGCAGGCAGCATGTTATAGAGCAGGAGGAGCTGAGCAGATCGTACATAGTGTCCTATCTGCAGGCAGCATGTTATAGAGCAGTAGGACCTGAGCAGATTGTACATAGTGTCCTATCTGCAGGTGGCATGTTATAGAGCAGGAGGAGCTGAGCAGACTGTACATAGTGTCCTATCTGCAGGCAGCATGTTATAGAGCAGTAGGACCTGAGCAGATTGTACATAGTGTCCTATGTGCAGGTGGCATGTTATAGAGCAGGAGGAGCTGAGCAGATTGTATATGGTATACTATCTGTAGGTAGCATATGGTAAGGCAGCAGGATTGGAGCAGATTGTACATACTATAGTGTCCTATACCATAGAGCAAGGACCCCATTAGCAAATAACCCAACCCATGTAGCGCTGTGGATGACACCATGCAGTGCCTGCCTCTCTCTATCCGTGGTGCTTGGTTTGTCTCTATACTACAAACGCCTTTGATGCAGACTATTTTCGTTCACTGACTTAGATATGCAATTACTTTTTGATCCTGAATCATATATTACCATTTTAACAAGGAAAGGCATTTCCACTTTTTGGTTTACTTGATCATTTTAATTGGAAATTTACTTGGGCACCTTCCAGAAATGTTCTGTGGTCTTCCACTGGAATCACAATGAGTGGTATTTTTTTTTCCTTCATTAAAATATGTTTATTTTTTGTCTCATTCCTGAAATACATAACTGACTTCTTCTAACAGATGGTATATTTATGTCATCACAAATTCCCAAAAACCTCTCTTCATGGTGCCGCAACATTACAGGACCATGTAACTTGTAATCCATGTCAGACTGGGATGCCTGAAGCTTGTTGCAATACTACCCCACACTGTGCCCCTAAATATCACTCCCCTTGATAACAACACTGTGCTTCAAAATAATATATACCCCTGACAATAAACAGATTACACCGTGACCCCTCAAAATATTATAATATACACTATACCCTGATTATAACATTAATATGTATTGCTTACCCTCTAAATAAATGGTAAACTTGGTAGTAAATTTATATACTGTACAACCTTAATTAACATTAATACAGTATAAATCCCCCCCCCCTTATTAATGAATCTGTATATTATACTCCACAAATCAACTTTTATATAGTATAAAGCAACCCCTAATATGTGGAGTTCAGCAGATTGATATCTAGTTAAATGTGAAAAAGTTCAGTACACAGTGGAATTTTTTATTCCTGGTCATTATAGGCTTGAGAGTCCAGTGGGCGGTCCTACATAATGCTGTCTCTATATGTATATATATTTATATATGTCCAATCACAGTAGAATAATTCTCTATCTCTGATAAGACAGCCTCAATACATAATAAATCACAGCCCTCCTTGTATAAAGCATGAAGAAATGACTGTCTATCATAAGTAGGACCGCCCAGTGTCGGACTGGCCCACCAGAGTACCAGAGGATCCTCCGGTGGGCCCTGGTTCAACCCTACTACATACTGAACCTCAGAGGTCCAACAGAAACCAACCCAATTTGGAAGCAGTTAGAATCTATTTCCAGGCGGATAATGAAGAGTGTGCCCCAGATTAATTTTCTCTGGTGGGCCTAAGACAACCCAGTCCGACACTGGGACCGCCCACTGGACTCCTAAGCCCCAAAATGAGCAGGGATTTTAATGAATAAATACCTTTTTATAATGTCACAAAACAAAGTTCTGGGAATACATCCTCCAAAATTTACATTCATATTGGCGAATCCAGATCGCTATAGTTTTAAGAATTTGCACCATTTCACCCATCCAGTGCCTTAAAAATTGCCTTAAAAATTATTACAACAAGAAGAATTTTTTTTTTCATTATCTCTAAAGACTTTCAGGATTTCAGAGCCATAAACTCTAGAGTTTATCTGTAGTGTGATAACACCCGGGCGGGTGATTCACCACGTCGCTGTCCGGATTGGTCAAGGTTGGACCAACCACATTGTTCTTTGTAAAATCTGAGCAGGAAGGGGTCGGGGTAAAATGGTTTAAAAAGCCTCAGTCTGCTCAGCTCAGTATCTTCTCCTCTGTCCTCACCTCTATCCTACTCCACTCAATCTGACCTGTCCAGAAACCATGAGCTTCACTGGAAAATACGAGGTGGAAAGCCAGGAGAACTACGAAAGCTTCATGCAGACCATCGGTAAGACAAGGCATGAAAATATGAAGCGACTCCTTAATTTTTATATATATTTATAATAGGGGACATTATCGGCTACTGCAGAACCTCTTGCACCAGCTGAGGTGTGTATTATGAAGTTTTGCAGCAGATGAGGTGTAAATTATGATGTTCCGCAGCAGTCGATGTGTGCATTTTAATGCTCTGCAGCAGATAAGGTGTGTATTATGATGCTCCGCAGCAGCTGAGGTGTGCATTATGAGGTTCTCCATCAGCTAAGGTGTGTAATATGAGGTTCTTCAGCAGCTGAGGTGTGTATTACGATGTTCTGCAGCAGCTGAGGTGTCTTTTATGAAGTTTTGCAGGAGATGAGGTGTAAATCATGATGTTCTGCAGTAGCTGAGGTGTGTATTATGAATTTCCGCAGCAGCTTAGATGTGTATTATAATGTTCCGCAGCAGCTGAGGTGTGCATTATGATGTTCTGCAGTTTTAAACGAACACTGCAGCTGCTGTAGAACCTCATTTTTAATAGTGAAACATCAATCATTCAGATGGAACAATAAAACTAAGAACTGAAAAAGCTTTCTGCAATAAAAGCTAAGCGGCGCCTGTGTAGCAGGTTCTAAGATCAGACCGTAGTCTTTTGAGACATGTCAAGGAAATTTCCTATCACCATGTAATGTCACAAGGCTTGTAGCTGTTTTTTAGAATTTTGTGCTTCATCAATATCAATTTTTCATGTAAATTGAATTTTGAAAATGCCCACAGCAGTACAGAGTATTAAAGCAAGTATGGGAATAGTAAGACCACGACTGGCATTCACAACATGCAAACCTGGGCTGATGCCTGATATACACTATTACTTGTGCTCTTCTTAGGAATCCCAGCTGAGACCATCCAAAAAGGAAAAGACTTCAAATTCACTACCGAAGTCGTCCAAAATGGTGATGACTTCACATGGTCCCAGATCTACCCCGGCCACACCATGACCAATAAATTCACCGTAGGAAAGGAGTCTGAGATGGAGACCATGAGCGGCAAGAAGTTTAAGGTAAGCCTAAGATTTTTCATATCACGCAATACCTATAAAAACCTTCTGGTGGCGCTATACTTTCTTGCTCTCATCATAGAAACTCTATTATATTCAGATGATGCAATGATCCCATCAATTTTAGTACAAAATTTCTTTAATAAATCGTGGTACCACTCATTGCCTATAGGTGGCGCACTGTATTTGACTCCCTTGCTACCTATTAGTCTTATAATGTGATAACTATGGAATGCAATAACCTTTATTTACATATACACCTATGGAAGGGTGAAAATGTTTAAAAAACTTTGACTGCAATTCCACTGACATCCTGCGGGTGGTGTCATTTTCTTGCTTGTTGCATAACATGAGCAGTAGCAGTCTCTCAATGTCTGCTGGACATCTTTACATGATTCCAAATCGCAATGACTAATCCTGGAATCCTTCTCTACAGGCAACCGTCCAGCGCGAAGGAGGGAGGATCGTCGTTGACTTTGGCAAATACAAGCATTCATCCGAGATTGTTGGAGGGAAACTTGTGGAGGTGAGCACATCTATTATTTATATTTAGTCTGAAATCAAAGGGAAGGGGAAAAACAGGAAGTACTGTCACAGGGACATGAGGAAAGGAGTTCTATAATTCATCATGTATGTACAGTTAAAGGGGGTTTCTTGCTAATAACACAGGTGTCTGACCACTGAGGACCTAAAAGTCATAGTTCCCCCGTCTAGCCAATAGTCACAATGTCCCACAGAAGCCAATAGTCACAGTGCCCCCACAGTAGCTAATAGTCACAGTGCCCCCTTCTAGCCAATAGTCATAATATCCCACAGAAGCCAATAGTCACAGTGCCCCCACAGTAGGTAATAGTCACAGTGCCCCCTTCTAGCCATTAGTCATAATATCCCACAGAAGCCAATAGTCACAGTGCCCCCACAGTAGACAATAGTCACAGTGCCCCCACAGAAGGCATTAGTCACAGTGCCCCTACAGTAGACAATAGTCACAGTGCCCCCACAGTAGACAATAGTCACAGTGCCCCAACAGTAGACAATAGTCACAGTGCCCCCACAGTAGACAATAGTCACAGTGCCCCCACAGTAGACAATAGTCACAGTGCCCCCACAGTAGACAATAGTCACAGTGCCCCCACAGTAGACAATAGTCCCAGTGCCCCCACAGTAGACAATAGTCCCAGTGCCCCCACAGAAGGCAATAGTCCCAGTGCCCCCACAGTAGACAATAGTCCCAGTGCCCCCACAGTAGACAATAGTCCCAGTGCCCCCACAGAAGGCAATAGTCACAGTGCCCCCACAGTAGACAATAGTCACAGTGCCCCCACAGAAGCCAATAGTCACAGTGCCGCCACAGAAGCCAATAGTCATAGCGGGATACATTATAGTTAAAAGGGTTTGTCCAGAAATGACAAGTTATCACCTGATCAACACTTGCTTATCGGTGAAACTCCAATGCATAATGAGAGTCCATTTTACCCCAAATGAAAATCACACATGCAATGGACCCTCTTTCACATAATTTGCAACTGTGACCCCACTGATCAGCAACTTATCCCCTATCAACAACTTGTGGATACTAGAACACCCCTTTAAGAGACCTGATAAAGATTTCTGGGATGGGGAAGGGGTAGCGACAGTGTAGCGTACCACCTCCTCCACCATATGACCATGTATAAGTTACATCAGTAATATTTGTCTGTAACGTTCTTCTTCATTCTCAGGTTTCGGAAGCTGGAGGTGTTTCTTTCACAAGAACCAGTAAAAAAATCGCCTAAAATTCTTCACTGCGTGTTACAGAATAGAATAAACTTTTTAAGTAAAAACTTTTTTGTTGTACTTTCTTCATTTTCATCACAGCCACCACATTCATCATTGAAGTTAATTAAGCACTATTGTATTAGCTCCACCCATATTGCATCTATGTAGTGCCCTGCCAGGACCTTCCACATCAATGACATGATCATAGATCTATATGGTCTGTATTGCCCTGCCACAACTTTCCACCTCATAGACCTACATTCTTCTCAATACAATAATAAGTGTGGCTTGGGTTATTTTGTGCAGTCATTTTATTAACAACTATTGTATTAGCTTTACCAACACAGCATTAGGAGGTATCTCTAAACTGCCCTGCCAGGACCTACCAACTCACCATAAAACTACACTGCCCTCAATATTAAGTGTTGATTAGGGTATTATGTGCAGCCATTTTATAAACATCTACTGTATCATCTTCACCAACATATCATTGGGATGTATATCTGTACTGCCCTGCCAGGACCTTCCAGCTCACTATAGAACTACATTTTTGCATTAGGTTATTCTGAGCAATTGTTATATTCAACACTATTGTATTATCAACGCCCATTTTAAATTAGCAAATAACTCTCTACTGCCGTGTCAGGACCTTCCACCTCATCATAGAAGGACAAATCCAGTGTTGTAACTAGAGTCCTCTGTGTCCCTTGGCACAATTCCTAAAGGGACCCCTTCCACTCATTATGCCCAAATAATCCCTCATTCCAAGCCAGAGGGTATTTTTTTGTGGCATGTATGTCATCGGCTAATAAGGTCCTGTTCCATCCTCTCTGGCTTTGGCAATAGGCTTATGCATGGGACCATGGAATCCATGGCTTAGGCTGAATTTACAGGAACATATGGTGGGGCGAATGTACGAGCGCAACCTTGCGGCCGTACAGACTTTCCCCATAGATCGCAACTGGCGCAAGGAGCGAAATGGTGCCACATGGGGGACAGAAAGGATATGTCCTATCTTTCCCTTGCTCCGTGCATCTCTACAGAGATAGGCATACGGTTGTGTGAATTCGCCCATAGTGTATGAGCCCAAAGTAAGTAATAGGGCAGTGTGCTAGCCACTGATAAAGGGCCAACTCACAGCATCAAAAAGCGTTTATGTACATGCGGTCTTAGGTCAAAAGTCATAGTGACCCCCCCCCATAGTAGCCAAGTTACAGTGCCCCCACAGTAGCCATTATTAATATTGCCCCCCTGTAGCCATAAGTAAGATTGTTGTTAGGCTAAGGTTATTCTGTGCAGTCGTTTTTTAAGCACTATTGTATCACTAGCCCTAATGGTCTTGAATCTTGGACCTCTCAACTTGCAACCTTGATCTCACATTGGTTTCCAAACCTATAGAAAGCCGGCTTCCCAGCAGTAGAACATCTAAGAATGGGTTAAAGATACACCAAGACATCAAACCAAGACATGAAACGTATCATGCTACAACACTTTTATTTCAAGTTCTTCTGAAGAGGCCACAGGCTTTACAGTTCCAAACTACTTGAAGCAGAAGGCACAAAGTCCTGACGGGACATTCACCCGCTTGGTATCTTTAACCCTAGAGTATAAAAATTGTAGCATGCCGCATGGGTCCACCAGAAACCTGAGACTGAAGGCCCCATAAGTTAAGGGGATCCCTATGTTTCCTACTTCCACCTGGGTTATTGCTTAAGTGTCAACCAAGTAGCAAAAGTTGTGGTGGTACCCCTTCTGAATTTGGAAGCCAGGGAAGTGAGGAACCTGATGTCCCAACCTTCCACCCTGACCTCAGCAGGCTAACACACTAAATGGCACTACCAAAAAGAGAAAGAAGAGCATATAATGCTAAAACAGTTTTAGCATTATATGCTCTTCTTTCTCTTTTTGGTAGTGCCTGCTATTTCGAGCATATGAGCCCTTTACCTTCTGTGCCCTGTTGCACCTTTGAGCGCTGTTTTGCCTATGTGCACCTCTAATCTTCTGCCCAAATTGTCTCAATAGGTTTTATGTAACACACTAAATGGCACAACATAAAGTGATTCATCCTCTCAATGTTTCCTCTGCAGATATTTCAAGTAAAAAAAATCAAGTGAATATTGGGTAACTTTTACAATCGAATGTTTTAAGCCACCTTTTAAATCCTTCACTGCTTATGATATTGAGCGCTGACACACAAGAGATTACGGGGAATGGATTTTTTGCTAATGTACGTTTATTAATTAACTTTCGCTGTGTCACATGGAAAATTCCGATCGCTCGTGTGTGAACAAGAGGATCACAATTTTAAAGGGATCACATGGAAAGGTTTGATCTAGACTTCAGGACCATATTCATATCCTACATTGATAATATATAGAAGAAAGTGGTAGAAGCTTATGACCATGCCTGAAGGTCTCCATATCAGAGAAAGGTTGGTAACCCACCAACCTTAGAGGACCAGCTTACTATCTTATGGGCAGGTGTTTTTATATGGAGGGCTTGGAACCACCATAACAGAAGATGTCCAGTGTCATGGAGAATTTTCTTGCTGATCCACAGGGTGTATATAGCAGCAGTAATGGCAGAGCAAATACACACAAATGATGACCTCTCATACTACAATAAGGGTGTTTTGAGGTTTGAAGAGTCCATTCAAGCAGCTAAAGGACCACCACTCTGTCAGAATAGCAGCTGAAGGGCCACAAATGTCTATCAAAGAACTAAAGGAACCATTACTGTCCATCAAAAGCAGCTTAAGCTCCACCATTGTCAATCAACGTGTCATCTGAAGGACCACCATTGTCTATCAAAGCAGAAGAAGTGCCATAACTGTCCATCAAAAGCAGCTTAAGCTCCACCGTTGTCAAACAACGTGTCATCTGAAGGACCACCATTGTCTATCAAAGCAGAAGAAGTACCATAACTGTCCATCAAAAGCAGCTAAAGGTGGACCATTGTCCATTTTAGAGGACCTTTTGGTGTTGTTGGAATTTAAAGGATACAAAGAGTTGGGGTGGGTGAATGTGGTGAAACTTTCTCTCTATAACTACTAGTTGATATCTATTTATCCCAAAAAATTATTCTGGTCCCCGTTACACTTCACTTCCTGAGTATCTCCCAACAGTACAGGAAGTACTAGGAGAAGCTACTCAGCAAATCATTGGTTAGATCGGTGACCCATCTTAGTCAGTGATTGGCTGAGATGCCATTCTAAGTATTTCCTATTAGGAGAAACCTAGGAAGTGGAGACCGGAAGGATCAGTTTGGGAAGAGGGAGCAAGAAGAAATCATTTCTAATTTTGCTGCCCACTATCGAGATTATTTTTACCGGACAGATAGGACAATGCCCCCTACTAAATCTAAGTTATCTTACCGTGACACAATTGCCATGTTATTCCAGATAATAATTAACTTCTCCCTGTACCTGACTGTCCCAATAATGAATGATTCATTTCAACCACTGAAGAATTCTATCATTATAAAGAACCTGCCCAGTTTTAAAGGGGTTAATCACCTCGGGCCCACACAACACAATGGTGTACGTTGGATACGTCTGGATGTATACACCTTTCTACCTCTGTGTATAGAATAAACAGCTCACAATATTGATTACATTTTCCAATACCATCTTATAGAAGAACAAAGGTCTCCGCTTCCTGGGAGAGCGGTTAGATCACTATTGACTTTGGGCCGAGAGCCAACATAGCAAATCCTATCTAGAGGGGTTTCCCAGCGCTATGACTTTTATATGTATAATCTCTGCCTAAGGAGATAATTCTGTAACAAATCGTTATTAAATATGACGTAATGGTCTGGAGATGGTTTCTACCGGCCACCATATTGATTAGATGATAGTCACACAATGGATGGGGCTTTTCAACATTTGGCCGCACCCAAGTGCCGGAACTGTGGTCTCGTCTTGAGTTCTATACTAATAAATCTTAAATACCTGCCGTCCATAAAAAGATATAAATGTTTGATAAATCCCTTTAAGTGGGTGATTTCGTTTTTCAATAGTGCCTGGGCGACATGGTGGCTTAGTGGTTAGCATTACAGCCTTGCAGCGCTGGGTACCTGGGATCAAGTCCTCTTTAGGACGCAGCAGTAACATGGAATAGTGTAGCTCCAACATGAAGTGCAATGCTTAAAGGGAACCGTTCATCAGGTTTTCTCATTCAAATCTAATAACAGGTAACATGTAGCAATTATAACTAAAATCTTCTTTTATAATAAAATAAAAATTTTCCTTTTACCTAAAAAGAAAGTTGAAAAAGAGTACCTCGTTCTTTGCCAGCGCAGACACCCGAGTCATGCGGGTGTGTCTCTTTCCATCCTCCCGAGTTATCGAGTCATGTAGCAACAGCACCCACAGCTCTCTTTTCCCCCCTCCCCTTTGACTACGTCACTGTAACTGGTCAATCAAATCCTGTACTTACCTGTAGCTACTGTCTCCCTTCAGAGGGATACCCCAGACCAGTGGCTCTGTGTACCCTATCCCACAGGACCTGCACCACATTGCTAGCATAAGCTACTATTCAGCCCCTAACTACCGGACAAGGGCTGAGATCCTTTTCCAAGATAATGATCCAACTTACCACTGCCTGCAGGAAGAAACCCTTGCCTCGGCCTGTTACCCACTGCTGCATTGTACTGTATGCTGAATAAGGAGACTGTGACTTCATTGCCGCCACTACCACCACGAGCCTCCCCTTCACCATCTACCCGGGGAACCCTTCATTGCACGTACACCAGGAATGCCCCATGGGGGTAACCTCCACTGCATTGTGACCTCCTCCTCTTCTTGGGGGTGGTTGAGGCTTGTTCACCTGGACCAAGCCACTGGTGACACAACTCTGGCACTTGGCTGTGCCACCAGCCAGCCATGCAGGTATCGCCACACCAAGGTCAGGTCTCGGTGGGTGACCGTTGAATTTTAATGCTTGGGGGTTGTAGTTTAATAACTGGAGAAACACCAGGTTGGAGCACACTGCCATAACATCCCTATAATTCCTATTTTTTTAACTTTTTTTTTTCAATTTTCCACTACAAGGCATCTAGTAAATCCATTCAACACCCCAGATTAGTTACAGGTCATAGACCTGGTATTATAAAAAAAATGAACTTTCTGCAGACAAAACCCTTAGGTCTGTATTTCCTTCACTGTAATGAGTTCATTCCACCTTCCTGGAGTAATCCCAGCCATGGGGAGATAAGATCTCGGTAACATTGCCCTTTGTCTTATCTGATGATAAAGTTATTATGGAATATGACTTCCCTGATGTGTAATTATGGGTGTAACTACAGGGGGGGCAGATATAGAAGACGCACCCCAATTGTAAGAACTAAAGAATCCATAGATATTGTATCCATGAGGCTGGGGATTCGTCCAACCGTCTTATGCTGGGGGGCTCCTGCTCCAAAGACAAAATTCCACTAACTCAATCCCAATTTTAGAAGAGTCTGGGGGACAACTGAGATAGCTGACCAAGTGTTTAGTTGAACACCAGAGTATGGGCCCCAAATACCCCTCTGAAAAAATTCCAACATGCCACCATTTATCTACAGTCTATGGCCACGTTTAGGTCATAAAGCCAAATTACTGCGCAACTGAGTTCATTCCACCTTTCCGGAATAATCCAGAAACTGAAAGATAAATGAAAATCCCTGTTATCACGGCTCTTTATCTTATCTGATACCCAGACATAAAAGGCCAATGTGTTCTCCTCCATAGTTATGGTCAAAGTTTATAACCCAAATGTTCTCTATTGTCTTCTGTGACTTTATTAAGGATTTTACATTGATGGTCTTAGAGAAGCCAGCCCAATGACCCCCAATGTGTAGAATGATGGGACAGTTGCCCATTTACTGCAATATTAGTACAGCCTGGTCCCTATAAATAACCTGATCTGAGCTGCAGTACCAGACACATATGGTGTGCCAGGCACTACATATACCAGCAATGAAGATACTACACACATAAACATGTACCAGCTGGGAATAGAAGGCACATTCTGACCTTACTTGATTTTGACCCAACCTGACCCATACTCGGTAGTCTTTCTACCTAACCCTAGCGCCTCTCTTGATGCACCTGTGCCAGCTGCCATCTATAACCATCTTTAATATTAAAGTGCTTTAAAATAGTGGCTTAGATAACACTCTTGAAGGAGTCTTAAAAGGACTTTGGCACCAGATTTTATCCGATTAAACTACAAGCCTCCTCAGGGAGCGGATGAAATGCCCTTTATAGAATCCCCTCTTTTATGTGACATCACCCATTTACCTTTAAAAAAAATCCTCTAAAGTCATGTGAAAAATAGATGAGAAGAGTCATATTTGGCTGAGATGAGTCAAGTTTAAGGTTCTTTAGTAAACATGCTTTTAAGAAGCTCATCTTTCAGACTGCATCACGCTTGTTGTTCTGTGAGCTACAGAACCGCAAATACAGGCAGTTAAAGACATGTGAGCTGCAGTTAAAAATCAAATTCCTATCTTTTTCTAAGTGCCTGTATCTCCGGTTCTGTAGCTCACCGAACAACAAGCCTGATGCAGTCTGAAAGATGAGATTTTTATCTTTAATTTGACAAAAACAGCATTTTTCTAGGTACTACAGAAGATGATAGGCACGTCTGAACTTGCACTGTCCCTCCAGGCTCTAAACTTGACTCATTTCTGCAAAACATGACTCTTTTTTGCTTAGTTTCACAGCACTTTGGAGGATTTTTTAAACAGTTTGGATTTCACATAAAAGAGAGAGTTCTAGAAAGGACATTGCATCCCTTACCTAGTAGTTAAATGGTAAAAAAAAAACCCAGATGACAGTTTCCCTTGAAGCCTAACCAGTTATTGAACACTGAGGGTCCACAACCTGCTTCCCATTACAACCTCATACTGCACATGCCCAACTCTCCATCTCACTGGGGCACATTTACTTACCTGGCCCATTCGCGATCCAGCGGCGCGTTCTCTGCGCTGGATTCGGGTCCGGCCGGGATTTATTAAGGTAGTTCCTCCGCCGTCCACCAGGTGGCGCTGCTGCGCTGAAGAGCATCGGAACGCACTGGAATACACCGAGCCGGGCTGAGTGACGGTAAGCGCAATTTTCGCGACATTCTTTTTTTTTTAAATGCGGCGGTTTTTCCGAATCCATCGGGTTTTCGTTCGGCCACGCCCCCCGATTTCCATCGCGTGCATGTCGGCGCCGATGTGCCACAATACGATCGCGTGCGCCAAAATCCCGGGGCAATTCAGGGGAAATCGGCAAAAATCGGAAATATCCGGGTAACACGTCGGGAAAACGCGAATCGGCCCTTAGTAAATGAGCCCCACTGTGTTTACCATTGGCAGACAGCTCTGGTCACAGGATTCTCCTTCAGCAGCCACTTTAAAAGGACCTGCATTTACTCCAATAAGAAACTTTTTAATGGGAATTATTATTATTCTTTGCGATTTGGATTTGGTTTTCAATCTTTCGAAGTGTTTTCTATAAGCAAAATTGAATTCACCCTGATCTCTATGGTCACATATGATCATTCGCGAAGTAGTAGTTACAGTGGCCACTACAGGAGGAATGAAGTATTACATGATGACCTTGTAATACATACATAGGCCAAGTTCCCCCAGATTGGGAGCTGTTCTTAGCTTATAGAGAGGAGTCGCCCCCTTTATAAGGTCCTTTCAGGATAATTGGGGTCATTTACTAAGGGCCCGATTCGCGTTTCCCGACGTGTTACCCGATTATTTCCGATTTGCAACGATTTTCCCTGCATTGCCCCGGGATTTTGGCGCACGCGACCGGATTGTGGCGCATCGGCGCTGGCATGCACGCAATGGAAATCGGGGGGCGTGGCCGAAGAAAACCCGACGGATTCGGAAAAACCGCCGCATTTTAAAAGTGTCGCGGGACTCGCGCTTACCTTCACTAGGAATAGGCCGGTGAACTTCAGTGCATTCCGGCGGGCCTCAGGGAACTTCAGCGCAGCAGCGCCACCTGGTGGACGTCGGTGGAACTACTTTAGTGAATCCCGGCCAGACCCGAATCCACGCAGAGAACACGCCGCTGGATCGCGAATGGACCGGGTAAGTAAATCTGCCCCAATGTCCTGGATTTAAACATTGTCAGTAATCTATTTACCCCTTATGAAGACTGGGAACTTACTGAACACCTACCTAAGATATGGAGTAGACAGTAGGACCTATGGTATACATGACATACAGTATTGCAATAACTATGATATATTTTTTCCAATTTTGTTGTCATATGTAATATTTTACCTTTCACGCTCCTACACGGTATCTATATTTAGAGGGTACATTGACAATACAAGTCATCCTGATTAATGTTATCAGCGTCTAATCTAATCTTAGTTTCCATGTCCATTAAAGCCTTGGTTGGAGTCAGATTGTGTGAACCTGGTTTTTCCCCCGCAGGTCACTAACACTGATTTATCAGTCATTGATCTGCTTTATCTTCTTGATAGACAATCTTCAATTCTTAGATGAAGGAAGATAATTTTGGTGGGAAGAGTGTTGCAATCAGACCTCACAGGGTATATAAAGAGGAACGTACAGCCATAAGTTACTCACTGTTCATCAGCTTCTGAGACTTCTGTGGTCCTCCTCTACAGCTCCCCACCTCAACATGTCCTTCTCCGGAAAATATGAAGTCGAATCCCAGGAGAACTATGACGCATTCATGAAGCTAATTGGTGAGACTTCCCATTGTTTTCTATGATAATAGAATATTTTACTTAGAATTTTTACAAGCAGAATTATTTTTAAAAAAACACCGACCCAAAGCCAGAAGTGGATCCAACACGGAGAAGAAGTAGAGGTCCTTCTTAAACTTTTCCCTTCACTCTTTAACCTACCTCTCCCATTAGCTCAGAAACTTCATAAACAATTGCATCTTCCTTAGAGGAAGGAGCAGGTTTAGGGTGAGCTACTCTACAGGTTTATTGAGATTCTACGTTAATCAGGAACATCTTAATCTGTCAATTTTGTAAAAATTTTTGCCAAATTATGGCCTTTCTTATATAAGTGGTCAAGGTTAAGAATGTCTGTTATTACAGTTCAGCTTTGTTCACTTGACTGACAACGAGCTGAGGAGGAACATAGAAAGATGTGGTGCTCATTCCGAAAAAAGCCCTTAAATTCAGCCATTTTTTCCAAACACGTGCACGCTTGGTTAGGTTGACAATCCAATGTTCAGAATTGGGATTGGACACCTATGATTGGTGGCTATCTTGCCTAGTCATGTTGATATCCAAGAACCCAATGCTTTTCCCACCCCATCATATGTTGACAATGGAAAGTCCAGAAGAGATTTGGTGGTTGGATTTGGCTAGTTTACAGCGTTGGGTATAGTCTAACCAAGTATTTTATCTTTTTTTAGGTATCCCCGATGCACAAATCGAAAAGGGAAAGAATTTTAAATATACCACCGAGGTAGTCCAGAACGGAAATGAATTCACCTGGTCTCAAATCTATCCCGGACACACAACCACCAACACATTTGTGGTTGGCCAAGAGTCGGAGATGCACACCATGGGTGGCAAGACTTTTAAGGTAATTCTTACTAAAGATATATCCTAATTATAAAGTTCCTTAGATAAGTGATTTAATTTGTTGGAACCTGGTGGTGGTATTGGTGACTACCATAATCACCAGAATTTCTATTTTATGTAGAATCCACATACTTCATCGATTTGTCAGATGTTGCATGCATGTTATAGGATCATGAGAATATTAAATGGCTTATCCCAACTGGGTTAACTAATCTTCACATGGTTATTCTGTTGTGCTATAACCATGGATTCTCAGTTTCCATGGTGGTGGCTTATCTCTTATGCCCCCTGTGTCCTGTTCCAAAAAAATGGAAGACCAGGTTATGTATGGCCACATTAAGTCCTTCAAAGCAGTAGAAGTCTCATATAGATAATGTCCTAAAATCTACTATCCCGAGGTAGCATATAAAGAGCCTAAATGTGGAATTATATAACTAGGACTATGTTCTATATCATGTTTCATATTGTTCTTACAGACTGTTGTAAAATTGGAAGGTGGTAAAATTGTGGTGGACTTCCCCAACTATCATCATACCTCAGAAATTGTGGATGGGAAACTTGTAGAGGTAAGTTTCTTCTATACTTAACTACTTTATAAGATATTGAAGAGCAATACATTCCTTCTTTGTAGAATAGCGCCACCTACTTCTTCTTTTAAAACATCTTTCAGTGTCCGCCCCTGTGTTGTATTGGACGCACATGCTCAGTCTTGATTCATTCTTTTACTCCTTTGGGTATGTACGGGATTCCTGGTGTGGAGGCCTGGCTGCTTCTGTAGACGCTGGGCCTTCACAAGAATTACCCACTATGGCCACGGTTTCATAAGTCCCACTCCTTTTACCAGACAGGACAATTCAGGCCTGAATTTGATGGTTCTATCTCTGAAAATTATGGACTCTTCAGGAAATTCAGAATAGTTGGCAAGTACAGTAGGGGCTAGAGTTTTTAAGAATTGTCACTGAGAAACAGAAGTCACATTGGAAATAGTAGTGATCCTGGAAACTATTTGGTTCAGGTCTTAACCTTTGATGGTGTTGTAGTTGCATAAGTCATCCTATTGCCTAAGCCACTCTATGTATGTGAGGGCCACTTGGGTTCTGAAGACCTTCCAGATTAAATTATTCTGGAGGTCCATCTCCAGAAATAGACTCTAGTAGCCTACAAATGAGGTGGTCTTTCTGCTAGACAAACTATTGGGTTAGAGGTGGAACCCACCAGATGATCCTCTGATTCTATGGTGGGCCAGTCTGACATTGATGGCTGCTGTTATATAGAAATAATGATGGCAAATCAATGCATGTCCTGCTGCTTCTGTATTGTGAGCTGAGATCAGTAGGGATCAATAGATTTCTTTACCTCCCATTTAAAGAGGAGCTATCTATTTGAGCCCCCCAGGCATAACATTACTTGGGGCATCATAAGTACCAAACTCACCCCTATTAATGTACAAAAATTCTTATGAGTTGAATACTAATCTACTTTGCCCTCCTGCTCTTTACAGACCTCAGTGAGCGGAGGAATCACCTTCAAGAGGATCAGTAAGAAACTGGCATAAGACTTCATATGTCCACTGACTCCTTCTATCATTTTACAAAATAAATTTGCTTTGCAAGAGATTTTGTCCATTTTGTTTTATTTTTGTGTAAAATGCTATATATGCTAAGATATTATTATCTTAATCAGGAGAATAATGTGTAACACCTATAATCAGGGCTATACATACAACTGTATACAAATGTGCCCCCTAGAGGTGGCAGCCGGCGGTAGAGATTTTTACAACTATTTTTCAAGGAGAACTAGTGTGTGTATGTATGTCATGTCCCACACTCTGCGTTCATACCTGTAATGTGTTTAGGCAGCATCATGTGCCGGGGGCTAAAAAGTATTGGAAAGGGAAGAAATAAGTAAATATCTTGTTTTTTATTTATCTAACATGTACCACACTTTACAAAAAAACTTTGCTTAACTCAGTAGGACATTGTGTGTACAGGAGAAATAATTATTTTACAGCAGCTTTTCTTCTGTGCATTCACTTTTTGTGAACCTGCTTTCCTCTCTATTCTAATTGGAGACCTAGCTGCTGTGACTCATTGCCCCTCCTCCCTTCTCCATAGACTTATATTTAATCTAACATCCCATTTTGCCAGCCAAACAAAAAGTTCGGACTGATTAGTAAGTAGGTCAATAAGAAGGAAGGATGATAAGAACCAAAGTAAGGTAACAACAAAACACTTTGGGGCACATTTACCCTGGTGTCACTGGCACCTGCCGGATATATCAGGAGGTTGCAGCAGGCAGGCAGGAGAGCTGCGCTATGCTGCGGCGGGGAGGCGCTTCTACACCAGGTCTGACCAGGCGCCTAAACGGACATAGGCCTCTAAGAGCCGGTTCTTGTTCGTGAACGATGGGAGCCGACTCCCCTCAGTAAGCCAATGGCTCACTTAACCACGCCCCTAACCATCCTATCATGCCCCCTTTCACCTGATACACTTGGGTTTAAAGTGGAGTGGTGTTGTTTGGGGTGATTGACCGGCCTGCGGCTCCCTATTATATATTTAATAGGGAGCTATTCAGGAGCCATAAGGGGGGACTTGTGTGCAATTCCTGGCTGTACACTGGGAGTTGCGCCTATTTCAGAGCTTGTATGCCAGATTTCAGGTGCACAAGCTCTGATAACCCCCCCCCCCATTGTTCTATTAAGATAAATCCCAGGGTTTCATGCATTCTTTCATTGTACTGGGTATTAAAATATTTTGTGACTATTTTATGTCTGATCTTAGATCTGGAGTTTAGATCTAGAGGTCTCTGCATGATAGACAGGTTAGCCTGAGGTCAAGCATTGTGCTAAGAGTATAAAGTTGTATCTGAATAATACTAGATAGATAGATAGATAGATAGATAGATAGATAGATAGATAGATAGATAATTGGACCCGGGTGCGATCGCAACCTCTGCACCCCCTCAAGTTACACCCCTGGATAATAGATAGATAGATAGACAGAGACAGACAGAGAGATAGACAGATATATGATAGATAGATGATAGATAGATAGATAGATAGATAGATAGATAGATAGATGATAGATAGATAGATAGATAGATAGATAGATAGATAGATGATAGATAGATGATAGATAGATAGATAGATAGATAGATAGATAGATAGATAGATAGATAGATAGATGATAGATAGATAGATAGATAGATAGATATGAGATAGATAGATAGATAGATAGATAGATAGATAGATAGATGATAGATAGATGATAGATAGATAGATAGATAGATAGATAGATAGATAGATAGATAGATAGATGATAGATCTCAGTCTTGATTCATTCTTTTACTCCTTTGGGTATGTACGGGATTCTTGGTGTGGAGGCCAGGCTGCTTCTGTAGAGGCTGGGTCTTCACAAGAATTACCCACTATGGCCACGGTTTCATAAGTCCCACTCCCTTTACCAGACAGGACAATTCAGGCCTGAATTTGATGGTTCTATCTCTGAAAATTATGGACTCTCCAGGAAATTCAGAATAGTTGGCAAGTACAGTAGGGGCTGGAGTTTTTAAGAATTGTCACTGAGAAACAGAAGTCACATTGGAAATAGTAGTGATCCTGGAAACTATTTGGTCCAGGTCTTAACCTTATTGCCTAAGCCACCCTATGTATGTGAGGGCCACTTGGGTTCTGAGGACTTCCCAATTAAAATTGTTATGGGGCCCCAGCTTCATAATTCCATAGGAAATAGATGCTATTAGCCTGCAAATGAGGTTGTCTTTCTGCTAGACAAACTATTGGGTTAGAGGTGGAACCCACCAGATGATCCTCTGATTCTATGGTGGGCCAGTCTGACTTTGATGGATGCTGTAATATAGATATAATCATGGCAAATCAATGCATGTCCTGCTGCTTCTTTATTGTGACCTGAGATAAGCAGGGATCAATAGATTTCTTTACCTTCCATTTGAAGAGGAGCTATCTATTGTTGCCGCCCCATTACATTACTTGGGGCTTCAGAAGAACCTAATGCACCCCTATTAATGTAACAAAAATTCTTGTGAGTTGAATACTAATCTACTTTGCCCTCCTGCTCTTTACAGACCTCAGTGAGCGGAGGAATCACCTTCAAGAGGATCAGTAAGAAACTGGCATAAAACTTCACTATCTCCACTGACTCCTTCTATCATTTTACAAAATAAATTTGCTTTGCATGAGATTTTGTCCATTTTGTTTTATTTCTGTGCAAAATGCTATATATTTATTTCTTAATCAGGAGAATAATGTGTAACACCTATAATCAGGGCTATACATACAACTGTATACAAATGTGCCCCCTAGAGGTGGCAGCAGGCGGTAGAGATTTTTACAACTATTTTTCAAGGAGAACTAGTGTGTGTATGTATGTCATGTCCCACACTCTGTGTTCATACCTGTAATGTGTTTAGGCAGCATCATGTGCCGGGGGCTAAAAAGTATTGGAAAGTGGAGAAATAAGTAAATATATTGTTTTTTATTTATCTAACATGTACCACACCTTACAAAAAAACTTTGCTTAAAGGAAACCTACCACTTGAAGCAAAAAAGTGGCAGCACTCCAAGGAATCGTGGAAAAAAGTGTGAGGTTTATTCCATCTCTAGCTAGATAGATAGATAGATAGATAGATAGATAGATAGATAGATAGATAGATAGGCCCTGAAATCCTTTAGCTATGAATCTCAACTTCAAAGAGTATTACATGGCCTCCTATTGGTTTCAGTGAGAAATGTGCAATACTTCATTTCTCCTGTGGAGGAGCTCTAGGGAAATTGAGCACTTATTGACTGTTTTGCTGCGATTTACAGATATCAATGATCACCCTGTGAGTAACCTATTATATTACAGGTCAAAGCGCTTCTAACAAATATCAGTTTTCAACTTTTTATACATGGATAAATCTCACCCAAATTTAAATGAAAAAATCTTAATCTATTGCAAACCGTATACAGGCAGTCCCCGGGTTACATACAAGATAGGGTCTGTAGGTTTGTTCTTAAGTTGAATTTGTATGTAAGTCGGAACTGTATATTTTATCATTGTAATCCCAGCCAGAACTTTTTTGGTCTCTGTGAAAATAGGATTTTAAAAATGTTGGGTTGTCATAAGAACCAGGATTAACACTAAAGCTTCATTACAGACACCTGTGATAACTGTTATAGCTGATTATTGTAGCCCAGGACTAAAGTACAGAAAATTACCAATATCCAGAGGTCTGTTTGTAACTAGGGGTCGTCTGTAAGTCGAGTGTTCTTAAGTAGGGGACCGCCTGTAATGGAGCTATGTGTTAGAAAGATCACTTGATAATAAGCAGATCACAAATGTCCATCTATTGGAACCTCCAGCTAACAGTTGCGATCCTTGTAAGTGTTCAATTTTTCTACAGTGCCCCCTAAGGAAAAGTGAGGTATTACAAAGCTCCTATTTAAGTCCAAAACAGATTAGGTCCTCCAGAACAAGGGGATCTCTTGGTAACCATTCTTCACCACAAGACACGTAGATCATGACCATGAGGACCATGAGCACATGAGGACCATGACCATGGATCCCCTTCAGAAGCTCAGAATTTCCTTTCAATACCTCAGCCTAAATAAAAATCTCATCCTAATGAAAACTAAAAATATTATTTCTCAATTTGAATTATTACCCCAGCAATGAAATATACATAAGACTTGAGGAAAATTCCACCGGCTCGTTACCTGATTGTTTTACAACCCTTTGAACCTCATCCTTACCTCTAGGTCAATAACACTCATTTATCAGATTACACAATTCTGTGATGTCAGAAGATCATTCCAGAGGTAGGGCCTGGACTATTTGGAATATAAGGAGGTATCTCAAGTCCTCCAGTACTTCGTCTTAAGGTTTGTACCGGTAGAGGCAACATCACTATGGCTTTCACTGGAAAGTTTGAGGTGGAATCCCAGGAGAACTATGATGGCTTCATGAAACTAATTGGTGAGTTACGTTATTATGTTGTAGTTGTATTGGCTATGTTTTTGGGGCTTTTCATTGTGGACCTGTAGGTGTTCTGTAAAGACTTTGTAGCTTATGGTAGTCTTATCCAAAAATACATGTATACTCTGTATTATACAGTAGAACCTGCATTAAGTGATCATCACAGAGTCCTCCATAGACAGTCAAAAGCCACTTCTAAGGTTACAATTACCATATATACTCGAGTATAAGCCTAGTTTTTCAGCACAAAAAATGTGCTGAAAACCCAATCTCGGCTTATACTCAAGTCAAAAAAATATATCAAAACTCACCTTTCTGGCTTCCCCCACTGCTGGCTATATACTGGGGCAGGGGGCTGGCTATATACTGGGGGATATGGGCTGGCAGGGTATATACTGGGGGGCAAGTGCTGGCTATATACTATGGGGCAGGGTCCAGCAGGCTATATAGTGGGGAGGCTGTGATCAATACATTTCCCACCCTTGGCTTATACTCGATAGGTTTTCCCAGGTTTTTGTGGTAAAATTAGGGGCCTTGGCTTATACTTGGGTCGGCTTATACTTGAGAATATATACGGTAGTCTCTTTTACTGGCCAGTCCCTTAGGCTACTGTCACCTTGTCCATTTCGCCTCAACCAATAGCATTCTAGAGAACTGGTCCTCATATGTAACATACTAAGATATTCAGCGAATGAAAATTTGTCAACCACTGTGGCTTTATCTTTCTGTTTCCTGGTTGAGGTTCCACTACACAGATCCTTCAAAATTTGTATCTTCTAACACAACTATGAGGGGGCAAATACCCTTTAACTTTCAATGTTGTTTAACTTACATATAGTTTCTCCAAATTTTCCTAAAAAAAATATTTAGCAAAAGAAGGAGATGATCTCTACT
The DNA here is from genome assembly GCA_019512145.1 of Engystomops pustulosus. Lineage (NCBI taxonomy): Eukaryota > Metazoa > Chordata > Amphibia > Anura > Leptodactylidae > Engystomops > Engystomops pustulosus. The sequence goes on from CM033644.1 coordinate 213,147,564, forward strand.
ATTGGTTTAACCAGGCCCTAAATCAAAAAGATATTTGTTCCGTTAATTCCCCAAACATCCTCTAACCTAGATTTTTAGAGTGTTGAATGGCTAGTCCAACTCAGTTAGCGAGACCTTTCATAGCTACTCAGTTATGCTGCTCATTGATGAGGATCATCGGTGAAGAGGTCAACTCAGCCTAACTCAACTCAATATTTACCAGTCATTTTGGAGACAAATGCCCTTCTAACCCAACTACTACCCATCCTGATCTCACATATTTGATATATTCTTTGACAGGCATTCCCGATGAGCAAATTGAAAAGGGAAGAAATTTCACTTACACCACAGAGGTAGTCCAAAACGGAAATGACTTTACCTGGTCCCAGATATATCCAGGATTTACACTCACCAATAAATTCACTGTTGGCCAAGAGTCTGATCTGGAGACAATGGGCGGCAAGAAGTTTAAGGTAAGTCATTAATGGTTGAGTTTGACTGATTTTCTTAAGGGACCACCAAAAACTTTCTTCTCATTCTCACGACATCTGGCCAAGGGTGAAAGATGATATGGAGGATTGGTCAAAGGCTTCTCAAAGTCATCAAATTCCGACCAGAATGAAGAGATGTTATGACATAATGGATCGATGAGTTGTGGTTTGTAGAAGCGGTCGTTGCAAATGAGAAAAAAGCATTCTCAAGTTTCTCCATATGCTAGAACAGAATGTATGGACCTCTGATCATATGATAGTCCTAGGCATATCTATAGGGGATGAGTTGGTAGCAGTGTCTAGGCTATATCTAAACCACCTAAAGTGACACCATAATTTATGGTATATTCAGGGCCGGTGCCAGCACTGGGCATACCTGGGCAAGTGCCGGGGCCCAGAGCTGTTGAGGGGCCCACATAAGGCTGTATGTAAAGAATCCAAGGGGGGTGAGGGGGCTGTATCTAATGAATTCATAGGGTATGAGTTTGGCTTATATAAAATAACCATGAGGAGGCTGTTTGGTATGATAAACTAGGGAATATTTAGGGAACATGGCATGTTTGTTTAGGTTTCTGAATTTTTAATGCTACCACGTGAGTCCACTGCAAAGGGGCCTACTGAGGCTCCGTCACCCAGTGGTCTAGTGAAACCTGGAGACGACCATGGGTATTTGGTAGGAGACTTCATTTACATTTTTTTTCTTCTGAAACACAGGCAACTGTCCGACTGGAAGGTGGGAAGCTAGTTGTGGACTTTCCGAAATACAACCACACCTCGGAGATTGTTGGAGGGAAACTAGTAGAGGTAAGATGGTTGTTAACCTGTACATTGTATATGTTATCTATATCAGGTACGGTGATAACTTATCTGTTTCTCATGATAATTAACAGCTACCAGACATCTGTTATCACATGGAATACACAATATCTCTTCAGTTGTGCCATAATTAGGAGCATTCCATCATGAAATTAACGATCAAAGCTTTTTACATCATTTTTATTTTTCTTCTTGTAGACATCCGTCGCCGGAGGAGTCACTTTTAAGAGAATTAGTAAGAAGGTGGCATAAAGTTGTAAAACCTGAGACGTTGGCCAATTTTTTAAAAAACAAATAAACTATTTGAGTCATCAACGATTCTTGTATTTTGTTCCCCTCTTCTAGTCGATGTGTTATATCTAGTAATAGTAAAAAGAACAGGACATAAGATAATAATACTAATATGGTTTCATATGGTTTCAATGCCTCCAAACTATGTTGGAGTGAGTAGGACAATCCAAGATGCAAGCAGTCCCCGGGTTACGTACAAGATAGGTTCTTGAGGTTTGTACTTAAGTTGGGTTTGTATGTGAGTTGGAACTTGTATATTTTATAATTCTAACTCCATACAAAAAAAAAATTTGTCCCTGTAATAAATGGATTTTCAAAAATTTGTGCTGTCATGGGAACAAGGACTATTAATAAAGCTTCATTACAAACACCTACAGCCGAGCATTGCAGCCTGGGGCTAAAATAAGGCATCCAAAGAACTTCACCAGAGGTCACAATGGGCAGAGGGGTCCATCTGTAACTAGGGATTGTCTGTAAATCGGGTGTCCTTAAGTCGGGGGCTGTCTGTATATGGGTGGGAGGTATGTCCTTGATAATAGAGTTGATTGCAATGGTGAAGAGAGAAGCTGTTGGCTCCATGCTCTACCATTGTACGTCCGCCACAAGCATGATGTGATGATGTCATCACACCGCGGGATGGATAAAGGTACAAAATCAGGGAAGTAAGAATGGAGGTTAGGGGTCAGGGTTACCGAATGGAGGATATTATAAGGAGGGAGCCACTTAATACAGATATTGATCATAATGGAGGGTTACTAAAAAAGGGGCGTTGTGTGGGGGGCAATGAAAGAAGGAATTATTAGTGGGGGCTAAGAGAAAGAAGGCATTATAAATTGGGTAGTCACATTAGGGGGCATAGTAAGGTGGACATGACATAGTACTGAGGGTGACAGAATTGGAAGCATAACACAGTGCGGTCCACATGAATGGGGAATTCTACAGGGTGTATCAACACCGGAAAGGTGAATTGAATTTTGGGGGCCTGCACTTGGGGGTGGAGATAAAGGAGAGGCAAAGGGCGGGGTTTGGGGAATGAAAATGGCAACATCTGAAATGTTGGGGTATTTGAGTTACAGGTTGCCTGCTGCCTATCTCTTGCTTCTAACTTGTAGTAAACTTTTTCACGCTTTGATCCAAAAAGGACTTCGAAAAATGCTGATTTTGTACAAATGGCATTTCTGATATTTAATGTTTTATGTTAAGATTCAAGCGGTCACAAGTCAGATGCATTATGTAAATAGAATATGACAACCTCTGGCCCCTCGTAAATGGCCTTTACTGGAAAGAATCTCTTACGTTCCCAAACGGGAACATTACCATCTGTCCACTGCTTAATGGCTGTCGGTAAGATAGTCCTTGTGTGACCGTCGTTATGTAAGGCGAGAAGCTGCTGTATTGATGACCCTATAATCAAGTGATATCATATGATAGCGAAATACGGGAAAATGTAGATACAGTACAAAAACATTCTGTGAATACAAAGTGCGGTAGAGGATTATGGTTATTGTAAATACTGCATTTCCCATATGGGATGTAAACCATACGAAAGTTACCAATAAATATTATTTTTGAATACTTTTAATAGATTTATATGTACCCCAATTTTTTTTTTAGAAATGTCCTATTACTAAGAAAGTTTACGGTGGTTTGTGCTATAATACCACCCAGAAAGTAAAGTAAGGTCAATCAATACAAGAACATTAACAGCAGACCCCCAAAAAATGGGGGAAACCTTTTCTATTACACGTATAGTAGGCATTTTAAGGATCATAAATCCTGCATCTTCTATCTGAATTGAACAGTTAGTCAGGTATTTTAAGGATCATAAATCTTGCATCTGCTCTCTGAATTGAACAGTTAGTCAGGTATTTTAAGGATCATAAATCCTGCATCTGCTCTCTAAATTGAACGGATAGACCAGACCCATAAAGCAGGGGGAACCCACAAACCTCTTCTTTAACACTTATATCCTTTCGTATCTGGCAGTTTAAGGATCATAAATCCTCAATGTGCTCTCTTTATTGAAATTTATAATACACAGGTTGCCAAAGCAGTTCTACTGTTGAAAATAGTAGTAGGTCATTAATATCTACAAAGGGAGGCTGTGGAGATACATGAAGCTACAAGGGTTACAGTATTCTCCTAAAAAGAATCTTTCAGATGGTCCCTTAGATATATCGAAGAGACTGATGAGTCATACAGAAGATTTCTCTTTTCCAACCAAATTGACTAGCTATATCTGGACAATTATGCTACATTAGTGCAGGATTTGAGGGATAAAAAATATTTATGCAGCATCAATGGGTCACATAAAAGTTATGGAAGGACCACAACTGGTGGATGTGAGGAGAATTTGACTTTAGGCTTTTTGCACCAGTGCCGGTGCATCTTTAGCTACACCCTGTTCTGGTGGCACATATCATCTACATGTGTCCCCAACATAGTAGCAGGCATCAGTGGCGTAACATTAAGCTGAAGGACCCCATTGCAAAGTCTGTGGTAGGCCCCCCGGCTATAATGCATGTTTTATAGTACTAGTTTTCTCATATGGGGAAGTGGCACCTTATGGGCCTCCAGGGCCCGGTTGAGATCGTACCCCCTCAAGTTACACCCCTGGCAGGCGTTAATTGAGACATTAGATCTCATCTATTTGTGATAGATTCCATGGTTAAACATTGGCCTAAGCTTATTTGGGCCTTTGCTTAGCAGGTGGAAAGATACATTTATTTGCTCGTCTGAGAGACTTTATTATGAATACACAATTTTCGTGAGCCTTCGTCCTGCTCTGAATGGTGGTCACGTTCTCTATCTGAAACACTCATCCGTTGTCCACCGTAGACATAATAGCATCAACTGCCTCTGAAGAAGATGTTCCACCACATGACCTGGTACCGTCTCTAGACACACAGTATATATATCTTGATGTCTGACCCCTAGGACCCCCAGAGACCCCTTATCACCCTATGTAAATTTACTTCTCCGCGATTGGTGGGCCAGTGACACCCAATAGTCCCATAGAAGTGACCATGAGGAGCTTTGGGACCTCAACTCTTCATAGTCCCTAGGGTCTCAGCAGTCAGCCACCCATCAATTACAGAGGCTATATGTAGGGCAACTCCTTTTATCTAAAGTGAATGTTCTATAGTAGAAGAATCAGAAGTTATCTGTGATTTGTTTGGATGGGGTGGGGACATTCAGTTTGTATATGTTTATGTTACCAAGTGATTCTTTCACTTATGGTTTTTGGTGTTTTTTACTTATTCGTGTCTTACATTAATTAATATTGAGTGGAATTTGGCAATAAACAATAACTTTCACCCTGGAGGACCCAATACATTTAGATATTACATGGGAAGCCTATTGACTTCAAAGGAAGATGTGTAATTCTCATTTTACTCTACGGAGGCGCTGTAGGGCAGTTGAACATTTGGTACCTCAATCTGTAGGGATCTACAAAAATCTGTCAAAAAGATTTATTTAACTCTTAGTAATAGGGTGGAGACCAGCTGCTATGATGTCTCCCATACACAGCAGGGTGTTAATACCTCATAATGACTTCTGTTCAGTCTTTGTGCTCACATTTAGGTAAGGTTTGCATTTTGGTTTTCTAATTTTGTAAAACCCCTTTCTGTTTATTTATGCAATGTTTTATTCATTTTGTTACAATTGCAATTTCTTTCCTAGTTCCCAATGTTCTCGCCTAGTCCATGTCAATATTTATATACTGCTAAATGGGCGTGGCCAGGCTATCTGCTCCACCCCCAACTCTACCCGTCTGACATTAGAGTCTAATTAGTAAAGTTTCAGAGGATACTAATTAGGCTTTCTACTGTCAAGGGTCGGTCCTAGGCTGAAGCAAACAGCATGACTCCACCCATCTGGCAAAAGAGAGACAAAAATATTGACATTGATTCCTTGGAGACGCTAAGGTCTAGAAAGAAAATTCCAACTATCCCAGAATCAGGGGATTGACCCCTATTGAGGAATACAAAAAGATGGAGTTAGTGGAGATGTTAAAAGTTCCACTTTAACATTTTACATTGATACATTTTTGCCATAATTTAAATGAGCATCCCGGCGAAATTTTGGTTAAATCATTAAGAAAAGTTTAATGAATTAATTGAATCAGTTGCAGAAATCTTAGCTCATTATTAGAAATGAAAATGCTTATTTTAACAACAACCTCTATAACAAAGTATAGCATTTACCAGATAGAAAAATGACCCACCCCTCCCTCCAATCCCAAAAGTTCCCAAAGCAGAAATTGTGACGTGTCCCTCTACAGTCAAATGTGGCACTTGCTTGAACTTATATAATATTAGAAGCTTAAGATACAACATTCATTCCGCTCATATCGAAATAGTAGGCGGGGCTTACAGAAGCCATTTTGTAGATATGATTCACCTCTATGTGGAAATGGACAAATTGGACATATACATTGGATCCAGTCATTCTCTCACTAAAACCTGTAGATAGAATCCAACACTAGGAAGACAATGGAATCACCAACACCAACAACTCATCAAATCGTGCTGTCCTCTAAGCCAAATGTTGATCTTGGGGACTTAGACCATTGAGGACCTCCAAAAAAACCTAAAGGAGTTGAGAGCCAGATAGATAGATAGATAGATAGATAGATAGATAGATAGATATGAGATAGATAGATAGATAGATAGATAGATAGATAGATAGATAGATAGATATGAGATAGATAGATATATAGATGATAGATAGATAGATATGAGATGGATGGATAGATAGATAGATGATAGATAGATATGAGATAGATAGAATGAAAGATGTATAGAACAATAGAAAAATACATAGATATATAGAGCGATAGATAGACAGAACAATAGATAGATAGATATGAGATAGATAGATAGATAGAACGATAGATAGATAGATAGATAGATAGATAGATAGATTGATAGAATGATAGATAGAACGATAGATAGACATTCATATTCTTTCTGCTTCTCCCTGTGTCTGAGGTTTATGACAATGGTTTATGGTAGTAAGGGATCAGTCTGCCTCCTCTTATCAGTCTCCGCTTTCATTCTCGATGTGTATTTTATATGACGGCTGATCAGCAGATTGAAGAAGCAGATAACAGAATAAAACCTTTATCCTAGATAAGAAGGTTTATTACAATCCATGTAAAGATCAGATAACATCAGTGTGGTCTCTGGGTTCACTGTTCTAGATGGGAAGTAAGAGATCTATCTTCATGTCTAATGAGATTAAATATCCAGCTTGATGAACAGTAGAGGAGCGATGACAATATGCTGCTAAACTACAACTCCCATCATGCCCTGAAATCCTTTAGCTATGAATCTCAACTTCAAAGAGTATTACATGGCCTCCTATTGGTTTCAGTGAGAAATGTGCAATACTTCATTTCTCCTGTGGAGGAGCTCTAGGGAAATTGAGCACTTATTGACTGTTTTGCTGCGATTTACAGATATCAATGATCACCCTGTGAGTAACCTATTATATTACAGGTCAAAGCGCTTCTAACAAATATCAGTTTTCAACTTTTTATACATGGATAAATCTCACCCAAATTTAAATGAAAAAATCTTAATCTATTGCAAACCGTATACAGGCAGTCCCCGGGTTACATACAAGATAGGGTCTGTAGGTTTGTACTTAAGTTGAATTTGTATGTAAGTCGGAACTGTATACTTTATCATTGTAATCCCAGCCAGAACTTTTTTGGTCTCTTTGACAATAGGATTTTAAAAATGTTGGGTTGTCATAAGAACCAGGATTAATAATAAAGCTTCATTACAGACGCCTGTGATAACTGTTATAGCTGATTATTGTAGCCCAGGACTAAAGTACAGTAATTACCAATATCCAGAGGTCCGTTTGTAACTAGGGGTCGTCTGTAAATCGAGTGTTCTTAAGTAGGGGACCGCCTGTAATGGAGCTATGTGTTAGAAAGATCACTTGATAATAAGCAGATCACAAATGTCCATCTATTGGAACCTCCAGCTAACAGTTGCGATCCTTGTAAGTGTTCAATTTTTCTACAGTGCCCCCAAAGGAAAAGTGAGGTATTACAAAGCTCCCATTTAAGTCCAAAACAGATTAAGTCCTCCAAAACAAGGGGATCTCTTCGTAACCATTCTTCACCACAAGACACGTAGATCATGACCATGAGGACCGTGAGCACATGAGGACCATGACCATGGATACCCTTCAGAAGCTCAGAATTTCCTTTCAATACCTCAGCCTAAATAAAAATCTCATCCTAATGAAAACTAAAAATATTATTTCTCAATTTGAATTATTACCCCAGCAATGAAATATACATAAGACTTGAGGAAAATTCCACCGGCTCGTTACCTGATTGTTTTACAACCCTTTGAACCTCATCCTTACCTCTAGGTCAATAACACTCATTTATCAGATTACACAATTCTGTGATGTCAGAAGATCATTCCAGAGGTAGGGCCTGGACTATTTGGAATATAAGGAGGTATCTCAAGTCCTCCAGTACTTCGTCTTAAGGTTTGTACCGGTAGAGGCAACATCACTATGGCTTTCACTGGAAAGTTTGAGGTGGAATCCCAGGAGAACTATGATGGCTTCATGAAACTAATTGGTGAGTTACGTTATTATGTTGTAGTTGTATTGGCTATGTTCTTGGAGCTTTTCATTGTGGACCTGTAGGTGTTCTGTAAAGACTTTGTAGCCTATGGTAGTCTTATCCGAAAATACATGTATACTCTCTGTATTATACAGTAGAACCTGTGATCATCACAGAGTCCTCCATAGACAGTCAAAAGCCACTTCTAAGGTTACAATTACCATATATACTCGAGTATAAGCTTAGTTTTTCAGCACAAAAAAATGTGCTGAAAACCCAAACTGCTGGTTGTATACTGGGGCAGAGGGCTGGCTATATACTGGGGCAGGGGGCTGGCTATATACTGGGGGATATGGGCTTGCAGGCTATATACTGGGGGGCAGGTGTTGTCTATATACTATGGGGCAGGGTCCGGCAAGCTATATACTGGGGAGGCTGTGACCAATACATTTCCCGCTCTCGGCTTATACTCGAGTCAATATCAGGTATTTGTGGTAAAATTAGGGGCCTTGGCTTATACTTGGGTCAACGTTCAATGTTGTTTAACTTACATATAGTTTCTCCGAATTTTCCAAAAAAAAATATTTAGCAAGAGAAGAAGATGATCTGTACTATTGGTGGCTATCAAAGGGGTTTAACCAGGCCCTAAATCAAAAAGATATTTGTTCCGTTGATTCCCCAAACATCCTCCAACCTAGATTTTTAGAGTGTTGAATGGCGAGTCCAACTCAGTTAGCGAGACCTTTCATAGCTACTCGCTTATGCTGCTCATTGATGAGGATCATCGGTGAAGAGGTCAACTCAGCCTAACTCAACTCAATATTTACCAGTCATTTTGGAGACAAATGCCCTTCTAACCCAACTACAAACCATCCTGATCTCACATATTTGATATATTCTTTGACAGGCATTCCCGATGAGCAAATTGAAAAGGGAAGAAATTTCACTTACACCACAGAGGTAGTCCAAAACGGAAATGACTTTACCTGGTCCCAGATATATCCAGGATTTACACTCACCAATAAATTCACTGTTGGCCAAGAGTCCGATCTGGAGACAATGGGCGGCAAGAAGTTTAAGGTAAGTCATTAGTGGTTTGACTGATTTTCTTAAGGGACCACCAAAAACTTTCTTCTCATTCTCACGACATCTGGCCAAGGGTGAAAGATGATATGGAGGATTGGTCAAAGGCTTCTCAAAGTCATCAAATTACGACCTTAATGAAGAGATGTTATGACATAATGGATCGATGATTTGTAGTTTGTAGAAGCGGTCGTTGCAAATGAGAAAAAAGCATTCTCAAGTTTCTCCATATGCTAGAACTGAATGTATGGACCTCTGATCATATGATAGTCCTTGGCATATGCGTCAGTAGCAGTGTCTATGCAGTAGGCTATGTCTAAACCACCTAAAGTGACATCGAAGTCTATGGTATATGCAGGGCCGGTGCCAGCACTGGGCATACCTGGGCAAATGCAGGGGCCCAGAGCTGTTGAGGGGCCCACATAATGCTGTATGTTAGGAATCCATGGGGGGTGAGGCAGCTGTATCTAATGAATCCATGGGGGGGGGGGTGAGGGAGCTGTATCTAATGAATTCATACGGTATAAGTTGGACTTATGTAAAATAACCATGAGGAGGCTGTTTGGTATGATAAACTAGGGAATATTTAGGGAACATGGCATGTTTGTTTAGGTTTCTGAATTTTTAATGCTACCACGTGAGTTCACTGCAAAGGGGCCTACTGAGGCTCCGTCACCCAGTGGTCTAGTGAAACCTGGAGACGACCATGGGTATTTGGTAGGAGACTTCATTTACATTTTTTTTCTTCTGAAACACAGGCAACTGTCCGACTGGAAGGTGGGAAACTAGTTGTGGACTTTCCGAAATACAACCACACCTCGGAGATTGTTGGAGGGAAACTAGTAGAGGTAAGATGGTTGTTAACTTGTGTATTGTATATGTTATCTCTATCACGGTACGGTGATAACTTATCTGTTTCTCATGATAATTAACAGCTACCAGACATCTGTTATCACATGGAATACACAATGTCTCTTCAGTTGTGCCATAATTAGGAGCATTCCATCATGAAATTAACGATCAAAGCTTTTTACATCATTTTTATTTTTCTTCTTGTAGACATCCGTCGCCGGAGGAGTCACTTTTAAGAGAATTAGTAAGAAGGTGGCATAAAGTTGTAAAACCTGAGACGTTGGCCAATTTTTTAAAAAACAAATAAACTATTTGAGTCATCAACGATTCTTGTATTTTGTTCCCCTCTTCTAGTCAATGTGTTATATCTAGTAATAGTAAAAAGAACAGGACATAAGATAGTAATACTAATATGGTTTCATATGGTTTCCAAGATACAAGCAGTCCCCGGGTTAAGTACAAGATAGGTTCTTGAGGTTTGTACTTAAGTTGGGTTTGTATGTAAGTTGGAACTTGTATATTTTATAATTCTAACTCCATACAAAAAAAAATTTGTCCCTGTAATAAATGGATTTTCAAAAATTTGTGCTGTCATGGGAACAAGGACTATTAATAAAGCTTCATTACAAACACCTACAGCCGAGCATTGCAGCCTGGGGCTAAAATAAGGCATCCAAAGAACTTCACCAGAGGTCACAATGGGCAGAGGGGTCCATCTGTAACTAGGGGTCGTCTGTAAGTCTGGTGCCCTTAAGTCGGGGATTGTCTGTATATGGGTGGGAGGTATGTCCTTGACAATAGAGTTGATTGCAATGGTGAAGCGAGAAGCTGTTGGCTCCATTCTCTAACATTGTAGGTCCTCACACCGCTGGCTTCACAGTGGTGACAGTAGTGGAAGAGAAGGAATTGGGCTTCTGAGGGATGGTTTAAGGTACAAAATCAGGGACATAAGAATGGGGGTTAGGGGTCAGGGTTACAGAATGGAGGACGTTATAAGGAGGGTACCACTGAGTAGAGAAATTCTACATGATGGAGAAAAAGGGAGGTTATATGTGTTGTGTGGGGGGAAATGAAAGAAGGCATAATTAGTGGGGGCTAAGAGAAGGAAGGCATTATAAGTTGGGTAGTCACATTAGGGGGCATAGTAAGGGGGACATTGCTGACGATAACCGGGTTGGAAGCATAACACAGTGCACTCCACAAGAATGAGAAATTCTACAGGGTGTATCATCACCGGAAAGGTGAATTTTGGGGGCATGTTTGGGGGCAATTTTGGAGGTGGAGTTAGAGGTGAGGTAAAGGGCGGGGTTTGAGGCATAAAAATGTACGTCCCTCTTTGGACATCTGGAATATTGGGGTATTTGAGTTACAGGTCACTTCCTGCCTATTTCTTGCCTCTGACTTCTTGCAGTAAAGTTTTTCAGGCTTTGATCCAAAAAAGGACCTCGAAAAATGTTGATTTTGTACAAAAGGCATTTCTGATATCTAATGTTTTATGTTAAGACTCAAGCGGTCACAAGTCAGATGCATTATGTAAATAGAATATGACAACCTCTGGCCCCTCGTAAATGGTCTTTACTGGAAAGAATCTCTTACGTTCCCAAACGGGAACATTACCATCTGTCCACTGCTTAATGGCTGTCGGTAAGATAGTCCTTGTGTGACCGTCGTTATGTAAGGCGAGAAGCTGCTATATTGATAGCCAACCATAGTAACCATATGATAGCGAAATACGGGAAAATGTAGATACAGTACAAAAACATTCTGTCAATACAAAGTGCGGTAGAGGATTATGGTTATTGTAAATACTGCATTTCCCATATGGGATGTAAACCATACGAAAGTTACCAATAAATATTATTTTTTAATACTTTTCATAGATTTATATGTACCCCAATTTTTTTTTAGAAATGTCCTATTACTAAGAAAGTTTACGGTGGTTTGTGCTATAATACCACCCAGAAAGTAAAGTAAGGTCAATCAATACAAGAACATTAACAGCAGGCCCCAAAAATGGGGGAAACCTTTTCTATTACATGTATGTCAGGGATTTTAAGGATCATAAATCCTGCTTCTGCTATCTGAATTGAACGGTTAGTCAAGTATGTTAAGGATCATAAATCCTGCTTCTGCTACCTGAATTGAACGGTTAGTCAAGTATGTTAAGGATCATAAATCCTGCATCTGCTCTCTGAATTGAACAGTTAGTCAGGTATTTTAAGGATCATAAATTCTGCATCTTCTCTCTGAATTGAACAGTTAGACCAGACTCATAAAGCGGGGGGAACCCACAAACCTCTTCCTTAACACTTATATCCTTTCGTATCTGGCAGTTTAAGGATCATAAATCCTCAATGTGCTCTCTTTATTGAAATTTATAATACACAGGTTGCCAAAGCAGTTCTACTGTTGAAAATAGTAGTAGGTCATTATTATCTACAAAGGGAGGCTGTGGAGATACATGAAGCTACAAGGGTTACAGTATTCTCCTAAAAAGAATCTTTCAGATGGTCCCTTAGATATATCGAAGAGACTGATGAGTCATACAGAAGATTTCTCTTTTCCAACCAAATTGACTAGCTATATCTGGACAATTATCCTACATTAGTGCAGGATTTGAGGGCTAAAAAATATTTATGTAGCATCAATGGGTCACATGAAAGTTATGGAAGGACCACAACTGGTGGATGTGAGGAGAATTTGACTTTAGGCATTTTGCACCAGTGCCAGTGCATCTTTAGCTACACCCTGTTCTGGTGGCACATATCATCTACATGTGTCCCCAACATAGTAGCAGGCATCAGTGGCGTAACATTAAACTGAAGGACCCCATTGCAAAGTCTATGGTAGGCCCCCCGGCTATAATGCATGTTTTATAGTACTAGTTTTCTCATATGGGAAGTGGCACCTTATGGGCCTCCAGGGTCCGGTTGAGATTGTACCCCCTCAAGTTACACCCCTGGCAGGCGTTAATTGAGACATTAGATCTCATCTATTTGTGATAGATTCCATGGTTAAACATTGGCCTAAGCTTATTTGGGCCTTTGCTTAGCAGGTGGAAAGATACATTTATTTGCTCGTCTGAGAGACTTTATTATGAATACACAATTTTCGTGAGCCTTCGTCCTGCTCTGAATGGTGGTCACGTTCTCTATCTGAAACACTCATCCGTTGTCCACCGTAGACATAATAGCATCAACTGCCTCTGAAGAAGATGTTCCACCACATGACCTGGTACCGTCTCTAGACACACAGTATATATATCTTGATGTCTGACCCCTAGGACCCCCAGAGACCCCTTATCACCCTATGTAAATTTACTTCTCCGCGATTGGTGGGCCAGTGACACCCAATAGTCCCATAGAAGTGACCATGAGGAGCTTTGGGACCTCAACTCTTCATAGTCCCTAGGGTCTCAGCAGTCAGCCACCCATCAATTACAGAGGCTATATGTAGGGCAACTCCTTTTATCTAAAGTGAATGTTCTATAGTAGAAGAATCAGAAGTTATCTGTGATTTGTTTGGATGGGGTGGGGACATTCAGTTTGTATATGTTTATGTTACCAAGTGATTCTTTCACTTATGGTTTTTGGTGTTTTTTACTTATTCGTGTCTTACATTAATTAATATTGAGTGGAATTTGGCAATAAACAATAACTTTCACCCTGGAGGACCCAATACATTTAGATATTACATGGGAAGCCTATTGACTTCAAAGGAAGATGTGTAATTCTCATTTTACTCTATGGAGGCGCTGTAGGGCAGTTGAACATTTGGTACCTCAATCTGTAGGGATCTACAAAAATCTGTCAAAAAGATTTATTTAACTCTTAGTAATAGGGTGGAGACCAGCTGCTATGATGTCTCCCATACACAGCAGGGTGTTAATACCTCATAATGACTTCTGTTCAGTCTTTGTGCTCACATTTAGGTAAGGTTTGCATTTTGGTTTTCTAATTTTGTAAAACCCCTTTCTGTTTATTTATCCAATGTTTTATTCATTATGGTACAATTGGAATTTCTTTCCTAGTTCCCAATGTTCTCGCCTAGTCCATTTCAATATTTATATACTGCTAAATGGGCGTGGCCAGGCTGTCTGCTCCACCCCCAACTCTACCCGTCTGACATTAGAGTCTAATTAGTAAAGTTTCAGAGGATACTAATTAGGCTTTCTACTGTCAAGGGTCGGTCCTAGGCTGAAGCAAATAGCATGACTCCACCCATCTGGCAAAAGAGAGACAAAAATATTGACATTGATTCCTTGGAGACGCTAAGGTCTAGAAAGAAAATTCCAACTATCCCAGAATCAGGGGATTGACCCCTATTGAGGAATACAAAAAGATGGAGTTAGTGGAGATGTTAAAAGTTCCACTTTAACATTTTACATTGATATATTTTTGCCATAATTTAAATGAGCATCCCGGCGAAATTTTGGTTAAATCATTAAGAAAAGTTTAATGAATTAATTGAATCAGTTGCAGAAATCTTAGCTCATTATTAGAAATGAAAATGCTTATTTTAACAACAACCTCTATAACAAAGTATAGCATTCACCAGATAGAAAAATGACCCACCCCTCCCTCCAATCCCAAAAGTTCCCAAAGCAGAAATTGTGAAGTGTCCCTCTACAGTCAAATGTGGCACTTGCTTGGACTTATATAATATTAGAAGCTTAAGATACAACATTCATTCCGCTCATATCGAAATAGTAGGCGGGGCTTACAGAAGCCATTTTGTAGATATGATTCACCTCTATGCGGAAATGGACAAATTGGACATATACATTGGATCCAGTCATTCTCTCACTAAAACCTGTAGATAGAATCCAACACTAGGAAGACAATGGAATCACCAACACCAACAACTCATCAAATCGTGCTGTCCTCTAAGCCAAATGTTGATCTTGGGGACTTAGACCATTGAGGACCTCCAAAAAAACCTAAAGGAGTTGAGAGCCTTTAGATTTAAGCCAGAAGTCATTGCCAGAACCAACCTAGGGGTTCTCAACCTTTTCAAGCCGGAGGCTACTTGACCAGTCCCCGGTATCCCATGCTGGTCATATAATCTTGGCTCTAGTGCCACGTTTATTTAATATCATGATGTTCATGGTGCCAAAAGTGCAAATTTGTGGCAACATGGACATAACTCCATAGGTGGCTCCGTATCGACATTGGCAACATTGGGCAACATTACATTTTTGGCCCTACTGCCCTATCTAGCTTATAAATCCAAAGTCAAGTCATTGGTTATATCATTGTACAGATGAAAGGACAATTTTTCCACAAATGTATGACATTAAAATGTTTGTAAAAGGGTATTTTTTAGAAAAATGTTAATTATGTAATAGAACTCACTGTCAATAAATCTATACTTACCTCTTGGATCTTGCTCTGCTCTTTCTGGTTCAGTGATGACCCCCATATAAGGATGGATTGCCATATCTGTTGTAGTTCACTAATGGCCACCTAGGTGGAAAACCCCATTGTCTGGGATCAGACCGGTGGAGGACTCGGAAGCAGGGAGAAAGGAGCAACCGGTTATCTTTGAGGTAAGTATGGCTATTTTACATTTTTTACAGGAGTTGAGTACTTTTATTTGGGTACATTCCCACATTTATGAGGCTAGGGGGTCACTAGGAACCTACTAATAACCCATTGACAAGGGTGAGTATATCAACCATGCTCTGGAAATCTCAGTTAGTTTTTAGAACTTCAATCCTAACACCAAGAGACAGGAATTTGGACATAGGAACATATTACTAGGATAGATGGTGTCATGTTTAAAGGTCTCAAGGTTAGAGATGAGTGGAACTTTAGGCTTGGTGTTCTCTTTTTGGCAACTCCACCTAACCTAGACATGTTGCTTCATGGGTAGCAGAGAAGCCTATCAGGCAGCTTGGTGGACGCCTCTTGGTGGACACATCTGGCCAATCACAGCTATGCCTACTTGCTACGGGCATAAAGCTTCCTCATTGGCTACTCTGCAACCCATCACGTAACATGTTCGGGTTAGGCAGAGTTGCCAAACGGATGACGCCGAACCTAAATTTCAGGTCTGCTCATCTCAACTCAACTTCTCACCATAATTAGGAAACATAAATTATAAAAAGATAGTGATGGTTATCTTGTACATAACTTGGGGACTACCTGTAATCTAAGACAGACTGGTGCCATTAGCCCAGAGCTGTATGAAAATAGTGGCGCCCCCACAAGGCTAATTTTATAAACTGGTTTGATATTTACGGCCTTCATATTATACCCAAACCAAGTTTTATTAGGTTAAAGATTGGGGTGGGGGTCTCTTTTATCGACCCCCAGAAGCCCAAGCCTTCTAGGGGGCACATGGCCACCCAAACCACCCACCAAATTTTTATACTGAGATGGGCCTTCACTCATGAAACCCTTGTACCCAGGGCCCATGGCAGTGTTAATCCGCCCCTGTCAATCAACTTTTAGTTTTCTAATTTTGGGAAGTGTGAAGAACCTTCAAATGTCCTGGAAGGTCTCTTGTATATATTTGAGTGAATAGTCGAAACATATTTATGAGAATTTTATGGCTGAAGGACCTTCTCTTTCTTATCTCTATGGGTTATTATAAAAGTTGGTGGGCGGTTTGGTTCACTTATATTACAATCAGTCCATATGTATATGCTCAGCTTATAACAACATGGCATCCTTATCTTGGCTTGCTTTAGTAATCAGATTTTTTCCCGTAAATTGAATTTATGCTCCACCCCCTCTACCCAACTAAATGGCAACCTTTGCTTTATTACTTTATAGTATAGGATCCAAATTTATAACACAAGTGGCCCCTTCCTGTAGAATGGGAACACTCAGTATATGCCGTATAAACATACATTCACCCGGTATTAGTAGCAAACATGTATACAAACATCCATATATCATAGTAGAACAATATTCTAATGCGTTCTGATAGGACAAGATCATAAGCTATAAAAAATCATGAAATCCAGGATCCTTTTGTGTCATTTTACTGACAATTTATATTCTTTATGGATACAGTAATAGAATTTTTTTTTTTTTTATCTTTACAATTTAGTAACAAGGCTTCAACTTCAATAGCCTATAAAATATTATACAAAGTACTCTTTACATTGAAGCAAACCCAGTTCCTTCAGAAATCTTGTTTCCGTAATGAAATCACATAGAATAATCAGATATAAAGATGCACTTGTGCAAATAAAGTACTCCATTTCTTGGCAGCTCTTAAAGTTCCATATTATTATTATTATAGATTTTTTTATGTTTTTTTTTGCTATAAATCAATATATATTTTTTTCATCTTCGAGAGGTCTTGGATTATTAGCACTGCCACAAATCGACTGCATAATGATAAGAGTTAGAACTAAATTTACATGAATATTTCTCGCTTTTTTTTTTTTCTGATAAAGTCCAAAAAAAAAACAGTGTGTTAGAGATTACGAGAGAAAAAAAAATCATCAAAAAATAGAGGATTCCTCTTCTTGGCAGTATTGTGTTGTCAGTGGAAAGGATCTTCCCTTGCTGCTGTACAGTCCGCGTGGACGACTGTTTCTTCTATGGTAAAGAGGCGACCGAGGCTTGAGTGATGGACTCATGTGGGAGAGTGTACGAAGGCACACCAAGTCGACAGGGCGAGTCATTATTAGAATATTGTGGTTTCGTACTTGGTGCTAATCCCCCTTTTCGTTTCTTGCCCTGGCTCAACGATCCAAGGCAGATTGGCGAGCGTCTTTTGATCAGGCTGATCTATCTGTAGGTGAGAAGAATATCATTTATGTAGGTGTACACAGTTCAGAAAATTCAACAAAAAATATGGAAAATTGAGGCCTTTGCCATAGTCAACTTAGTGGTCTACTAAATGTTAGGACCTCAACTAGTGTTTCCCTAGATGGTGAAGACTCATAGAACCTGATGGGAAGCTCTTCAGAAGACTACAGCAGTAAGAGCTATGCTACTAACCTTACCTGGCTCCAGTGTTGAAAAATATGGAATTGAGGCCTTTGCCATAGTCAACCTAGTGGTCTACTAAACAGTTGGACCTCAACTAGTGTTTCCCTATACACTGAAGACTCATAGAGCCAGATGAGAAGGTCTTCAGAAGACAGCAGCAGTAAGAGCTATGCTACCAACCACATCTGGCTCTATTGTTGAAACATATGGAAACTTGAGGCCTTTACTATATAATTGAGGCCTTTATCCATAGTCAACCTAGTGGTCTACTAAATGGTAGGGCTTCATATAGTGTTTACCTAGATGGTGAAGACTCATAGAACCCAATGAGAAGCTCTTCAGAAGACAGCAGCAGTAAGGGTTATGCTACTAACCTCACCAGTAGGGCATCATATAATGTTTCCCTAGGGAACATGGCCGCTGTATCTAAGATGGCGGACAGTAGTCAAGATGGTGTCCGAAACCAGTGCGACCTCCTTATCAATTAGTATACAGAAGGATGAACTAGATGCAGTAAAATGACATATATATTATGGCATATATTCTGTATTATGGCAAATAAAGAGACTAGATACAATCAATGGTAATATGAAAGTATAAGGTCACTTTTTTGACCAATGGATATGGATAGAAAAAAATGGATATAGTTATCTGTAACCTATTGACAAGCACATAATAACATACATTCTCCAAAACATTACAGTTGCAATGGTACATAAATGTACATAACATCCAAGAGATATAGGATATGATTATGAACTCAGACCAACTCGTATGTGTAGCATGTCTGATATAGCAAGCATCCAATTAAAAGGGTTTCCACATGAAAGAAAGTTCTCAAATTGTAATCCCCTAGTGATGTTTACACAATAAAGATAATTTTTAACCCTGATACTTTACAATTTAATTCCATTTTGTTTCTGTTTTAGCTCCTATAAGTGATGGTCCAGAGAGTGGGAGGGGACTATCTAAGCAGACACTTAATGATTTCTCTGTACTGTGAGATGCTGTGTGCTGACAATGTGCTTAGACTATTGTGGTTGACAGTTTATCTACACTTTTATTTAACTTCTGAAAATTCTACCAGCATCTGACGCATAGAAAAAGAGAGATGAAATGATAAGATCCATGAGATATAAAACACAATGATACTCTCAGCTCTGTTAATTGCCCGTTGGATTAATGTAGTGGTGGCTCGTTCCGTGTCCGGAAGTGTTTGGCTCACATTTTGCCCCTACCCAGGATTGCCAGACATAACTCTTTGCCTCCAGTTGCCACTGTAACGGGTCACACAGACGACAGAACTAAAAGTCTCTATGGGAAGAGTCTGGAGGGAGGAGTCTGTGGACCAGTGGACCCTCTGGACCACCGCAGGAGATGGTATGAGGCTCGCGGTGGCAGCCAAGGTACAGGGATGTGCAGGAAACAGTCCAAGCCTGGGATGACAGCAGCAACACAGAGAAACACTGGTAACGCTGGCACGGACTGCAGACACCGCTGGACTGGAACCCTGGGAGGCTCAGCAGGAAGCACAGAGGAAAACTGAAGACTTGACACAGGATGGCAGGAGCACACGGAGGTACCCTGGTAACGCTGGAGACAGGAACATGGAGGAACACTGGTAACGCTGGAGACAGGAACACCAGGAGCGTATGGGAACGCTGGAGACACACAGGAAAGCGTCTAGAAACGCTAATGGGCTTTCTCTTCCACAGGAACGGCTTAGGGAAGCCTGGCATGGAAACCATAGGAAATCCTAGAAGATCCGGCGGGGAGTGAAGGGAGGTGCCGGATTATAAGGGCGAGCCAGATTGGCGAACTCCAATCAGGAGGACGCTGGCCCTTTAAGGCTGGGAGAAGTCTGTGTGCCCCCTAGTGGAAAATGTGCGCAACTGCAGACAAGGAGGCGTGCGGCCTACACGCTGGGAGCTGGAGCACAGACAGGAGCCAGGAGAGGTAAGTGAGGGCAGGGGGACTGGGACCGGCAGGCAGCGGAGCACAGGTGTACCTGCGATCCGCGACATGGATCGTGGGAGCACCCATGACAGCCACCTTCTCAGCATCCTCCTCTTCTTCATCCACTAAATGCAATACCTGCACCATCAGTTTTAACAAAGCTTTGGGCAAATGAAAGCAGCCCATGCTGATACTTATCTAGCTTGGTGAAAGACCACACAGCGACTGGGATTCAGGATCAGAGAGACAAGTGGTTTCTGCTACTGATCCACAAGCCCAGCCAGATAATGTGCGACAATGGCCCGAACCTTGTTGCCGCTTTGGGTTGTGCAAGTTGATGCATTGCCCTTGCCTTGCCCAAATTTATATTTGGCTTACAGGGTGGGTTGCTGGACCAGTGGCCAGATATTACACTATACAGCCATGGGACACTTTTGAGGGGACACTTTCCTCAGTGCAGTTGACACGAAGAGCAACTCATGGGCATCAATAGAGCATGTCTGGGGAGATGCAGAGGGGGAGACACCTCCCACTGAGGAAAGTTTTTGTCCTGGGCAACCTGACCCATATGAGGCACTATATGCTCCAATGCCTATGCAACAACACCAGAGTTGCTCAGATAATCACCAGTTCCAATTACTGGGTGGCCACCGTACTGGATACACGCTAGTAAGATAATATAGCCAGAAGTGCCTCTGGTACAGGCACTACTGGCATATTTCCCATCTGACATTGAAAGCTCACTAGAAGCACAGGGAGTAGGAAGTCACCAACAAAACAAGAACACCAGCACCACTTTGGTAGGGAGGGATAGGCTTTTGACCAGCGTCAGGGCTTAAGAGTACTCCTAATGGAGAGCTTGCCAATTAAGGCTGCATTGCAGGCATGTGGAGATTTTTATGACCCTTGTCAAAAGCCTTTCACTCAACCAAACCAGTTCTATACACTTCAAGAATTTGTCCAGCGCATTCCAATAATCACTCGAGATTCAGTGGGTCTTAATAATGACCTGGTGGTCTGGTGAGTCTCTTCAACATTTAAGACAATTACTTCGACTGCTCGACTCCGCCCTTTATAAAAGCCAAAATGAGGATCTTCTGCACGACACCAACACATATAGGATGCTGGAAAGTAATCCAACTGTCTCTTATCTTGTGAAATAAAAAAAACTTTTGGAGAAGGGTGTTTCGTTGGGTGTCCTAATGAATAAACAGGAGGATTATTTGTTGTTGAGGGATCCAGTTACCCGAGTCTTTCATTCCCTGCCGAATGTCCACAAAAGTATATTTCCTCCTCCCCTTAGGCCTGTGGTGGCAGGTATCGGCAATGCGGCTGAAAGGCTGGGGGAATGGATATATCACTACCTTCAACTGTTGCCAAAAGTTACATCCAGTTTTTTGCTGGGCACAAGACATCTGTTACAGACATTACAACATTTTTCATGGGAAGAAAACTTTGCTTGGGCAACTTGCGATGTGACTGCCCTGTACTCCTCTATGCCCCACAATCTTGGTTTATTCTTTTTGGCAAAACACCTACAAAAATATAGCACATATAGTGATAATTTGAAGGAGTATATTTAGTTGGTTGTGAATGAATACCAATGATCCAGATACTGTATGAAATACAGGGGCTGCCAAACAGCGTATATTATATACCAACATGCAGACCCCGTAAACAATCTAAACACGTTTACCGAAATTTAAGTCACAATAAATTTCATTAATAATTCACAATAATAATATCTGATCACCATGACGTAAAAACAATCTTAAAACCAAATATTGGTGGACAAAAGGTACACCGCTACTCATGATATATTGATCTCATAATGAGATAAATAGATATGGACTGCAGGATACTACAAAAGTCAATACATGTGTGCCATTCAACAGGTGTTGGAAAGTTCTATAAAACAGTGTGTAAACTGTGCAAAACAGCAATATTAATTACAGTGCTATGTATAACATTTAATACATAGACATTTTCAATAGAAAGTATAATTAGTGATGCAAAATGTCAAGTAGTAGCCATACAAGATAAGACACCCGGATAGGACAATACCCATACTAACAGATACTAGAAATAAAGTGCATAGTGCTAGAAAATACATGTATAACAACCGGGCTGCATAACACTCCAGAGTATTAGCGATGAACCACTGAACCCTGACACGCATTTCGCCGTCTTTTCCTCAGGGAGTAATGACATTCGGAACCAAATAGTCTGGTTTGGTTGTTTCATTGATGATCTTGTGTGGGTAAGGAGGGGTACAGAGGACACTTTCATCAACTTTGTAAATTATCTCAATAACAATCAAATTAATCTAAAATTCACATATACATATGGAGGTAAGGCCATTCTATTTATGGATGTAGAAATCCAGGTTATCAATAATAAAATTAAAACTGTTTCTTACAGAAAAAAGGTGCCTTGCTTGCTACCTCATGCCATCCACCCCATGGGGTGAATAACATCTCCTATAGGGAATTTGTAAGATATAGATGAATTTGCTCGGAAGATGCCGACTATGCAGAGGAAAAGAAAAAAATTGAAGGATACTTTGAGAGAGAGGAGATATAGAAAACAGGATATAACTAGAGCCAAGAAAAGGGGTAATAAAATCAAGCAGTCCACGTTGCTTAAAGTGCACTCAAACAAGGCATGGGGTAAGAATAAACAACAAATTTTTTCTCAACCCCATACAGCAGACAATATCACCATGGCGGTGACAGATGGGCCGAGTTCCATTATGTATCTGGTGAAACACCTGAAAATTCTGCCTGACACAGCTCATTTGATGCGGGGATGATGTGCTGTATATCCTCTCGCTCCAGCATCTGGGGTATAGACAGTTGAAAGTTGCGCATGGAGACATTGGTGGACGCTGTGGAGGATCGTGGAGGCGAAATGGACAGGAAACAGCAGGGGCAGTATGCATGGATGCCTCTGAGGCTGCCTAATCTTGGGATGGAGCTGGCGGTCGGCTGCCAGGCGAGCTTTCGCCTGTCCAAGCCCCTGTCTCTCGGCAACTCCCCACCCAAAATGGGCCTGGGGGCCAGAAGCGTTTACTTTGAAAAAAGTGTAATTTGCACAGCAGGTGGGGGCTACAAACTTCTAAGAACCTTTTGTATAAGATCAAGTGTAGTACTGTTCTTATAAGTAATTTGCTTGGTTATGGTGGGTGAGGGGAATGTAAACAGATGCGCAAGAAGCGCTGAAATAATATCGGTAAATGATAAAAGTTTGCCAGTATATTTTGTGGATAACACAGCAGGGTGGTGACAAAGTTAACAAGTTTGATGTGGAAGCCATGAAAACAACCCAAAATTCTGCCTGACACAGCTCGTTTGCTAAGGGAACAATGTATGGAGGCAGCTATATGGACGACTTTGGAAGGCAGCTATGGAGATGATGTGTGGAGGTAGCAATGGAGACAACGTGTGGAGGCAGCTATAAAGACGACGTGTGGAGGCTGCTATGGAAACAATTAAATTTAGATAGTGCCTGTATGTGGCAGTCCAAAAAAGTTTTCAAACCAGAGGAGCAGGTAGGTGGTCCTCCAGAAAAATTAAATAGATTGAGTGCCTGTATGTGGCAGTCCAAAAAAGTTTTCAAACCAGAGGATCGGGTAGGTGGCCCTCCAGAAAAATTAAATACATAGAGTACTATAGCTAGAGCCAGTTGGCCCTGGCAAAAAATAGCCAGGCGGACAGTAGTCAAGATGGTGTCCGAAACCAGTGCGACCTCCTTAACACACCCTTGACCATCCTTGGTTTGCTGGTATATCCCTTAAAAGGAAATCTACCACTAGGATTGTAAACCAAGCACACGGACATCCAATTGTATGTCCCCTCTGGAAGGATCTGCTTTTATTTTAGCTCTTTATGCCTTTGTTTTTACAAAAAATTTAATTTATGCTCAATTAACAGTTATCGAGCCCAGAGACCCTTAGTCTCATTTGCATAATTTTGAAAGGCTTATTTTGTAAAAACAAGGACATAAGAAGCTAAAAGAACAGATCCTGCCAGAGGGGGCACACACCAGCATGTAAGGTTTACAATCCTTCAACCTGGTGGTAGATTTCCTTTAAAGCTCTTCAGAAGACAGCAACAGTAAGAGTTATGCTACTAACCTCAACTGGCTCCATTGAGGCCTTTACCATAAAACTGAGGGCTTTGCCATAGTCAACCTAGTGGTCTACTAAACAGTTGGACCTCAACTAGTGTTTCGCTATACGCTGAAGACTCAAAGAGCCATATGAGAAGGTCTTCAGAAGACAGCAACAGTAAGAGCTATGCTATTAACCTCACCTGGCTCCAGTGTTGAAAAATATGGAATTGAAGCCTTTACCATAAAACTGAGGCCTTTGCCATAGTCAACCTAGTGGTCTACTAAACGGTTGGACCTCAACTAGTGTTTCCCTATATGCCAAAGACTCATAGAGCTAGATGTGAAGGTCTTCAGAAGACAACAGAAGTAAGAGCTATGCTGCCAACCATACCTGGCTCCATTGTTGAAAAATATGGAAAATTGAGGCCTTTACTATATAATTGAGGCCTTTGGCATAGTCAACCTACTGGTCTACTAAATGGTTGGACCTCAACTAGTGTTTCCCTACATGCTGAAGACTCATAGAGCCAGATGAGAAGGTCTTCAGAAGACAGCTGCAGTAAGAGCTATGCTACTAACCTCAACTGGCTCCAGTGTTGACTGACTGTGACAACCTTCTCCTAACGTCAATCCGAGGATCCTGCTATGGACCTCGTCTTCAAAAAAGAACACTTTTCTTTTAGATCGAGGCTCAAACAATTGTCTGGTCTTTGTTCTTGTAATACTGGTTCAGACTCCTGATTGAGCCTAACTTTGACCTTATTCCTAGATATTGCCCCTGCCATGCACAAAGGATGAACATCTGTTCCTGTTGTCCTACTCAAAAGTTCTGACAATGCTTTTAACTATGGATTTTCCCAATCTTAATGTTCTTCTGACTATCTTCTCCAACTGCTTCATTAGTGCACCTTCCACTCATGAAGTAATCTAATGAGTATGAGCTAGATATCCTAACACGGAGGTCAGTATCTAAATGTGGTTGAGGTTGCAGCACACAAAGAAACTTTTGATCCCAATCTAACTACAGCCAATTCGATTATCAAGAATTCACATCCTCAATGAATAATATTAGATGCTATCGTATTTATAGACAAAATATTGACAAAATAAGTTCAATATGAGCAATGATGCTTGGCATGTGGGCAGGTTGACCAGGGAAAGTTAGAAGACCTCTAACCACCATTCTGTTCCAGTGATTCCACTGATCCACTGATTATGTTGCAATGATTTATGTAGCCCCCAATTTTCTTAAGCAATTGTTGTCCATATTGTCAGCTATCTACTGTCAGATGCAGTAGGTGGAGTCGATGGGGCAGATTTACTTACCAGGTCCGTTCGCGATCCAGCGGCGCGTTCTCTGCGGTGGATTCGGGTCCGGCTGGGATTCATCAAGGTAGTTCCTCCAACGTCCACCAGGTGGCGCTGCTGCGCTGAAGAGCATCGGAACGCACTCAAATACACCGGCCTATCCTGGATGAAGGTAAGTGCAAGCTCTGCGACACTTCCGTTTTTTTAAATGCGGCGGTTTTTCCGAATTCGTTGGGTTTTCGTTCGGCCAGGCCCCCCCCCCGATTTCTGTCGCGTGCATGCCAGCGCCGATGCACCAAAATCCGATCGCGTGCGCCAAAATCCCAGGGGAAATCGGCGCAAATCGGAAATATTCGGGTAACACGTCGGGAAAACGCGAATCGGGCCCTTAGTAAAGGACCCCCAATATGTCTGCTCCAGCCTGGAACCACCCATCTGACAGTAGAAACCTATTTAGCATAGTTTGGGAGTAGTTTCAGAACCCAATATGCTAATTAAGTTTGGTGCTTTAAGTTCCTGGGCTGGAGCCCATCTGACAGTAGAGATCCTAAAATATTGCCTATGATTAATTGGGTACGGTGGGGGCTCGTGAGAAAATCCCAGCTTCCACAGAATCGGTGGAGTAGTCCGTAAGGTGGAGTCAAAATGGATAGGTTTTGTTAGTTAGTTTTCTATTTAAAATATGCATTTCTTTTAATTTCTGAAATCAAATATGGTGAAGGAAACCCATGAGGACCAACAGTGGGCAAAACACGTCTGCCATGACATCTTCAGTCTAAAACAAGTACAACCTTTATTTATGGATATTTTGGCAAACACATTCACAGTTTGGCCTCCTTTGCCTACTTAGACCATCATTTTTTGAAAGCTCCTCGACCCAGATGCTTACCGTTGCCTTTCGAATGCTGACTCTAGGTTTTGGGATAGGTTTGGTGGGCTTGCTATCGAAGCTCTCTGGAAGTGTTGAGGAATGTCCACCTTTTCTGGCCTGTAGCGCTAGCTGATAAGCAACTTCAAATGCCTGTCCTAATGTCAGGATGATCTCATATGCTAAATTCTAAGGAGACACAAAATGAAAATTACGGTAAAAAGACAAATACATAAAAATGACCTATTACCTATTCGTAAAAAAAAAATCATGTCAACATTTTTTATAGGTCTGGGTTGAAACTCTACTCGGCTTTTGGACTTTTGTGAGATTCATGATTAATCCCACCCACGCACAATGATTGGATGTAGAAAGATGTCACTGCTACTTTGTGGGTGGGGTAATCTGGACTCTTACTGTCTCTCCCAGGAGTCCAATAATAATATATCACAATTCAGGAACAGGTTAGATTGGTGGGGACCCAAACAAATCAGCTGAACCTCATAAAACCTGTGCCAAAAAAACTGCAGATCAGCTTACATATAAATGAATTGAAGTTGAGATGCAGTAACACAGTTCAACCACTACACAACACAAAGCTGTGGGTCTAATTTCTGGGATCCCAAGCTATGTATTTTGCTATGCTGAAGTTCTGGAGACTTGACTTGAAGTCTATAGCGATAGTTAAGAAAAAGAGCTGAGAACTGTAGAAACCCTTGGCCATCCTTGGTTTGCTGGTATATCCCTTAAAGGGAACCTACCACCACGAATCTACCTATAAAGGTAGATCGGGTGATAGGTGGATCAATAGGACGTGAGGATAGCCCTTTTAAGGGCTAATCCTCACGTCCCCGCACTGTTTTGATAACTTTTATTATCTATATATGTAAATTTTGTTATGCGGCTTAGGCTACACAGTGCGGCTACACCATGCCCCAGTAGCCTCTTTACCCCTCCTACCCACATCTTCGACGCGCAGCCCTCGTCCAACGAACATGCGGGCCTTCTGTTCTGCACATAACAAAATTTACATATAGAGATAATGAAAGTTATCGAAACAGTGCGGGGACGTGAGGATTAGCCCTTAAAAGGGCTATCCTCACGTCCTATTGATCCACCTACCCCCGATCTACCTTTATAGTAGATTTGTGGTGGTAGGTTCCCTTTAAAAGGAAATCTATCACCAGGATTGTAAACCAAGCACACGGACATGCAAGTGTATGTCCCCTCTGGAAGGATCTACTTTTATTTTAGCTCCTTATGCCTTGGTTTTTACAAAAAAAGATCGGAGGGTCATTTGCATAATTCTGAAGGACATAAGAGGCTAAAAGAAGAGCAGACCTGTCAGAGGGGGCACACACCTGCATGTTAGTGTTCTTGGTTTACAATCCTTTAACAAGGTGGTAGATTTCCTTTAAGATAATGGAGTGGGATTCTACACAAATTACCTTAAACCCACCAAATATTGTTGAGTAAACACATATATATACAAATATATACACAAATATATATATACATATATACAACACCTGAATTATTAATACAACAGAACTAACCACATCAAAAGCTGTGAAAACATGACAATAATGGAGGTTAGATTTCAAGTCTTTTGTGATATATGCAAAGGTAGAGAGGTCTTCAGGATCCTGGGCAGCACACGATATATTGCGGATTTCATGCTCTGCGATGATCGCCTGGGGAAAATGAAGGAAAAAAACGTCATTGCCGAATTTATATTTTTCCAAATCCTAATGTGAAATGACACATAGAACATATCCATACAAGATTATCATATTGTGTAGGGTTGTGACGTGTCCTTCGGGTGGCTTGACCACTCCTACTTCGTTGTGTGCTACAAACTCTCAACACTGTGGTTAACCATGTAGAATAAGTTTGATGGATGGCCTCCCTCCAAGGAAACATGTGAGTAATGGGTACAATTATGTTACTCATACTCTTTATGGGCTGAGAGAGGTTTCCCTCTTCTCAGGTGGTCACCCAACCAAACCCCAATCCACAACATGGTCTTTCAAGAACGAGAGGGCTTGGAACTGGGATCCAAAAGTAGGAGAGTTCTGAGACTCTCAACACCTATGGAGGATTGGGCTATAGCTGGGCTAACTCCCTCAACCTCCCTATATACATGTTTACTTCAATGGGAAAAGATCAACATGAAGTCGATGGGTTACCACCAGAACCTAAAAGATCATTAATCAATCTCACAAAAACTTGCTTGTCCAGTTTAGGCTGTGTAACCAAATAAGACATCAATGAGGCAAGGGGGACCTTGGGGTACTTGGTTGAACTTATTGGGGGTAATTTACTAAGGGCCCGATTTGCGTTTTCCCGACGTGTTACCTGAATATTTCTGATTTGCGCCGATTTCCCCTGTATTGCCCCGGGATTTTGGCGCACACAATCGGATTGTGGCACATCGGCACCGGCATGCGCGCGACGGAAATCGGGGGGCGTGGCCGAACGAAAACCTGACGTATTCGGGAAAACCTCCGCATTTAAAAACGGAAAATGTGTCGCTGGACTTGCGCTTACGTTCACTCAGCCGACCTCGGTGAATTCCAGCGCGTTCAGATGCTTTTCAGCGCAGCAGCGCCACCTGGTGGACGGCGGAGGAACTACCTTAATAAATCCCAGCCGGACCCGAATCCAGCGCAGAGAACGCGCCGCTGGATCGCGGATGGGCCGGGTAAGTAAATCTGCCCCATTGAGTAGAGAGAGCATGGCAAAGAACCCCCTCTTATTTCAATTGAGGAAATAGTAATGATGAACTAACTCAAAATAACTTCACATCCAGGTACTTTACACAGATGAATGTACATTTGAGTCTAGATGACTCTACAGGCTTGTCCTCAAACAGCAATAACACTGATGCCCATTTTTCCTCTTACATGTGGAGATCAATGTTGACAGCAGTAACTTAGGTCTTACCAACAGGAGGCATTTTAGTTTTAGGCCTCCCTGAACTCAGTGCTTAGGTCCACCATGAATGAACCTGCCAGTTTGGTTTGAAAGTATGTAGAAAAGAATACAAAACAATAAAACCCCCAAAATTAAAATAAAATGCTTAAAGGATTAAAGGGGTTTTCAGTGATTCTAGAAAACCTAGTGGTCCCAGGTCAGGTTACTCAGCTCAGGTTCTTTGGTTTATCCAGTTTTCAAAACTGTGCCTAGTTGGAAGTTCTGGGGGTGACAGGGCCCATTTCGACAATGAGTGAATTACTTCTTCTCAAAGACAATAAAGGAAGTGACGTCCTCTGTTCAGAGTTAGTGACGTTCCATGGTCTGGGGAGGTCAATTATTGGCTTATTTGGGGGCTTTGAACCCATGGAACTTTTGGCCAAGCACAAGGCTGAAAACCAGAAGAACCCGGATTGATGTTAGAAATAGGAACTGGAACACTTGTGAGTATTATCTTATTTTTTTGCTCCCCCTGTCCGGGGTCCCACATGATTTTCAAAATTTCTTCAAAATCCCTTACTGAAGTGCTTGACCAGGAACAGGAGAAGGAGCTGGATTTTCTTTTTCAAGAAACAATGGGGCACATTTACTAAGGGTCCGCACGGCCCATTACCGTTGGGTTTCCTGACTTGCGGCGCAGTTAACAAGGGTTTTTGGTGCATGCGATCGGACTTTGGCGCAATTGCGCCGACTTTCATGCAACACAAATCAGGGGGCGTTGCCGTCAGACAACCCGACTGATTCGTGCTAAGTGCGGGATTTAAAATTCAAATTGTGTCACAAGACATGCACTCACATGCACCGGGAAGAAGAAGGTGAACTCCGGCGGACCTGAACAGGGAAGCGTCACATGCAGGATCTCGGGCGCACGATCTTAGTGAATCGCGCCGGACTTCATCCTCATCAGACAACGCACCGCGGGGATCCTGACAGGACTGGGTAAGTAATTGTGCCCCAATGGTTCTATGGTTTGAGTCTGCTATTGTATGATCATGGATGAGTGTCTCACCCAGGAAAAGAAAAATTCTAGTTGTACAAAATAAAATCTGAAATATCTGATCATAATTCATCCTCTGCGACAGGCACAGGACTTGTGTTGTATCGTCTTGACGCTAGGCCTCGTTTTCTACGATCACAATAAATGTCATCAGGATGTTGGAATATTCCCCTGATTTTGTGTCCCGGGAGGGAATATTTCCGTGACTCACCGCCGGCTCTTGCAGGTTCTGGTGCGCTATGATGTGTATGAGAATTTGTATGCCGCCTGTGACCGGCTCCGTGTGACGCTCCCTCACCTTGAGTGGCTCATTGAAGCATTTACGCAATGACAAATGATCTCATATTCCCTGTGTGCGCGAGGCTCGGCTGCAGTGTTTTCAGATTTAATGAAACGTATCGGAGGATATTATCATAATGCATTTACCTCATAATGAATAATATTACTGGCGCAACACAGGCGGATTATACATTGCAGAGAGTATGGCCAATCCTATTTCCACAATATCCCTTAAAGGATAAATAGGTGTCATATAGGACGTCCTCCATCCTCTCTATAAAGCCACAGGGAAGCGCCACTGACACGGAGGGATAGTTATTAGTTCAGTGGTCGAAATGTAATACCACATTTCTCCTGTAGTGGTCACTGCAGTGGAAGTGAGCAGGTCAAGAGTCTCAGCAGCTAGATCAGCTGATCAACGAGGTATCTTTCTTTTTAACACCAGACCCGATCGCTGCAACTATAAATACAAGGCGACTGTTGCTGTTGTAGTAGTTGCCAAGGCATAGATGGAAGGTACTGGTTCCCAGTGCATATTTATGTGCCGGACCCATTGAGTATAATGTATTGTTAATGGTTCTGTTCTCCTCATGTGGGAAAGAGACAATTTTTGGGCTCCCTAAAGGTCCCTCTGCGACCACACTCTCTGCACCCCTCGATTCACACCCCTTGAGAAAGCCAAGCATCAAAACATCAAACGTATCAATCCATGAATACTTGTATCCCAAAAAGAAGGATTCTACTCACCTTATTAGCAGCGTCCATAAACTTCACTCCTTTGTAAGAAACTGACAGAATAATTGTCGGAACTTTCTTCATTTGTTCTGTGGATTTCTGAGAATAGAGAAAATTTTGGTAAAATTTTGTCTTACGATAACCCTTCGTCTCAGTTTTAATAGTGAAACTTGAATACATAATCCCCACCCTACCCTATAATATATATACATATTACACACATTTACAGTGAATAATGGGTGGATTGGGTGGTCCTTATGGTGGAATGGTTAAGGATCATCCTTAATGGATCCTGGATCTGAGACCATAATGAACCCCAATGGTCTAGTAGAGGACAATCTTTCCTGGAGGCTACTAGGGTCTGTTTTTATAGGGATTGATTGAAAAGGAACCTAAAAATCATTCATTGGGTGAGCCCAAACAAACCCAATCACCTGACAGCTCCAACAGTCCCAAACCTAAAAAAAGTGAATGAAAGGAGCAGTTTCCCCCCCACCCTTGGGAAACAGCTTCTCCATGTGACCTTTTCAAATATATGAATAACTATCCACACTCGGAATTGGCTGTGGAGGAGCAGGGGGCATCGCCAAGCCAAGTGATGGGTGTTTTCATATATTTGAAAAGGTCACATGGAGTAGCCTTTTCCCAAGGGTGGGGGGAACTGCTCCTTTCCAGCCACTCCCAGTGGACGAGTGCTTAGTCACAGAGCAGATGCTAATGAAAGGTACAATATAACATCTTTTTTTCTGTAAAACCAATTTCTAATACAAAAAAACTTTGGCAGAGTATGTACTATGCTCTGTGGGGACTGAGGGAGTGCTAAAAATGGGTCTCCTGGTGACAGGTTCCCTTTAAATACATAGTTGGAAATATGATTTGTACAGCTGCCTTTATCTCTGGTTCTACAGATCACAGAACCACAATCCTGTGATCTGAAAGATTAGATTCTTATCTTTTAAATGACACCCACAAAATTTTCTAGGTGCTATAGAACCAAAAATAGGAGCGTCTGAAGTGACATTCCAGCTGCAGCCTCTAAACTTGATTCATCTCAGGCAAAATGTGATTGCTCATTTTCAACTTTTGTAGACAAATAAGAGAGATTTCACATAAAAAGGGAACTCTAGAAAGTACATTTAATCAACGGAGGGTCTGGTAGTTTAATGGAGTAAAATCTGGTGACACGTTCCCTTTAAATCAGTATCGGTATGAGTATAAAAACATACGGTCACGAGCATCAGTCCCTACCCCGAGCTTCAGCGAATGTAATTTATACAGTGTCTAATATTCTGCAGGGATTGTGGTTGGAATATATTCGCTCTCCTTGGCACATCTCCCCGGAGGGACACAGTCTAATTTTCCTCGAATATACAGCCACGTATTCTATTTTAATAAAAAGCCAATTAACTTACATGGGTATTTTTGGAAAAGTGGGAGGAATAAGGGAATAATAATATAAAATACATTGTAACAACAGAGATACTATGACATATAGATAGGTACTGGAAAGCTTATTTAAAAGGTTTGTCTGAAGTTTATAAGTTACTAGCTGTAGCTCCCGGCATTGCCCGGGATATTAAATAATTGCTTATAGCTATAACAAAATAAAATGGGTTAACAAAAAATATTTTATATGCATCTCTCTCTTTTTCTGACTGTCTCTTTCTGACTCCTTCTGTCTGTCTATGACTGTCTTTGTATATGACTTTCTGTCGTTGACTGTGTCTCTGACTGTCTCTCTGTACCTGTCTCTCTGTACCTGTCTCTCTGTACCTGACTGTCTCTCTGACTATCTGTGTCTCTGACTTTCCCTCTGCCTCTGACTGTCTCTCTGACTATCTGTGTCTCTGACTGTCTTTGTCTATGATTGTCTGTCTCCTTCTATGACTGTCTCTCTGTACCTATCTCTCCGTACCTGAATGTCTCTCTGACTCTCTGTACCTGACTGTCTCTTGCTGTCCCTGTGTCTGACTGTCTTAGTCTATGACATTCAGTGTTTCTGACTTTCTCTCTGTCTGTGACTGTCTCTGTACTTTCTCTCTGTACAGGCTCTGTGTCTGACAGCTGCGCCGAAACCAGCCACACAGCCTTCAACACCGGGAAAACCGTCCTGTGTTGACCCTGAACCTCGGCGATCCTGTGTTCACCCTGAACACCGGGAACACCGTCCTGTGTTTACCCTGAACCCTGGCGCTCAAGCAATTATCACGGACCTGAGGAAGGGGGTAGACCACCCCCGAAACGCGTAGTCCTTTTTATCCTCTAAATAAATAATACCTTGCACTCCACTACCGTGTCGGATACAACTCAATTGGGGCAGCGCGTCTTTATATCAAAACCGTTGTTTCCGATATTTCTCTTTCTTATTATTTCCCTATACATCCCTGTGGATTGACTTTCTATCCGGCACTACACCGTTACGGACCACCCGTCGGGAGACGACGGCAGCACACCCGAGCCACACTACCGGAGAAAAAAAAGTAGTATCTACTCTAGACGCATAGACACAAGGTGTCTTCAGTGAGCAGATACTCTCTAACATCTCATCTCACTTATAAGTGACCTATTGCACTAGGGGCGCCGCCCGTGTCTCGTTCTATTTTTCAACTACAACTTGTAGTCAGTATTACTGTCACTGCCATGTCCCAGCAGCTAGGCTAACACCACTGCCACTATGCCAGCCAGGCCTACAACTAGGCTTGAAATTAGGAGAAAGTTTATCATATTAATGATAATTTAGAATAATAATGTGTACCACTGTCTGGGCTACATTCAGAGTAGATTTTGTGCCCAGTGGCCTCCACCAACTTTAATTCGGCTCTGGTAGTAAGACTCCTGGAATATATCCATCTCCATCCATCAGGTCATACATATAGGATAGGTAAGTTATCATTGCCCGGTCCCACGAGAAGTGAAAGTTATGATAAAGTTTAACATGTATAATTTAATAATCTGTAGATGTGTCTCATCTGTACCCTTTATATCATAACTATTGTTAACACATATTCCAGTTTTACATCCTTGCTTTCACCAACCAGTCACAGAGCGGAGGGAGATGAGCAGATTGTACATAGTGTACTATCTGCAGGCAGCATGTTATACAGCAGGATTTGCTGAACAGATTGTACATAGCTTCCTATCTAAAGACAGCATGTTATAGAGCAGGAGGAGCTGAGCAGATTGTACGTAGTGTCAGATCTGCAGATCAGTGGAGGAGTGAGCGATTATACTATGTCTAATGCAGGTAGCATGTTATACCATAGGTGGAACTGAGCAGATTGTACATAGTGTCCTATCTGCAGGCAGCATGTTATAGAGCAGAAGGAGCTGAGGAGATTGTACATAGTGTCCTATCTGCAGGCAGCATGTTATAGAGCAGAAGGAGCTGATGGAGATGTACATAGTGTCCTATTGCAGGCAGCATGTTATAGAGCAGAAGGAGCTGAGGAGATTGTACATAGTGTCCTATCTGCAGGCAGCATGTAGAGACAGAAGGAGCTGAGAGATTGACAATATGTGTGTCTATCTGCAGGCAGCATGTTATAGAGCAGGAGGAGCTGAGCAGATTGCACATAGTGTTCTATCTGCAGGCAGAATGTTATAGAGCAGGAGGAGCTGAGCAGATTGTACGTAGTGTCCTATCTGCAGATAGCATGGAGGAGCTGAGCAGATTATACATAGTGTCCTATCTGTAGGTAGCATCTGATAGAGCAGGAGGATCTGAGCAGATTGCACATAGTGTCCTATCTGCAGGCAGCATGTGATAGAGCAGGAGGAGCTGAGAAGATTGCACATAGTGTCCTATCTGCAGGTAGCATGTTATAGAGCAGAGGGAGCTGAGCAGATTGTACATAGTGTCCTATCTGCAGACAGCATGGTATAGAGCAGGAGAAGCTGAGCAGATTGTATGTAGTGTCCTATCTGCAGGTAGCATGTTATAGAGCAGGAGGAGCTGAGCAGATTGCACATAGTGTCCTATCTGCAGGCAGCATGTTATAGAGCAGGAGGAGCTGAGCAGATTGCACATAGTGTCCTATCTGCAGGCAGCATGTTATAGAGCAGAAGGAGCTGAGCAGAATTTACATAGTGTCTTATCTGCAGGCAGCATGTTATAGAGCAGCTGAGCAGATTATACTGTGACCAGGGCCAGCAAAACGGCAATTGCCCAGGGCTTCCAGCCATTGGCCATTTAGGTGGGTGACTCTGGCAGCCACCCAAATCCCTCACCTGAAGTAGGGATCTCCATACATATATCAATAGCACCTATGTCAAGACACAGGTGCCATTGATACGCAGAGCAGTGCAGACAAGACCTATCTTTCTGCCCTGCTCTGTACAGTGTGGAGGTCCCAGGCGGCGTGTGATGATGTCATCACATACCGCCCACTTCCCTGCACATACAAGAGAAGAGAGAGAACATTGGTGTGGGAACAGACAGGTTCCACATTCAGATTGTATAGAATTATGGGGGGGGGGGGCTGTATATTGACTGTGGAAGTGGGGAACTATATATAGACTGTGAGAGGCAGTGGGGCTGTATATAGACCATGGGGGTGATATATAGACTGTGGGTGGGCACTGCATAAAGACTATTGTGGCTGTGGACATATGATGCATTTAAAACACATCAGTAAACGCTAAGGAATTATATTAGTAGACACGTGTCTTACATTGTTAATCCTTATTATTAATGTTAAAACACAAAGCACGTTGTTACCTATATAAATAACTCTGGTGATTTGTTTTGCTGTATGTGTTTGCACTTGCTTTCAAAACTCAATGTATTTATAATAATAATAATTAGGGGTTCCTGTATGTATGCAATGTTATCCAGGTGACATTATACTGTAAGTGACTGTGGTAATTTTTAGGGGCACAGTGTGGAAATGTGCTGGACGGAGCTAGAGACGTCTGGCTTCGAATTTAGCAGTGAGAAATCACGGCCGGGAGAAGTGTTAATGAAGTCCTCTTCCTGATACAGCAGATCATATCCTGTAAGGTACTAGATGCTACCAATGTCTGTGACACCGACTGACTACTAGTGTGCGAGACCGCGTCAGTAAGTGTACTGACAGTCATTAGTAATATTGTCATCTTTTTCTGTCATCTATAATGCATCTAACATCTATCTATATACTGTATCTAGAAAAAAATAGCAGAACTCCAGTCTGGGTATCAGGTGAAATTAGCTGTGGATTTTATTCCAAGATGTAACCGGGGTCGGCGCCAGCGCTGGGCATACCTGGGCATCTGCCGGGGCCCAGAGCTGCTGGGGGGCCCACATATGCCTGTACATAAGGAATCCATGGGGGTGAGGAGGGCTTACAATAACCATGAAGGGGGGTATATATAAAATAACCATGAGGGGGCAGTTTGAGAAGATAAAAGGAAAGGGAAAATTTTAGGGAACAGGAGACTGTTTTATTTTATGAATTTTAATAGCTGTCTTGTGAGTTTACTGCCAAGGGGCCCACTGAGGCTCTGTCGTCCAGGGGTCTTTTCATGCTATTACGCTATTTCGGGGATTCTATTTTAGTTTTGCCCAGGGCCCCACTTTGTCTAAAACCGGGCCCTGATCTATGGCCTGGTCTGTGAAAAACACTGAAAAACACTCTTTTCCAGGTTTCCCTTTAAAAGGTAAAAAAGTATCTATATCTATATATCGTTTTTACCACTAATCGTATAAAATCTTCTCATTCCCCCGTCACCCTCTCATCTCGACCGAAATATTTCACAGCCATTGTTGAAAAATACTAAGAGCGAAAGAAAAGAAAAAAAGAAACTAATAAAAAAAATCCCCAAGCGTCTTCTGAGCCCACGGCTCCATCTTTAATGCACAAGGACTCATCAAGATCATTTGTCTGAATGAATCTTTTGAGAGGAATAACAGAGCCCCCCCGGGGAGGGGGGGGGGGGGGTCCGTATTACGGGATGTCACCTGCTCGAGCCTCCAGCGGGGTCTTGTGTCTATTCAATTCTCTGCCTTTAATAAACCCACCGGACGCCTTCCGTCAAAGGAGACCGCGATGAAAGTAACAGTGTACGGAGCTGTAATGAAAATCAATGCCTTTGAAGGGAGAGGGCCTGCGCTTCACCCCCCACATGGGAATTGTCAGGATATACATCGATTTTTCTCTTTTTTATTTTTTTTCACCGTGGCGACCAATTGTCTCCGTTTCTCAAAGTCACCGGAGAACTGAGGCTTCTCTTCACTCCGCACTCTCCATATTACTGGCAGGTGGCCGTGTATCTATTATCCCTGGAATACAACATTGGGACGGACAGGGCTGCGCAGAATCGGAGGGCTTTTTCTTATAGCTACATCCCTTTAAGAACATCCCTTTAAACTTCCGTTTTTCACTTCCTGTCTTCCAAAAGTCACGTCTTTTTTACCATCTGCATGTAAAGGTTTCTTATCTGTGGGGCAAATTGTACTTTCAAGACCCCATATTCGTATTTGCGTTTCCATTTTTCACTCCCCAGTATCAAAAATGTATTACTTTTTTGTTTTTCCATGTAAAGAACTGTGTGGGGGCTTGTTTTTTCATGTGAGGGCTTTGTTTTTTCATGTGAGGGCTTGTTTTTTCATGTGAGGGCTTTGTTTTTTTCATGTGAGGGCTTATTTTTTCATGTGAGGGCTTTGTTTTTTCATGTGAGGGCTTGTTTTTTCATGTGAGGGCTTTGTTTTTTTCATGTGAGGGCTTGTTTTTTCATGTGAGGGCTTTGTTTTTTCATGTGAGGGCTTGTTTTTTGCGTGCCAAATTGCACTTCGTAGTGACGGTACTTTAAATTCCGTCCCGTGTACTGGGAAGCGGGGAAAAGATTCCAAATGCAGTGAAATTGGTGATAAAACGCATTTGCACCACTTCTTGCGGGCTTGGTTTTTAGGACTCCCCAAATGACACATCTCCATTATTCTTTGGGTGGGTACGATCACAGGGATTGTAATGCATTTTCTTTTTTTTTTTGGAAACTTCGGTGTACGCAGTTGTGCGAGGTGTCATTTTTTGCGGGATGACCTGATGTTTTCTTGGCTACATTTTTGGAGACTGTACAACCTTTCGATCACTTTTCTATTTTCACATTTTTTTATATGTTGCAAAATCGCAAAACTAGTGTCGTTTTGCACTTTTGGGCGCTCTTTTCAGTTATGGGGTTCATTGTCGGGAATAACTGTTATTATATTTTGATTGCTCGGACATTTTGGGACGCGGCGATACCTAATGTGTTTATGATTTTTACTGTTTATTTATATTTATATCAGTTCTAGAGAAGGGGGTGATTTTAATTCTTATGTTTTTTTTAATAACTTTAACTTTTTTATATATATTTTTTACTATTTTTCAGACCCCCTAGGGTACTTTAACCCTAGATTGTCTGATGGATTCTACCATATACTGCCATACTACAGTATGGCAGTATAAGAGGATTTTATATGTGATCTATTACAATGAATAAGAACCTTGGTTTTTATAAAGCCCTGAGGCTGTCATGGCCGGTGGCAATCAAGGCGTTAACACTGGTGCTAGCAATATGCAGCAAACACCCACCTTGCATGAAGAGGCCTCAGCCTGTGAACCCTCTCCATACACTCACAGCCAGTAACATCAAATGGGGCCAGAAGGAAATTCTGTGACTTAGACAGGACAGGGTGTTACCAAAGCCCCTCTGTGCTGCAGATTCACAGGCTGTTACACTGTTTGGTTGTTGGAATTTGTATTTTCTTTGCAGGTTTTATGCAAATTTTTGCTCTATACTTTGCAATTCTTACACTTTTTTTTGCTCACCAGTGATTAATTTTAGAAATATTCTTCATGAGAGTCCCATTTATAAAAACCTGGTTGCAGTTTTTGTTCAACTTTTTATTCGGCCTTGGTTCAGGGGCGGAATAAGACTGCCACGGGCCCTCTGATGTATGAATATTATGGCCCCTACAAATCTGGAAGTCACCTTCTACACCTGGTACTAGCATCAGCTTCTTGGGGAATGGAGGATGTGTCCCTTCTGCTGATTTCAATCTTCGGTTTCAGGACCTTTGGAGGACCTTCAAAGGTCCTGATATGGCTCTTGTGTAGATGTGTATTGAGAGCTGTTCAAGGATTTCATGGGTGAAGGTCCTTCTCATATAAAATAAAATATGGTGGGTGGTTTGGCCCCAGACTACCACCCAAACCACCAACTACTAATAGGGGTTATTTTGGGTTCGGTTCACACCGTAATATTTTCTAGTAGAGTATAATGGTGTGACCTCTCTGTTCATCCATGACCTTTGATATTTTGTTTTCGCACCTATTTTTTAAGAAAACAGCATAAAAAGGTGCGAAACCTGACACCGCTGTCAATCCGTCAAAATAGAAACCAGGTCATTTGTTTCCTGTGAAAATATTTTCGGCACTTTTTCCACCACAAATTATTGCTAAGCAACCGGAGGCTGCAATGTTTTTTACATTTATTTATTTTTGGAAGGGGGGACGGTGCGCCAATCGCCCATCAATCACGGATAGAGACAGACATCTTCAATGTATGAGGAGGTAGAGCTTTTGTGAACTTATTACTAAATACCCTGGCAAATCTATATCGGCTCACTGGACCCACCGGCACCAACAAGGGCACTTCAGCTAGGGGCTATGGCAGTCTTATTCTGCCCCTGAACTTTTGTTTAAGTCTAAGCAGGGGCAGTGTGCCAACTTTGATGCAAGAGGAGATATAGCTGTCCTGAACTTATAGCTAAATACCCTGGAAAATCTATATCGGCTCACTGCACCCACTGGCACAGGCACCAGCAAGGGCACTTCAACCTCCATGCACACTCCTTCCACCTATACTGCTACGTGTATGCAGGTCATTTACTAAGGGCCCGATTCGCGTTTTCCCGACGTGTTACCCGAATATTTCCAATTTGTGCCGATTTCCCCTGAATTACCCCGGGATTTTGGCGCACGCGATCGGATTGTGGCGCATCGGCACTGGCATGCACGCGACGGAAATCGGGGGGGCGTGGCCGAACGAAAACCCGACGGATTCGGAAAAACCGCCGCATTTCAAACAAAAAATGTGTCGCGGAGCTTGCACTTACCTTCACTCAGCCCGGCCCGGTGAACTCCAGAGCGTTCCGATGCTTTTCAGTGCAGCAGCGCCACCTGGTGGACGGCGGGGGAACTACCTTAATGAATCCCGCCGGACCCAAATCCAGCACAGAGAACGCGCCGCTGGATCTCGAATGGACCGGGTAAGTAAATCTGCCCCAGTATTTTAGTAAGGTCCACGTCAATTTTTACAATTTTGCGATAATTGGTGGCTGTAGGACTCCTTCTTTGATACTTAGTTATCATAGGGCCTCCTACATAGCACTCGATTATTAGAGGACAGCCTTTTCGGTACTTGTTTGTTTTGGGCCCTCCTTGATGATTAGTTCTTGTCGGACCCCATCTTGGATACTCGGTTAATATAGGACCTCCCTTTTGATGCTTAGTTCTCATTTTTGATAAATATGCAAATAAGTTTTCCAGAATGGGATAAGGAAAATATTGCCTCTTTGCTACCTTGTAAGGCAGCTCGCTTAGCATCAAGCATGATGCATCAAGCATTAAAACCAAACCAGTAAATCTATTCCTGAATTAACTTATTCCCAGCTGTACATAACAGTGTTTCAATATGGTTGCAACTTGTCAGTACAGTGTAGGAAACTGGTTTAGCTGAGTGAGAGGCTTTTGACTAGGGTCGGGATGTAAGAGCTCTCCTTAGAGAGACTTTGCAAATAAAGGCGTCCTTGTAGGTGTGTGGAGACTTACAGCCACTAGAGGATTCTGGGAAATAAGAAAATACATTTTCTACCAGCTTCCTACACTGTACTGAAGAGTTGCAGCCACATCGAAACAGTGCTGTCTACAGTTAGGAATCTGTCCCTTCTGGAATAGATATACTGGTTTGGCTTTAATC
Source organism: Engystomops pustulosus (assembly GCA_019512145.1). Lineage (NCBI taxonomy): Eukaryota > Metazoa > Chordata > Amphibia > Anura > Leptodactylidae > Engystomops > Engystomops pustulosus. The sequence goes on from CM033644.1 coordinate 213,188,797, forward strand.
CCACATCATGTCATTAGACTTCCTGAAGGTCATGCTTGATGTTAAGGGAGCTGCCTTACAAGGTATCTAAAGAGGCAATTTTTTCCTTATCCAATCGTGGAAAACTTATTTGCATTGCAAATCCCCTAGTGGAGCATCAATGGCTACAAATCTCTATCAGAAGAGCTCTTTCTATTCCGCTCCCTTTTGATACTTGGTCATTATAGGACCACCTTTATGATACTTAGCTACTATAGGGATAGTTGGCTGCTTGATACTAATTGATACTCAGTTATTATAAGACTTATTTTTTGATACTTATTGTGGGGTCTCCTTTTTAACTTATGATCATGAAAGGACCTCCTTTTTAAATTCTGTTGTTATATGACCACTTTTTTGATCCTTGGCTATTGTGGAACCTCCTTTAAATACTCGGTTTTTATAGGTCCCCCACCTTGATACCCGTTTTTTCATGCACCTCCTCTTTGAAAAATAGCTATTACAGGACCACCTTTTTGTTAGTTAACATAGGATCTCCTCTTTGACACCCAGTTATTATAGGACCTCCTCTTTGACACCCAGTTATTATAGGACCTCCTCTTTGACACCCAGTTATTGTAGGACTTCCTCTTTGACACCCAGTTATTATAGGACCTCCTCTTTAACACCCAGTTATTATAGGACCTCCTCTTTAATACCCAGTTATTATAGGACCTCCTCTTTAACATCCAGTTATTATAGGACCTCCTCTTTGACACCCAGTTTTTATAGGACTTCCTCTTTGACACCCAGTTATTATAGGACCTCCTCTTTGTCACCCAGTTATTATAGGACCTCCTCTTTAACACCCAGCTATTATAGGACCTCCTCTTTAACACCCAGTTATTATAGGACCTCCTCTTTAACACTCAGTTATTATAGGACCTCCTCTTTGACACCAGGTTATTATAGGACCTCCTCTTTAACACCCAGTTATTATAGGATCTCCTCTTTGGCTCTGCGCCCTTATAGGTTCTACTCTTTAAAACTTTATAGCTTTATAGGACATCCTTATTGAAATTCGGTTGTAATAAGACCACCTCTGGTTATAAAAGCCTATCCATGGAGACATTTTGTGAAGGAGTTAGTGGTATTTAGCCATAGTAGTTTGGTTTTCCTTCATCTTTACATGAAACCATGGCTAAACCACAGCTACTGAGCGACATGAATCACCCCCATCACAAATTCGTTTGTAATACAGGCGCCTAGAGGTCGAAGAGCCTGAGGCAAGATCTAACCCAATTACATTAAGTATTCGGAAACAGATTAATGAAAAACGGACTGAGTTGTAGGATACCGATACATGGTGGAGCTTTCCTATACATTCCCTCATATTCATCCTTACTGCAAAGAAAATCAACTATTTCCCCGGCAACAAAATTCCAGCAATAATGAGCAAAATATCAACTGATTTCAGCGGTCAAGGAAAATAAGTGCCTCCCCGCAGGTTTATTTTGTATGTGCTTTGTAACGGTAATTGTGTTAGTTCGGTTCCCTTAAAAGGCAAAAAAAAAAGAGAACATAAATCATAGTTTTGTGGCACATCCTACAACACACCGTTCCTACTGCAGAGTAGATGCACATGGGGTCAGGGTATACACAATAGGAACTATATTTAGATTTTTGCAACGAAACGTGCACAGTAGTCAGTGTTTGCTTAACTTTTTACCCTAACTCAAAGTGGGAGGGGCTTAGGAAGATTTGCATTTGGGCGTTTCCAAGGTTGTGATGGTGGGGCTTACAAAACAAGGACCATCCAAAAGATATCAGTAAAGGTATCTGAAGAATTTCGGGTAAAACTGGTATCCTAACAATTTAATATCTGGAGGGCCTTATCATCACTATGTTGAGGTTTGGGTTCTACCTCATTGCATGGAGTAGTAGTCAATCATGACGTAACACAAAGGGTCTCCTCTATGATACGATTATGAAAGGACCACCTCTCTGATCCTCGGTTATTATAGTAACGCCTCTTTCAAACTCGGTTACAATATGGCCGCTTCCTTCATACTCCATTATTATAGGATTTCTGCTATGACCTTGTTTTTGGTAATTGTTTAATATAGCACCGCCTCTTTGGAAGTTGCTTATTATAGGACTGCCTTTCTGATTCTTAAAGAGGTATTCTCATCAGGGCATTCACAATTAATTTAATTAATCGCCCACATATATACGTTCTTCAACTGAATGTGATTAAAAAATATGTATATGAGTGACGATAATTTCCCATAAATGTAGCCAAGTTGTCCGTTAGAAACAAGATAATTGTTGTTGGATACAACCATCACCACACTATTTCAACTCACTATTGAGGTGCCCAACCACCTGGATTCAGTGTTTATTACCACAGGTCGGTTGTGGGACATACATTAACTTCCATCAATTTCATATGCAAAAACTTTTAGTTTCTTTGTGCATTCCTTCGAGCAAAGGTGGTCGTATCCAAGGACAGCTGTCCTTCATTTCTAAGGGATCATATGACTACTTTTATGGGAAATTATCTTCACACAGGTACATTTTTCAATAAAATCCAGTTGGAGAAATATATGTATATGGAAGATGAATTAATTAAATGTGATTGGCAAGATGAGAATACCTCTTTTATTTATAGGACCGCCTTACTGGTACTCAGTTATTATTGGACTGCCCTCTTATTCTTGATTATGATAGGACCTCTTCAATGATCCTTGATTAATAAAGGACCTCCTCTTTGATTCTCAGTTATAATAGGACTTCCTCCTCCATCCTTGGTTATAACATTTGGTCATTGTGTTGCCACCTCCTGGACACCTAGAGTAGTAGATATTCCAGAGTAGTTTCTTTTAGTAGATTCTCAGTTCTTAAAGGACTCCCTTTATCATATGCACCATTACATTGATTATGTAGATATTACAATTTCCTATGTGATTCAATCACTGTGATTGCTCATGGTCTGACCCCTAGGACCTTCTTTGGGCGGTTGTGGACTAAACATACGCCCAAACATACCGATTTAACCCTGCAAGTAGCCGTTGCCGATCCAAGTACCCCCACCCCAATAATTGTATATTCATCACCTTTCCTGTGTACGGCACCCATACAGATCTATGGCTTACAATTTAACCATGTTTGACTCCATTTTTCATAACCATTTATCACCAATAGAAATACAGAAAATCTGGTGAGTTGTACCATACTACGTGTTCTTCACAGGATTTAGACTATACAGTACAGTTTAGAGATACCCCAAGAAAGGGCGACAGATCTGTGATATATACAGCTTTAGGAAATCTAGGCATTCAATTTAGAAAAAGGCTTTAAACAACAAGCAGTAGAGGCGAGCTGCAGGCACTACTTGGATGCTGTATTTGCATAATTACTCTTGACATGTTCTCTAGGGCATGAAAAACACATGTACCCACATGTTCGAGCTTAACATGTAGTCAACGAACTTCCTTTTAAACCCAACCAAAATTATAGTTATACAAACTGGAAGGTCAAATTAATCAAAAATACATTTCCAAAAATAGAAAACTACAAAAGACAAAATTCGACAAAATATAAACCCACATCAATAGGATTCCAGGATTCGTGGGAATGGGTGACCATAGAAAGAAAATGTATAAATCCTTGTTTATTATAGTACCATCTCTCTGAACCTTGGTTATTATAAGACCGCCTCTCTGATCCTCGGTTATTATAGGACCGCCTCTCTGATCCTCGGTTATTATAGGACCGCCTCTCTGATCCTCGGTTATTATAGGACCGCCTCTCTGATCCTTGGTTTTTGTATAGGACCGCCTCTTTGATCTTAGATTATGATCTCTGATCATCGTTTCCTGGAATCCAATTGATGTTTTATTTTTGGTAGAATTTTGTGTTTTGTAGTTTTTTTATTTTTGGAAATGTATTTTTGATTAATTTGACCTTCCAGTTTGTATCAAATTTTGGTGACCATAGAAAGAAAGTGTACTCATCCTCCTACCAATTCCCGGTATCACTATGGTGGTCTTTCTGTTTCCAAACCTTACGACTTGACAAAAGAGTCATGGGTGACAAGACAGAACTTCTTCTTACGTAACAAGAGTCTTGTGGTCTGAGGGGGTCTTTCTTCTGGTTCAGATTCCCGGGATCACAGTGGAGGCCTTTTTGTTTGCAAGCCTTACAGCTTAATAAAAGAGTTTGGGGTGACCGGACGGCATTTCTTCTTCCATCACAAGAGTCTCATGGTGTGAGGGGTCCTTCTTCCTGGATGAAGCATTACGACAGTCTTAAAGTTTTTGGCACTGATGGCCTTGGCCAATTGGTGGCCTCCTCAGACCACAAGATATTACTTGTGACTCAACAGGAAGTGACATCCTGTAACCTGTGACACTTCCACCAAGCCACCAGGGCCAACAGTAAGGATGGCACAACAGTAGAATAGGGAATCGGAGCAAGATAAGTACACTAACTCTTTTTTGGTCAACTGAGCCCCATGAGAGTTTTTAAGGATTCCTAGAAAACCACTTTAATAATTTGAGATTGTGAACATGACCCACATACAAGTTGTATATTGTAACCTACCCTCATTTTCGAGCAGGCATCTTGTGTTGACTCTGTTCCTCTCAACTCCTTTATCAGCATTGATCCTAAATACTAAAAAAGACATAAATTTAGATGGCTGATGAAAACACACAACAGAACACATAATGGAGTTGTCCGTGTAAGACAGAGGGCTAGCACGTCAATATATCTTGAAATCAAATATGGTGAATGGAATGACGCAATCACTGGAGAAAATCCAACAACAATAACACTAAAAAAATAAAAAAATGTTTAAATACAACATCTCACGTCACGTTGTAGTTACAAAAATATCCATCAACCCTGCCAGTCAGCAAGTCAACTCCAAAGCAAGACCAAATTTATTGATAGTTTCCTTGCTCCGTTAGAAATGATCATGCAGGGGAAAGATATATACGGAGGGGAGATTTATCAACTAAAAAAGACAAAAAGAACAAAACTAGTACAAGCAAAAACAACAGTGTCCTCCGTGATGACCAATCAGATTTCAGCTGTCATTGTTCACTGTAGGTGAAATGAAAGGAGCTACCTGATTGGTCACAATGGAAAACTTTCCTTTTTTTTTAATTTGCACTAGTTTTTTATAAATCTCCCCCACTGTGTAGTCTACAGAACTGACATACGGATATGTCATGAGTGAAGAGAAAAGACCAGTCACTACTAAACTTATGTTATCACCTAGAACTAGTGATTGTGGCAAATTACCCTAATATATAAACTAGGTACAATGTATGTTATTGTATAGAATTCATTGCCACAATACATTTTACATATGTAAACCCCATTTGTGTAACATACAATACTAAATAACAGCAAAAGGACTGAAAAATTTTAAAATTATATGGTACAGCGATGGGGTCTGCATGGATCCCTTCTTTCTGGTTAATCTAATAATTATTGAGGAAACTATGTTGATATGATGACGGATAACACAGAGTAAAATGATGCCCATCAGCTGACAAAACTGCTGTACCTGAGGTCAATCTTAATAAGACATCTTCAGATTTTTATTTTTTTTTTCTGTTTTACCTAACACGTAACAAAGTGAAGTAATATAAGTGCACTATATACCTTTATCATCTCAGACCAGGAACACTGGGGGTGAGCAACGGGTTTTAATATGGGTCCATACTTTCCCCCAAATGGCATGCTCTAAACAAAGAAAAACATACTAGACATTTTCTGAAACTAGACAAACAAAGGAATCCTTTTTTTTTTTTTTTTTTTTTGATGGATCAAACAAAATTTGTGTAGAAATATAGCAATTACCCTAAAGAAAAGGCCTTAAAGCATCTTGCCCCTTTCCATGATTAACATGCATTTCCAATAGTGTACAGTTACCGTTTCATGCTGTGTGACATGACCATTTCAATGGCCGAAAAAATTTGAAATTACAAAATGGCCGACATTCAACTGAGATTTTTTTGATTTTTACTCATAGTTTAATTTTTAGCTCTGTGTGGTTATCTTTAACATCGAAGGCTATGGAGGGGCAGTGCTTTAAAGGTTAACATTTTTTTTAACGCAAGTAAAAAATAAACAAAGGAGATATTATTTTTATTTCTCTGGATCTGAATTTTAGTTTTTACTTCATTTTTTATTTACATAATAAAGTTGATATTTATTACTGATCCGAACACCCAATGTCGTCAATGATGGTGCTTCAATTTTCCAGAGAAATAATTTGGTGGTTAGGTTGACCCATCACAGCCGAAAATCCAAGTGGTGAAAGGAGTCAAGACAAGAACTTCACCCCGTTTTTTATTTTTTCAAAAATATTCACGCCTTTTCTTAACCCATATGGGTTTTGTGTGTCTAGGTGAAAATGGTGATCTTCAGTGCATAATATAAATGTGACGTGAATAAAATGATTTTCACATTGAAGTCACATTCCTTTTTGTCATTGCCGGTGCCCGAATCATTAAAATTATGGAGGGGAAATTTAAATACTGTTAAAGGGAACCTGTCATCATAAATTGACCTAATAAACCACTAGCAGTATGTTGTTAAGCAGCTGAGGAGCTTCTAGATCATGTTTCTTTCATGACCTAGTGTGGTGGCATCATCCAGAAAATCAACTTTGAAGTGAGATGTTACTTGGTTTTATGAAGTCAAAGAGGCGGAGTTTAACATTGAAGTCAAGCTCTCCTAGCCTTAGAATGCCCCCTTCACTGTAATTGATGGTCCTGCATTTAAGGACATAATTGATCAGATCTCCTGAAGTCTGGCGCATGATGTCAATCACATAGGCGGAGGTGTTCAGTGGCAGGGAGAGCTTGACTTCAGTGTTAAGCTCTCCTCCTCCCTGACTTTATACAACCAATTTACATCTCTTAAATCATTAGTTAGTTCATTTTCTGGATGATGCCAAAAAGCTGGGCCATGAAAGAAACATGATCTAGAAACTATTCAGCTGCTTTCAGATGCGTGACAACACAATAGTAGTAGTGGCCTATTTCTGCTTACAGGTTCCCTTTAAAGGGAATATGAGTCAATTTTATAATAGGAAAAAGAAAGTTACAGAATTTCTCGAAAATTTGTCCCATTGTACTAGGCTTTCGAGTTTACTAGTGGTTAATATTTGGAAATGACGTAAAGCAATGTGGTCATCAATCATTATGGGAGTTTTTATGAAGACTGAGAACATAACCCATAGCAGTCAATGGATTTATGGCTGAAATCTATGGATTACAGCTTTTACCGTCCTTGAGCATCAGTATTCATAAAAGCCCATGCCGTGTTAATGAATACCCAGTAGCTTGTGCTCCATTCCAAGAGTATAAATTATGCAAAGGTTCTCAGTTCAAGCAGGGATGCATTGGCACTGTTGGTGCCTTCCCAGAATGAACCCAATGAGAATGACCCTTGAGGGTGAAGATCTGAAGGAGGTAATATGCATAACAGGGGATAGGAACAAGGAATCTGTAGGATCAAAGGAACTTAAGGATCACAAACAGAAGAGGAAAGTGAGGTTGGGTAACCAGAGTCCTGGACAGGAGACGTCTAAAGATAAAGTGCCTGAAATCTTATATACTAAGTCACCTGAGACAAAATACTTTGGGCAACATAAGATAAAGAGAAAAAATAATCATATATATTTAATGTACAACATTTTATAAGAAATACAATTAATCTAAAAGGCCATTCTGCTACACAGTAAATCAGAGGATTTGGGCTACATGCAAACACCACTAGAGGGAGCTTAGGAGCATTCTGCATACTGTTTGAACTCTAACATAAAATAGTCTGCAGTAAGCTCATAAGCTCCCTCCAGTGGTGGCAGCAGGATACATAATTGTACACTTCAAGCATTTTGAAACCTGTATAAGACAAAGAAACGTAAGAGTTCTATATTGGAAAATTAATCAGTACACACTATTTTAAAATACCATGGAGAGAATTCATACACAATAGGGCTACCATGTTGTAAGATTGACTAGTAACAATGAAAGCAAGTTCTTTCACCTAAAAATAGTTCCAAAATATTATATTCAAATACAAATACTCATCTATCTAAAGAGACCTAACTGTTATTAAGCCAGCTTCCAGCAAGATGATCCGTAACATTACTGTACATTCAAAGCCAATCCTGTCAAAGTGAACAGATCATTTTCAAATTATATGGTACAGCGATGGGGTCTGCATCAATCCCTTATTTTTCTAAACATAATATTTTTTAAGCAAATTATGTTTATGTTGTGACGGATAAATAATATGAATAATATAGAGCAAACATAAGTATAAAAGTGCATAAATTATTTAACACGTCAGTTTCCTTGCCGAAAACCTCTTCTCATATTCTGCACGACAACTTGAAATTTTGAGCTCCCTATACATATATATTGTAAGGAGCAAAGGGTTGTCCATAAAATGTTTTGAAGACATTGGGCCATATATATATAAAAGTGCTTGCACCAGTTTTCTCTCTGACTTTGCACATGTATTTATAAAGTGTCTGCGCCAGTTTTGTGTCGTGGCTGCACTGTGTCCGACAAGACAGAAATAAATGTGCACCTAAAGGGTTATGTTAGCGTTTTAATCGGACTGTGTGCTGCATTTATAACTGTCTGCGTCACAATTCTGCAGCATGAACAAAGTGCCACAGAAAAATTGGTGCACACTTCCCGAGCAGTGCAGGGGGCGCCAATAGTTTAATTCACATTACCTGGCTATACCTACCTGCCACAAGTGAGTGGTAAGTCCCGGGGTAGGTTGCAGCTGCAGCCTATGTGTGTCAGTCTTCTCTCCTCCAGCCTCATCCAGCTCCCTACTTCTTGTCATGTGCATTAAGTATGGGAGGGAGGGGGATGGTGTGGAGTAAAGGAGGAATGTATGAGGAGACACAGGCACACACTTGCTGCAGCTATTATTAATGATACAACCCCTTTATTCCATGGTGTTAGTTTCGGTACAACTACTGTCAAGAAAGTAATTATAATCAAAGTTTTCCAGGATGGGATAAGGAAAACAATGCCCCTTGAGTTACCCTGTAACATGAGATGAAACCAGATTGAAACAGTTGGAAATCTATTCCTTTTGGAATAAATATACTGGTTAGGCTTCCTGAAAGTCATGCTTGATATTAAGGGGGTTGCGTTACAAAGTTGCTAAGCAGAAATGTTTTTCTTATCCCATCCTGGAAAAATGTATTTGCATATTTCCCAGAATCCCCTAGTGGAGCTTTAATGGCTATAACTCTCCATTACTTCCCAATCCTACTGTCAAGTAGGCAGTCCTAGGTTGAAGAAGAGAGCCCTGGACTGTCCACCTGACAGTAGAGAATCTAATTAGCTGGAAACTACAGAAAAGAATTCCAACTGCACCGAAATCAGAAAAGCGGCCCATATTTTAAAAAATTGAAGTCGCTGGAATGGGCAAATGGTTGTTTGGAAGAGATGATGATGATGATCGAATGGGGACACGATCATCATGAAAAGTAAAGGAGACTTAGGAAGTGAACAGGTTAATTTAGCTTTAGCTAAAAACCTGCATTAAATCCCCATATTTTCCCGTCAGATACATTCGCACTTGTGCAGCGTAACCATTAAAGATAAAATGACAGGAAACCAAAACTGCACAGAGCGGCATCATCTCAGCCGCCGGGGTCAGCCGGAAACATTCAAGTGAAGAGACCTGGACTCCTAATTTCCGCCGTCCTACAATTCCCTAATTATACGGATGGACATTCATGTCTACTGCTCGTTTCTTAAGAAATCGCATCATTGACATTTAAGAATGAGCACCATTCATTGGCTCTGAAAGCCTATTTATTTTTTTCGGAAATGCATCTGCAGCTGCGGAACGGAGCGATCTGGGAAATAATTAGGTCACCTCTTTAGGAAAACACACAGCGTTGTGTGAAGACTCAGCTTGTGGGACCATCATAACGCTGGCGATACCTACTATAGAAGTCATTCCTCCGCTGGGGGGGGGACTACAAGATTTATCGTGCCCAGTATAATGTAAGGAATGCTGGGAGTTGTAGTGCTATGAATACATATCTAGTCGATAAAGTAAAGCACCTCCTTTGCAAAAGCTTGCACACTGCTGGGTAATGGCGTCCCTGGGATTTCATGACTTTTACAGATTAATGAGCGGGAGCAGGAAATTCCCAGAACCTTCCAGGTTTATTTTCGGACTGTTCTCTTCTGTATAGAGAAAAGTTTTATTTCATGATTTTGTTTACATTGCTAGTACGGCGCCAACATATCGAACTTCCTCAACTCATGAGTATATTTTAGCAAATATGAAGAAAACCCACTAAAATATAGTGAGACCCCCACCAGGGTCCTATTTTCAATAATTGATGGGGCATGCCTATTCCATAGTATTGAAAGTATACTCAACCCTGCCGCTCTATCAATTAGTGAGAACGTGACCCCCGTTCTTCTCGTTCAGTGGGGGTCCCAGCAGTCAGACTCCCACCATCCAGGTTATCTTCTGGAAAGGGGCTTAAAAAACTTCCTGAAATTCCCTTAATACTAATGACTAGTGATGAGCTGACCCGAAATGCAATGTTCGCATCCTTGCTGGGTCTGGGTTCAGAAATTATATTGACCTGCACTATTCATTCATGGAAAGTTGTTTAAGAACTGTCAGTTCACTCTCAGGCCGCATTCACACGACCGTATGGGTGACGTATATATGGCCACAAGCTTGCGGACATACGTTCCCCATAGACGGTAATGGCCACAAGGAATGATACGGTGCCACACCGCTCCGTGCACAAAAAAACATAGGCCGTGTCCTATCTATCTCCGTGTGTACGGCCCGTCCGCCGTGCATTTCTATGGAGAGGACATATGCCCTTTCGGCAACGGCTCGGCGGACGTATGTTCGTGTAAATTCGACCATAGAAGTATGAGACATTGGTGGGCAAACAAAAAGTTAGACCTGGAAAAAATGAAATTTAAAAAAAAGGTAAAATAAGGAAAAAAAATTGGCTGCATGATTCCTTTTTGCTTCTAGGTTGGCAGAATTGCCCCGAGGCTATATCCATGCTGCTTAAAGGAAATTAGAAATACCTGGTATTTTTGGAAATCTATTTTTAAACTTGCCAACGTCACCCTTGCTACAAGCGTCCAGGAACAGGTTTTAGTTGGGATAGAAATCTGAGCAGAGTAACCTAAATACCAAAAAGTGAAAAGCCGAAAAGAGAAAATGAAATTTGTAAACTGTTTTGGGGTCATAAAAAAAGTTCTTTTATAAAGGAAGTTAATGACCTACAAATTAACTTGTAATATTTTACATGTAGTTGCATCTACAGACAACATGTTATAGAGCAGGAGGAACTGAACTCATAAATATATAGTTATGTAGGAAAAGATTCAGAATAAGTTGGATTATTATGATTCTTTGCTTTGGAGTCCCTACTTAGGGATTGATATTAATAGTGAAAAGGCTGTCAATCACTATATAGAACCACCCACCGGACTTGTAAGCCAATCTGGTTGGTTCTTGCCACTCTACAACATGTTGTACTGCCCCTCTCGCCTGTATGTCTCATTGGACCTTCTATGTTGGACTCCTGTTCTGGTAGCAGTTGTTCATCCGAATAGTCGCAATGTAAAATTACTTGAGGGACACTAGTTGATCATCGAGATTATCTGTATAGGGGGTAGGTAGGATGTGACTAGGTGGGGGGCAATCAGGGCATGTCCTCGGGTTCTGGTTGTCACCTACCATTCATGTCGAACGGGTCATGTTTCAGGACAAGAGGAGACCACAAGAGGCCATCAATATATACCACTGACCAGAGATGAACGGACCTGAAGTTCGTGTTCGAGATTCGGGTTGATCATATTGCCGAATCGGTCGAACAGCCAATTCGACAAATTGATGCCCCTAGGATGGCCAATCATACCCATGGCTAGTTGTTAGCACCGTGACCGGGGTTGCTTGGCCAAAACCCAAAACCTGAACGTGAACATCAGGTCCGCTCATCTCTACCACTGACCTCTCACTTAGACAATAATCACATTTTTCAAAAACTTCACGACACAAGTGTCCTCAAGTTTCAAACAATTGAACTTTTCGTCTCCAAAGATCACGCAGGATACGTGTTGCTTTTGCTAATGACACGTCTCAGAGAACAACCTCTCCTCAAAACACTTCATATCACTAAATCAAAGGTTCTTACGAATCTGCTCAAGTGCCCTAGATTTACCCAATGTGCTTCTCCACAGATTGTCTCCAAAACATTGTATTAATGATTCGCCCAAGTGTCACTGAATGTAATACCATTTAGATTACATTATGCGGAATCCGTCACCATCTATCTATCTATCTGAAAAAATGAAGCAAAAAAAAAAGCAGCACTGCAATGAAAAAAAAGAATGGGCTGCCAGCTACTAAACTAAGGCAAAATCGCCTGTAAGTATACTCAAAAAAATTTAGGACCACCCAGTGGACACCTATGCATAGAATCATAATAATCCAACTTATTCTGAATATGAAGCAAGGCTTGACAAAGCCCACCAGCTTTTATAGCACTTTTTGGATTTCTTTTATTTTTTTAAAGTATATATATTTATTAGTCCTTCTATCTATCTAATTATCTATCCATCTATCTATCTCATATCTATCTATCTCATTTCTACCTATATACTGTATCTCGTATCTGTCTATTATCTATCTATCTATCTATCTATCTATCTATCTATCTATCTCATATGTATCTATCTCTTATCTATCATGTGATTTATCTATTTATCACAAACTGCTCACGACAGCCACAGTATCTATGTCATTTCTGCGTGTACCATGTAATACTTCATATTTCCTGTGGGGGCACTGTAGGGAGATTGAACACTTTGGGGCAGATTTACTTAGCCGGTCCTGTCGCGATCCAGCGGCGCGTTCCCCGACGAGGATTCGGGTCTTCCGGCGATTCGCTAAGGTCGTGCGCCCGATGTCCACCAGGTGTCGCTGCTGCGCCGAGGTCCGCCAGAGTTCACCATCCTATTCCTGGTGCATGTACGTGCGTGTCAAGTGACATATTTTTGTTTTAAAATACCACGGTTTTTCTGACAGCCACGCCCCCCGATTTCCGTTGCATGCAACCCGGCGCCGATGGGATACAATCTGATTGTGGTCGCCAAAAACCGGGGCAATTCGGCGCAAACTGGTAATTTTCGGGAAACCCGACGAAAATTAACGATTCGGGCCCTTAGAAAATGAGCCCCTTTCTGCTAGATTCCCTCACAGATCACTCACTTCTTATCACCAGAATATTAGAAGAATTTGTTCAAAATTTATTTTTAGGGCACCCTTGTAACCAAATAATAGATGTTCAATGCCATTGACCCATATAGGTTATAGCTTATCCATGCCCTTTAACCCATGCTACTGATCCCTAAACCCTATACTATATATTGTCCATATCTTCTACAAACAAGCATGAATCAGCCTTCTGGACAGTGAAAAAGTGGATATGTCTGTGAAATTATTTGGAGGGAATTATCTAAGGAAATTTTTGGTACACTATAGCATAGAGTGGACATATCAATGGTGAAACTCTGTCACCCTACTATCAAATATCAGAGGCATGAAGTGGTCTATGTCCACCATTCTATTAGCCCACTGTAGGAGTCCGGCCTTAGGGCATCCCTGGAAATCGAAAGCTTGCCTCAGAGCGGGATTCATAGTATCATAGTAAAAAAGGCTAGAAAAAGACATTAGCCCATCAAGCCCAACATATACATAGCATTAAAGGGGTTGGCCACTTTACCTCATGTTTTATGGACTCTATGGGGGAGTAGGACATTAGGTAATTTATTAATATACATCTATTAATAGTTCTGCTCCACTTCCTTGATATGTAAAGTGAAGCCTCCTGTCTTTTAATTTATCAACCAGAGATTCCTGTCCATAAAATGGCCGCAGATGGAGGGTCATGTGATCTTTATCTGTCCATAAGCAATCACCCTGGCAGGACCTTATGATATTATTTATAAATATAAGATTACGGTCCTGGAAGGTAATTGTTCATGGACAGTTAAAGATCACATAACCCTCCATCTGCCGCCATTTTATGGTCAGGAATCTCTGGCTGATGAGGTAAAAGCCATGATGTAAAATGATGAGGTAAAAGCCATGAGGTAAAATGATGAGGTAAAAGACAGGAGGCTTCACTTTACATATCAAGAAAGCAGAGCAGAACTATTTATAGATGTATATTGGTAAATTACCTCATATCACACACAAAACTTACACAAATATTACAATAATCATGAGGTAAATTGGCCAACCCCCTTAAAACTCGGCCTCTAGACGACACGCACTACAGCAATAAGCGGATAGAAGAAGTAAACATATGTAGGATCACAGTAGTTTCGGAAGCCGCTTCAGCAAGTGCTAGTTGTCTTTTCAAAACCAGAAGCCAAGAACAATTTGGGCTATTCATCTGACAGTCGCGTAGTAAATAAACCTTGCTCCCGCTCCGCATTTAATGACTTGCTTCGGGCCTACATAGTGATGTCAACAAACACTGGGTATTTCCTCTTCTCCCTCTAACACAAGGGCGCTGCCGTATTGTATGAGGGTAATCGCATTTACTGCTCTACACCACAGCGTCTAAACCTGGCGGGACCTGCTGGACCTCACTACTGGTCCTGCTCCATTGCCAGGATTTCTCCAAATTACCCCAAATTAACTAACCATCTGTACTCTATGGAGGGAAATGGGGGAGTCCTAGAAATTAGTCAATTACACCAATTTATAAGAAATGATTTCCCACACGGCAAGTAGCTGTGTGGTAGCCCATCTCAAGATATAGAGCAGTGATGGCGAACCTTTTAGAGCCTGAGTGCCCAAACTTCAACCAAAAGCCACTTATTTATTGCAAAGTGCCAGCACAGCAATTTAAGCAGTAATTTATTTCTCCTTGTTCTTTGACAACTTTCAATCGTTCAGCCTCCTAAACACACCAATGTAGTTCAAAGGAGGAGGGCAAATTCATCTATCATTGTAGGAAGATTCTTTGAGTTCTGTCTGGTGAACTTCATGCTGGGGCAATGGCCCAGGTGCCCACAGAAAGGGCTCCGAGTGCCACCTCTGGCACCAGTGCCATAGGTTCGCCACCACTGATATAGAGGGTCATTTATCTTATTTCCCCCTTCTCTGCACTCTTTTTGCGCCTGTTGTGAGTCTATTTTGTGCACCTTATTTGTCTTTGTCATTTTGGTTCTTTGTGAAATGCAGATTTTTTTTTGCACCTTATTAGGCACAGATTTTAAAAAAGGCGCAATTTGTTCTGCAAATGGCACCATTGCCTTTCCTAAGCACGGTCAGGACTGGTGTGTTACTGCCCTATTATGTGCGCCCATAAAGGCGTATTAGTATAATAGATCAGACGCAAACATCTGTAAAGAGACGCAATGCAATCACAAATAAGGCACAAAAACATGCGGCGAATTGAGGCGTAACATTCCAAAAAAATGCAAACAAACGCAATGGAAGGAAAAGATAAATGACCCCCATAGTGTCCTATCTTCAGGCAGCATGTTATTGAGCAGGAGGGGCTGAGTAGATTGTACATATTGTCCTATCTGCAGGCAGCATGTTATAGAGCAGGAGGAGCTGCACAGATTGTAGATAATATCCTATCTGCAGGCAGCATGTTATTGAGCAGGAGGAGCTGAGCAGATTGTACATATTGTCCTATCTGCAGGCAGCATTTTATAGAGCAGGAGGAGCTGCACAGATTGCACATAGTGTCCTATCTGCAGGCAGCATGTTATAGAGCAGGAAGAGCAGAGCAGATTGTACATAGTGTCCTATCTGCAGGCAGCATGTTATAGAGCAGGGGGAGCTGAGCAGTTTGTACATAGTATCCTATCTGCAGGCAGCATGTTATAGAGCATGAGGAGCTGAGCAGATTGTACATAGTATCCTATCTGCATGTAGCATGTTATAGAGCAGGGGGAGCTGAGCAGATTGTACATAGTGTCCTATCTGCAGGCAGCATGCTATAGAGCATGAGGAGCTCAGCAGTTTGTACATAGTCTCCTATCTGCAGGCAGCATGTTATAGAGCATGAGGAGCTCAGCAGTTTGTACATAGTCTCCTATGTGCAGGCAACATCTACAATAGGAGAGGTTCCCTTTATAGGGAACCTGTCACCAGGGACTGCTTTATAAAATTTTATTTCAAGTTACTTGGCTCCCTGCCAGCAGCATGTGGTGAGTCCTGGGGAGGGATAACTGTAGCCTGTGTGTGCCTCTTTCTTTTACTACTTTTACTACTCCACTCTATTAATGGATGCTCAATGAACATGATAAGAAGTGGAGAGGGGGGAGAGAGCTGGACGAGTGTGGAGGGAGGAGACCCTCGGGGACTCACCATATGCAGCTGGCAGGGAGCAAGGTCATGTGAAATAAAGTTTTATAAAGTAGTGGCAGTATTCAGAAGGATGACAAAGGCATTTTTAAAATCAGCATAGCAGAGGCTATCGGAACCTGCCACCAGCTAAATATCACATTCCTGGTGACAGGTTCACTTTAAAGAAAGATCTGTCATTAGAACCAACCTAACATATGTAGTTTAGAGTTCAGGTTAGTTTTTTTCGCGGATGTAGAAGTAAGTGCACCGTTGGCATGTGCAAAATAACTTTCAAAATTTTACATAAATTACCCACAATTCCACTTCCGGTATAAAAGATCTGACAAGGTTCTCTCCTGTTCAAGCTACAAGTAAACCAATAAGAAACAGACTACCCTACTACATATGCTGAAAATTTAAAGGGGTCCTCTATACCATTTCTAGACAAAATGGAAAATTCTGCAATTTTTTAGAAAGAAATATTATCAGAAGAGAAGGAAAACTTGAGGCATTCAATCAAAACAATGACCGTTCTACTTCGAGGTCCAAAATTTACATTTCCCTTCCCGATCACATAGACTAGAAAACAAAAGAATCACCATGGGAAATGCTAATTTTTTTAAGTCAAAATCCAGTGTAAATTTCTTTCAGGATTTATTGCATGAACCGAAAAGAATCTTTGGGAACCAAAACTTACCTTGTGTACACAGAGCTGCAATAGTCAATCAAGTCGTGTTATTATCAATTCAAAAAGTTGAGGAAAACCCACCCCAATATGCCCAGCCACCCAGCCCAACATGGCTGCTTTCTTCCAAACAAACAGCGCCACATCTGACTATGGTTTTTGCCGGTATTGCAACTCCGCTACACAGAGATGAATGGAGATGAATTGTAATACCGGCACACACCAGGGTCAGGTGTGGCGCTATTTTTGGAAAAAAGCAGCCATGTTTTTCAACCTCCAGACAACCCCTTTAAGGTTCCTTCTAAGGAGGAGAGAGAAGAGCAGAAGAAGTGGAGATACTTACATATGCTTTGTAGTCACACGCTTGGAAGATGAGTTTCTCTGGATGGTGCTGCCAGTACTGATAGGGTATAGAGCCCGTGGCTTCACTGGGGCCCCGCAGGCTGATAGACGGTTGGTCTCCCCAATCTCCTGTCTGAAAATCATATTTACTCTAAAAGTAACAAGTGTCAGTTTAGTTCATTGTACAATCCTAAAAAATTCACACACGGAACACCACAGAGGACGTCGTGCCGACAGGATTGACCACAGCTTCCACAACAAGTCGAGGACCACAGGTTGTCGAAGACACTCACAGAACACTACATGCAGTACGGTAAAAGAGTAGTCAAAACTGCATCCAAAAACTGGACGAAGGACGTAGAAGTTGTGTATGGAATATTGGAAAGATTATCAGAAATACAGGAAAGGATTCTTTACGGTAAAAGCCGTAAAATCTGTTAACTGATCAGTATTAATCAATGGAAAATAACTAATAATTTAAAGGATCTTGTTACATTTTAGATCTTTGTGACATAATGAAAAAATAAAGGATTCTTTAAGGTAAAAGCAGTAACATCTGTAAATTTATCAGTGTCAGTCAATGGAAAAAATATCTAAAAAGCAAAAGTAATGAAAAAATATTGGACTATTTACTGTAAAAGTAGTAACATGTGTAAATTCATCAGAATCAGTCGATTTAATTAATCTTTAGATACTTGTTACATTTGAGAGTAGTGGAAAAACAAAGGGATTTATTACTTATAGTTTTCTATGTGGTCTGTATTACTTATTGTTTGGTCTGGGGTCTGTATTACTTATTGTTGGCCTGGGGTCTGTATTACTTATTGTTGGTCTGGGGTCTGTATTACTTATTGTTGGTCTGGGGTCTGTATTACTTATTGTTTGGTCTGGGGTCTGTATTACTTATTGTTGGCCTGGGGTCTGTATTACCTATTGTTGGTCTGGGGTCTGTATTACTTATTGTTTGGTCTGTATTGTTTATTGTTTGTCTGGGTGTGTATTACCTATTGTTGGTCTGGGGTCTGTATTACTTATTGTTTGGTCTGGGGTCTGTATTACTTATTGTTGGCCTGGGGTCTGTATTACCTATTGTTGGTCTGGGGTCTGTATTACTTATTGTTTGGTATGGGGTCTGTATTACTTATTGTTTGGTCTGTATTGTTTATTGTTTGTCTGGGTCTGTATTGTTTATTGTTTGATCTGGAGCCTGTATTACTTATTGTTTGCACTGTGGTCTGTAATAATTATTATTTGGTCTGGGGTCTGTATTGCTTATTGTATGATCTGGAGCCTGTATTATTTATTGTTTGGTCTGGGGTCTGTATTATCATTTATTGTTTAGTCTGGGGTTTGTATTATTTATTGTTGGTCTGGGTCTGTATTACTTATTGTATCATCTGGGGCCTGTATTATTTAATGTTTGATCTGGGTTCTGTATTACTTATTGTATGATATGGGTTCTGTATTACTTATTGCATGATCTGCGGACTGTATTATTTATTGTTTGGCCTGGGGTCTGTATTACTTATTGTCTAGTCTAGGGTCTGTATTACGTATTATTTGTTCTGGGGTCTGTATTATTTATTCTTTGGTTTAGGGTCTGTATTATTTATTGTATGATCTGGGTTCCGTATTACTTATTGTATGATCTGGGTTCTGTATTACTTAGTGTATGATCTGGGGACTGTATTATTTATTGTTTGGCCTGGGGTCTGTATTACTTATTGTCTAGTCTGGGGTCTGTATTACCATATATAGTGTTTAGTCTGTCGTCTGCATTATTTGTTTTTTGGTCTCAGGACTGCATTATTATATATTGTCTGGTCTGGGGTTTACATTGGTTACTTTCCAACTGATTTTATTTTTCTTTGTTTTGAGATGACATTTGGTGCTTTATTCTGGTACTTTATTATTTTCGGGCTAGTACTTTGTGCTGAACTGTGGTAGTTGATGGTTTTTTAGCGGTGGTACACTAGGACAGTCCTCTGAAGTTGTATGGTATTAAGTGCACCAGTAGATATTGCCCCACCCCTGGTGCACCCAGATGCTAATTTGAATAAATATTGAGACTGAATTTTCTCTAAGATGACAGATCACTGAGAAACAAGAAAGTTTATGTCTGGAAAGCGGATAAAGTGGGCTATACTATGAGGGTTTTAGCTGTGTGGTGGTTTGGGAGGTGGTAGACTCCCTTTAAAGGGGATGAGATTGAGCTGCGATACTAGGCGTATTACTGGTTGTGTATCATATCTCCCGTCGTGCACGGCATGAATATTACATGCGCCTATAGGCGTGTAAGCACATGGTTATTGCTGGGCTTTCAGAAACGTCTGCAGCCAAGCAGCAAATAGGGCTCTGCCCGGTAAGCAATCTCTACAGGCAGGCGCTTCTGCCATCCCGGGGCATTAGTATTCAACAGGAGCCGATGAGACAGTGAGGAGTACGGAGCGGAGAATAATTACACGCCAGCGCGATCGGGGCAGGAGGAGTTTATCTCATTTACACATAGAAGCAAAACAAAATGACAACCCAAGCCATTAATTATACTGTACATCCGCGGAGGGAGCACCGGGTAATTATAGGAAAAATATCTTAGAAAGCAAAATATATAGTGGGGATCCAGGTATGTGATAGCAAATGGATAACAGCCAGACAGCTATCCCTGGAAAATAGGGTCCTGTTCATATGCGGAACAGATGCCTTATGGGTCCCTAGGGGCCTGGGTGCGACTCTAATAGTCTAGCTTTTTATCTCATTGACTGACCAGGGGAAATTCTTGTAAACCCATCTGATCTTCCTGCAAAACTGTAGACAGTGTAAGGTATTGTCCCCGAAGAGCTGTGCAATCATATACCTCTGTGTATGTTGTTAGTAGCAGCAGAGCTGTTTCTCCAAGATTCTGTGCTCTTATCTCACTGCAGACAGTGGGGCTCATTTACTAAGGGTCCGCAGAGCGCATTTTCGACGATTTCCGTTTGGCGCCAAATTGTCTCGGGTTTTTGAGGCACGCGATTGGATTTTGCCGCATCGGCTCCAGAAATGGGGGGGGGGCGCGGTCCGTCGGACAACCCAAAGGATTCGGACAACGTGCAAGATTTAACATTTAGAATTGTGTCGCAAGCACGCACTTACAAACACTGGGAAGAAGAAGTTGACCTCGGCAGGGAAGCGACGGATGCAGGAACTCGGCCGCACAATCTTCATGAATCGCGCCGGACTTCATCCTCGTTGGACCGTCCGCATCGGGGATCGCGGCAGGACCGGGTAAGTAAATTTGCCCCAGTATTTGGTACTAGATCTGTAGAACTGTTTAACCATACTTTTGTGTGTGTTCTTACTGGCCCTATAAATGTGAAAAAATGATTCATATTCCAGCTTAGTAGCTTTTCCAAGGGCCCCTGGAGGGAAGATATCCTCACACTTTTTTTTCTCTTAGTTCTCTGCAGCTATCGGCCCTTAATCATACCTTTGTCTATCTTGTTAGTAGCAGCATGGCTTATATTTGAGGATTGCTGAGCACTAAGGGAATGTCCTCACACTGTTGTGCTATTAAAGGGATATTCCCACAAAGACAAGATTCGTAAATATACTCAGGATTGATTATTATTAACAAAAATACAGCATTTCCCAGATATAATTCCAACCTGTCTCTATCAGTCCTGGTTCTGATTCTTCTCATGAATAGCTTCTCTTGTCTGCACATTGCAGTGCTCTATGCCTCCTGCCCTGCCCCCCTGCATTACAAGACCAGCACATACACAGGCACTTCCTGCCAGCAAGCAATGTGCAGTGACTTGCTTTACTAGCTACAGACATATAAGGTCCTTATCCAGGAGGAAAGACTATGGGGCAGATTTACGTACCGAGCCCATTCGCGATCCAGCGGCGCGTTCTCTGCGGTGGATTCGGGTCTTCCGGCGATTCACTATGGTAGTTCCTCCGACGTCCACCAGGTGGCGCTGCTGCGCTGAAGTTCCCCGAGGCCCGCCGGAATGCCCTGAAATTCACCGGCCTATTCCTGGTGAAGGTAAGCGTAAGTCCCGCAACACTTTTTTTTTTAAAATGTGGCGTTTTTTCCGAATCCGTTGGGTTTTCGCTCGGCCACGCCCCCCGATTTCCATTGCGTGCATGCCGGCACCGATGCGCCAAAATCCGATCGCGTGCGCCAAAATCCCAGGGCAACACAGGGAAAATCGTCGCAAATCGGAAATATTCGGGTAACACGTCGGCAAAACGCGAATCGGGCCCTTAGTAGATGACCCCCTATGTGTTTGTTAGCAGGGCTGAGCGTGCCATTGTGTTTTATATCCATCTCATCATCTCTGATCTGTCTCATCTCTCTTTTTCTATGTGGCAGATACTAGTGAATGTTCAGAAGCTAAATACAAGTGTAGATAAAGCTGTACCCTGATAATCTAAGCACATTGTCAGCTCACAGCATCTCATAGCTCTAGAGGGATCATAAAGTGTCCGCATAGAGAGTCTCTGCCCACACTCTGGAATATTACACTGACCATCACTAAAGTAAGAGGATGAAATCACTAGGGGATTCAAATTTGAGAACTTTATTTAATGGGCAAACCCCTTTAAGTCTTGACACAGATCTGCTGCAAACTTCTTGTTGTAGTCTTCAACGAAACACCCGCTGCCACTTTTACTAGAGCAGAGGGATATGTCTTTGGAAATGCGCAATGCAGAGAGCTAAGAGCACAGCAGTGTAAGGACACGCCCCCCGAGATCATGGCTACAATCAAGCTACAATCCTGGAATATAAATGCGGTAACAAAGGTATATTACACGTCTCTCCAGGAAAAATGCCTAAGACTGGCCGTAGTCTGTAATGACCTACAGAGGTCATTTTTCTCATCCCGGCAGTCTGACACCCATAGGCGAAGCCCCCATAACGCGTCGCGGTCTGTACCGGATGAGCATCTATTACACTATTTTAGATGAGCTGCAGGCTAAGTTGGTGATTTACATTAATTTCTCATTTAATTGTCATTTCCCAGAGATCATCAAAAAATACCCGCAGGAAAAAATATCTGTGACCCATTTTATGATATGTAATCGCTGCGGCTAATAGCGGAGTATGATGGGAGATTTCCTAAGTCCAATCTGCAGGAAGCCGTTTACTGACAATTAGACATCATCTATTAATATCTATCAGAGCATCAAACACTGCCCGAGGCCACCGACGTGTCACCCTGTGCTGCCAACGTTTCATGGTGCCCATACACACTATAGGAAATGTAAATGTGGCCCTACAACTAAAGGGGACAACTATCACTTAGAGAGAAGAAGCAGAAAACAACAGCCATGGAGTGTATGATCCCTGTCCTGTGACATCACTGTGTGTATTATCCCTGTCCTGGGACATCACTATGTGTATTATCCCTGTACTGTGACATCACTGTGTGTATTATCCCTGTACTGTGACATCACTGTGTGTATTACCCTGTACTGTGACATCACTGTGTGTATTATCCCTTTACTGTGACATCACTGTGTGTAGTATCCCTGTACTGTGACATCACTGTGTGTATTATCCCTGTCCTGGGACATCACTATGTGTATTATCCCTGTCCTGGGACATCACTGTGTGTATTATCCCTGTACTGTGACATCACTGTGTGTAGTATCTCTGTACTGTGACATCACTGTGTGTATTATCCCTGTACTGTGACATCACTGTGTGTATTATCCCTGTCCTGGGACATCACTGTGTGTATTATCCCTGTACTGTGACATCACTGTGTGTATTTTCCCTGTCCTGGGACATCACTGTGTGTATTGTCCCTGTACTGTGACATCACTGTGTGTATTATCTCTGTACTGTAACATCACTGTGTGTATTATCCTGTACTGTGACATCACTGTGTATATTATCCCTGTACTGTGACATCGCTGTGTGTATTATCCTGTACTGTGACATCACTGTGTGTATTATCCTGTACTGTGACATCACTGTGTATTATCCCTGTACTGTGACATCGCTGTGTGTATTATCCCTGTACTGTGACATCACTGTGTGTATTATCTCTGTACTGTGACATCATTGTGTGTATTATCCCTGTACTGTGACATCACTGTGTGTAGTATCCCTGTACTGTGACATCACTGTGTGTATTATCCCTGTACTGTGACATCACTGTGTGTATTATCCCTGTACTGTGTATTATCCCTGTACTGTGTATTATCCCTGTACTGTGACATCACTGTGTGTATTATCCCTGTACTGTGACATCACTGTGTGTATTATGCCTGTACTGTGACATCACTGTGTGTATTATCCCTGTACTGTGACATCACTGTGTGTATTATCCCTGTAATGTGACATCATTGTGTGTATTATCCTGTACTGTGACATCACTGTGTGTATTATCCCTGTACTGTGACATCACTGTGTGTATTATCCCTGTAATGTGACATCACTGTGTGTATTATCTCTGTACTGTGACATCACTGTGTGTATTATCCCTGTACGGTGACATCACTGTGTGTATCATCCCTGTACTGTGACATCACTCTATGTATTATGCCTGTATTGTGACATCACTCTATGTATTATCTCTGTACTGTGACATCACTGTGTGTATTATCCCTGTACTGTGACATCACTGTGTGTAGTATCCCTGTACTGTGACATCACTGTGTGTATTATCCCTGTCCTGTGACATCACTGTGTGTAGTATCCCTGTACTGTGACATCACTGTGTGTATTATCCCTGTACTGTGATATCACTGTGTGTATTATCCCTGTACTGTGACATCACTGTGTGTATTATCCCTGTACTGTGACATCACTGTGTGTATTATCTCAGTAATGTAATATCATAGACATAATATTGTTACAGGTTAGTTTTAATTTTTTAATGTATTTTAATGGGTTTTTTTTATTTGAAATGATATAGTTGTGACATATATTATATTTTTTGGCTTTTATAGTATACACGTTATTTTTTGAAAGAACTGAGAAACTGAAAGAAGCATTTTGTGTGTTGAACAACATCTAAAATGACCCGTACACATAGATATGGAGGTGTTATTACCTGAGCCATCTGTCTTTCCAGCTTTGATCTTGGTAAATCATCAAAGTAATTGTCATTTCTTCTTCGCCGTCCATCCCCTTGCATCATAATGTGGGAAAAATCCAGAGATCCCCCAGTCGGATACAGCTTTGCGGATTTTGTGGCTGAAAAAAATGACAATCTAGATTAATTAGTAGAAGTAGAATTTTCTTCTGTATCTATATGATCAAAGTATTTTGCAGAGTTTACTTTTAAATGACAAACTTTTGTCTTCCTTTTACCACCAGTAGAGGGAGCTCTGAATGGAATAGTATACAGTGAGCTCTTTAGCTCCCTCTAGTGAAGGTTGCATGCAGCCGAAATGTCATATTTATGTCTATGAAGAGGATTTGGAGCTCTGAATCAGAAAATGAGTTATGGTAATTGGATATATTCTAAAAATAACAGGATGTGGAGATCGGCTTTCACTTTTACACTACAGTGACCTTCATCCTAATGGCTGTGACACCAAAACCCCAAGGAGTATGTAAATCTTGAAAGAAACTACGGTCAAATATAAGGAATCAGAAGTATCATGACCTGACAACTCCTTCTAGTACTCAGGATTCCTTTAATATTTTCATAGTAAAAATGAAAAAGTAGAGGTGGATCACTGCACCAAGTGATGTAAAAAAATGTGTATATTTATATAGACCATAAAAAAGTACTAAATTGTAAAATACCTACAAAATTATAATACTGTATATGGAAGTGTGTTATAGAGCAGAAAGAGCTGAGCAGAATGTACATAGTGTCCTATCTGCAGGCAGCATGTTATAGAGCAGGAGGATTCTCTAAGATGACAGATCACTGAGAAACAAGAAAGTTTATGTCTGGAAGCGGTAAAGTGGGCTATACTATGAGGGTTTTAGCTGTGTGGTGGTTTGGGAGGTGGAGACTCCCTTTAAAGGGGATGAGATTGAGCTGCGATACTAGGCGTATTACTGGTTGTGTATCATATCTTCCGTCGTGCACGGCATGAATATTACATGCGCCTATAGGCGTGTAAGCACATGGTTATTGCTGGGCTTTCAGAAACGTCTGCAGCCAAGCAGCAATAGGGCTCTGCGGTAAGCAATCTCTACAGGCAGCGCTTCTGCCATCCCGGGGCATTAGTATTCAACAGGAGCCGATGAGACGTGAGGAGTACGGAGCGGAGAATAATTACACGCCAGCGCGATCGGGGCAGGAGGAGTTTATCTCATTTACACATAGAAGCAAAACAAAATGACAACCCAAGCCATTAATTATACTGTACATCCGCGGAGGAGAGCACCGGGTAATAGGAAAAATATCTTAGAAAGCAAAATATATAGTGGGGATCCAGGTATGTGATAGCAAATGGATAACAGCCAGACAGCTATCCCTGGAAAATAGGGTCTGTTCATATGCGGAACAGATGCCTTATGGGTCCCCGGGCCTGGGTGCGACTCTAATAGTCTAGCTTTTTATCTCATTGACTGACCAGGGAAATTCTTGTAAACCCATCTGATCTTCCTGCAAACTGTAGACAGTGTAAGGTATTGTCCCCGAAGAGCTGTGCAATCATATACCTCTGTGATGTTGTTTAGTAGCAGCAGAGCTGTTTCTCCAAGATTCTGTGCTCTTATCTCACTGCAGACAGTGGGGCTCATTACTAAGGGTCCGCAGAGCGCATTTTCGAACGATTTCCGTTTGGCGCCAAATTGTCTCGGGTTTTGAGGCACGCGATTGGATTTTGCCGCATCGGCTCAGAAATGGGGGGGGGGGCGCGGTCCGTCGGACAACCAAAGGATTGGACAACGTGCAAGATTTAACATTTAGAATTGTGTCGCAAGCACGCACTTACAAACACTGGGAGAAGAAGTTGACCTCGGCAGGGAAGCGACGGATGCAGGAACTCGGCCGCACAATCTTCATGAATCGCGCCGGACTTCATCCTCGTTGGACCGTCCGCATCGGGGATCGCGGCAGGACCGGGTAAGTAAATTTGCCCCGTATTTGGTACTAGATCTGTAGAACTGTTTACCATACTTTGTGTGTGTTTTACTGGCCCTATAAATGTGAAAAAATGATTCATATTCCAGCTAGTAGCTTTTCCAAGGGCCCCTGGAGGGAAGATATCCTCACACTTTTTTTCTCTTAGTTCTCTGCAGCTATCGGCCTTAATCATAACTTTGTCTATTTGTAGTAGCAGCATGGCTATATTGAGGATTGTGTAGCACTAAGGGAATGTCCTCACACTGTGTGCTATTAAAGGGATATTCCCACAAAGACAAGATTCGTAAATATACTCAGGATTGTTATTATTAACAAAAATACAGCATTCCCAGATATAATTCCAACTCTGCTCTATCAGTCCTGGTTCTGATTCTTCTCATGAATAGCTTCTCTTGTCTGCACATTGCAGTGCTCTATGCCTCCTGCCCTGCCCCCCTGCATTACAAGACCAGCACATACACAGGCACTTTCTGCCAGCAAGCAATGTGCAGTGACTGCTTTACTAGCTACAGACAATAAGGTCCTTATCCAGGAGGAAAGACTATGGGGCAGATTTACGTACGAGCCCATTCGCGATCCAGCGGCGCGTTCTCTGCGGTGGATTCGGGTCTTCCGGCGATTCACTATGGTAGTTGCTCCGACGTCCACCAGGTGGCGCTGCTCGCGCTGAAGTTCCCGAGGCGCCGGAATGCCCTGAATTCACCGGCCTATTCCTGTGTGAAGGTAAGCGTAAGTCCCGCAACACTTTTTTTTTTAAAATGTGGCGTTTTTTTCCGAATCCGTTGGGTTTTCGCTCGGCCCGCCCCCCCGATTTCCATTGCGGCAGGCCGGCACCGATGCGCCAAAATCCGTGTCCGTCGCTGCGCAAATCCAGGGCAACACAGGGAAAATCGTCGCAAATCGAATATTCGGGTAAACACGTGCGGCAAAACGCGAATCGGGCCCTTAGTAGATGACCCCTATGTGTTGTTAGCAGGGCTGAGCGGTGCCATTGGTTTTATATCCATCTCATCATCTCTGATCTGTCTCATCTCTCTTTTTCTATGTGGCAGATACTAGTGAATGTTCAGAAGCTAAATACAAGTGTAGATAAAGCTGTACCCTGATAATCTAAGCACATTGTCAGCTCACAGCATCTCATAGCTCTAGAGGGATCATAAAGTGTCCGCATAGAGAGTCTCTGCCCACACTCTGGAATATTACACTGACCATCACTAAAGTAAGAGGATGAAATCACTAGGGGATTCAAATTTGAGAATTTATTAATGGGCAAACCCCTTTAAGTCTTGAACAGATCTGCTGCAAACTTCTTGTGTAGTCTTCAACGAAAACACCCGCTGCCACTTTTACTAGAGCAGAGGGATATGTCTTTGGAAATGCGCAATGCAGAGAGCTAAGAGCACAGCAGTGTAAGGACAGCCCCCCGAGATCATGGCTACAATCAAGCTACAATCCTGGAATATAAATGCGGGGTAACAAAGTATATAAACGCTCTCCAGGAAAAATGCCTAGACTGGCCGTAGTCTGTAATGACCTACAGAGGTCATTTTTCTCATCCCGGCAGTCTGACACCCATAGGCGAAGCCCCCATAACGCGTCGCGGTCTGTACCGGATGAGCATCTATTACACTATTTTAGATGAGCTGCAGGCTAAGTTGGTGATTTACATTAATTCTCATTTTAATTGTCATTTCCCAGAGATCATCAAAAATACCCGCAGGAAAAATATCTGTGACCCATTTTATGATATGTAATCGCTGCGGCTAATAGCGGAGTATGATGGGAGATTTCCTAAGTCCAATCTGCAGGAAGCCGTTTACTGACAATTAGACATCATCTATATATCTATCAGAGCATCAAACACTGCCCGAGGCCACCGACGTGTCACCCTGTGCTGCCAACGTTTATGGTGCCCATAACACTATAGGAAATGTAAATGTGGCCCTACAACTAAAGGGGACAACTATCACTTAGAGAGAAGAAGCAGAAAACAACAGCCATGGAGTGTTGATCCCTGTCCTGTGACATCACTGGTGTAATCACTGTCCTGGGACATCACTAGTGGTATTATCCCTGTACTGTGACATCACTGTGTGTATTATCCCTGTACTGTGACATCACTGTGTGTATTACCCGTACTGTGACATCACTGTGTGTATTATCCCTTTACTGTGACATCACTGTGTGTAGTATCCCTGTACTGTGACATCACTGTGTGTATTATCCCTGTCCTGGGACATCACTATGTGTATTATCCCTGTCCTGGGACATCACTGTGTGTATTATCCCTGTACTGTGACATCACTGTGTGTAGTATCTCTGTACTGTGACATCACTGTGTGTATTATCCCTGTACTGTGACATCACTGTGTGTATTATCCCTGTCCTGGGACATCACTGTGTGTATTATCCCTGTACTGTGACATCACTGTGTGTATTTTCCCTGTCCTGGGACATCACTGTGTGATTGTCCCTGTACTGTACTCACTGGGTATATCTCTGTACTGTAACATCACGTGTGTATTATCCTGTACTGTGACATCACTGTGTATATTATCCCTGTACTGTGACATCGCTGTGGTAGTTATCCTGTACTGTGACATCCTGTGTG
This sequence comes from Engystomops pustulosus, assembly GCA_019512145.1. Lineage (NCBI taxonomy): Eukaryota > Metazoa > Chordata > Amphibia > Anura > Leptodactylidae > Engystomops > Engystomops pustulosus. The sequence goes on from CM033644.1 coordinate 213,217,865, forward strand.
TATTATCCTGTACTGTGACATCAATGTGTATTATCCTGTACTGTACTCTGTGTGTATCATCCGTACTGTATCACGTGTGTATTATCTCTGTACGTGACTCATGGTGTATATCCCTGTACTGTGACATCACTGTGTGTAGTTTATCCCTGTACTGTGACATCACTGTGTGTATTATCCCTGTACTGTGACATCACTGTGTGTATTATCCCGTTACTGTTATTATCCCTGTGTTTATGTTGTATTGTATTATCCCTGTACTTGACATCACTGTGTGTATTATCCCTGTACTGTGACTCACTGTGTGTTATCCCTGTACTGTGTATTTCCCTGTACTGTGTATTATCCTGTACGGTGTATTATCCCTGTACTGTGACATCACTGTGCTGTATTATATTATCCCTGTACTGTGACATCACTGTGTGTATTATGCCCTGTACTGTGACATCAATGTGTGTATTCCCTGTACTGTGACATCACGTGTGTATTATCCCTGTAACTGTGACATCATTGTATGTGTATTATCCTGGCCTGGACATCACTGGTGTATTATCCCTGTACTGTGACATCACTGTGGTGTATTATCCCTGTAAGTGACATCACTGGTGATTATCTCTGTATGTGACATACTGTGTGTATTCCCTGTAACTGTGACATCCACTGTGGACAGTATCCTGTACTGTGACATCACGGTGTGTATATATTACCCTGTACTGGACATCCGTGTATTCACTCGTGCATCACTGTGTGTTTATCCCTGTACTGTGACATCACTGTGTACATTATACCTGTACTGTGACATCCCGGTTGTGTATTATCCCTGTACTGTGACATTCACTGTGTGTATTATCCCTGCACTGTGAAATCACTGTGTGTATTATCCCTGTAATGTGACTCATGTGTAATCCTGTACTGTGACATCACTGTGTGTATATCCCTGTACTGGCATCACTGTGTATATCTGTACTGATCCTGGTATATCCCTGTACTGTGAATCACTGTGTGTATATCTTACTTGCTATGTGTATTATCTCAGTAATGTAAATCATAGACATAATATTGTACAGGTTAGTTTTAATTTTTTAATGTATTTTAATGGGTTTTTTTTATTTTGAAATGATATAGTTGTGACATATATTATATTTTTGGCTTTTATAGTATACACGTATTTTTTTGAAAGAACTGAGAAACTGAAAGAAGCATTTTGTGTTGAACAACATCAAAATGACCCGTACACATAGATATGGAGGTGTTATTACCTGAGCCATCTGTCTTCCAGCTTGATCTTGGTAAATCATCAAAGTAATTGTCATTACTTCTTCGCCGTCCATCCCTTGCATCATAATGTGGAAAAAATCCAGAAGATCCCCCAGTCGGATACAGCTTTGCGGATTTTGTGGCTGAAAAAAATGACAATCTAGATAATTAGTAGAAGTAGAATTTTTTCTGTATCTATATGATCAAAGTATTTTGCAGAGTTTACTTTTAAATGACAAACTTTTGTCTCCTTTTACCACCAGTAGAGGGAGCTCTGAATGGAATAGTATACAGTGAGCTCTTTAGCTCCCTCTAGTGAAGGTTGCATGCAGCCGAAATGTCATATTTATGTCTATGAAGAGGATTTGGAGCTCTGAATCAGAAAATGAGTTTGGTAATTGGATATATTCTAAAATAACAGGATGTGGAGATCGGCTTTCACTTTTACACTACAGTGACTCATCCTAATGGCGTGACAAAACCCCAAGGAGTATGTAAATCTTGAAGAAACTACGGTCATATAAGGAATCAGAAGTATCATGACCTGACAACTCCTTCTAGTACTCAGGATTCCTTTAATATTTTCATAGTAAAATGAAAAAGTAGAAGGTGGATCACTGCACCAAGTGATGTAAAAAATGTGTATATTTATATAGACCATAAAAAAGTACTAATGTAAAATACCTACAAAATTATAATACTGTTAGGAAGTGTGTTATAGAGCAGAAAGAGCTGAGCAGAAGATACATAGTGTCCTATCTGCGGCAGCATGTTATAGAGCCAGGAGGAGCTGAGCAGATTGTACATAGTGTCCTATCTGCAGGCAGCATGTTATAGAGCAGGAGGAGCTGAGCAGATTGTACATAGGTGTCCTATCTGCAGGCAGCATGTTATAGAGCAGGAGGAGCTGAGCAGATTGTACATAGTGTCCTTTCTGCAGGCAGTATGTTATAGAGCAGAAGGAGCCCAGCAGATTGTACATAGTGTCCTATCTGCAGGCAGCATGTTATAGAGCACAAGGAGCTAAGCGATTTTACATATTGTCCTATTTGAAGTCATCATGTTATGGAGCAGGAGGAGCTGAGCAGATTAAAAAAGAACCCTTAAAGGACATCTACCACCAGAATAAAGGATTGTAAACCAAGTACACTAGCATGTTTGTATGTGTCCTCTGGCAGGATCTGATCTTCTTTTAGCTTCTAATATTCTTGTTTTTACAAAAAAAAAAATGAGCCTGAGAGGCTCCAGGTTCCATTGATGTTAATGGAGTCTGGAGCCCCTCAGTCTCATTTGCATAATTTTTAAAGCCTTTTTTTCCTAAAAACATTGGAAGGAAGCTTAAAGAAGAGCAGATCCTACTAGAGGGGGCACACACCAGTATGTAAGTGTACTTGGTTTACAATCCTTCATCCTGGTGGTAGATGTCCTTTAAAATAATAACGTATACAACATAAACTATAAAGTTTGGCTTATAAATCATAATAACAGTATCACCTCATCTTTACCACAATTTGAAAGAAACTTACACAACTCCTTTTTTTCATTCAAAAATTCGGCTCCAATTCTCTGCTCCTCATAAAGATTATTAAATCCTGCCATAAAGAAGAACAATGCGTCCTGCAGATAACAATCACTCAATACAAGTAAAAATCAAAACCACAAAATCAGAAATGGGGCAGTAAGAGGTTAAATTTCACCGATGACACCCGTAAATCATGTTGATTAAATTTTATTCTTGAAGATAGTTTTTGGATAATTAACAAAGCGAGCAGTAATTATGAAAGTTACAAAAAACCCGGAGATCTAATTGTGCCGATGATATTATCTCATTCTTATTAGATTTACTAAGGCCACTCCATAAATCATGATGTTCACCCAACAGGCAGGAAAGGGCAAGCTATATCAGCATCGTGGAGAACATAAAGCCAATAGGGGAGATTTATCAGTAGGGTCTGAGGTAAAACTGTTCTAGTTGCCCATGGAAACCAATCAGAGCTCAGGTTTAAATTTATAAACAGCTGTGGGATAATGAAAGCTGAGCTCTGATTGGTTGGGCAACTAGAACAGTTTTACCTCAGACACTTCTGATAAATCTCGCCTAATGTGATTACAATGTAAAATTTACACATACATTCCAAATATATTATATAAGATTCTACATTCTACCTGCACATATCTGATCCCAACTTGTAAAGTGAAGGCATCCCATTAGGGTCTATCATCATCTCATTTGACCCCTGGGACCTCTTGAGAATGAAGGGTCCACTGAATTGGTTCAGTATATCAAGTAGAGGATCAGCATTGCACAGAATCCTAGGAAAAGGTGTCCTAGGATTGTCATCTTATCAAAAACATCCATGACATCCATGTTAAAGGGATCTCAAACCCTTTAAGATACAAATCATGTTTAGATCACAGGCGAAATCAATCTGATTGGATCCATACCCGTTCCGACTAATTGATGAAGCAGCAGGATCATAACGCTCCATTAGATATCAGAAATAAATATTGCATGGAGTCCCATGCTCTCTCGAACGGTGGGAGACCCTGTTGTCAGACTCCCACCAAGTTTCGGACTGTGGTTGGGCCTACCAGGTGAAATTATTCTGGAGGTCCACCCTTGCTTATATGCTAGGAAAAAAACCTTACAATTCTCCAATGTAGGTTGTCCTCTGGGGTCCAGTGTTAAGTTACAGCCTGGGCCGACCGGGGAATCCTCTGATCCTCTGGTGGGCCAGTCCGACAATGCCCCTCCCCCCATATATTAAAATGTAACAATTAAACAAAGGACAACTTTAACTACTAATCATTTTTGTCTAGAGTAATATAATTTAGCTTTTCTTCAGAAAATTGTACTTTATGTAGGTTTGTACATTCCCATTCAATTTTTATTAAATTTATTTTGGATAATTTACATTTTTGAGAATTTTTATGGTTATGACATTACAAAAAATATCATTTTTAGTCTTATATCTGATTGCCATGGAGTCCTTCAAAAGACGCTTCTTAGGCATCTCTTGCCAGAATAAGTTTTAATTACAACATTCAAGTAACCTGTAATACCTGTCACAGCCTATGGGCAAGAGTGGCGCTGTGTCTGGAAATAATTCTGGAAGGTAAAAGAGTTCCCTGGACAATACTTCCGCATTTCCCTTCCCGGTAGAAACACATTCTGCGTCACAGCCCGTAGACCGCACTGTACCTGGATACTCGGCCTGTGAAGGTCACTGAAGCTCATTATCACATATGTGGGAGTAAAATTACACCACAATCACAGAGAAGAAACTACTCCATTCACTGAGAGGCTGATTCAGCGGCACAGGATGTGTAAGATCTCATACACATGTTATTATAGCCAATTATTGTATTAAAATCAATTAAATAGAGGAATAAAACAGCTAAATCAATGATTACTGGGCTGAATTTGTGAAGCTGCTGGGCCCCCATGTTGAACCGGTATGGGGCCCCCAACTATAATGTTATTTATGATGACTTAAAGACCCTCTAAGTCTCCTAGGCTAATTACAACTATGCCTGCAACCCCTAAAAGGGGTTTTCCTGTTGACTGTTGAGCATCACCGTGACCAATAGAAGGGGGTACCACAGATCCCCGCCCCCAAGGAGAGATCTACCTCAATTGCTCGATATGTATGTATGTAATCTTTAAAAAAAAATCTCAATAGACAGAGGCAATTCAAGCACTCTGCACTAGCAAATATCACACTCAGGATTTCCTCAGGGGTTGTCACATGGTTTGCTCCACCCCCAAAGAGAGATTTGCCTCAATAGCTAATGACTTAGTTGTATGTCTAGACAAGTTTGTGTGAATGTAATTTGTGAAAAAAATTCAGAATAGACAAAGACAATTCAAAAACTTTGCAGTAACTAATCCTCAGGGGTTGTCACAGGTGTTTTCCCCACCCCTGAGAAGAGATTTTCCTAGTGACTTAATATGCAGTGCTATGTCACTGTATGTCTAGACAGGATTGTATGTATATAATCTGTGTAAGAAATTCTACATTGACATAGATGACTCTAGAACTTTTTTCTAATAAATGCCAGATTGTAGATTTTCTCAGGGATTGTCACACCGTTTCCTCTACCTTCTGAAATCTCTTTAATCTTCTAAAATTAAATAGTGTAAATCAAGTCCAGTTAGTATTTACGAATATTGGAATTAAAACCTGATTATACAAACAACTGAACTAACAAATACCAGATTGTGCATTTCCTCAGGGGTTGTCATTCAGTTTTCCCCACCCCTGAGGAGGGAACTGCCTCAATAGGCAGTGATTTATTATGCAGAACTTCATCACTGTATCTAATCAGGACTGTATTATGAAATTGGGAAAGAAATTCTGCATAAACTGAGATGACTTAAGGACTCCACACTTCCAAATGCAAGACAAAGCATTCCTGGATTATAATGTTTTGGATTAAGGAACTTTTTAATATTAAAAATAATATATCCTTTGCTTCTAGATGGATACCAAATGAGAGTACATACTTAACGTTGCTTTATATCTAGTCAGGTTTGTACGAATGAATCTGGTAAATAAAAACTAGTAGACAGAGAAGACTGAACTCACAAATACCAAACTGGATTTCCTCAGGGGTTGTCACCCAATTTTCCCTGCCCCTGAGGAGAGAGTTACCTCAATAAGTAGTGATTTATTAAGCAGAACTATGTCCCTCTGAATCAAGTCAGTTTTGCACATATGTAATCTGTGACAGAAATTCTGAATAGATGGAGATAACTCATGGACTCTGCATTAAAATATACGAGTCTTTAGATTTCCTCAGGGGTTGTCACCCAATTTTCCCTGCCTTCGAGGAGAGAGTTACCTCAATACGTATTGATTTATTAAGCAGAACCATGTCACTCTGTATCTAGTCAGCTTTGCATGTACGTAATCTGAATTGCAGAATAGAGTCTGAATAGATGGAGACAACTCAAGGACCCTGGGTTAAAAAATACCAGACTTTGGATTTCCTCAGGGGTTGTCACTTAGTTTTCCCCACCCCCAGATCTGCCTCAATAGCTAGTGACTTAATATGCTGAACTATATCACTGTATCTCCAGACAGGTTTCATATGCAAGTAGCCTGCTGAAGAAATTCAAAATAGAGGGATTACTCAAGCAATCCACACTAACAAGTAACTAACAAGATTTCCGTAGGAGTTGTCTCCCAGTTTTCCCTGCCCCTGAGGAGACATCTGCCTCAAAAGACAAATAATTCCTTATGCAGAACGATGTCACTGTACGTCTAGACAGGTGTTGGATGCATGGAGTCTGCCGTACAAATTCAAAATACAGAAATAATTCGAGTAATCTACACTAACGAATGGCAGACAATGGATTTCCCTAGGAATTGTCTCCTAGTTGTCCCCGCCCCTGAGGAGAGATCTACTTCAAAAATTAGATAATTAATTATGCAGAACTATGTCACTGTACTTCTAGTTAAGTTTTGTTTGTATTTAATCTAAAAATTCTGAATAGATAGAAATGACTAAAGGATTCTGAATATCTGGATGATCAGATTTTGGATTAAGGGAGCTTTTCTATATTGAGAATGATATGCCCTTTGTTTCTGGGTGAATAGAAATGAGCAGGAAGAAATAGACTTATAAATTTCCCGCACAGATTCCATGTGAACGGCAGCTGCAGACATTCATGCAATGTGTCGGAGATGCCTATAGATAACATCCCTCATCTGACCTGCCAATTGCATTCTGCACTGGCTCACCTCAGGGATCGCAGCACCAACTCGCTTTTTGGCACACCTACTCCAACCCATTTTCATTTTATATCCAATTTGTGTAAGAGCTTACTCCCTGTGTGTGGCACAAGTTAATAGATGGCACGCAGACATATGCGATGTTTGGACAGAGTCCCAGGGAGGGCCTGGCTGCATCTGTCACTCTTTGGAGAAATAAACGATGGTTTATGCCCTTGAAAACAGCTTCCGCGACTTGGCACGAGTAGAGGGTAGTATGAATTAGCTGATTCAGGCACCAGGTGGGCATCGGCCCAACCCGAACAATGTTGGCCGGAGGCCGCAAACCTTGTCTGTCAAAAGCTTATAAATGACAAGCCATTTACTAGAAAGGATGGACACGCAGTCCTGATGGTGCCATTAATTTTATGCAGCAAGACTAATAATTCCATCATAATGAAAGGAATCTGAAGAAAATCCTCGTTTTTTAGCTATTTTAGTTCACGCGTCCCCTACAACATGGATCATTTTTCCTCTCTGATGTGACCTCGTAATGAAGATTTGCAGAAACAAGTTTCCCATGATGCCTCTGGCGTATCATAGATCACATTGCACTGGCATCTATCTTAGAGCAAAATATAATAGATCAGAGACATTAATCTTCTGTCCCATAACTCATTGGAGGGAATTTATCATAACTGGTCACAGTCATGATACTACCTCCAATGCACAATGCGACCAATATACTAAGCGGCTCCAGCATTTTGGTATATTGTGTACCCGGTGATATCTATGCCAGGTCCTATCTGACATATAATTACGATATAGACTGTAATCCGCCCACTTGGCGTGAATTTGGGCAGCACGGTGGCTCAGTGGTTAGCATTACAGCCTTGCAGTGCAGGGGTCCTGGGTTCAAATGCCATCCATATGCAAAGAGTTTGTATGTTTGCATGGGTTTCCTCTGGGTCCTCCGGTTTCCTCCCACACTCCAAAACATGATGTAGCTTCGTGATGCACACGAGCCAGGAGAGTTTTAAATATCAACACGAATATTTATGGCGCTCTCATTGACTTGCATAGAGAGCACTTGGTCAGTTCTGACCACCAGAATTCAAGACCACCATTCTAGGTGACACTAGAAAACTTTATATAAGCTTTAACAGCAATTCCCCAAATCTTTCTTTCATAGCTAGTGTTTGCTCCAGCCCAAGTCCTCTATGTAGACTTCTCTGTAATCTGATGTCTATGTGCAGGGTCGGCTGCAGGTTTCAGTAGGCCCCTGGGCGACAGAGCCTCAATTGGGCCCCTTTGCCGTGAAATCACGTGGCATTAAAAATTCTGAAACTAAAACAGTCTCCTTTTCCCTAAAATGGAGACACAGGGGACCCCTATGGATTTCTTATGTACAGCCATATATGGGTCCCCCAGCACTTGCCTATGTGACCGCTGTAGCGTAAAGGCTTTTGCAGATATTTTAGAATGAAGGGAGAAGAAAAACAGTCTAAGGGAGAATTAACACAACCCCCGTATATAGGTCCCCATAGGCTGGCAATGGGTGTGCGGTACAGAGCGGTACGGTGCTGCACACGTGCGGGACCGGACCATTCCATACCCGGGAACAGATAGGACATGTCCTATCTTTCCCCGAATTACGGCGCCATGCGCCATGAATCTGGCGTCGGAGTCCTGAAATAGTCACATTGCCAGGCATTGGGATTATAATTCCTCTTACACGTGAAGGGGGCACGGCCGGTGGCTGGAGTGGGCCGGAGTGGGGCACAAGTGAAAGATCGCCTGGCGTTCAAATATACGCTGCACGGCTGAGCTGCCTAAGCCTCTTGGTGTATCCATAAGACGGGAGAGTTAGTGATTCCATTATACTTTGTAGTAATGCAGTCAGCCATGTTCATTTAAAAAAAAAACATGCAATTCCAGAAACAACCTGTGGACGTGTGTGGCGCTCTTTGTATGAGAACACAGCCAATACTGTACCTTTAGACATTAAGGCTCCCCCTAGTGGCACCTGCATACAGACAGAATTGTTAACAGCAGGGGATTTGGAGCTCTGTATCAGAAAAACAACCTCTGACACATATGAAGATATATAAAGAAATGAATCAGTAGGAAGCAGATGATAAAAGGTGGAGACTGCTTGGAAGTAACAGCACATAACCCCTTGGAGTAATTACTCGAGCGTCTGTCATCCTTTGTCCTTATATTCTCCGCTGTTACACCTTGTCTGCGCTCGGTTTCTGGAATCGTCTCTGTTTGGCAGGTTTTTCATTTTTCACAGATTTGGAACAGATCTGAAATATCAGTCGACAAGTGTATCATTTTAGGGAACGAATTTATAACGTTCTATCTGAGCCACCTATTCGTAGGTCTGAAAGCTGTCACTCGGCTTGTGACTCATCGCTGCAGGCAGACACTTCTTCCTATTCCCTGCTCCCACACACCTCCTCCTCCATCCAAACTCTCACTGTCCACCTCGTCTTTCGTTCCTTACTCTGCAAATGTCTGCTGTCTCCTTGAAATCCCACCACCTAACCTTTCCCACAGACAATCCTAGTTGGCAAAGGACCCAAAAAGTTCTTAAGCAATTATCACGATCTATATAACTTCTGTAATTATTAGTCAAGTCTAGGAGGTGAGGGGTGGCCATGACACGTGGACTCCTTATTTGACTCTCTGTGTTATGGACTGCCACGCTCAGACTGTCCACATCAAAAGGTGACCAGTAATGGACTCACTTTATAGTTATTTTGCTTTCAGCTACTCTCAAGGGTGTTCCAAGTCCATCGGAAACCCCTAGAAGGCAGAGGTATAAAAAGGTAGGTCCGAGATGACCAAAGTAGGATGCATAGTAACCCTGTTCTGACTACCAGTTCCCATACTGCTCTGGGACTTCCAATTTTCCATACTGTGACTGGGCAGAAGTTCTGGTGGTTGCGGGACATGCTTCAGTGGCCTCCTCGGACAACGTAATGTCACTAGAATTCACCACGGTTGATGATTTCCTTTGTTGTCCCCTGGTCCAAGGAGGCCACTTACTGAAGCAGGTCATGCGACGTCTTCCCAAGAGTTTTTGGTCTTGTCTTGTTCCAGAAAACCAGAATTGCCAGAAGGATGGAAACAGAAGATGGAGCAGGGTATGGATGCTATTTTATTAACCAATCCCCTAGGTTGCTCCCTTTAGCTTAGGCAATCGTTGGATCCAGTAGGATCAAGAGACGTTATTACCAAGCAGTAGTGTATTATAATATAGGCAGGGTGGGCGGTAGCCTGGGCCAAGCCTTCTAAGGGGGCCATGGCCACCCAAACCACAAACCTTCTCTCACAATGAGAAGAACCTTCACCCATTAAATCTTTGTACATTTGTTCATACTCCAATACACAAGAGCCATTTCAGGACATTTGGATTATAATATAGGCAGGGTGGGCGGTAGCTTGGGGCAAGTCTTCTAAGGGGCCCATGGCCACCCAAACTATTAACCTTCTCTTACACTGCGAAGGACCTTCACCCATTAAATCTTCATACATCTTTCTTCATACTCTAAATACACAGGAGCCATTTCAGGACCTTTGAAAGTCCTCCAAAAATCCTGAAACCAAAGATTGAAAGCAGGCAGAAGGGACACATCATTCATTCTCCAAGAAGTTCAATTCTAGTACCATATGTAGTGAATTCAAGACTTGTAGGGTGTGTAATATTCATACAGCCCAGGGCCCACGACAGTCTTAATCTGGCCCTGTTGGCAAGCACCTGATGTCAAGCAAAAATTAGACAAAGGAAAGACGAGGTCATGGTAAACATTGTAAGCTCATGTTCAACGAGACAATTCAATGGTGGGCAGTAAGGGTTCATACTCAGGACTAGGAGGAGAAGACAAACACAATCTAGAGATGGAGCTTAGGTCAGGAACATAAAAAAAATATCAGTAAGCAGGAGACTGGATATTCTCACAGGATTTTAAGAACCTCTAGGCTTATACAATCTTCAGATCAGCAGGGTCTTGCTGTAATTGGCTGAGAAACATTAGGAGCATGCTACCCCTCTAAGAGTCTTTAGATTGGTGGTCAGTCACCCTGTGGACCCAGATTGCATAGATAGGGGAGCATGGAGAAGGGAGCACAAACCCTTGGAGATGAGCTGCATACCGAGGTCTACAGATGACTGAACATACACATAATACATTTGCCACAACCTACCGGCTATATTATATAGTCTGTCAGGGGTTGTATATAGAAGGAAGGAAGTTGCCTCTCTGCCAGAGGGACTTAGCCATAAAACATCTGGAAAAGAGTTATTTCTGTATGAACGCTGTGGGAAAGATTTGAAGGGCTGACCACTAGACCCATATGTTTCAAAAACTTTGCTTGTCACGTAACAGGACAAGGATCGGAATCAGAGTGGATAGACTGTGGGGTGGAGCCTAACGGAAGGCCGACATGACAGGGATAACCAGTAGTAGAGACAGATAGGTAGTCATGGGTATGCCGACGGCGGGCTGGTCCAAGAGGGGGAATTGAGACCATTATAAGAGTTAAGTGGAGGCCATTTTGTGACTGAGCCAGCGAGGAAGCCCTCACCCACCCACCGTTTGTTGGTTTGGGGTTTAGATGTGAGAAGATGTTGGGACTTTGAAGTCCTCACTGGTAAGTGGGTTTAGATGGGGATGCCCCAGTGGGGTGGTCTGTTGTTGTTTTAATAAAATGGCTCCTGTGGATGCAGAAACTCATTCTGGTCTTTTGCTTTTATTGAGGGAAGTGAGAAGATTGTGGAACGAGGAGGGCCATGGTACCGAGGAACGAGTTTTAAATAACCTTGTACTGACTTGGGTCTGGCGGACCTGAACCACAATGTTCAGGTCAGTGCCTAAACCCAGACTTTAGATAGAAATTTAGATACAGCTTTGGGCTCACCCCTATGGTAAGAACCGCAAGCGATGCCGGCACTGACTGGGGTGTCAACCTTTCCGTGGCAAAGCCTGTGATGTCGCATGGAGCAATGATCGTAGGAAAAATTATGCCGCACTCGTGCCTTCAGTATTTAAAGGGTGAACACCTGTGATCAGTATCAGCGATTGAAGGTGTTACCGGTAGGTGTTCATGTACCTGAACCAAACTTTTGTTAAAAAAGTTCAGCTGAACTCGGGTCTACTCATCATTAGTGATGACCTGAGGGAGTCAATCACCCAAAAGATGTGGTCTCTAGGGGACCCAATACTGAGGCACTGAACTTGTTAGTTGTAGTATATATCTGGCAACCACACACAAAATGGCGGCTAACGTCTCTATAAAGTACAATGCGTGGTGTATATATATATATATATCTTACCTGGCACAGAGTGAATTTGATCCGTAAATGTTTTTTACTCCTTAAAAGTAATATTCTTTGTTCCCCATCTATTTAGGGCCTCAAGGCAGAGCAATTTCATTTAATTAAATTCAATTAATCCTCAGGTTTGGAAGCGTGTGGCGCGTGCGTCCTTCCTATGTTCTATTACCTATTCAATCTGTGTATTAAAATATCTTGTACCCGCTACAATCCTCGGAGGGGCTCGCCTTGATGGCTTTGTGTGGAATTTTCGACATTTCTCTATTTTTAGGTGCCACCGTGACCTGTATCAGCCTCCAGTGAGGGGTTTTATGTTTCCTAACTCCTTGACTGTGTCTTCCTTTGAACCAATGACATTACGTATTGTGGTTGCTATGGACTAATCATCAATGGGAAAAAAAATGGCAGATCCAGAACAGAAATTATAAAGGAAAAAGGAATTATATAATAATGTAATAATCTCCTAATTCCAGTAATCACGTATCATTAAAGGGATTTTCCAGCTCAGTCATACTGATGATATCTCCATTGGGGGTTTCTGGTTAATAGAGGTTTTATTACCAAGGACATTTAGGACATTTTGCGGAAGGATATTTATGGGGGACTTGTTCTTCTGGTCATAATAATAATTCCTTTATTTATATAACGCAAACAGATACCACAGCGCTGCACAGAGCTTGCCAAATCACTCCGTGTCCCCAATGGGGCTCACAATCTAATCACCCTACTAGTATGTTTTGGAGTGTGGGAGGAAACTGGAGGACCCGGAGAAAACCCATGCAAACTTGGAGAGAACAATGAAACTATTTGCAGATGTTGACCTGGATGGGACTTGAACACAGGACCCAAACGCTGCAAGGCTGTAGTGCTAACCACTGAGCCTCCATGCTGCCCCATGGTCATCAGGAATCCCAGATATCAAACCCCAGCAATTAAATATTCATCCCCTATACTATGTAAGTATGTAATAATCAGTCATATAGGGGGGCATCACAACAGCAGTATAACAAGACCGAACTATAATGCTCAGTGCTTCAGAATAAGAAAAATAGCAATAATACATAAAGATATTGGGCACAAGCAGGTGTTTTACATTGTAAAGCGCTACGGAATATGGTAGCGCTATAGCAATAAAGATTATTACTGTACTAATCTAATGAGTACTTCAAATACTAATAACATTACAATTAAATATACAATATCATCACCAATTTAATTGTCCAAATGAAGGACTACTACCATAAAACAATTAGCTATCATAAAGACTGCATCATAAACCAAATATTAGAAACATAAGACACAATCTTTATAGCAAAATATCCCCTTAATATTCTTGTATAGGGACTAGAATCTGTGCTAAAAAATATAGATAGATACAAAGTGCACCTTGCACAACTACATCTCAGTAACAGATGTAACAAATGTATTGAATGCATACAAATTGCAACAATCCAAAAGCGAGCTGAGATATATAATTGTTTACCGCTGCTCCTGTGTAGTTTACCACTGCACTCCAAAGTGGTAAAATACACAGGAGCAGTGGTAAACTACACAGGAGCAGCGGTAAACTACACAGGAGCAGTGGTAAACAATGCAGGAGCAGTGGTAAACTACACAGGAGCAGTGGTAAACTACACAGGAGCAGTGGTAAACTACACAGGAGCAGTGGTAAACAATGCAGGAGCAGTGGTAAACTACACAGGAGCAGTGGTAAACTACGCAGGAGCAGTGGTAAACTACACAGGAGCAGTGGTGAACTACGCAGGAGCAGTGGTACACTAACCAGGAGCCATGGTAAACTACGCAGAGCATTGGTCAACTACGCATGAGCAGGGTAAACTACACAGGACAGTGTACACTACACAGGAGCATGGTAAACTACACAGGAGCAGTGGTAAACTAACCAGGAGCATGGTAAACTACACAGGAGCAGGGTAACTACACAGAGCAGTGGTAACTACACAGGAGCAGTGGTAAACTACACAGGAGCAGTGGTAAACTCATACACACGGAGCAGTGGTAAACTACACAGGAGCAGTGGTAAACTACACAGGAGCAGCAGGTAAACTACACACATGGAGCAGCGGTAAACTACACAGGAGTCTACGGAGTAAACTACACAGGACACCGAGAACTACACAGGAGCAGGGGTAAACTACACAGGAGCAGTGGTAAACTACACGGAGCAAGGGTAAACTACACAGAAGCAGTGGTAACTACACAGGAGCAGTGGTAAACTACACAGGAGCAGGAAACAGCGAGCAGTGGTAAACTACACAGGAGCAGCGGTAAACTACACAGGAGCATGGGAACTACACAGGAGCAGTGGTAAACTACACAGGAGCAGTGGTAAACTACCACAGGAGCAGCGTAACTACACAACAGTGGTAAACTACACAGGAGCAGTGGTAAACTACACAGGTGTCTTATTTTCTAATAGTTGCTAAGTCATTATACTGTTTTATGGTAGTATCCCTACATTTGGACAATAAAATTACTGATTAAATGTTATATTTAGTTTAGTATTTGAATACTTATTCAAATTAGTATAGACCTTCTATGTAATGTGTATATATGAATGGCCTTAGTAATAAAACCTTTTGAATAATATTAAAAGGATGGTCATGTATATGATATACTCTCTCCTCCTGCTCTATAACTGCCTGCAGATAGACACTATGTCAATCTGCTAAGATCCTCCTGCTCTATAACATGCGGCCAGATAGGACACTATGTACAATGTGCTCAGCTCCTCCTGCTCTATAACATGCTGCCTGCAATAGGACACTATGTACATCTGCTAAGTCCGTCCTGCCTATAACATGCGCTTGCAGATAGGACACTATGTACAATCTTCTCAGATCATTCTGCTCTATAACATGCTGCCTGCTGATAGGAAACCATGTACACTATACTCAGCTCCTCCTGCTCTATACATACTGCCTGCAGATAGGACACTATGTACAATATGCTTAGCACTTCCTGCTCTATAACATGCTGCCTGCAGATAGGACACATGTACAATCTGCCTCAGCTCCTCCTGCTCTATAACATACGACTGCAGATAGGACCTATGTACAATCTGCTCAGATCCCCGTGCTCTATTACATACTACCTGCCTGCAGATAGGACACTATGTACAATCTGCTCAGCTCCTCCTGCTCTATAACATACTGACTGCAGATAGGACACTATGTACAATCTGCTCAGATCCCCGTGCTCTATTACATACTACCTGCCTGCAGATAGGACACTATGTACAATCTGCTCAGATCCTCCTGCTCTATAACATACTGACTGCAGATAGGACACTATGTACAATCTGCTCAGATCCCCGTGCTCTATTACATACTACCTGCCTGCAGTTAGGACACTATGTATAATCTTCTCAGCTCCTTCTGCTCTCTAACATGCTGCTTTAGATAGCACACTATGTACAATCTGCTCAGCTCCCCTTGCTCTATAACACGGTGCTTGCAGATAGGACACTGTCTACAATATGCTCAACTCCCCCCTGCTATATAACATGCTGCCTGCAGATAGGACACTATGTACAATTGGCTCAACTCCTCCTGCTCCTATAACATGCTACCTGCAGATAGGAAACCATGTCAATATACTCAGCTCCTCCTGCTCTATAACATACTGCCTGCAGATAGACACTATGTACAATCTGCTAAATCCTCCTGCTCTTTACTGCTACCATGAAGATAGGACACTATGTATAATCTTCTCAGCTGCTTCTGCTCTACAACATGGTGCTTCTTTAGATAGCACACTATGTACAACCTGCTCAGCTCCCCTGCTCTTAACATGGGCTTGCAGATAGGACACTGTCTACAATATGCTCAACTCCCCCCTGCTCTTAACATGCTGCCTGCAATAGGACACTATGTACAATTTGCTCAACTCATCCTGCTCTATAACATGCTCCTGCAGATAGAACCATGATCAATATACCATCTCTCTCTCCTGCTCTATAACTGCTGCCTGCAAGATAGGACACTATGTAGTCTCTATCACTAAGTTCTATAGATCTTTTTCCTACCCACTGCACATGTCAATAACCCAGCCCTGTCTCCTGCAGAACAATTACATAAGCAGATATATCGTATCACAAGAGTCATTGATGGATAAGGGTCAAACTGCAGTTTTTTACCCAATTTTCCAGCATTCATGGAAATAAAAACTCCATCTTCCCACCCTGTATTTATATCTTCTCCTACAGCCTGACACCCTCATAGCGTGTGCAGGCCCCACTCAAAGCCACATTGTACCAATGCACAGATCATCTGCGTTCCTTGAAAGCGCGCAGAAACCGTATCAAAGACTCATTAGTGATACGCTATGAGCGTACCACCGAGTGTGTTACTACACGCATCCATCCCTGCATTATGGTGTCTCCTGCACTAAATGTGACATAATCAGCAGGTATTGGGGGAGGGGGGGGGGGGATATAGACAAAGAATAACGTAAGTGTGAGTGTGATAAAAGAAGACATTATCAGGACCAGAAGTTACACTGTAATCCTCGAACATACGCTTCTACGGACCATACGGAATCGATGGCGCTATAATATCAAAATTTTATTATGATACAGAATGTGCTCCCGGGAAAGGTTGGTTTTTACCTCTAAATTATTACTGGGGTGGGAAATTTCAGAATACCCAAATCCTTGGTGGGGAAGGAAACATGAATTAATAAGATCTGGTCACATGACTGCTTTCATTTGCGGATGTCCAGGAATCGAAAATTCCAAATGTCCTCTTGGTATTAACAGCTCTTCCCATTCATTTCCATAGAACGGAAACTGCAATAACCATACACGACCACTGTAAAGCCTGGCGCTGTTTTTTTCAAGATGTCATTTTCCGAGCCCGAGAGACCCTGGATACTCACAGATGGTAACAGATACTTTTCTTTCCAGTATACTCAGATAATCTTTAAACGTCGACTGAAATTACACAATTCTGCATAATGAATAGTAAAGTGCATACAAAAACTTTCTCTGATAATTTAGGTTCTCTCGCTCTCTGCTTCACAGTAATGTCACATTACAAGATGTTCTATGGAGAGGGAGGGGCAGCAGTGAGTGAGACTTGCCGAGTAAGGGTACTATATGGTTTATTCAGCATAGTGTTGTGCTATGTATCTGGGTACTATATGGTTATATCAGCATAGTGTGTGCTATGTCGTGGGTATTATCGGGTTCATTCAGCATAGTGTGTGCTATGTATCTGGGTACTATATGCTATTTCAGCATAGTGTGTGCTATGTATCTGGGTATATAATGGTTATATGCAGCTATGTGTGTGCTGTATCTGGGTAACTATATGGCTTATATTCGCATAGTGTGTGCTTGTATCTGGTACTATGGCGTATATCAGCATAGTGTGTGCTATGTATCTGGTATTATATGGTTATATTCCATAGTGTGTGCTATGTATCTGGGACTTATGGCTATCCTAGTGTGTGCTATTATCTTGGTACTATATGGCTATATACAGCATAGTTGTGCGCTATGTATGCTGGTCCATATGGCTATATTCAGCATAGTGTGCGCTATGTTCGGTATATATGCTATATACGCATGTGTGTGCTATGTTCTAGGTACTATATGGCTATTCAGCATAGTGTGTGCTATGTATCTGGGTACATAGCTGTATCAGCATAGTGTACACTATGTATCTGGGTACTATATGGCTATATCAGATAGTGTGGTGCTATGTATTGGTACTATATGGCTGTATTCAGCATAGTGTACCTATGTATCTGGGTACTATATACTATATTCAGCATAGTGTGCGCTATGTATCTGGGTACTATATGGGCTATATTCAGCATATGTATGTAGCTATGTATCTGGGTACTATATGACTATATACAGCATAGTGTGTGCTATGTATCTGGGTACTATATGGCTGTATCCAGCATAGTGGTTCTATGTATCTGGGGTACTATATGCTGTATTCAGCATATGTTGCGCTATTGATCTGGGTATTATATGGCATATATTCAGCATAGTGTGCGCTAGTATCTGGGTACTATATGGCTGTATTCAGCATGAGTGTGCGCTATGTATCTGGGGTACTATATGGCTATATACAGCAATAGTGTGTGCTATGTATCTGGGTACTATATGACTATATACAGCATAGTTGGTGCTATGTATCTGGTATTATATGGCTGTATACAGCATAGTGTTTTGCTATGTTGCTGGTACTATATGGCTATATACAGCATAGTGTGTGCTATGTATCTGGGTACTATATGACTATATACAGCATAGTGTGTGCTATGTATCTGGGTATTATATGGCTGTATACAGCATAGTGTGTGCTATGTATCTGGGTACTATATGGCTATATTCAGCATAGTGTGTGCTATGTATCTGGGGTACTATATGGCTATATCAGCCTAGTGTGCGCTATGTATCTGGGTACCAATGGCTATATTCAGCATAGTGGTGTGCATGGTATCTGGGTACTATATGGCTATATTCAGCATAGTGTGCGCTATTGTATCTGGGTATTATTGGCTATATTCAGCATATGTGTGTCTATGTATCTGGGGTACTATATGCTATATTCAGCAGTAGTGTGCTATGTATCTGGTTACTATATGGCTGTATTCAGCATAGTGTGCGCTATTATCGGGGTATTAATATGGCTATATTCAGCATAGGGTGCGCTATGTATCTGGGTATTATGGCTATATTCAGCATAGTGTGCGCTATGTATCTGGGTACTATATGTCTATAGTCAGCATAGTGTGCGCTATGTTATCGGTTACTATGGCTGATACAGCATAGTGTGCTAGTATCTGGGTACTATATGGCTGTATTCAGCATAGTGTGTACTATGTATCTGGGTATATATGGCTATATCAGCATAGTGTGTGCTATGTATCTGGGTACTATATGGCTATATCAGCATAGTGTGCGCTATGTACTGGGTACATATGGCTTTATCGGCAGAGTGTGCGCTATGTTATGGTATATATGGCTAATCCCATAGTGTGTGCTATGTATGCTGGGTACTATATGACTATATACAGTTAGTGTGTGCTATGTACTTTGGTATTATATGGCTGTATACAGCATATGTGTGCTTGTTCTGGGTACTATATGGCTATATCAGCATAGTGTGCGCTATGATCTGGTCCATATGGCTATATTCAGCATAGTGTGTGCTATGTATCTGGTTACTATGGCTATATTCAGCATAGTGTGTGCTATGTATCTCGGTACTATATGGCTATATCAGCATAGTGTGCGCTATGTATCTGGGTCTATATGACTATAGACAGCATAGTGTGTGCTAGGTTCTGGGGATTATATGGCTATATCAGCATGTGGCGCTATGGTATCGGGTACCATATGGCTATATTCAGCATAGTGGTACCTAGGTATCTGGGAGGCACTATTGGCTATATTCAGCATAGGTTTGCGATTCTGTGGGTACTATATGGCTATATTCAGCTATAGTGTGGCTCATGTATCTGGGCTACTATATGGCTATATACAGCATAGTGTGTGCTATGTATCTGGGTAATATATGGCTATATACAGCATAGTGTGTGCTATGTTCATCGGGTACTATATGGCTATTACAGCATGTGTGTGCTATGTATCTGGGTACTATATGGCTATATACAGCATAGTGTGTGCTATGTATCGCTGGGTACTATATGGCTATATTCAGCATAGTGTGGCGCTTATGCTACTGTGGTGCTATATGGCTATATACAATCATAGTGTGCGCTATGTATCTGGGTATTATATGCTATATCACATAGTGTGCGTATGTATCTGTACATATGGCTATATTCAGCATAGTGTGCGCTATGTATCTGGGGTATATATGGCTGGTATTCGCATAGTGTGGTCTATGTATCTGGGTACTATATGGCTGTATTCGCATAGTGTGCGCTATGTATCGGGTACTATATGGCTATATTCAGCATAGTGTGGCGCTATGTATCTGGGTACTATATGACTATATACAGCATAGTGTGTTGCTATGTATCTGAGGTACTATATGGCTATTCCATAGTTGCGCTATGTATCTGGGTACCATATGGCTATATTCACATAGTTGTACGCTATGTATCTGGGTACTATATGGCTATATTCAGCATATGTGTGCTATGTATCTGGGTACTATATGGCTATATTCAGCATAGTGTGACGCATGTATCTGGGGACTATATGGCTATATACAGCATAGATGTGTGCTATGTATCTGGGTATTATATGGGTATATACAGCGTAGTGTGTGCTATGTATCTGGGTACATATGGCTATATTCAGCATAGTGTGCGCTATGTATCTGGGTACTATATGGCTATATACAGCATAGTGTGTGCTATGTATTGGGTATTATATGGCTATATACAGCATAGTGTGTGCTATGTTCTGGGTACTATATGGCTATATTCAGCATAGTGGTGTGCTATGTATCTGGGTACTATATGGCTTATTCAGCATAGTGTGTGCTATGTATCTGGGTACTATATGGCTGTATCAGATAGTGTGCGCTATGTATCTGGGGTACTATATGGCTGTATTCAGCATAGTGTCGCTATGTATCTGGGTACTAAATATGGCTATAGTCAGCATAGTGTGCGCTATGTATCTGAGTACTATATGACTATATACAGCAGAGTGTGTGCTATGTATCTGGTACTATATATGGCTATATTCAGCATAGTGTGCACTATGTACTGGGTACTATATGGCTATATTCAGCATAGTGTACGCTATGTATCCAGGGTACTAGAGGCTATATTCCAGCATAGTGTGACGCTATATACTGGGTACTATATGGCTATATTCAAGCTAGTGTGCGCTATGTATCGGGTACCATATGGCTATATTCAGTCATATGTACGCTATGTATCTGGGTACTATATGGCTATATTCAGCATAGTGTGCCTATGTATCGGGTACTATATGGCTATATTCAGCATAGTGTGCGCTAGTATCTGGGTGAGCTATGGCTATATCAGCACAGTGAGCTGTATGTATCTGGGGTTTCTAATAATGGCTATATACGCAAGAGTGAGCGCTATGTATCTGGGGTACTATATGGCTGTATTAGCATAGTGTGTGCGCTATTTATCTGGGTACTATATGGGATATTTCAGCATAGTTGTACGCTATGTATCTGGGTACTATATGGCTATATTCAGCATAGTGTGCGTATGTATCTGGGTACTATATGCTATATCAGCATAGTGTCGCTAGTGTATCTGGTTCTATATGATATATTCAGCATAGTGTACGCATGTATCTGGGTACTATATGGCTATATTCAGCATGTGTGTGCTATGTATCTGGGGTACTATTGTATATTACAGCATGTGTGCGCTATGTATCTGGGTACTATATGGCTATATTCAGCATAGTTGTGCCGCTATGTAATCTGGGTACTGGGTCTATATTCAGCATAGTGTGTGCTATGTATCTGGGAATCTATACTGCTATATTCAGCATAGTGTGCGCTATGATCTGGGTACCTATGGCTATATTCAGCATAGTGTGTGTCTACTTATCTGGCGTACTATATGGCTATATACAGCATATGGTGGCTATGTATCTGGGTATATTGGCTGTATTCAGCATAGTGTGTGCTATTGTACTGGGTACTATATGGCTGTAATTCAGCTAGTGTGCGTATGTTATTGGGGTATATATGGCTATATACAGCATAGTGTGTGCTATGTATCTGGGTACTATATGGCATATTCACCAATAGTGTGTCTATGTACGGTACCAATGGCTATATTCAGCAGTGTGTGCTCTGTATCTGGGTCTATATGGCTATATTCAGCATAGTGGCGCCATGTATCTGTGTACCATATGGCTTATTCACAGCAGTTGTGCTATTATCTGGGTACACTATGGCTATATACAGCATAGTGTGTGCTATGTATCGGGGTACTATATGGCTGCATTCAGCATAGTGTGCGCTATGTACTGGTACTATATGGCTATATTCAGCAATAGTGTGCGCTATGTATCTGGGTACCTAGGCTATATTTCGCATAGTGGGTGCTATGTACTCTGGTACTATATGGCTGTATTCAGCATAGTGTGATGTATGTATCTGGGTACTATGGGCTATATTCAGCTAGTGTGCGCTATGTATTGGGTATATGGTATATTCAGCATAGTGTGCGCTATGTATCTGGGTACTATATGGATATATACACATAGCGTGGCGCTATGGTATCTGGGTACTGAATGGAATATACTACATCAGTTGTGTTGCTATGTATAGGTACTATATGGCTATATTCAGTATAGTGTGCCTGTATATAGGTACTATATGGCTATATTCATTATAGTGTGTGCTATGTATATAGGTACTATATGGCTATATTCAGTATAGTGTGTGCTATGTATATAGGTACTATATGGCTATATACAGCATAGTGTGTCCTATGTATCTGGGTACTATATGGCTGTATTCAGCACAGTGTGTGCTATGTATCTGGGTACTATATGGCTATATTCAGCATAGTGTGTGCTATGTATCTGGGTACTATATGGCTGTATTCAGCATAGTGTGTGCTATGTATCTGGGTACTATATGGCTATATTCAGCATAGTGTGTGCTATGTATCTGGGTACTATATGGCTGTATTCAGTATAGTGTGCGCTATGTATCTGGGTACTATATGGCTATATTCAGTATAGTGTGTGCTATGTATCTGGGTACTATAATGGCTGTTATTCAGTTATGTTGTGCTATGTATCTGGGTACTATATGGCTATATTCAGTATAGTGTGTGCTATGTATATAGGTACTATATGGCTATATTCAGCATAGTGTGTGCTATGTATCTGGGTACTATATGGCTGTATTCAGCATAGTGTGTGCTATGTATCTGGGTACTATATGGCTATATTCAGCATAGTGTGTGCTATGTATCTGGTTACTATATGGCTGTATTCAGCATAGTGTGCGCTATGTATCTGGGTACTATATGTCTGTGGGGTACACCTGACTGTTTAAGGAAGGTACCCCTAGACTGGGGGCTGATGTTATTAGATGCAAAGGGGTAAAAATTTGGGTACTATTGCACTTTAATAGGGTTGGTGATCTGTGCCTTTAAGACATGCTCTCACTCCTCCCTGTTTGCTTACCTCATAATGTTCCTCCCCTCCTACAGGACCAGAGGTTATATGCTATCACTCAAGGATAATCTCCCTCATTTTTTAGGCGGGACTCTCAAGCTCCTAGTCCCTCTGCATGGGGGATCAGGACTGGGGTGTGCGCTTGCAGGACTGTGCTGGGTTTAGGGCCAGGCCCTCGTGTCTATGGGCCCCAATCCATACACTGAAGGGGAATCACTCCTGCCAGTGTCTGACTCCATCCCTAGGCAGATGAGGACCATGTAGTCTCCCAGCTCCTGCCTCACCCGGCCAGACCCTCCCCCAGGTCTCCCATGAGGTGAGAGACCCTGCAGTAGCTGCCTTCGCCTATGTAACCAAAGCAGTGGTAAACTACACAGGAGCAGTGGTAAACTACACAGGAGCAGAGGTAAACTACACAGGAGCAGTGGTAAACTACACAGGAGCAGTGGTAAACTACACAGGAGCAGTGGTAAACTACACAGGAGCAGTGGTAAACTACACAGGAGCAGTGGTAAACTACACAGGAGCAGCGGTAAACTACACAGGAGCAGGGGTAAACTACACAGGAGCAGTGGTAAACTACACAGGAGCAGTGGTAAACTACACAGGAGCAGCGGTAAACTACACAGGAGCAGTGGTAAACTACACAGGAGCAGTGGTAAACTACACAGGTGTCTTATTTTTCTAATAGTTGCTAAGTCATTATACTGTTTTATGGTAGTATCCCTACATTTGGACAATAAAATTACTGATTAAATGTTATATTTAGTTTAGTATTTGAAGTACTTATTCAAATTAGTATAGACCTTCTATGTAATGTGTATATATGAATGGCCTTAGTAATAAAACCTTTTGAATAATATATTAAAAGGATAGGTCATGTATATGATATACTCATCTCCTCCTGCTCTATAACTGCCTGCAGATAGGACACTATGTACAATCTGCTAAGATCCTCCTGCTCTATAACATGCTGCCTGCAGATAGGACACTATGTACAATGTGCTCAGCTCCTCCTGCTCTATAACATGCTGCCTGCAGATAGGACACTATGTACAATCTGCTAAGATCCTCCTGCACATACATGCCAACCACAGATGCTCCATAATACCGCCAGCCATAGGGTCCCATTTGCTTCAGTTATTTCTCCTCGAAATTAGCATATAAATTGACAGTTGGGTGTATCCCTGCACACTCTCTGTGAAGACACGCCCCTTTGACAATATGTATGGTAACTTCCATTTGTCCGGTTATGAATACATTTTAAAGAGAATAAACAGGGGGCAGCAAGCAGAGTTATAGGAAAAGGAGCTCCGGAATCCTTATTATCTGACGATTCCGAGAATTATCTTTATGATCAGAGTTTCCACCTTTATGTTTTGTTTTTCTTCCCTCAAAGCATAAGAAATATAACTGCAGATAAACCGATCTGACGCCTTCATTACTATTCCGCCAGAGCTCCCGACTATATGAGGAGCTGTCAGCCTTTTACTATAGGAGATGGTGGGAGGAATGGCCACACGCTGCACCATGAACCATTCACCTGTTCCTGAGGCCACGTGCATTAACCCTTCCCTCCCCCACCCCGGATCCCAGGGCTGTGCACGCTCCTCCTCCATCACCGCATGATGATTATTTCCTGCGACGCTGAGCGACCAGAGTGTCGTATTGTATCATCACAACCCAACACATTTCATTATGTCTTCACTGTGCTAAATATTCCTGATTATACTCCAGACCTGCACTCACTATTCTGCTGCTGGTGCAGTCACTGTGTACATACATGACATTACTTATCCTGTACTGATCCTGAGTTACATCCTGTATTATACTCCAGAGCTGCACTCACTATTCTGCTGCTGGTGCAGTCACTGTGTACATACATGACATTACTTATCCTGTACTGATCCTGAGTTACATCCTGTATTATACCCCAGAGCTGCACTCACTATTCTGCTGCTGGTGCAGTCACTGTGTACATACATGACATTACTTATCCTGTACTGATCCTGAGTTACATCCTGTATTATACTCCAGAGCTACACTCACTTTTATGCTGGTGCGATGACCGTTTCCATTTCATTGAACACATATAAAATATAGGGGGACCTGTAGCACATGCTGGGGGTTGGGCTCCTACAACCTGCTGACCAATTCCCTTTAAAGAAAACATTGGCTAAACATACAAATAATGGTGCAATCAGACATCAGACGCCAGTTACATCTCGGATGATTTGTAGGCCTCACATTAGACTAATACTAATTAGCATTGACATTAACATAGTCACTCTGTAAGGCCCCTCTAAGATTTTCAGCACCTGCAGCTGAGACCCTCACACATAATCTGTGATCTGTGCAGGAACCAGGCAAGAAGTGTCCAATTCCCCAACAGTGCCTCCGCAGGAGAACTGAGGCATTGCACGTTACATATGATAAATGTATAGGACGTTCATGTAAGGCATAGACACCCCGGGTCCTCCTATATGAGAGGTGAGGCCAGATGGGGCACAACTCACAATTTGTGTGTAGTAGTAACTGACCTGGAATGGCGGATTTGGATCTCCCTCATTGTTCCGTCTCTTGTTCCGATGTATCAAGATCTTTAGTTTATAAAACAAACTCCACAAATTGTTAGGGAACCATAATGGGCGCCCGTCCTGTGCCCTCACACCCTCCCTGCCTGGTCCTCGCTTTCATCTGAGCAGCTTCTCTCTCAGCTCTTGTTTTCAGAGGTCTATTTTTTCTGCCCCCCGGGGGGCGTCTTCTAACCCTCGGGGAAAATCTGCTATGTTACCTCGCTAATTACCTCCTGCGGGAAATCACATGCCTACAAGGTGAGAGGCGGCAGGTGATGGGGACATACAGTGGAAGCAGCTATATTCTAGGTCGAACCAAGACAGAAGAGAATTCCTTTAAAAATGGAAGCCCCCCGGAATGATGCAATGGTTTCTCCTACAACTTTTTATCGAAATGCAGAAACCACCATGGACCACCAGTTGTAGACCTCAAAGACCAAATGGACGAGAGGAACCAGTCTACGAGGCTGTGGACAAGGGTTTGAGGTTGTTGGCCGACTATTAGTTTGACCGTCCTTGCCTCGACCACGTGGAATATTCACCCGATGTTCCATTATTATCCATCTTCCTCTTCATTAAATTTTTGGGATATTCCAAGAATACCCAAGATGGGTTTTATCCAGGAATTATGGTTCTCTAGAGGTCAGTAGCCCCCAGACCCTTTTCTAAAAGTCACCGATTGAAAACAAAGAGACTGAATCAGTACAGGTCACATATTTTTGGATTTTTCCTCATGTGTAATGTAGGGATTTAGGAAAACTATCCAAAATCATTTGTGAAGTAGGGTAACATTTTCTGGGCAATGATTCGGTCCTAAAACCTAATACAGGCAGTCCCCGGGTTACATACAAGATAGGGTACGGAGGTTTGTTCTTAAGTTGAATTTGTATGCAAGTCGAAACTGTATATTTTATAATTGTAGATCAAGATAAAAAAAAAAATTTGCCCCAGTGACAATTGGAGTTTAAACCTTTTTTGCTGTAATGGGACCAAGGATTATCAATAAATAAATAAAGTCTGGGACTATAGTAACATCCAGAGAGCTTCACCAGAGGTCAGAGGGGTCTGTCTGTAACTATGGGTTGTATGTAAGTCGGGTGTCCTTAAGTAGAGGACCGCCGGTACTTCCTTAAGGTGCATGTCTCCTGAAAACCCAAAAGGGGCAATGTTGGAGGTAGGTAAAAATAAATAACCTATTCCCCCTGCTGCAGCACCGAACCCATTCCCATCCATGTGTTAGGCGCCACATGACGACTGATTCCAATTAATGGCCTCAGCAATCACAGGAGCTGGAACAATCAGAGTGTGAGCACCAACACTTACAGATCCTGTTTTAGGTGCCATCAAGGTGATGTCTAAGGTGCTATCAGGGTGATGGTCTATTCTGCCTGTAGATAGGACACTCTGTACAATCTGCACAGCTCCTCCTGCTCTATAACATGCTGCCGGCAGATAGGACACTATGTACAATCTGCTCAGCTCCTCCTGCTCTATAACATGCTGCCTGCAGATAGGACACTATGTACAATATTCTCAGCTCCTCCTGCTCTATATCATGCTGCCTGCAGATAGGACACTATGTACAATCTGCTCAGCTCCTTCTGCTCTATAACATGCTGCCTGCAGATAGGACACTATGTACAATCTGCTCAGCTCCTCCTGCTCTATAACATGCTGCCTTCAGATAGGGCACTATGTACAATGTGCTAAGCCCTTCCTGCTCTATAACATGCTGCCTGCAGATAGGACACTATGTACAATCTGCTCAGCTCCTCCTGCTCTATAACATGCTGCCTGCAGTTCTCTAAGATGACCAGATCACTGAGAAAACAAGAAGTTTATGTCTGAGAAGCGGCTAAAGTGGGCTATACTATGAGCGGTTTTAGCTGTGTGGTGGTTTGGGAGGATGGAGACTCCTTTAAAGGGGATGAGATTGGCTGCGATACTAGGCGTTATTACTGGTTGTGTATCATATCTTCCGTCGTGCACGGAATGAATATACATGCGCCTATAGGCTGTTGTAAGACATGGTTATTGCTGGGCTGTCAGAAACGTCTGCAGGCCAGCAGCAACTAGGGCTTGTGAACGGTAAGCAATTCTACAGGCAGCGCTTCTGCCATCCCGGGGCAATTAGTATTCAACAGGAGCCGATGAGGACGGAGGAGTACGGAGAGCGGAGAATAATTACACGCAGCGCGGATCGGGGGCAGGATGGTAGTTTAATCTTCATTTACACATAGAACAACAGCAAAACAAAATGACAACCCAGCCATTAATTATACTGTACATCCGCGGAGGAGAGCCACCGGGTAAGTAGGAAAAATTATCTTAGAAAGCAAAATATATAGGGGGATCCAGGATGTTGATTAGCCAAATGGATAACAGCCAGACAGTATCCTGGAAAAAGGGTCTGTTCATTGCGGAAACGATGCCTTATGGGTCCCCGGGCATGGGTGGACTCTAATAGTTCTAGATTTTTATCTCATTGACTGACCAGGGGAAATTCTTGTAAACCCATCTGATCTTCTGCAAACTGTAGACAGGTGTAAGGTATTGTCCCGACGAAGAGCTGATGCAATCATATACCTCTGTGATGTTGTTTAGTAGCAGCGAGCTGTTTCTCCAAGTTCTGTGCTCTTTATCTCACTGCAGACAGTGAGGGCTCATGTACTAAGGGTCCGCAGGCGCATTTTCGAACGATTCCGTGGGCGCCAAATTGTCTCGGGTTTTGATGTGCACGCGATTGGATTTGCGCATCGGCTCGAAATGGGGGGGGGGCGAGGTCCGTCGGAACAACCAAAGGGATTAGGACAAACGTGCAAGATCTTAATCATTTTAGAATGTTGTGTCGCAAGCACGCACTTACAAACACTGGGCAGAAGAAGTTGACCTCGGCAGGGAAGCGACGGATGCAGGAACTCGGGCCGCACATCTTATGGAATCGCGCAGGGACTTCATCCTCGTTGGACGTCCGCATCGGGGATCGACGGCAGGATCCGGGTAAGTAAATTTGCCCCCGTCATTTGGTATAGATCTGTGAATGTTTAACCATACTGTTGTGTGTGTTATTACTGGCCCTAGAAATGTGAAAAAATGAGTCATATTCCAGCTGTAGCTTTTCCAAGGGCCCCTGGAGGGAGATATCCTCACACTTTTTTTTCTCTTAGTCTCTGCAGCTATCGGCCTTAATTCATAACTTTGTCTATATTGTGAGTAGCAGCATGGCTATATTGAGGATTGATGTGCACTAAGGGAATGTCCTCACACTGTGTGCTATTAAAGGGATATTTCCCACAAAGACTAAGATTCGTTAAAATACTCAGGATGCTTATTATTACAAAAATACAGCATTCCCAGATATAATTCCAAAACTTGTCTATCAGTCCTGGTTCTGATTATTCTCATGAATAGCTTTCTTGTCTGCACATGGCAGTGTTATGCCCCTGCCCTGCCCCCCTGCATTACAAGACCAGGCACATACACAGCGCACTTTCGGCCAGCAGCAATGTGCAGTGACTGCTTTACTAGTACAGACAAATAAGCGTCCTTATCCAGGAGGAAAGACTATGGGGCAGATTTACGTAACGAGCCCAATTCGCGCGATCCAGGGCGCGTTCTCTGCGGTGGATTCGGGTTTACGGCGATTCACTATGGTAGATTCTCCGACGTTCCACCAGGTGGCGCTGGTGCTGCGCTGACTGAAGTTCCACGAGGCAGCCGGAAATGCCCTGAAGCACCGGGCCTATTCCTGGTGGTGAAAGGTAAGCGTAAGTCCCGACAACACTTTTTTTTTATAAAATGCTGGCGTTTTTTTCCGAAATCATACGTTGGGTTTCGAAATCGGCCCGCCCCCCCGATTTACACATTGCGGCAGGCGGCCACCGATGCCGCAAAATCCGTCGTCCGTACGCTGCGCAAAATCAAGGGCAAACACAGGGAAATCGTCGCAAAATCGGAATATTCGTGGTTGGTAAACACGTCGGCGGCAAAACGCGAATCGGGCCCTTAGTAGATGACCCTATGTGTGTGTTAGCAGGGGCTGAGGTTTGTTTGCCATTGGTTTTAATCCATCTGCATATCTCGGATCTGTCTCATCTCTACTTTTTTCTAGTGCAGATAAGTGAATGTTCAGAAGCTAATACAAGTGTAGATTAAAGCTGTACCCTGATATCTAAGCACATTGTCAGCTCCACAGCATCTCATAGCTCTAGAGGGATCATAAAGTGTCCGCAAGAGGCTCTGCCCACACTTGCGAATATTACACTGACATCACTAAAGTAAGAGGATGAAATCACTAGGGGATTCAAAATTTGAAAAATTTATTAATGGGCAAACCCCTTTAAGTCTTTGAAACAGATCTGCTGCAAACTTCTTTGTAGTCTTCAACGAAAACACCCGCTGCCAACTTTTTACTAGAGCCGAGGGATATGTCTTGGAAGCGCAATGCAGAGAGCTAAGAGGACAGCAGTGTAAGGACAGGCCCCCCGAGATCATGGCTACAACAAGCTACAATCCTGGAATATAAATGCGGTGGTAACAAAAGGTATATAAAGTCTCCAGGAAAGAATGCCTTAGGGACTGGTACTAGGTCTGTAATGACTACAGAGGTATTTTTCTCATCCCGGCAGTCTGACACCCATAGGCGAAGCCCCCATAACGCGTCGCGGTCTGTACCGGATGAGCATCGATTACACTATTTTAGATGAGATGCAGTGCTAAGTTGGTGATTTACATAATTCTCATTTTAATTGTCATTTCCCAGAGATATCAAAAATACCCCAGGAAAAACTATCTGTGACCCATTTTATGATATGTAATCGCTGCGGCTAATAGCGGGAGTCTGATGGAGATTTCCTAAGTCCAATCGCAGGAAGCCGTTTACTGACAATGGACCATATCATAATATAGATCAGAGCACAAACACGCTGCCCGAGGCGGCCACCGACGTTGTCACCCTGTGCTGCCAACGTTTAATGGTTGCCCATAAACACTATAGGAAATGTAAATGTGGCTAAACTAAAGGGGACAACTATCATTAGAGAGAAGAAGCAGAAAACACACAGCCATGAGTGTCTGATCCCTGTCCTGTGACATCACGGTGGTGTAATCACTGTCCTGGGACATCACTAGGGTATTATCCCTGTACTGTGACATCATGTGTGTATTATCCTGTACGGACATCACTGTGTGTATTACCCGGTACTGTGCATCACTGTGTGTTATTATCCCTTTACTGTGACATCACTGTGTGTAGTATCCCTGTACTGTGACATCACTGTGTGATTATCCCTGTCCTGGGACTACACTATGTGTATTAATCCCTGTCCTGGATCACTGTGTGTATTATCCTGTACTGTGACATCACTCGTGTGTAGTATCTCTGTACTGTGACACACTGTGTTATTATCCCGTGTACTGTGACCATCACTGTGTGTATTATCCCTGTCCTGGGGACATGCACTGTGTGTAATCCCTGTACTGTGACATCACTGTGGGTATTTTCCCTGTCCTGGACATCACTGTGTGATTGTTCCCTGTACTGTCACCTCACTGGGGGTATATCTCTGGACTGTAACATCACGTGTTATTATCCTGTACTGTGACATCACTGTGTATATTATCCCTGTACTGTGACATCGCTTGTGGTAGTTTCTGTACTGTGACATCCTGGTGTGTATTATCCTGTACTGTGACATCAATGGTATTCTCCTGTACTGTGACTCGTGTGTGTATCATCACTGTACTGTAATCACGTGTGTATTATCTCTGTACGGTGACTCATTGGGTATCGATCCCCTGTACTGTGACATCACTGTGTGTAGTCTTTATCCCTGTACTGTGACATCACTGTGTGTATTACCCTGTACTGTGACATCACTGTGTGTATTATCCCGTTACTGTGTATTATCCCTGTTTTTATGTTGTATTTTATCCCTGTACTGGACAGCACTGGTGTTATCCCTGTACTGTGGACATCACTGTGTGTTTATCCCTGTACTGTGTATTTCCCTGTACTGTGTATTATCCTGTTACGGGTATTATCCCTTACTGTGACATCACTGTGTGTATTTATTATCCCTGTACTGTGACATCATGGGTGTATATGCGTACTGTGACCATCAATGTGTGTAAATTCCCTGTACTGATGACATCACGGTGTTATTATCCCTGTAATTGTGACATCATTGTATGTGTATTATCCGGCCTGGACATCACTGGTGTATTATCCCTGTATGTGACATCACTGTGGTTATTATCCCTTGTAAGGTGACATCACTGGGTGATTATCTCTGTAATGTGAATAATGTGTGTATTCTCCATGTAATGTGACATCCCGTGGACCAGTATCCTGTACTGTGACATCACCGGTCTGTGTATATATTACCTGTACTGGACATCACGTGGTATTTCACTGTCCGTTGACATTCACTGTGTGTCTTATCCCTGTACTGATGAAATCACTGTGTACATTATATGTACTGTGACATCCCGGTTGTGTATTATCCCTGTACTGTGACATTCACTGTGTGCTGTATATCCCTGCACTGTGAAATCACTGTGTGTATTATCCCTGTAATGTGACATCAATGTGTAATCCCTGTACTGTGACATCACTGTGTGTATTATCCCTGTACTGTGTCATCACTGGTGTATTATCATGTACTGGGACATCGCTGTGTGTATATCCCTGTACTGTGACATCACTGTGTGTATTATCTGTACTGTGACATCACTGTGGGTATTTATCTCAAGTAATGTAAATCAGAGACATTAATATTGGTACAGGTAGTTTTAATTTTTTAATGTATTTTAATGGGTTTTTTTTATTTTGAATGATATTAGTGTGAACATATATTATATTTTTGGCTTTATAGTATACACGTATTTTTTTGAAAGATCTGAAGAAACTGAAAGAAGCATTTGTGTGTTGAACAACATCGAAAAATGACCCTACACATAGATATGGAGGTGTGATTACTGAGCCATTGTCTTCCAGCTTGCATCTTGTAAATCACAAAGTAATTGCATTATTCTTCGCCGTCCATCCTTGCATCATAATGTGGGAAAAAAATCCAGAAGATCCCCCAGTCGGAGATACAGCTTGCGGATTTTGTGGCTGAAAAAATGACCAATATAGAATAATTAGTGAAGTAGAATTTTATTCGTATCTATATGATCAAAGTATTTGCAGAGGTTTACTTTTAAATGACAAACTTTTGTCTCCGTTTACCACCAGTAGAGGGAGCTCTGAATGGAAATAGTATACAGTGACTCTTTAGCTCCCTCTAGTGAAGGTGGCATGCAGCCGAAATGTCATATTTATGTCTATGAAGAGGATTTGGAGCTCTGAATCAGAAAATGAGTTTGTAATTGGATATATTCTAAAAATAACAGGATGTGGAGATCGGCTTTCACTTTTACACTACAGTTGACGTCTCCTAATGGCGTGCACAAAAAACACCAAGGAGTATGTAAATCTTGAAGGAAACTACGGTCATATAAGGAATCAGAAGTATCATGACGAAACTCCTTTCTAGTACTCAGGATCTCCTTTAATATTTTCATAGTAAAATGAAAAAGTAGAAGGTGGATCACTGACACCAAGTGAGTAAAAAAGGGTATATTTAATAGACCATAAAAAAAGTACTAAGTGTAAAATAACCTACAAAATTATAATATGTTAGGACAGTGTGTTATAGAGCCAGAAAGAGCTGAGGCAGAAGATACATAGTGTACTATCTGCGGCAGCATGTATAGAAGCACGGAGGAGGAGCTGAGCAATTGTACATAGTGTCCTATCTGCAGGCAGCATGTATAGAGCAGAAGAGCTGAGCATTTACATGGTTCCTGATTGCAGTCAGCATTATAAGAGCATGAGGACGCTGAGCAGATCTTATCATATGGCCTTCTGAGGCAGTATGTTTAGAGTCAGAAGAGAGCCTGCAGATTGTACATAGTGTCCATCTGCCGGCAGCATGTTATAGAGACAGAGGAGCTAAGCGATTTACATATTGTCCCTATTTGAAATGTCATCATGTTTGGAGCAGGAGGAGCTGCAGCAGATTAAAAAAGAACCCTTCTTTAAAGGACATTACCAACAGAATAAAGGATTGTAAACCAAGTACACTAGACTGTTGGTATGTGTCCCTGCAGGATTGGATCTTCTTAGCTCGTATATTCTTGTTTTACAAAAAAAAAAAAATGAGCCTGAGAGAGGGCTCCAGGTTCATTGATGTTAATGGCGTTGGAGCCATCAGTCTCATTTGATAATTTTTAAAGACCTTGTTTCCTAAAAAAATTGGGAAGGAAGCTTAAAGAAGAGCAGATCCTACTAGAGGGGGCACACACCAGTATTGTAAGTGTTATTGTTTACAAGCCCTTATCCTGGGGGTAGATGTCTTCTAAAATAATAAGTATATACAACATAAACTATAAAAAAGTTGGCTTATTAAAATCCTAATAACAGTATCACCTCTCGTTACCACATTTGAAAGAAACTTACACAAACTCCTTTTGTTCATTCAAAATTCGGCTCCAATTCTATGCTCCTCATAAAGATATAAATCCTGCCATAAAGAAGAACCAATGCGGTCCTGCAGATAACAATCACTCAATACAAGTAAAAAATCAAAACCACAAAAGCAGAAATGGGCAGTAGAGGTTTAAATTTCACCGATGACACCCGTTAAAATTCATGTGATTAAATTTATTTCTTGAAGATAGTTTTTGGATTAATTAACAAAGCGAAAGGCATAATTATGAAAGTTACAAAAAAACCAGGAAGAATCTAATTGTGCGTGATTTATCTCATCTTATTAGATTGACTAAGCCACTCATAATCATGATGTCACCCAAAACAGGCAGGAAAGGGCAAGCTATATCAGCATCGTGGGAGAACATAAAGCCAATAGGGGAGATTTAGATTATCAGTAGGGTCTGAGGTAAGGTAAAAACTGTTCTAGTGCCCAGGGCAACCAATCAGAGCTCAGGTTTAAATTTATAAACAGCTGTGGGATTAATGTGCAAAGCCTGAGCTCTGATTGGTTGGGCAACTAGAACAGTTTTACCTCAGCCACTTCTGATAAATCTCGACTAATGTGATGAACAAGGTAAAATTTACACATAATTCCAAATATATTATATAGTTCTACATTCTACCTGCAAATATCTGATCCCAAATTTGTAAAGTGGAAGGCATCCATTAGGGTCTATCATCATCTTCACTTTTGACCCCTGGGACCTCGAGAATGAAGGGCCACTGAATCTGGTTCATTATATCAAGTAGAGGATCAGCATTGCACAGAATCCTAGGAAGGAAAAGGTGTCCTCGGATTGTTCATTTATCAAAACATTCATGACATCCATGTAAAGGGATTCACACCCTTTTAAGATACAAATCATGTTTAGATCACAGGCGAAAATCAATCTGAGTGGATCCATTAACCCGTTCCGACTTAATTGATGAAGCAGCAGGATATACGACCCTTAGATATCAGAAAAAAGATTGCATGGAGGTCATTGCTCTCTAGAACGGTGGGAGACCCGTTGTCAGACTCCCACAAGTTTCGGACTGTGGTTGGGCCCTACCAGGTGATGAAATTATTCTGGAGGTCCACCCTGCTTATATGCTAGGGAAAAAAAACATTTACAATTCCCAATGAGGTTGTCCTCTGGGTCCAGTGTTTAAGTACAGCCTGGGGCGACCGGGAATCCTATGATCCTCTGGTGGGCAAGGTTCAGACAAGTGCCCCCTCCCCCCATATATTAAATGTTTTTGAACAATTAAACAAGGACAACTTTAACTACTAATCATGTGTCTAGAGAATGAATTTAGCTTTTCTTCAGAAAATGGTACTTTATGTAGGTTTGTACATTCCATCAATTTTTATTAAAATTTATTTGGATTTTACATTTTTGGAGAATTTTTATGGTATGACATTACAAAAAATATTCATTTTGTCGTATATCTGATTCCATGGAGTCCTTCAAAAGACGCTTCTTAGGCATCTCTTGACAAGAATAAGTTTTCATTTACAAATTCAATGTAACCTGTAATACCTGTCAAAGGCCTATGGGCAAAGAGTGGCGCTGTGTCTGGACAAATTTCTGGAAGGTAAAGAGTGCCCTGGACAATAATTTCCGATTTCCCTTCACGGTAGAAACACATTCTGCGTCCACAGCCCGTAGACCGCCACTGTACCTGGATACTCGGCTGTTGAAAGGTCACTGAAGCTCATATCACATATGTGGGAGTAAAATTACACCACAATCACAGGAAGAAAAAATACTCCATTCATGAGAGGGCTGATTTCAGCGCACAGGATGTGTAAGATCTCATACACATGTTATTATAGCCCAATTTTGTATTAAAATCAATTAAATAGGGAATAAAACAGCTAAATCAATGATTACTGGGCGAATTGTGAAAAGCTGCTGGGGCCCCAGGTTGAACGGTATGGGGCACCCACTATAATGTTATTATGGAGACTTAAAGACCCTCTAAGTCTCTAGGCTATATTTTACAACTATGCCTGCAACCCGAAAAGAGGGTTTCCTGTTGACTGTGAGCATCACCGTACCATAGAAGGGGGTACCACAGACCCCGCCCACCAAGGAGAGATACCTCAATGCTCGATTATGTTATGTATGGAATCTTTAACAAAAAATCTCAATTAGACAGAGGCAATTCAAGCACTATGCACTAGGCAAATATCAAATTCAGGATTTCCTCAGGGGTTGTCAATGGTTGCCCACCCCCAAAGGGAGATTTGCCTCAATAGCTAATGACTTAGTGTATGTCTAGACACGTTTGGTGTGAATGTAATTGTGAAAAAAATTCAGAATAGACAAAGCAATTCAAAAACTTGCAGTTAATAATCCTCAGGGGTGTCACAGGTGTTTTCCCCACCCCTGCGAAGAGATTTTCCTAGTGACTTAATATGCCAGTGCTAATGTAACTGTATGTCGAGACAGGATTGTATTGTATATAATCTGTGTAAGAAATTCTAATTGAATAGAGACTCTAGGAACTTTTTCTAATATAAATGCCAGATTGGTAGATTTTCTCAGGATTGTCACACCGTTTCCTCTACTCTGAATGAATCTCTGTAATTTCTAAAATAAATAGTGTAATCACGTCCGTTAGTATTTACGAATTATGGGAATTAAAACTGATTCTACAAACAACTGAACTAACAAATACCAGATTGGCATTTCCTCAGGGGTTGTCATTCGTTTTCCCCACCCCTGAGGAGGAAGCCTCAATAGGCAGTGATTTATTATGAGCACTTCATCAATGTATCTAATCAGGACTGTATTTGAAATTGGGAAAGAAATTAGCATTAAAACTGAGATACTTAAGGACTCCACACGTCCAAAAGCAGACAAAGCATTCCTGGATTATAATGTTTTGGATTTTTAAGGGAACTTTTTAATATTAAAAAAATATACCTTTGGCTTTAGATGGATACCAAATGAGAGTAAATACTTACCGTTGCTTTATATTCTAGTCAGTTTGTACGAATGAATCTGGTAAATAAAAAAGAGAGACAGAGAAGACTGAATCACAAATACCCCCAAACTGGATTTCCTCAGGGGTTGTCACCCAATTTTCCTGCCCTGAGGAGAGGTACCTCCAATACGAGTGATTTATTAAGCAGAACTATGTCCCTCTGAATCAAGTCAGTTTTGAAAATATGTAATCTGTTGACAGAAATTCTGAAATAGATGGAGATAACTCATGGACTCTGCATTTAAATATACGAGTCTTAGATTTCCTCAGGGGTTGTCACCCAATTTCCCTGCCTTCGAGGAAGAGTTACCTCAATACGTTATTGATTTATTAAGCAGAACCCTGTCACTCTGTATCTAGTAGCTTGCATGTACGTAATCTGAATTGCAGAATAGAGTTGAAATAGATGAGACAAACTCAAGGACCCTGGGTTAAAACATACCAGCTTTGGATTTCCTCAGGGGTTGTCCACTAGTTTCCCCCACCCCCAGATCTGGCCTCAATAGTAGTGACTTATATGATGACTATACATGTATCTCAGACAGGTTTCATAGCAAAGTAGCATGCTGAGAAAGAATTCACAAAATACCGAGGGATTACTCAAGGCATCCACACTAACAAGTAACTAACAAGATTTCCGTTTAGGGAGTTGTCTCCCATTTTCCCTGCCCATGAGGAGACATCTGCCTCAAAAGACAAATAATTCCCTTATGAGAACGATGTCACTGGCTACGTATAGACAGGTGTTGGATGCAATGGAGTCTGCGTACAAATTCAAAATACAGAAATAATGATAATCTAATTAAAGAATGGCAGACAAGGATTTCCCTAGAATTGTCTCCTAGTTGTCCCCGCACCTGAGGAGAGATCTACTTCAAAAATTAGATAATTCATTATGCAGAAACTATGCACTTGCTAATTCTAGTAGTTTTGTTGTTATTTAATCTAAAAAATTCTGAATAGATAGAAATGACCTAAAGGATTTGAATATCTGGATGACAGATGTTGGATTAAGGAGCTTTCTATATTGAGAATGATATGCCCTTTGTTTCTGGGGTGAATAGAAATGAGCAGGAAGAAATAGAATTATAAATTTCCCGCACAGTTCCATGTGAACGGCAGCTTGCAGAGCTGCAGACATTCATGCAATGTGTCGGAAGTTTGCCTATAGATAACATCCCTCATCTTGACTGCCAATTGAAATTCTGCAACTGGCTCACCTCAGGGATCGCCAGCAGCACCAACTCGCTGTTGGCACCAACCTACCCAACCATTTTCATTTTATATCAATTTGTGAAGAGCTTACTCCTGTTGTGTGGCACAAGTTAATAGATGGCACGCTAGGAACATATGCGATGTTTGGACAGCTCCCCCCCAGGGAGGGGCCTAGGCATTGCAATCTGTCACTCTTTGGAGAATAAACGATGGTTTAGCCCTGAAAAACAGCTTCCGCAGACTTGGCACGAGTTAGAGGGAGTATGAATTAGCTGTAGTAAACGAAGGGGGGAACGAGGACCTCCCCCCTAATCTCCCATCCTTTTGTCCTCCTCCTTCCTTTTCTCTCACTAAGCCTGCACCACTCCCCCTCTCGTCCCTCCTTACCCTTCCTACTCAGTATAGTGTTTTTCACTTCTCACCCTTTCTATCCATCCCGCCACTCCTCCTCTATCACCCTCATTCCACTTCCCTACCCCTATTCTCAGCCCCAATTTTTCAATTCCTCCCCATCCCATTTTTCCGATCATCCTTCCTCCTTTCCCAACCCTATTCCTCCGCCCTAGTTAACACCTCCTCTTGTTTATGCTATCTTGCCTCCCGCGTTCTTCACCAACCCGAAACAATGTTGGCCGGGACGGCCGGCAAAACCTGTCTGTCAAAAGCTTATAAATGACAAGCCATTACTAGAAGATGGACAGCAGTCCTGATCGGTGCCATTAATTTTATGCAAGCAAGACTAATAATTCCATTCATAATGAAGGAATCTGAAGAAAATCCTCGTTTTTTAGCTATTTTATTTCAAGCGTCCCCTACAAACATGGGATCATTGTTCCTCTCTGATGGTGACCGCGTCATGAAAGATTGCGAAACAAGTTTCCCCATGATGCCTCTGGCGTATCATAGATAACATTGCACTGCATCTATCTTAGAGCAAATATAATAGATCAGAGAATATCTTATGTCCCATAACTCATTGGCAGGAATTTATCATAACGGTCACAGTCATGATACTACCTCCACTGCCACAATGCCGACCATGATCTAAGCGCTCCAGCATTTTGGTATATTGTGTACCCGTGGGTGATATCTATGCCAGGTCCTATCTGAACATATAATTACGATATAGACGTGTAATCCGCCCACTTGGCGTGAATTTGGGCAGACGGTGGCATTCAGTGGTTCGCATTACAGCTTGCTGAGTGCAGGGGTCCGGGTTAAATGCCATCCATATGCAAAGAGTTGTAGTTTGCATGGGGGTTTCCTCTGGGTCCTCCGGTTCCTCCACACTCCAAAACATGATTGTAGCTTCGTGATGCACCGAGCCAGGAGAGTTTTAAATATGCAAACACGAATATTTATGGCGCTCTCATGACTGGCATAGAGAGCACTTGAGTCAGTTCTGACCACAGAATCAAGACCACCATTTAGGTGACAATAGAAACTTTATATAAGCTGTAACGCAATCCCAAATCTTTCTTTCATAGGAGGGTTTGCTCCAGGCCCAAGTCCTCTAGTAGACTTCTCGTAATCTGATGTCTATGTGCAGGGTCGGCTGCAGGTTTCAGTAGGCCCCTGGGAGACAGAGCCTCAAGTGGACCTTTGCGTGAAATCACGTGGCATTAAAAATTCTGAAAACTAAACAGTACTTTCGTAAAAATGGAGACCACAGGGGACCCATATGGATTTTCTTATGTACAGCCATATATGGGGTCCCCCAGCACTTGCCTATGGGACCGCTGTAGCGTAAAGGCTTTTGCAGATATTTTAGAAGAAGGGAGAAGGAGAAAAACAGTCTAGGGAGAATAACACACCCCCGTATATAGGTCCCTTAGGCGGCAATGGGTGTGCGGTACAGAGCGGTACGGTGCTGCCACACGTGCGGGACCGGACCCTTCCATACCCGGGAGGGAACATGATAGGACCATGTCCTATCTGTTCCCGAATTTAGGCGCCATGCGCCATGAATGGCGTCGGAGTCCTGAAAATAGTCACATTTGACAGGCATTGGGATTATAATTCCTCTTACACGTGAAGGGGGGCACGGCCGGTCTGGCTGGAGTGGGCCGGATGTGGGGCACAAGTGCAAGATCGCCTGGAGTTCAAATATACGCTGCAAGGCTGAAGATGCCTAAGCCTCTTGGTTGTATCCATAAGACGGGAGAGTTAGGATCCTTAGACTTGTAGTAATGCGTAGCCATGTTCATTTAAAAAAAAAAAACATGCAATTCAGAAACAACTGTGGACGGTGTGGCGCTCTTTGTATGAGAACACAGCCAAACTGTACCTTTAGACCATTAAGGCTCCCCCTGTTGCACCTCATACAGACAGAATTGTTACCAGCAGGGATTTGGATAGCTCGTATAAGAAAAACAACCTCTGACACATATGAAGATAATAAAAGAAATGAATCAGTAGGCAGCAGATGAAAAAGGTGGAGACTGCTTGGAAGCAGTAACAGCACATAACCCCGTGGAAGTAATTACTCGAGCGTCTGTCATCCTTTGTCCTATTTATCTCCGCTGTTACACCTTGTCTGCGCTCGGTTTTTGGAATCGTCTCTGTGGACAGGTTTTTCATTTCTTCACAGATTTGGAACAGATCTGAAATATCAGTCGACAAGTGTATCATTTAGGAACGAATTTATAACGGTCTATCTGAGCCACCTATTGTAGGTCTGAAAGCTGTCACTCGGCTTGTGACTCATCGCTGCAGGCAGACACTTCTTACTATTCCCTGCTCCCACACACCGCCTCCTCCATTCCAACTCTCACTGGTCCACCTCGTCTTTCGTTCTTACTCTGCAAATGTCTGGCGTCTCCTTGAAAAATTACCACCACCACCTTTCCCACAGACAATCCTGTGGCAAAGGACCCAAAAAGTTCTTAGCAATTATCACGATCAGATAACTCTGTAATTATTAGTCAAGTCTAGGAGGTGAGGGGGGGCCATGACCGTGGGACTCCTTATTTGACTCTCTGTGTTCTGGACTGCCAAGCTCAGACTGTCCACATCAAAAGGTGACCGTAATGGACTCACTTTATAGTTATTTTGCTTTTAAGTACTTCAAGGGTGGTCCAAGTCCATCGGAAACCCCTAGAAGGAAGAGGTATAAAAAGGTTAGGTCCGAGATGACAAAAGTCGGATTGCATAGTAACCGTTTTGACTACAGTTCCCATACTGCTTGGGGACGTTCCATTTTCCATACTGTGACTGGGCAGAAGTTCTGGTGGTTGCGGACATGATCAGTGGCCTCTCGGACAACGTAATGTCACTAGAATTCACCACGGTGATGATTTCCTTTGTTGTCCCTCTGGTCCAAGGAGGAGGCCACTTACTGAAGCAGGTCATGCGACGTTCTTCCCAAGAGTTTTGGTCTTGTCTGTTCCAGAAAAACAGAATTGCCAGAAGGATGGAAACAGAAGATGGAGCAGGGTATGATGGCTATTTATTAACCAATCCCTAGGTTGCTCCCTTAGCTTAGGCAAGCGTTGGATCCAGTAGGATCACGAGACGTTATTTCCCAAGCAGTAGTAGTGTATTATAATATAGGCAGGCGTGGCGGTAGCCTGGCCAAGCCTTCTAAGGGGGCCATGGCCACCCAAACCACAAACCGTCTCGCACAATGATGAAGAACCTTCACCCATTAAAATCTTTGTACATTTGTTCATACTCCAATACACAAGAGCCATTTCAGGACCTTTGGATTATAATATAGGCCGGGGGGGAGCTCGCAAGGCTTGGCTGGCTTAGGCCTGTTGAGGGAGCTTGGGAAGGCAAAAGTCTGCTAAGGGGCCCATGGCCCCACAAACTATTAACCTCTCTACATGCGAAGGACCTTCACCCATATTAAATCTCAGACATCTTTCTTCCATTACTCTAAATAACACAGGAGGCCATTTCAGGACCTTGAAAAGTCTCCAAAAATCTGAACCAAAGATTGAAAGCAGCAGAAGGGACACATCATTCATTCTCCAGAAGTGCAAATTCTAGCTACCTTGTAGTGATTCAAGACTTGTAGGGTGGGGAATATGCATACAGCCCAGGGCCCACCGACGTCTAATCTGGCCCCCCGTTGGCAAGAACCTGATGTCAAGCAAAATTAGACAAAGGAAAGTACGACTGCAAGAGGTCATGGTAGGGTAAACATTGTAA
The DNA here is from genome assembly GCA_019512145.1 of Engystomops pustulosus. NCBI lineage: Eukaryota > Metazoa > Chordata > Amphibia > Anura > Leptodactylidae > Engystomops > Engystomops pustulosus. The sequence continues at coordinate 213,260,778 of CM033644.1, forward strand.
GCTCATGTTCAACGAGACAATTAAATGGTGGGCAGTAAGGGTCATACTCCGGGATGGAGGGAAAGACAAACACAATCTAGAGATGGAGCTTAGGTCAGGAACATAAAAAAAGATCAGTAAGCCGGAGGAATGGATATTCTCACAGGCATTTTAAGAAAAACTCTAGGCTTTTATTACAATCTTCAGATCAGCAGGGTTTGCGTGTAATTGGCGAGAAAAATTAGGCGCATGCTACCCCTCTAAGAGTCTGTTAGATTGGTGGTCAGTCACCCTGTGGACCCAGATTGCATAGATAGGGAGAGGCATGGAGAAGGGGAGCACAAACAATTGGAGTGAGCTGCATACCGACGGTCTACAGCATGACCTGCTGAACATACCACATAATACATTTGCCAAAACCTACCGGCTATATTATATAGTCTGTCAGGGGTTGTATTATAGAAGGAAGGAAGTTGGCCTCTCTGCCAGAGGGACTTAGCCATCTATATAAAAACATCGGGAAAAGAGTTATTTCTGTCATGAAACGCTGTGAGGAAAGATTTGAAGGGCTGACCACTAGACCCATATGTTTCAAAAAACTTTTGCTGGTCACGTAAACAGGACACGGATCGGAATCAGAGTGGATAGAAATGGGGTGGAGCCAAACGAAAGGCGGAAATGCCGGATAACCAGTAGTAGGACAGGTAGCGGAGGTAATGGGGCCTAAGGAATGAAGGCGGGCTGGTACAATCGAGGCGGGAGCGGGAATTGAGAACATTATAAAGAGTTAAGGGAGGGCCATTTGTGAATGACCGCCAGAGAGGAAGCCCTCACCACCACAGGTTCGTTGGTTGGGGTTTGTTTAGTCAGATGTGAGAAAAAAGGGGGGGGGGGTGGGGTGGCGACTGTGAAGTCCTTCCCACTGGTAAGTGGGTTTAGATGGGGATGCACCAAGTGGGTCTGGGGCGCGGGTGTGGTGTGAATAAAAGGGAAGAAGCGAGGGATCAAGGAACGAAAAGAAGGAGCCGACGATATGGTTGGATGGAGGGAAGTGAGAGAAGATGGCGGGAAACGCAGGAGGGAAATCTGCGTGGTAACCGAGGAAGGAAAGAGTTTAAATAACATTGTACTGACTTGGGTTCTGGCTGGGACCTGAACACAATGTTCAGGTCAGTGCCTTAAACCAGACTTTAGATTAGAAAATTAGATAAGCTTTGGGCGCAGCCCACTTAAAACTTCAAAAAGTCACTGGAGTTTTAGTAAAGAAAAGAAAAGCAGAGTGGAAATCGAGGAATAAGGATCGGGTTCCAGGGTGTCCTATTTGGGGTGTAAAACTTTCCGTGGCAAAAGCAGGTGATTGTAGCATTGGAGGCCAATGATCGTAGGAAAAATTATTGCCGCACTGTGCCTTCAGTTTTAAAGGGTGAACAACTGTACTACTCACGTATAAGAGGATCCCGTTTGAAGGTGTGACGGTACGGTTGTTCATGTACCTGAACAAACTTTTGTTTAAAAAAAGTTCAGCTGAACTGGGGTCTATACCATATTAGTGATTGGACCTGAGGGAGTCAATACCCAAAAGATGTAGGTTCTCTAGGGGCACCCAATACTGGAGGCATGGAACTTGTTAGTTTGAGTAATATCTGGCAAACCACCAACAAAATGGCGGCTAACGGTCTCTATTAAAGTACAATGCGTGGTGTTATATATATATATAACTTACCTGGCACAGACGTGATTGATACGTAAATGTTTTTTTACTCCTTAAAAGTAAATTCTTTCGTTCCCCATCTATTTAGGGCTCAAGGAAGAGCAATTCATTAATTAAATTCAAATTCAATTCCCTCAGGTTTGGAAGCGTGTGGCATCGGCTGTGGTCCTTCTATGTTCTATTACCTATTCAATCTGTGTATTTAAAATATCTTTGTACCCGATACAAGACTCGGACCCAGGGGCTCGCCTTGATGCTTGTGTGGAATTTTCGAATTTCTCATGTTTAGTGCCACGTGCCTTGTATCAGCCTACACGTGAGGGGTTGATGTTTATAACTCATTGACTTGTGTATTCCTTTGAACAATGAACATTAAGTATTGTGGTTGCTCATGGACTAATCATAAATGGGAAAAAACAAGGCAGTCCAGAAACAGAAATATAAGGAAAAAGGAATTATATAATATGTAATAATCTCCTATCCAGTAATCAGTATCATTTTAAAGGATTGCAGCTCAGGTCATACTGATGAGATCTCCATTGGGGGTTTCTGGTTATAATAGAGGTTTATTACAAAGGCCATTTAGGAAATTTTGCAGGAAGGATATTTATGGGGTGGACGTGTTCTTCTTGTCAGAATAATTAATTCCTTATATTTATATAACGCAAACAGATACCACAGCGCTGCACAGGAGCTTGCAAAATCACTCCGTGTCCCAATGGGGACACAAGTCTAACCCCCTACTAGGATGTTTGGGAGTTTGGGAGGAGGAACACTGGAGGACCCGGAGAAAACCCAGGCAAAAGTGTGGCGCACCCACCCTAACCTCTCCCTCCTCTGTGAGAACAATGAAAACTATTTGCAGAGAGATGTTGACCTGGGATGGGACTGAAAACAGGACCCAAACGCTGCAAGCTGTAGTTGTAACCATGAGGCCTCCATATGCAACCATGGTCAATCAGGGACGCACCAGGATATCAAAACCCCAGCAAAGCAATTAAATATTCCATCCCCTTCTACTATGTAACGTATGTAATATCCAGTCATATAGGGGGGCATCACAAACAGCACAGATACCAGACGAACTATAATGCCAGTGCTTGCAGAATAAGAAAAAATAGCACATAATACAAAAGATAAGTGGGCACAAGCAGGTTTTTACAGGCGTGGGGGAAAAGCCAGAGAGGGGACACTGCCATGAGTCCTGCGGGGAAGAGACTTCTTGTCTTTTGTTAGCAATAAAGATGAGTTACGTGTTAGAAGCGAGGAGTACGTTCACAATATAAGAACATTACAATTAAATTATACAAATATCATCACCAATTTAATTGTCCAAATGAAGGGACTACTACCATAAAAAACCAATTAGCATCATTAAAGACTTGCATCATAAACCAAATATTAGAAACATAAGACCACAATCTTTATAGCTAAAATATCCCCTTAATATTCTTGTATAGGGACTAGAATCTGTGCTGAAAAAATATAGCTAGATACAAAGTGCACCTTGCACCACTACATCTAGTAACAGACTTTGTTAACAAATGTATTGAAATGCATTTACACATGGCAACCAATCCAAAAGCTGGAGCTGAGATATATAATTGTTAACGCTGTGCTCCTGTGTAGTTTACCACTGCATCCAAAGTGGTAAAAATACACAGGAAGCAGTGGTCTGGTAACTACAAGAGGAGCAGCGGTTTATAAACTACACAGGAGCAGTGGTGTAAACAATGCAGGCAGCAGTGGTAAACCTACAAAGGCAACTAGCACACCGGTGCGGCGACATAAGAACCAAAGCGTGAGAGTAGCGGGTGAAAATGAAAAATCCTTCAGGAGACAGGAATGGCGGGCTTGGAAATAAAGGACTCCAGGAGTATCCAGGGCGCCTGGAAAACGGAAAACCTCAAGGAGAGAAGTCTGGGAATAATAAGAAGGAGAAGGCGTGGGTGAAAATACAATAGGAGACAGGGTCGGTGAAAATATACGAAGGAGAAGCGGAACGACACAAGGAGACATGAGGGTGAACTACCAGGAGCATGGTAAACTTACACAGGAGCGTGGTAAAACTACACGGAGCAAAGTGGTAAACTACACAGGAGCAGAGGTAAACTACACAGGAGCAGTGGTAACTACACAGGAGGCAGTGGTAAACTACCACAGGATGCAGGGTAAACTACACAGGAGCAGTGTGTAAACTACACAGGAGAAGTAGGTAATACTACACCACGGGAGAAGAAAGGGGTGTGGTAAAACTACACAGGGCAGCGGTTAAACTACACAGGAGCAGCGGGTAAACGAAACAGGAGCAGTGGCCACGAACCCAACGAAAAAGAGAGATCCAGGGTGTAATCTTTGCGAGGTACTCGGGGGTTCATGCCGTTCGCGTTAGTACACAATAAAAAAGGAGCAGGCGGGAAAATACAAGGGAGGCAGTGGTTAAAATACAAAGGAGCAGTGGTAAAATACACAGGAGCAGTGGTAAACATACACCAGGAGCAGCGGTAAACTACACCACAGGAGCAAGTGGTATTTAAACTAAACAGGAGCAGTGGAGAAACGAAAAAAAAGGAGAAGTGGTAAAAACAAGACTAAAAGAGGAGAGCAAGTGCGTTAAAATAAACAGGAGCAGTGCGCTAAAACTAACAGGGAGCAGTGGAAATAGCACAGGGCAGTGGTAAAAACTACAACAGGAGCAGTGGTAAACTTACACAGGAGCAGGGGGTAAACTACACAGGAGCAGTGGTAAAACTACAAGGAGCCGTGAGTTAAACATACACAGGAGCAGTGGTAAAATACACAGGAGCAGTGGTAAACATACACAGGAGCAGCCGGCTTTTGGTTGGTATAAACTACAACAGGAAGCAGTGTTTTAAACCTAAACAGGAGCAGTGGTAAACACACAGGTGTCTTAATTTTTCTAAAAATAGTTGCTAAGTCAATATACTGTGTTATGGGGGGGATAGTATCCCTACATTTGGACAATAAAAATTACTGATAACTGTTATATTTATAGTTTAGTATTTGATAGTACGCTAGTTTTGTAAACCCCCTTAGTATAGACCTTCTATGTAATGTGTATATATGAAGGCCTTAGTTAATAAAAACTTTCGCACATAATATATTAAAAGGATCCTTAGGTCATGTATAGATTCTACTCATTCTCTCCTGCTATATAACTGCCCTGCAGATAGGCACTATGTACAATCTGCTAAGATCACTCCTGACTCTTATAAACATGCTGCATGGCAGATAGGACACTATGTACAATGTGTCAGTCCTCCTGCTCTATAACATGCTTGCCTGCAGATAGGACACTATGGACAATCTGTAAGATCCTCTGCTCTATAAATGCTGCTTGCAGATGAGGAAACGATGTACAATCATTCTCAGACATTCTGCTCGATAACATGATGACTGTGATAGGAAACCAGGTACACCTATAATCAGCTATAGCACACTATGTACAATCTGCTCAGCACCTCCTGCTCTATAACATACTGCCTGCAGATAGGACACTATGTATAATCTGCTCAGCTCCTCCTGCTCTATAACATGCTGCCTGCAGATAGGACACTATGTACAATCTGCTCAGCTCCTCCTGCTCTATAACATACTTCCTGCAGATAGCACACTATGTACATTCTCTAAGATGACCAGATCACTGAGAAAACAAGAAGTTTATGTCTGAGAAGCGGCTAAAGTGGGCTATACTATGAGCGGTTTTAGCTGTGTGGTGGTTTGGGAGGATGGAGACTCCTTTAAAGGGGATGAGATTGGCTGCGATACTAGGCGTTATTACTGGTTGTGTATCATATCTTCCGTCGTGCACGGAATGAATATACATGCGCCTATAGGCTGTTGTAAGACATGGTTATTGCTGGGCTGTCAGAAACGTCTGCAGGCCAGCAGCAACTAGGGCTTGTGAACGGTAAGCAATTCTACAGGCAGCGCTTCTGCCATCCCGGGGCAATTAGTATTCAACAGGAGCCGATGAGGACGGAGGAGTACGGAGAGCGGAGAATAATTACACGCAGCGCGGATCGGGGGCAGGATGGTAGTTTAATCTTCATTTACACATAGAACAACAGCAAAACAAAATGACAACCCAGCCATTAATTATACTGTACATCCGCGGAGGAGAGCCACCGGGTAAGTAGGAAAAATTATCTTAGAAAGCAAAATATATAGGGGGATCCAGGATGTTGATTAGCCAAATGGATAACAGCCAGACAGTATCCTGGAAAAAGGGTCTGTTCATTGCGGAAACGATGCCTTATGGGTCCCCGGGCATGGGTGGACTCTAATAGTTCTAGATTTTTATCTCATTGACTGACCAGGGGAAATTCTTGTAAACCCATCTGATCTTCTGCAAACTGTAGACAGGTGTAAGGTATTGTCCCGACGAAGAGCTGATGCAATCATATACCTCTGTGATGTTGTTTAGTAGCAGCGAGCTGTTTCTCCAAGTTCTGTGCTCTTTATCTCACTGCAGACAGTGAGGGCTCATGTACTAAGGGTCCGCAGGCGCATTTTCGAACGATTCCGTGGGCGCCAAATTGTCTCGGGTTTTGATGTGCACGCGATTGGATTTGCGCATCGGCTCGAAATGGGGGGGGGGCGAGGTCCGTCGGAACAACCAAAGGGATTAGGACAAACGTGCAAGATCTTAATCATTTTAGAATGTTGTGTCGCAAGCACGCACTTACAAACACTGGGCAGAAGAAGTTGACCTCGGCAGGGAAGCGACGGATGCAGGAACTCGGGCCGCACATCTTATGGAATCGCGCAGGGACTTCATCCTCGTTGGACGTCCGCATCGGGGATCGACGGCAGGATCCGGGTAAGTAAATTTGCCCCCGTCATTTGGTATAGATCTGTGAATGTTTAACCATACTGTTGTGTGTGTTATTACTGGCCCTAGAAATGTGAAAAAATGAGTCATATTCCAGCTGTAGCTTTTCCAAGGGCCCCTGGAGGGAGATATCCTCACACTTTTTTTTCTCTTAGTCTCTGCAGCTATCGGCCTTAATTCATAACTTTGTCTATATTGTGAGTAGCAGCATGGCTATATTGAGGATTGATGTGCACTAAGGGAATGTCCTCACACTGTGTGCTATTAAAGGGATATTTCCCACAAAGACTAAGATTCGTTAAAATACTCAGGATGCTTATTATTACAAAAATACAGCATTCCCAGATATAATTCCAAAACTTGTCTATCAGTCCTGGTTCTGATTATTCTCATGAATAGCTTTCTTGTCTGCACATGGCAGTGTTATGCCCCTGCCCTGCCCCCCTGCATTACAAGACCAGGCACATACACAGCGCACTTTCGGCCAGCAGCAATGTGCAGTGACTGCTTTACTAGTACAGACAAATAAGCGTCCTTATCCAGGAGGAAAGACTATGGGGCAGATTTACGTAACGAGCCCAATTCGCGCGATCCAGGGCGCGTTCTCTGCGGTGGATTCGGGTTTACGGCGATTCACTATGGTAGATTCTCCGACGTTCCACCAGGTGGCGCTGGTGCTGCGCTGACTGAAGTTCCACGAGGCAGCCGGAAATGCCCTGAAGCACCGGGCCTATTCCTGGTGGTGAAAGGTAAGCGTAAGTCCCGACAACACTTTTTTTTTATAAAATGCTGGCGTTTTTTTCCGAAATCATACGTTGGGTTTCGAAATCGGCCCGCCCCCCCGATTTACACATTGCGGCAGGCGGCCACCGATGCCGCAAAATCCGTCGTCCGTACGCTGCGCAAAATCAAGGGCAAACACAGGGAAATCGTCGCAAAATCGGAATATTCGTGGTTGGTAAACACGTCGGCGGCAAAACGCGAATCGGGCCCTTAGTAGATGACCCTATGTGTGTGTTAGCAGGGGCTGAGGTTTGTTTGCCATTGGTTTTAATCCATCTGCATATCTCGGATCTGTCTCATCTCTACTTTTTTCTAGTGCAGATAAGTGAATGTTCAGAAGCTAATACAAGTGTAGATTAAAGCTGTACCCTGATATCTAAGCACATTGTCAGCTCCACAGCATCTCATAGCTCTAGAGGGATCATAAAGTGTCCGCAAGAGGCTCTGCCCACACTTGCGAATATTACACTGACATCACTAAAGTAAGAGGATGAAATCACTAGGGGATTCAAAATTTGAAAAATTTATTAATGGGCAAACCCCTTTAAGTCTTTGAAACAGATCTGCTGCAAACTTCTTTGTAGTCTTCAACGAAAACACCCGCTGCCAACTTTTTACTAGAGCCGAGGGATATGTCTTGGAAGCGCAATGCAGAGAGCTAAGAGGACAGCAGTGTAAGGACAGGCCCCCCGAGATCATGGCTACAACAAGCTACAATCCTGGAATATAAATGCGGTGGTAACAAAAGGTATATAAAGTCTCCAGGAAAGAATGCCTTAGGGACTGGTACTAGGTCTGTAATGACTACAGAGGTATTTTTCTCATCCCGGCAGTCTGACACCCATAGGCGAAGCCCCCATAACGCGTCGCGGTCTGTACCGGATGAGCATCGATTACACTATTTTAGATGAGATGCAGTGCTAAGTTGGTGATTTACATAATTCTCATTTTAATTGTCATTTCCCAGAGATATCAAAAATACCCCAGGAAAAACTATCTGTGACCCATTTTATGATATGTAATCGCTGCGGCTAATAGCGGGAGTCTGATGGAGATTTCCTAAGTCCAATCGCAGGAAGCCGTTTACTGACAATGGACCATATCATAATATAGATCAGAGCACAAACACGCTGCCCGAGGCGGCCACCGACGTTGTCACCCTGTGCTGCCAACGTTTAATGGTTGCCCATAAACACTATAGGAAATGTAAATGTGGCTAAACTAAAGGGGACAACTATCATTAGAGAGAAGAAGCAGAAAACACACAGCCATGAGTGTCTGATCCCTGTCCTGTGACATCACGGTGGTGTAATCACTGTCCTGGGACATCACTAGGGTATTATCCCTGTACTGTGACATCATGTGTGTATTATCCTGTACGGACATCACTGTGTGTATTACCCGGTACTGTGCATCACTGTGTGTTATTATCCCTTTACTGTGACATCACTGTGTGTAGTATCCCTGTACTGTGACATCACTGTGTGATTATCCCTGTCCTGGGACTACACTATGTGTATTAATCCCTGTCCTGGATCACTGTGTGTATTATCCTGTACTGTGACATCACTCGTGTGTAGTATCTCTGTACTGTGACACACTGTGTTATTATCCCGTGTACTGTGACCATCACTGTGTGTATTATCCCTGTCCTGGGGACATGCACTGTGTGTAATCCCTGTACTGTGACATCACTGTGGGTATTTTCCCTGTCCTGGACATCACTGTGTGATTGTTCCCTGTACTGTCACCTCACTGGGGGTATATCTCTGGACTGTAACATCACGTGTTATTATCCTGTACTGTGACATCACTGTGTATATTATCCCTGTACTGTGACATCGCTTGTGGTAGTTTCTGTACTGTGACATCCTGGTGTGTATTATCCTGTACTGTGACATCAATGGTATTCTCCTGTACTGTGACTCGTGTGTGTATCATCACTGTACTGTAATCACGTGTGTATTATCTCTGTACGGTGACTCATTGGGTATCGATCCCCTGTACTGTGACATCACTGTGTGTAGTCTTTATCCCTGTACTGTGACATCACTGTGTGTATTACCCTGTACTGTGACATCACTGTGTGTATTATCCCGTTACTGTGTATTATCCCTGTTTTTATGTTGTATTTTATCCCTGTACTGGACAGCACTGGTGTTATCCCTGTACTGTGGACATCACTGTGTGTTTATCCCTGTACTGTGTATTTCCCTGTACTGTGTATTATCCTGTTACGGGTATTATCCCTTACTGTGACATCACTGTGTGTATTTATTATCCCTGTACTGTGACATCATGGGTGTATATGCGTACTGTGACCATCAATGTGTGTAAATTCCCTGTACTGATGACATCACGGTGTTATTATCCCTGTAATTGTGACATCATTGTATGTGTATTATCCGGCCTGGACATCACTGGTGTATTATCCCTGTATGTGACATCACTGTGGTTATTATCCCTTGTAAGGTGACATCACTGGGTGATTATCTCTGTAATGTGAATAATGTGTGTATTCTCCATGTAATGTGACATCCCGTGGACCAGTATCCTGTACTGTGACATCACCGGTCTGTGTATATATTACCTGTACTGGACATCACGTGGTATTTCACTGTCCGTTGACATTCACTGTGTGTCTTATCCCTGTACTGATGAAATCACTGTGTACATTATATGTACTGTGACATCCCGGTTGTGTATTATCCCTGTACTGTGACATTCACTGTGTGCTGTATATCCCTGCACTGTGAAATCACTGTGTGTATTATCCCTGTAATGTGACATCAATGTGTAATCCCTGTACTGTGACATCACTGTGTGTATTATCCCTGTACTGTGTCATCACTGGTGTATTATCATGTACTGGGACATCGCTGTGTGTATATCCCTGTACTGTGACATCACTGTGTGTATTATCTGTACTGTGACATCACTGTGGGTATTTATCTCAAGTAATGTAAATCAGAGACATTAATATTGGTACAGGTAGTTTTAATTTTTTAATGTATTTTAATGGGTTTTTTTTATTTTGAATGATATTAGTGTGAACATATATTATATTTTTGGCTTTATAGTATACACGTATTTTTTTGAAAGATCTGAAGAAACTGAAAGAAGCATTTGTGTGTTGAACAACATCGAAAAATGACCCTACACATAGATATGGAGGTGTGATTACTGAGCCATTGTCTTCCAGCTTGCATCTTGTAAATCACAAAGTAATTGCATTATTCTTCGCCGTCCATCCTTGCATCATAATGTGGGAAAAAAATCCAGAAGATCCCCCAGTCGGAGATACAGCTTGCGGATTTTGTGGCTGAAAAAATGACCAATATAGAATAATTAGTGAAGTAGAATTTTATTCGTATCTATATGATCAAAGTATTTGCAGAGGTTTACTTTTAAATGACAAACTTTTGTCTCCGTTTACCACCAGTAGAGGGAGCTCTGAATGGAAATAGTATACAGTGACTCTTTAGCTCCCTCTAGTGAAGGTGGCATGCAGCCGAAATGTCATATTTATGTCTATGAAGAGGATTTGGAGCTCTGAATCAGAAAATGAGTTTGTAATTGGATATATTCTAAAAATAACAGGATGTGGAGATCGGCTTTCACTTTTACACTACAGTTGACGTCTCCTAATGGCGTGCACAAAAAACACCAAGGAGTATGTAAATCTTGAAGGAAACTACGGTCATATAAGGAATCAGAAGTATCATGACGAAACTCCTTTCTAGTACTCAGGATCTCCTTTAATATTTTCATAGTAAAATGAAAAAGTAGAAGGTGGATCACTGACACCAAGTGAGTAAAAAAGGGTATATTTAATAGACCATAAAAAAAGTACTAAGTGTAAAATAACCTACAAAATTATAATATGTTAGGACAGTGTGTTATAGAGCCAGAAAGAGCTGAGGCAGAAGATACATAGTGTACTATCTGCGGCAGCATGTATAGAAGCACGGAGGAGGAGCTGAGCAATTGTACATAGTGTCCTATCTGCAGGCAGCATGTTATAGAGCAGGAGGAGCTGAGCCGATTACATAGGGTCCTATGCAGGCAGCAGTTATAGAGCAGGAGGAGCTGAGCAGATTGTACATAGGTCGTTCTGAGGCAGTATGTTATAGAGCCAGAAAGGAGCCCAGCAGATTGTACATAGTGTCCTATCTGCCGGCAGCATGTTATAGAGCACAAGGAGCTAAGCGATTTACATATTGTCCCTATTTGAAATGTCATCATGTTTGGAGCAGGAGGAGCTGCAGCAGATTAAAAAAGAACCCTTCTTTAAAGGACATTACCAACAGAATAAAGGATTGTAAACCAAGTACACTAGACTGTTGGTATGTGTCCCTGCAGGATTGGATCTTCTTAGCTCGTATATTCTTGTTTTACAAAAAAAAAAAAATGAGCCTGAGAGAGGGCTCCAGGTTCATTGATGTTAATGGCGTTGGAGCCATCAGTCTCATTTGATAATTTTTAAAGACCTTGTTTCCTAAAAAAATTGGGAAGGAAGCTTAAAGAAGAGCAGATCCTACTAGAGGGGGCACACACCAGTATTGTAAGTGTTATTGTTTACAAGCCCTTATCCTGGGGGTAGATGTCTTCTAAAATAATAAGTATATACAACATAAACTATAAAAAAGTTGGCTTATTAAAATCCTAATAACAGTATCACCTCTCGTTACCACATTTGAAAGAAACTTACACAAACTCCTTTTGTTCATTCAAAATTCGGCTCCAATTCTATGCTCCTCATAAAGATATAAATCCTGCCATAAAGAAGAACCAATGCGGTCCTGCAGATAACAATCACTCAATACAAGTAAAAAATCAAAACCACAAAAGCAGAAATGGGCAGTAGAGGTTTAAATTTCACCGATGACACCCGTTAAAATTCATGTGATTAAATTTATTTCTTGAAGATAGTTTTTGGATTAATTAACAAAGCGAAAGGCATAATTATGAAAGTTACAAAAAAACCAGGAAGAATCTAATTGTGCGTGATTTATCTCATCTTATTAGATTGACTAAGCCACTCATAATCATGATGTCACCCAAAACAGGCAGGAAAGGGCAAGCTATATCAGCATCGTGGGAGAACATAAAGCCAATAGGGGAGATTTAGATTATCAGTAGGGTCTGAGGTAAGGTAAAAACTGTTCTAGTGCCCAGGGCAACCAATCAGAGCTCAGGTTTAAATTTATAAACAGCTGTGGGATTAATGTGCAAAGCCTGAGCTCTGATTGGTTGGGCAACTAGAACAGTTTTACCTCAGCCACTTCTGATAAATCTCGACTAATGTGATGAACAAGGTAAAATTTACACATAATTCCAAATATATTATATAGTTCTACATTCTACCTGCAAATATCTGATCCCAAATTTGTAAAGTGGAAGGCATCCATTAGGGTCTATCATCATCTTCACTTTTGACCCCTGGGACCTCGAGAATGAAGGGCCACTGAATCTGGTTCATTATATCAAGTAGAGGATCAGCATTGCACAGAATCCTAGGAAGGAAAAGGTGTCCTCGGATTGTTCATTTATCAAAACATTCATGACATCCATGTAAAGGGATTCACACCCTTTTAAGATACAAATCATGTTTAGATCACAGGCGAAAATCAATCTGAGTGGATCCATTAACCCGTTCCGACTTAATTGATGAAGCAGCAGGATATACGACCCTTAGATATCAGAAAAAAGATTGCATGGAGGTCATTGCTCTCTAGAACGGTGGGAGACCCGTTGTCAGACTCCCACAAGTTTCGGACTGTGGTTGGGCCCTACCAGGTGATGAAATTATTCTGGAGGTCCACCCTGCTTATATGCTAGGGAAAAAAAACATTTACAATTCCCAATGAGGTTGTCCTCTGGGTCCAGTGTTTAAGTACAGCCTGGGGCGACCGGGAATCCTATGATCCTCTGGTGGGCAAGGTTCAGACAAGTGCCCCCTCCCCCCATATATTAAATGTTTTTGAACAATTAAACAAGGACAACTTTAACTACTAATCATGTGTCTAGAGAATGAATTTAGCTTTTCTTCAGAAAATGGTACTTTATGTAGGTTTGTACATTCCATCAATTTTTATTAAAATTTATTTGGATTTTACATTTTTGGAGAATTTTTATGGTATGACATTACAAAAAATATTCATTTTGTCGTATATCTGATTCCATGGAGTCCTTCAAAAGACGCTTCTTAGGCATCTCTTGACAAGAATAAGTTTTCATTTACAAATTCAATGTAACCTGTAATACCTGTCAAAGGCCTATGGGCAAAGAGTGGCGCTGTGTCTGGACAAATTTCTGGAAGGTAAAGAGTGCCCTGGACAATAATTTCCGATTTCCCTTCACGGTAGAAACACATTCTGCGTCCACAGCCCGTAGACCGCCACTGTACCTGGATACTCGGCTGTTGAAAGGTCACTGAAGCTCATATCACATATGTGGGAGTAAAATTACACCACAATCACAGGAAGAAAAAATACTCCATTCATGAGAGGGCTGATTTCAGCGCACAGGATGTGTAAGATCTCATACACATGTTATTATAGCCCAATTTTGTATTAAAATCAATTAAATAGGGAATAAAACAGCTAAATCAATGATTACTGGGCGAATTGTGAAAAGCTGCTGGGGCCCCAGGTTGAACGGTATGGGGCACCCACTATAATGTTATTATGGAGACTTAAAGACCCTCTAAGTCTCTAGGCTATATTTTACAACTATGCCTGCAACCCGAAAAGAGGGTTTCCTGTTGACTGTGAGCATCACCGTACCATAGAAGGGGGTACCACAGACCCCGCCCACCAAGGAGAGATACCTCAATGCTCGATTATGTTATGTATGGAATCTTTAACAAAAAATCTCAATTAGACAGAGGCAATTCAAGCACTATGCACTAGGCAAATATCAAATTCAGGATTTCCTCAGGGGTTGTCAATGGTTGCCCACCCCCAAAGGGAGATTTGCCTCAATAGCTAATGACTTAGTGTATGTCTAGACACGTTTGGTGTGAATGTAATTGTGAAAAAAATTCAGAATAGACAAAGCAATTCAAAAACTTGCAGTTAATAATCCTCAGGGGTGTCACAGGTGTTTTCCCCACCCCTGCGAAGAGATTTTCCTAGTGACTTAATATGCCAGTGCTAATGTAACTGTATGTCGAGACAGGATTGTATTGTATATAATCTGTGTAAGAAATTCTAATTGAATAGAGACTCTAGGAACTTTTTCTAATATAAATGCCAGATTGGTAGATTTTCTCAGGATTGTCACACCGTTTCCTCTACTCTGAATGAATCTCTGTAATTTCTAAAATAAATAGTGTAATCACGTCCGTTAGTATTTACGAATTATGGGAATTAAAACTGATTCTACAAACAACTGAACTAACAAATACCAGATTGGCATTTCCTCAGGGGTTGTCATTCGTTTTCCCCACCCCTGAGGAGGAAGCCTCAATAGGCAGTGATTTATTATGAGCACTTCATCAATGTATCTAATCAGGACTGTATTTGAAATTGGGAAAGAAATTAGCATTAAAACTGAGATACTTAAGGACTCCACACGTCCAAAAGCAGACAAAGCATTCCTGGATTATAATGTTTTGGATTTTTAAGGGAACTTTTTAATATTAAAAAAATATACCTTTGGCTTTAGATGGATACCAAATGAGAGTAAATACTTACCGTTGCTTTATATTCTAGTCAGTTTGTACGAATGAATCTGGTAAATAAAAAAGAGAGACAGAGAAGACTGAATCACAAATACCCCCAAACTGGATTTCCTCAGGGGTTGTCACCCAATTTTCCTGCCCTGAGGAGAGGTACCTCCAATACGAGTGATTTATTAAGCAGAACTATGTCCCTCTGAATCAAGTCAGTTTTGAAAATATGTAATCTGTTGACAGAAATTCTGAAATAGATGGAGATAACTCATGGACTCTGCATTTAAATATACGAGTCTTAGATTTCCTCAGGGGTTGTCACCCAATTTCCCTGCCTTCGAGGAAGAGTTACCTCAATACGTTATTGATTTATTAAGCAGAACCCTGTCACTCTGTATCTAGTAGCTTGCATGTACGTAATCTGAATTGCAGAATAGAGTTGAAATAGATGAGACAAACTCAAGGACCCTGGGTTAAAACATACCAGCTTTGGATTTCCTCAGGGGTTGTCCACTAGTTTCCCCCACCCCCAGATCTGGCCTCAATAGTAGTGACTTATATGATGACTATACATGTATCTCAGACAGGTTTCATAGCAAAGTAGCATGCTGAGAAAGAATTCACAAAATACCGAGGGATTACTCAAGGCATCCACACTAACAAGTAACTAACAAGATTTCCGTTTAGGGAGTTGTCTCCCATTTTCCCTGCCCATGAGGAGACATCTGCCTCAAAAGACAAATAATTCCCTTATGAGAACGATGTCACTGGCTACGTATAGACAGGTGTTGGATGCAATGGAGTCTGCGTACAAATTCAAAATACAGAAATAATGATAATCTAATTAAAGAATGGCAGACAAGGATTTCCCTAGAATTGTCTCCTAGTTGTCCCCGCACCTGAGGAGAGATCTACTTCAAAAATTAGATAATTCATTATGCAGAAACTATGCACTTGCTAATTCTAGTAGTTTTGTTGTTATTTAATCTAAAAAATTCTGAATAGATAGAAATGACCTAAAGGATTTGAATATCTGGATGACAGATGTTGGATTAAGGAGCTTTCTATATTGAGAATGATATGCCCTTTGTTTCTGGGGTGAATAGAAATGAGCAGGAAGAAATAGAATTATAAATTTCCCGCACAGTTCCATGTGAACGGCAGCTTGCAGAGCTGCAGACATTCATGCAATGTGTCGGAAGTTTGCCTATAGATAACATCCCTCATCTTGACTGCCAATTGAAATTCTGCAACTGGCTCACCTCAGGGATCGCCAGCAGCACCAACTCGCTGTTGGCACCAACCTACCCAACCATTTTCATTTTATATCAATTTGTGAAGAGCTTACTCCTGTTGTGTGGCACAAGTTAATAGATGGCACGCTAGGAACATATGCGATGTTTGGACAGCTCCCCCCCAGGGAGGGGCCTAGGCATTGCAATCTGTCACTCTTTGGAGAATAAACGATGGTTTAGCCCTGAAAAACAGCTTCCGCAGACTTGGCACGAGTTAGAGGGAGTATGAATTAGCTGTAGTAAACGAAGGGGGGAACGAGGACCTCCCCCCTAATCTCCCATCCTTTTGTCCTCCTCCTTCCTTTTCTCTCACTAAGCCTGCACCACTCCCCCTCTCGTCCCTCCTTACCCTTCCTACTCAGTATAGTGTTTTTCACTTCTCACCCTTTCTATCCATCCCGCCACTCCTCCTCTATCACCCTCATTCCACTTCCCTACCCCTATTCTCAGCCCCAATTTTTCAATTCCTCCCCATCCCATTTTTCCGATCATCCTTCCTCCTTTCCCAACCCTATTCCTCCGCCCTAGTTAACACCTCCTCTTGTTTATGCTATCTTGCCTCCCGCGTTCTTCACCAACCCGAAACAATGTTGGCCGGGACGGCCGGCAAAACCTGTCTGTCAAAAGCTTATAAATGACAAGCCATTACTAGAAGATGGACAGCAGTCCTGATCGGTGCCATTAATTTTATGCAAGCAAGACTAATAATTCCATTCATAATGAAGGAATCTGAAGAAAATCCTCGTTTTTTAGCTATTTTATTTCAAGCGTCCCCTACAAACATGGGATCATTGTTCCTCTCTGATGGTGACCGCGTCATGAAAGATTGCGAAACAAGTTTCCCCATGATGCCTCTGGCG
Source organism: Engystomops pustulosus (assembly GCA_019512145.1). Lineage (NCBI taxonomy): Eukaryota > Metazoa > Chordata > Amphibia > Anura > Leptodactylidae > Engystomops > Engystomops pustulosus. Next base: position 213,277,939 of record CM033644.1, read on the forward strand.
TATCATAGATAACATTGCACTGCATCTATCTTAGAGCAAATATAATAGATCAGAGAATATCTTATGTCCCATAACTCATTGGCAGGAATTTATCATAACGGTCACAGTCATGATACTACCTCCACTGCCACAATGCCGACCATGATCTAAGCGCTCCAGCATTTTGGTATATTGTGTACCCGTGGGTGATATCTATGCCAGGTCCTATCTGAACATATAATTACGATATAGACGTGTAATCCGCCCACTTGGCGTGAATTTGGGCAGACGGTGGCATTCAGTGGTTCGCATTACAGCTTGCTGAGTGCAGGGGTCCGGGTTAAATGCCATCCATATGCAAAGAGTTGTAGTTTGCATGGGGGTTTCCTCTGGGTCCTCCGGTTCCTCCACACTCCAAAACATGATTGTAGCTTCGTGATGCACCGAGCCAGGAGAGTTTTAAATATGCAAACACGAATATTTATGGCGCTCTCATGACTGGCATAGAGAGCACTTGAGTCAGTTCTGACCACAGAATCAAGACCACCATTTAGGTGACAATAGAAACTTTATATAAGCTGTAACGCAATCCCAAATCTTTCTTTCATAGGAGGGTTTGCTCCAGGCCCAAGTCCTCTAGTAGACTTCTCGTAATCTGATGTCTATGTGCAGGGTCGGCTGCAGGTTTCAGTAGGCCCCTGGGAGACAGAGCCTCAAGTGGACCTTTGCGTGAAATCACGTGGCATTAAAAATTCTGAAAACTAAACAGTACTTTCGTAAAAATGGAGACCACAGGGGACCCATATGGATTTTCTTATGTACAGCCATATATGGGGTCCCCCAGCACTTGCCTATGGGACCGCTGTAGCGTAAAGGCTTTTGCAGATATTTTAGAAGAAGGGAGAAGGAGAAAAACAGTCTAGGGAGAATAACACACCCCCGTATATAGGTCCCTTAGGCGGCAATGGGTGTGCGGTACAGAGCGGTACGGTGCTGCCACACGTGCGGGACCGGACCCTTCCATACCCGGGAGGGAACATGATAGGACCATGTCCTATCTGTTCCCGAATTTAGGCGCCATGCGCCATGAATGGCGTCGGAGTCCTGAAAATAGTCACATTTGACAGGCATTGGGATTATAATTCCTCTTACACGTGAAGGGGGGCACGGCCGGTCTGGCTGGAGTGGGCCGGATGTGGGGCACAAGTGCAAGATCGCCTGGAGTTCAAATATACGCTGCAAGGCTGAAGATGCCTAAGCCTCTTGGTTGTATCCATAAGACGGGAGAGTTAGGATCCTTAGACTTGTAGTAATGCGTAGCCATGTTCATTTAAAAAAAAAAAACATGCAATTCAGAAACAACTGTGGACGGTGTGGCGCTCTTTGTATGAGAACACAGCCAAACTGTACCTTTAGACCATTAAGGCTCCCCCTGTTGCACCTCATACAGACAGAATTGTTACCAGCAGGGATTTGGATAGCTCGTATAAGAAAAACAACCTCTGACACATATGAAGATAATAAAAGAAATGAATCAGTAGGCAGCAGATGAAAAAGGTGGAGACTGCTTGGAAGCAGTAACAGCACATAACCCCGTGGAAGTAATTACTCGAGCGTCTGTCATCCTTTGTCCTATTTATCTCCGCTGTTACACCTTGTCTGCGCTCGGTTTTTGGAATCGTCTCTGTGGACAGGTTTTTCATTTCTTCACAGATTTGGAACAGATCTGAAATATCAGTCGACAAGTGTATCATTTAGGAACGAATTTATAACGGTCTATCTGAGCCACCTATTGTAGGTCTGAAAGCTGTCACTCGGCTTGTGACTCATCGCTGCAGGCAGACACTTCTTACTATTCCCTGCTCCCACACACCGCCTCCTCCATTCCAACTCTCACTGGTCCACCTCGTCTTTCGTTCTTACTCTGCAAATGTCTGGCGTCTCCTTGAAAAATTACCACCACCACCTTTCCCACAGACAATCCTGTGGCAAAGGACCCAAAAAGTTCTTAGCAATTATCACGATCAGATAACTCTGTAATTATTAGTCAAGTCTAGGAGGTGAGGGGGGGCCATGACCGTGGGACTCCTTATTTGACTCTCTGTGTTCTGGACTGCCAAGCTCAGACTGTCCACATCAAAAGGTGACCGTAATGGACTCACTTTATAGTTATTTTGCTTTTAAGTACTTCAAGGGTGGTCCAAGTCCATCGGAAACCCCTAGAAGGAAGAGGTATAAAAAGGTTAGGTCCGAGATGACAAAAGTCGGATTGCATAGTAACCGTTTTGACTACAGTTCCCATACTGCTTGGGGACGTTCCATTTTCCATACTGTGACTGGGCAGAAGTTCTGGTGGTTGCGGACATGATCAGTGGCCTCTCGGACAACGTAATGTCACTAGAATTCACCACGGTGATGATTTCCTTTGTTGTCCCTCTGGTCCAAGGAGGAGGCCACTTACTGAAGCAGGTCATGCGACGTTCTTCCCAAGAGTTTTGGTCTTGTCTGTTCCAGAAAAACAGAATTGCCAGAAGGATGGAAACAGAAGATGGAGCAGGGTATGATGGCTATTTATTAACCAATCCCTAGGTTGCTCCCTTAGCTTAGGCAAGCGTTGGATCCAGTAGGATCACGAGACGTTATTTCCCAAGCAGTAGTAGTGTATTATAATATAGGCAGGCGTGGCGGTAGCCTGGCCAAGCCTTCTAAGGGGGCCATGGCCACCCAAACCACAAACCGTCTCGCACAATGATGAAGAACCTTCACCCATTAAAATCTTTGTACATTTGTTCATACTCCAATACACAAGAGCCATTTCAGGACCTTTGGATTATAATATAGGCCGGGGGGGAGCTCGCAAGGCTTGGCTGGCTTAGGCCTGTTGAGGGAGCTTGGGAAGGCAAAAGTCTGCTAAGGGGCCCATGGCCCCACAAACTATTAACCTCTCTACATGCGAAGGACCTTCACCCATATTAAATCTCAGACATCTTTCTTCCATTACTCTAAATAACACAGGAGGCCATTTCAGGACCTTGAAAAGTCTCCAAAAATCTGAACCAAAGATTGAAAGCAGCAGAAGGGACACATCATTCATTCTCCAGAAGTGCAAATTCTAGCTACCTTGTAGTGATTCAAGACTTGTAGGGTGGGGAATATGCATACAGCCCAGGGCCCACCGACGTCTAATCTGGCCCCCCGTTGGCAAGAACCTGATGTCAAGCAAAATTAGACAAAGGAAAGTACGACTGCAAGAGGTCATGGTAGGGTAAACATTGTAAGCTCATGTTCAACGAGACAATTAAATGGTGGGCAGTAAGGGTCATACTCCGGGATGGAGGGAAAGACAAACACAATCTAGAGATGGAGCTTAGGTCAGGAACATAAAAAAAGATCAGTAAGCCGGAGGAATGGATATTCTCACAGGCATTTTAAGAAAAACTCTAGGCTTTTATTACAATCTTCAGATCAGCAGGGTTTGCGTGTAATTGGCGAGAAAAATTAGGCGCATGCTACCCCTCTAAGAGTCTGTTAGATTGGTGGTCAGTCACCCTGTGGACCCAGATTGCATAGATAGGGAGAGGCATGGAGAAGGGGAGCACAAACAATTGGAGTGAGCTGCATACCGACGGTCTACAGCATGACCTGCTGAACATACCACATAATACATTTGCCAAAACCTACCGGCTATATTATATAGTCTGTCAGGGGTTGTATTATAGAAGGAAGGAAGTTGGCCTCTCTGCCAGAGGGACTTAGCCATCTATATAAAAACATCGGGAAAAGAGTTATTTCTGTCATGAAACGCTGTGAGGAAAGATTTGAAGGGCTGACCACTAGACCCATATGTTTCAAAAAACTTTTGCTGGTCACGTAAACAGGACACGGATCGGAATCAGAGTGGATAGAAATGGGGTGGAGCCAAACGAAAGGCGGAAATGCCGGATAACCAGTAGTAGGACAGGTAGCGGAGGTAATGGGGCCTAAGGAATGAAGGCGGGCTGGTACAATCGAGGCGGGAGCGGGAATTGAGAACATTATAAAGAGTTAAGGGAGGGCCATTTGTGAATGACCGCCAGAGAGGAAGCCCTCACCACCACAGGTTCGTTGGTTGGGGTTTGTTTAGTCAGATGTGAGAAAAAAGGGGGGGGGGGTGGGGTGGCGACTGTGAAGTCCTTCCCACTGGTAAGTGGGTTTAGATGGGGATGCACCAAGTGGGTCTGGGGCGCGGGTGTGGTGTGAATAAAAGGGAAGAAGCGAGGGATCAAGGAACGAAAAGAAGGAGCCGACGATATGGTTGGATGGAGGGAAGTGAGAGAAGATGGCGGGAAACGCAGGAGGGAAATCTGCGTGGTAACCGAGGAAGGAAAGAGTTTAAATAACATTGTACTGACTTGGGTTCTGGCTGGGACCTGAACACAATGTTCAGGTCAGTGCCTTAAACCAGACTTTAGATTAGAAAATTAGATAAGCTTTGGGCGCAGCCCACTTAAAACTTCAAAAAGTCACTGGAGTTTTAGTAAAGAAAAGAAAAGCAGAGTGGAAATCGAGGAATAAGGATCGGGTTCCAGGGTGTCCTATTTGGGGTGTAAAACTTTCCGTGGCAAAAGCAGGTGATTGTAGCATTGGAGGCCAATGATCGTAGGAAAAATTATTGCCGCACTGTGCCTTCAGTTTTAAAGGGTGAACAACTGTACTACTCACGTATAAGAGGATCCCGTTTGAAGGTGTGACGGTACGGTTGTTCATGTACCTGAACAAACTTTTGTTTAAAAAAAGTTCAGCTGAACTGGGGTCTATACCATATTAGTGATTGGACCTGAGGGAGTCAATACCCAAAAGATGTAGGTTCTCTAGGGGCACCCAATACTGGAGGCATGGAACTTGTTAGTTTGAGTAATATCTGGCAAACCACCAACAAAATGGCGGCTAACGGTCTCTATTAAAGTACAATGCGTGGTGTTATATATATATATAACTTACCTGGCACAGACGTGATTGATACGTAAATGTTTTTTTACTCCTTAAAAGTAAATTCTTTCGTTCCCCATCTATTTAGGGCTCAAGGAAGAGCAATTCATTAATTAAATTCAAATTCAATTCCCTCAGGTTTGGAAGCGTGTGGCATCGGCTGTGGTCCTTCTATGTTCTATTACCTATTCAATCTGTGTATTTAAAATATCTTTGTACCCGATACAAGACTCGGACCCAGGGGCTCGCCTTGATGCTTGTGTGGAATTTTCGAATTTCTCATGTTTAGTGCCACGTGCCTTGTATCAGCCTACACGTGAGGGGTTGATGTTTATAACTCATTGACTTGTGTATTCCTTTGAACAATGAACATTAAGTATTGTGGTTGCTCATGGACTAATCATAAATGGGAAAAAACAAGGCAGTCCAGAAACAGAAATATAAGGAAAAAGGAATTATATAATATGTAATAATCTCCTATCCAGTAATCAGTATCATTTTAAAGGATTGCAGCTCAGGTCATACTGATGAGATCTCCATTGGGGGTTTCTGGTTATAATAGAGGTTTATTACAAAGGCCATTTAGGAAATTTTGCAGGAAGGATATTTATGGGGTGGACGTGTTCTTCTTGTCAGAATAATTAATTCCTTATATTTATATAACGCAAACAGATACCACAGCGCTGCACAGGAGCTTGCAAAATCACTCCGTGTCCCAATGGGGACACAAGTCTAACCCCCTACTAGGATGTTTGGGAGTTTGGGAGGAGGAACACTGGAGGACCCGGAGAAAACCCAGGCAAAAGTGTGGCGCACCCACCCTAACCTCTCCCTCCTCTGTGAGAACAATGAAAACTATTTGCAGAGAGATGTTGACCTGGGATGGGACTGAAAACAGGACCCAAACGCTGCAAGCTGTAGTTGTAACCATGAGGCCTCCATATGCAACCATGGTCAATCAGGGACGCACCAGGATATCAAAACCCCAGCAAAGCAATTAAATATTCCATCCCCTTCTACTATGTAACGTATGTAATATCCAGTCATATAGGGGGGCATCACAAACAGCACAGATACCAGACGAACTATAATGCCAGTGCTTGCAGAATAAGAAAAAATAGCACATAATACAAAAGATAAGTGGGCACAAGCAGGTTTTTACAGGCGTGGGGGAAAAGCCAGAGAGGGGACACTGCCATGAGTCCTGCGGGGAAGAGACTTCTTGTCTTTTGTTAGCAATAAAGATGAGTTACGTGTTAGAAGCGAGGAGTACGTTCACAATATAAGAACATTACAATTAAATTATACAAATATCATCACCAATTTAATTGTCCAAATGAAGGGACTACTACCATAAAAAACCAATTAGCATCATTAAAGACTTGCATCATAAACCAAATATTAGAAACATAAGACCACAATCTTTATAGCTAAAATATCCCCTTAATATTCTTGTATAGGGACTAGAATCTGTGCTGAAAAAATATAGCTAGATACAAAGTGCACCTTGCACCACTACATCTAGTAACAGACTTTGTTAACAAATGTATTGAAATGCATTTACACATGGCAACCAATCCAAAAGCTGGAGCTGAGATATATAATTGTTAACGCTGTGCTCCTGTGTAGTTTACCACTGCATCCAAAGTGGTAAAAATACACAGGAAGCAGTGGTCTGGTAACTACAAGAGGAGCAGCGGTTTATAAACTACACAGGAGCAGTGGTGTAAACAATGCAGGCAGCAGTGGTAAACCTACAAAGGCAACTAGCACACCGGTGCGGCGACATAAGAACCAAAGCGTGAGAGTAGCGGGTGAAAATGAAAAATCCTTCAGGAGACAGGAATGGCGGGCTTGGAAATAAAGGACTCCAGGAGTATCCAGGGCGCCTGGAAAACGGAAAACCTCAAGGAGAGAAGTCTGGGAATAATAAGAAGGAGAAGGCGTGGGTGAAAATACAATAGGAGACAGGGTCGGTGAAAATATACGAAGGAGAAGCGGAACGACACAAGGAGACATGAGGGTGAACTACCAGGAGCATGGTAAACTTACACAGGAGCGTGGTAAAACTACACGGAGCAAAGTGGTAAACTACACAGGAGCAGAGGTAAACTACACAGGAGCAGTGGTAACTACACAGGAGGCAGTGGTAAACTACCACAGGATGCAGGGTAAACTACACAGGAGCAGTGTGTAAACTACACAGGAGAAGTAGGTAATACTACACCACGGGAGAAGAAAGGGGTGTGGTAAAACTACACAGGGCAGCGGTTAAACTACACAGGAGCAGCGGGTAAACGAAACAGGAGCAGTGGCCACGAACCCAACGAAAAAGAGAGATCCAGGGTGTAATCTTTGCGAGGTACTCGGGGGTTCATGCCGTTCGCGTTAGTACACAATAAAAAAGGAGCAGGCGGGAAAATACAAGGGAGGCAGTGGTTAAAATACAAAGGAGCAGTGGTAAAATACACAGGAGCAGTGGTAAACATACACCAGGAGCAGCGGTAAACTACACCACAGGAGCAAGTGGTATTTAAACTAAACAGGAGCAGTGGAGAAACGAAAAAAAAGGAGAAGTGGTAAAAACAAGACTAAAAGAGGAGAGCAAGTGCGTTAAAATAAACAGGAGCAGTGCGCTAAAACTAACAGGGAGCAGTGGAAATAGCACAGGGCAGTGGTAAAAACTACAACAGGAGCAGTGGTAAACTTACACAGGAGCAGGGGGTAAACTACACAGGAGCAGTGGTAAAACTACAAGGAGCCGTGAGTTAAACATACACAGGAGCAGTGGTAAAATACACAGGAGCAGTGGTAAACATACACAGGAGCAGCCGGCTTTTGGTTGGTATAAACTACAACAGGAAGCAGTGTTTTAAACCTAAACAGGAGCAGTGGTAAACACACAGGTGTCTTAATTTTTCTAAAAATAGTTGCTAAGTCAATATACTGTGTTATGGGGGGGATAGTATCCCTACATTTGGACAATAAAAATTACTGATAACTGTTATATTTATAGTTTAGTATTTGATAGTACGCTAGTTTTGTAAACCCCCTTAGTATAGACCTTCTATGTAATGTGTATATATGAAGGCCTTAGTTAATAAAAACTTTCGCACATAATATATTAAAAGGATCCTTAGGTCATGTATAGATTCTACTCATTCTCTCCTGCTATATAACTGCCCTGCAGATAGGCACTATGTACAATCTGCTAAGATCACTCCTGACTCTTATAAACATGCTGCATGGCAGATAGGACACTATGTACAATGTGTCAGTCCTCCTGCTCTATAACATGCTTGCCTGCAGATAGGACACTATGGACAATCTGTAAGATCCTCTGCTCTATAAATGCTGCTTGCAGATGAGGAAACGATGTACAATCATTCTCAGACATTCTGCTCGATAACATGATGACTGTGATAGGAAACCAGGTACACCTATAATCAGCTCCTCCTGCTCTATAACATACTGCCTGGCACGATAGGACACTATGTCACAATATGCTTAGCGTAGCACTTCCTGCTCTTTATAAACATTGCTCTGCCTGCAGATAAGGCCACTATGTACAATCTGCTGCAGCTTCCTCCTGGCTATATAACATAATACTGCAGATAGGACACTATGTACAATCCTGCTCAGATCCCCCTGGCTCTATTACATATACCTGCACTGCCTGCAGATAGGACACTATGTACAATCTGCTCAGATCCTCCTGCTCTATAACATACTGACTGCAGATAGGACACTATGTACAATCTGCTCAGATCCCCGTGCTCTATTACATACTACCTGCCTGCAG